>JAMYCR010000007.1:10000000-11204217 GCA_028830335.1 Eucera pruinosa
GTGCAACGCTTGTAACACCATCTTATGGCATTCAATATTCGCGCTATGCAATCGAAGAATCTGTGGCTTTCAATTGAAAAAGCATTCGGGTCGGCGATAAATTTGAAGAAGCTCCTTCCTTCGAGCCGTAACGAGGGTCTCTGTTTCTGTTCCATTTCCCACTCGAGCTATTCGCATGCAAAGGCGCCAGTTAGCGATAACAAGCGAACAGCTCGATACCGTTTCGCGATGTTACCTGAGGCGCGGAAAGAACACGAGACGGGAATAATTTCGAAACGGAGAATCGCTCGAGAGTGGAAAATCGTCGGCAGATCAACGATATAATGCGCGACGTTTGCCCGGGCGCGGATATCATCGCGGGATCCTGGTCGCTTTCATATGCAAATGTAAGTGACTAGCGTACCCGCGGCCAGGACAATTGAGCCGGCTGAATTTACTGGCGTTTACCGTAATTTACTTTCAGCCGGACCGGCGACACGATTTAAACGTTCCAACTGGCCCGCGGCCACATTAAATCGCCATAAAATTGTCGTTCGCGTTCTTCGTATCCTGCTATCGTTATGGAGTGTGATACGCGGTAATGTATCCTCGTTTTGCTGGGAATTTATTGCATCAATTGTTCGCGAATTTGATTCGTGAACATTCTGCTTTGATACGATGTAACTTGCTGGATACACAAAGCGTGTAACATGGTGGATTTAATGGCGATCCTGTTGCGTTTTGTTATCGTTCGAAAGGTTCTTTTTACTGGTTTATTTCGTGCTTCATTGGCGAAGAATCGATAGCGGAGAGCTGCGACGAATGGGATACTTTTATTTAGTATGAGATAAAAGAAAAAGTAACAGGGAACGTTCGGTAATTCGAGAATTCGAGAAATATCTGAAACTTTGCACAAACGTTGTTATTAACGGATTTATTTTTTGTTTTGGCAAGGAAGCAATTCTAGGTTTGAAAACATCCCTTTAAAGAAAATATAAGTTTGCATATTATTGTCAATATCTTCAAAACCATATATGATATGGAAGAAAAAGTTCAATTCAAAGTTTTATGGCATTTGATATCCCACAGTATTACAGATAGAACTTGAAAAAGTTTAGGGAGGATGGGAGAGAAATTCTGAAAAAGGAAAGTTCTTCATTAATTCTTTGAAACCATACCGTGAAATCTGCAAACTGCAATACTTAAGAAATTAATTTTTAATTATATACTAAAGTTTATTTTAAAATTTAAATAAATCTGCAATCTGTGAACCCAGCAAATTGCGACACTTACGAAATTAATTTTTAATTATGTGTTAAGATTTACTCTAAAATTTAAATAAATGTGCAAACTGAAGGTAAGAAAGATATACGGAATAAACCTAAAAGCGACATATTTCTCGAGGTGATCCGTGTATGTATATTCAGCACGAGAGCAGGAAGACACCTGAGCAAAGAGGTGCCCTTTAATTCACACGTTCATAAAAATCCAGCGTTACTCCGTGATTACAAACTGCGGAGGGCTTCGTTAATTGAAATTCGCTGTTTAACGATAAGTTAGGAGGCACGCGATAATGAAACCTGGTGTTGCTCAAAAATATCGTTTTCCAGACTTTGCGTAACAAATTTAACTCCTGAAAATTCGCACAAAAGAAGATATAAATATTAAGTGTGCCAGCAGCAAGTAATCCACTATTTTTAAGTCAGTCATTGAATTTAATTTATTCAAAAATTAAGCATTCAAATCTGAATGGCTTGATATTTTTTTATCGAAAAGAAGAAGTAAAAATTGCAACTCAAAAGCAGTGTATTTAAGACCGAATTGGTATTTGATTTTATTGAATACACGCGAAGCATGGGAATAAAAGAAGTTGAAAACGCAAAAATTCAAGTTTTGAGGAAAACAATTTTTTGTTTGCCAAAATGTCATTTATTAACAAAATATAACGGAACTTATTTGTTACGTTTGTCATATTATCCTATATGATTTAACATCAATATCTTTAGTTTAATATTTCAAAGTTCCATTAATTGATAACAAAATGATTTCTATATTTTAAGAATGACTGTAACACCCTTCTGTAATTTTATGAAAAAGTCTAAATATGCCAATACAGATTTTCTTAGTTACGATTAATAATTTAGGTAAGATTATCTAGAATATTGATTAAGAATTGATGATGTTCATTATTGTCCAAATGAGCTAAAATTTTTCTAATATTATCAGCTTTTTCCTTCGACATACGGTTGTTAATCTTTAGGATTGTTAGTGCCATTAACTTTATTTTGTTCGTATTTATTCCTTTCTTGTAAACGTTAATGGTTTTCCAATTTTCCTCTTCATTTAGACTGGATGTAATTGCGTTCGTTGGCACATTCAGTCTAATTTAAAAAACTGATCGTGTAACGTACATCCCACACTAGATACGAAATGTTAAAAACTATATTAATTACTTTGATAATATTTCCCCTCCCCTTTATTTATTAATATTGGCACTAATATACACATCGTTTTAATGAAAAAAAAAAAAAAAAAATTTTCTACACAGCTGGCATCTTCAGCTGTTTTTATTTCCATTCTTCAATTGTTGAATCAAACGGGGGGAAGTGGATTTTAAAATAATCGTTTAAATAGGAAGAAATCATCTTACGCTTGAATTCAACTGAAAATGCAATAAAGTACTTGGAGTTCGCGTCCTGTGTATATGTTTATCATTAGTAGAACGTTCTAACAGAAACAGTAATCGCAATCCGAGAATGGGGTGAGAGGTCGTTTTATTAAATTTTAATATCCCGACGACTTCTTGTTTTTTCGAATGGCTCAGCATAATCCGCTTCTCGCCAAGTCGCAAATGCAATTTTCTTGACGGGGACAAAGAGCCAGCAGCGACTTGTTACTTCAAAATTGCTGCCACTTCATCGTGACGCGAGCAAAAGTCATCCCCGGTCGCGGGAACCCCGAGATAATAAAATGCCACCGGTATCTCGGTGCAAATTGTTATTTCAAAAGTGTATGCGCTGCTCCAGCGACGATTACCAGCTTCTTCCTCTCCGAATGTTTCCATCAGCACTGAATATTTACTCGTACATTCATGTAATTGCGTGATTATGCGCGCCTCTGGAACTTTTAAAATTTTCTTTTTTTTGTGAATTTAAACGACGACAAAAATGTTACAGTATGTATGTAACTGATGGATGGAAATTACGATTACATAAAATTATTCGAACAGATGAGTCAGGTTCGTGGCTGGCGAGTTAAGATGAGTCACGAAACTTACAATTTTGTTCGCAACGCGATACAATGATGGACGCATACCGATTATGAGTTTCAGAATTTTAACACTTACAATTAGCTAACCACGTGCGTCGCGCATTTTTCGCGAGAATAATTTTCTTCGCTCGAAATTCACTATAGCTGTGTCCATTGTAGACATCACTCAAGATTGTTAATATATCAGGTTTAGGCCCATCGTTAAATCAGTGCATCATATCTTTTTGCACACACAATATGTATATTGATTTTTACACAACCGATTGATTTTTACGAAAATATCTCGGTCACGTTCTTATTGGATGTCTGTATCAGATATTTTTAAACTTCGTAAAGGTTAGGGTTAGGAGTGGGTAAGATAGGTCATAGTTTAGGTAGTTTCAGAGAAGATGTAGGTCAGGATGACGCTTGCGGAAATTCGTGTGGTATAAAATGACGCTGGTTACGAAATCGGATACGGATGGACGATTCAAAGCTTCCCGATCGAAGGCAAACACATGAGTGCAGTTATTTGAGGATTACTGCGTTGCATCCAGAACAGTTCTTTTATTTTATTAATTCAACACAGGTACGAGAATAAGTGAACGGTTCTAGAGCAGAAATAAAAAAGGCTGAAAGTGCCAAAATTCAAGTTTTAAATATTTGAATAATTGTATCAATATCTATTAAAGCGTGTTGAGTTTAACCCTTAACTACTACGTCTATTAAAACATACGTCTGTAAGACTGCCAATAATTACTTATTTATCTGTACTTTCCAGGTATTCAATTTCAGTAATTCAACATTACACTATATCCATAGCGATAAGCTCGTAAATCACGCGGAAAGAAAAATATGGACGAATAAGTTATTATTATTACCGGTCCCACAAACCAACAAGCTCGGATCCCAAGTCTCACAAGCTAAGGGTTAAATATATCTCCATAACCCCAAAAAAAGTATTAAATCAACGAAACACAAAACGGAGCCAAATATTCCCCTTCCAATTCTCGCTCGTAGAAATGAAGCTTCCAGAATTTTTTCGATTGCATTCATCTGGATCCGGCGGAAAATCTGGTCAACCTGGTCATCCCCAAAGTCGTTCATCACGGACAGTTAATCACCCGGGTTAAAATCGATCGATTAGCTCACGCAGGACGCGTCCCAACGATATCAGCCCCTGGCCGATAAATTAATCTTCCAGCGAATGCGGTCGATTATCAGCGCCTCCTTCGGGGATTCCCGTGTACATGCGAGAGGAAGATAAATCCCTCCGGCATCTTTCGGGCCAACCTGTATTTCCTGTCCGGCTTTGATTAATTAACGCCCGCCAACGACAATGGAGAGTGCGTGAGACCTGACGGATGAACGACAGACTGTGAACGCGTTAATCTCGGTCGTCCCTATCGAATCTAGCTACAGATACACCGTAGCCTTGTAGACTTTCCACCCTCTTTTCCCTGTCGCGCACAATAGACCCAGAAATCTTTTTTTTTTCTTTTTTTTTCCCGTATCCTTCCCCCTTGATTAACGAGCCTTTTAGGGATGCGCGTCACAGTGGCTGGACCAAGTCAATCGACGAATGATCGATGGCAATTTTAATAACGCTATCGGTTAGTTTCGAGTGGTAGTTTGAATAATGTATCTCTTACTTGGGGGTTGTAGATGGATTTAGCGTTGGGAAAAGTTGATGCATGTGACGGGGATTGGGGGTAGTTTGGAATTTAAGTTGATAGATTGTTAGTGTCTTACACGTCGACGTAACAGAGTTGCTCTAAATATGTATAGGTTACCACTTTTATTTCAGCGTTTATTGCCGAATCTGTAAAAGATACCTATTTTTATTTTACAATGTAGAGTAAATGTAGGTAATATGGAAGAACACGAAATATGGAAGATTTTAAAATGTGGATAATTAAATAGCAAATTTTACCGACATCCGAGTTTACGAGTCCCTTGTAAACAATAACGGGACAAACTGATAATTAAACGCCAGTCAAACGTCCATTATTGAAAAAAAGATACGGTTTTCTCTTTCGCGGCGTGGAAACATTTCTGAAAGATGGGTCAAGTAGTTAAATATTTTAGTGAAGCTAAATTAAAGAGTATTACGTTCGTATGATTCATCATTAACTATGATTCCACAAAACTAATTTAAATAAGCGTTCATTTTTTATAACAAAAATAAAGTTTATTTATTTTTCTTTACTTTTTTAGGAGTTCCATATCAGATACAGTGAGTAACGAAAATATTTTGACACTACTTAGCAACTAAATATAATTATATACCCATTATTTATCCCATCCCGTTGATTTTATTAAAAGGATAAATATCTCTATTTTTAGCAAGATTTTAAACTTAGGCGTTCCATATTACCAACGTTTATCTTATCTTACGTATTATAAGGAATCGATTATTGTATTGTATGCATACCACATAGTCGAATTTATTTCGCCGCGTTATCATACAATTCGAACGCGATTTGTTCCATGACACGATATAAAAATAGTGATCGGTTAACTCTATAATAAGTGGGTAATAAAACAATCCTAAGGCAAGGGGTTAAACCGCAAGTGTTTCTTTTCAATTTTCCCTCACTCTGGGTCTTCTTGGGCAACTCCTTGAATGAGATGTTGGACATTTTGGCGCGTGTTGGCTGATAGTTTCCGGTTCCATCGTAGCTCACCAACATTTATCCATCCTTCCATTCATCCCTCGCTTTGTTCCCGTTGCAAAGAGAGTGCGAAAGTGGGATAAAGAGGGACAGAGGATTCGCGAGAGTGAAACGGGATAGCTAGTGCCAGAGTGAGATAGAAAGAGGGGGAACCCGGCAGCTCTATCGACCGACTTCTCTCATCCAGCGTCCCAGCTACGGAGCCGTAGGTAGTAGTTGCAGCTGAAATCTCCTGCTCACCCCTTGCACCCCTTTCGGTCACCCGACGCCGTTCACTCTCTCCGTTGCACTATTTCTCTTCGTCGGTACACGAAGTCCTCTCGCTTTCTCCCTGGCCATGGTGAACTCTTGACATTTCGCCGTGGTGCTGCGCCAGTTCCGTGTTCCAGCGAAAGCCCAGATGTCCTCCGATGCTTGTTAATACCCGCCTGATTGCCAGCGACGTCGCGGTCTGAAAAGGTGGGGTTTGAGGGGATGGAAAAAAGGTGAACGTTGGCCAGCACGAGGATTGAACGGAGTATGGAGAGCGAACGTGGACAAATGGTCGAAAGGAGAAAGTGCAGGGGATGAAATTGATAGAGATGGGGACGAGAGGCGAGGTATGAAAACGGAAAGGCTGGGTGGATGAATGCAGGGAGGCTGATGAATTGAGATTTGTGGGGAATGGGAACGTTTTTAGTAGACCGCGAATGTTTATTTATTTGATTATTAATGGGCAGTAACTGTTCGGTGTACAGGCTGAAAGGAAGCATTGGGTGGAAAGCAACATAATTCGGTTTAAGTTTGGAAAGAAAGAAATACAAGTCGATTGTTTATTTATTGATATGTCGCATAACTGTATGAAACGAGTGAAGCTTTATAATCTAGTATAGTGTCTTTATCGCTTGACGACGAATTGCAATTAAAATACAGTTATTTGAAATTGTAACATTCGTTAAATCGCAGAACATAAACAGATTTTAGTTCTTCGGGTTAAGATGCTTTTGCACCCAATGCTTCAAATATAAAGAGTACATAAAATTTGGGGATCATTGTAGGACGTTACAAATTTAATTAGATCTTTGCACCATTTGAAATAAATGAAAAAATAGGTCCTTATCACGAAGTTGTTTTTTATTGTACTTGATTACGAATATCTCAAGATTTCATGAATTTGGGCAATCTACACTAATTGTCCTGTGCAGAGTGACAAGATGTGGTCAATGTATGTAGCTACTTTGCAGTTATCGCACTGATAAATCGTTTCTTTCCTCCTTTCTTGCAGGAAGAAAATCTGCTTTTTTGATTTGTGTTTCTTATTCTGTTCGTCTGATTGGCTATGGCTATCCATTCTTAGGCCATTATAATATAAAAATCTGCGATGGGTTAAAGTGTGCGAAAGGAAGGAAAAGGCAAAGGCTTCACAAGATTTATTAACATTATTAAAAATTTGGTTCAGACCATTGGAATCATCATAAAAGTGTTTGGTAAAATTCTTGACGTAGCAACGAATGATACTTTATAGCAGAGTTAGCCAAATTAATATTAAAATGGGATACAATCATATTGTTTACACGTATTCATGTTTTTATTGCCACAATTAAAAACTCCACTTCGATATTCTGTATATTTTTGCATACTGCGTGCATTCTGCATATGTTTGCACATTTATGTTTTCCATAAATGCATAAAAATCCGCAGACTAGTTGTGGAAATAAAAATGATTGAAACGACTTTTCGTATTCCTGTACAGTTATATTGTTTTACCGCTCTGTAATTAAGTTGAAGAGATGAAGTGCTATTAGTGTACGTAAAGGGTGAGAATTTGTACAACTGTTGAATATAGGGAAGCTAATTGCAGGATGAGAAGCTGATTAACTACAGCGAGTGCGAGGAGGCAAAGTCATAGAAATAATACTTGAGGATTTTCTGTATCCAGATATAATCATAATTTTATTATTGTTTTGCTATTACATCCATTCATCTGTAAGTTATTTAAAAGCTAGAATTATTTGTCCATAATTTTCGTACATATTCAATGATAACATTCACAATTGGAAACATTTAGAAGTAAAATTAAGTTGTAATATTCTACATAATCTAATTAATATTTGATGGTAATAATACTTTATTTTATAATTCTAAACATGTAACCATATTATTAATATATGAACGGCAAGCTTAAAGTAAACGGAATAAAATCATAGAATCTATACGTCGAAATAAATAACTCATTTCAAAAATTCATTTTTTTTTTACATTGCTCAAAGTATACTAATCATCTTATATTATGATGAATATATTTTCTCATCATACTATATTCGAATATACCTTATAGAGCTTAAATATAATTAATTTTCGTCATTTAATAATATTGGTCTATGATGGGTCAAAATGGGACCATGAGTGTAACAATTATTATTACCAACTTACCACGCTAATCTCTAAATTGAACCTTCAACGTAATGTTACGGAAAGAGAAACAAGCAAGTTAATGTAAAATTCATCATAATTTTATCCGTAATGACATTAAATTTTTTAATAAACGATGAATTATGTCAAAGAACCCGAAAACTGCACGAGCGTTAAAAGTATCTGCACATCTTTGTCCATTCTTATTCGCCCCGTTCCTTGACAAGATTTATTAACCTTCCTCGTAACCTACTCGTTACACACAATGGCCTAGTAACTCTTGACTTGGTTGACAAAAAAGTCACGCAGAAAAAAGGAAGAAATTGATGAACGTGTTACAAGGGGGGTTGGAAAAACGAAATTGCCAGCGGATGACAGAGTCAAGGGGTGGAGAGGGGGAAGGGGGGGGGATGAAAGGTAGCACGAGGCGAGGATAGGTCACCTTGCTCCATCCTGATGAGATTCTATGCGGCGTTGATTGCTTCTCTCCTCTCGAATCATCGCGGCGGTGGCGTGATTGGCGCTCGTGGCGTTTCGCCGACGGAACGCCATCCTGGGAACGTTGGGGGGTGAAACCGTGGAAAAAAAGCCCGAATCGGGCCGAATATTCACCAGCGGACTCGTGCACGCACGGCACATTCGACTTTCGGAAATGAAAGCCTGCCAGACGAATCGGACACGCGGTGGCAAAAGTAGGATTGAAATATGCCAGGGGTTGCAGAGGGAAAATAGAAACAAAAAAAAAAGAAGAACCGGGCGAAATTACTTGCTCGTCGATGGGACTTGCTGGCTTAATCTTCTTACGCTCGTTTAATTCTGATTATACCTTGCCGGTGATCGTGATTGATCGCGTTTTAAACTACGAGCGAGCTCTGCAAAAAATGTCCCTAGGGTACGGGGGAAACGAGACGAACCGGGCTCGATGTAAATGTTTGTCGAGCGATGCTCCTCGATGTGTAATTCGATTTGGGATTTTATCTTCGAAATTGTTTCGCTGCCAGTAGTATAAGAACGTTGAAATCGCGTAATTTCGTGTAATACAAAAGAGGAAAACTAGTAATTACGTATGTACATCGGATGCAGGTCAAACGTCTTGTAATTGTGACGATACAAAAAGTATATTATACGTCACTTAAATAATTTCAGTAAATACATACCCCGTGTGCAATATTCTGATTAAAAAGTTATTTTTATAGAAATCAAGCTTTTATGTAATTGTATAATGTAGAAGAAATGTTAGTGGCTCCTTTTAAGTAGAACAAATAGTAAACCTTTTTGTGCATAATTTTATATCTGAATTATGATTAACCCTTTATGGTTGCTCTTTTTTAAATATGTTTTTTTTTTCTATGTATAGCGTTGTTAAGTTTGCAAATGGTTATGAAACAATAAATTATGCGATTTAAAATCTGGAAAACAAAGAGACGCGAAGTCGCGAACGTTAAAACCTTCCAGGCGAGTTTTGTGAATAGAACTCTCTTTTCGTCGGGCGAATACTACGGCTTGGTAACTTTCGTGAGGCGAGCCACGAGCAAATATAATAAATAAAAGAATCTCTGAAGCAACTTTGAATATTTTACCAGTACAATGTCTCCTGGCAGCGGAGTATTATTCAGCCACACCTGGCCGTGTTTTAAAACACTCCTCGGTCTCCTCCGTGTTCTCTCTGCGTTGCTTTGTACGCTGGAAATATTTTATCCCTTTAATTGTCCGACTAGGAGATGAGCACAGAATGGAAATCTTTAACGGACTCGCAGTGTATTCTCTTGAAATAATACGGCCAGTAATAATACGTATGATAAAAAAAGCTAGTAAAAAAAGGATATTTTATGAAGTAGTATCCTTTGAAATTAAAAAAAAATGGATGAGATTAGGGGGAAAGTATTTTTATTTTAATGCTTTAAAATATAAACTGTGTTTTCGACGGATGTTTTACAGCGGCTGCGAAAAGTATTTTTGTACACCGTCGTACCTATGTATATTGATATATACGCCCTACTTAATCAGCCCAATTATGTTAAGTGTTCCGTAATTTAACAATACACTTATTGTCAGTCGTGAAAGTTTACATTAAGCAGCTTAAAAAATTTAGTAACCATGTTTCCAATATTTAAAAAGATACACTTTCGCAACTCGATCACATTAAATAATTTGTGCATTATTTGTTACCGAAAAAAATATTTGAAACAAAAGTTCCATGGTATCAAGATGGTAATTAATTTTTTGTTACTGTGCCACTATATTCAGACATTTTTTTGTTAGTAACAAATAACGCGCAAATTATTTTAGATGACTAAATTGTCGGACTCACTGTATATTATAAATACTCTCGAATTTTCGTTCAGCTCAAGTATTTCACGATAACGTAAAAGGATAATCCGTGAAACACTTTGTCAACAACTTCGTTTCTTTCATTCCGTTTCAATTTTTTTCCATCGACATGTTTTTTTCGCAACGAATGGGGGCTTTTATCCGCATAAAACTGCCCGTGTAACTACCCGATAGCGTATTCAAACTACTTTTCCCTACCAATCAAACTTTCGCCAACATGCAGGGCAGTTCAAAAATCAGAAACAACCCCTTCAATACACCTCTATACCGTAACACGTACGCCTAACTACTGAATCTACTCCACAAAAGTCCAAAATCACACCACGTAAAAGTTGTAACCGCAATTCGCCCCCCGAGGTCCGAAATAAAAGGGTTTACCTCGTGCACTAGATCGAGAAGGCTTTTAAGCGTCCACTCGAAAGTTAACTTCTCGGACGCGCGTTAACTCGCGCCTAGGGAGAGGTGCGTTAGGGGTGAAACATCCCTGCAGAAGCGTGGAACAAGCTCCCATAGGAGACGAAGTTAGCGACGATGTTTTCGCACCAGGAAGTTACATTATTTTATTCATGCCATGGCACGGAAGGACCGTCGCGTCGCGAGGAACATGATCAATTTCCATATGCAAAATGCGCTGCCGTCGAATCACTGGAACGGGTATAAGGGCGTCGATCGAAATTTCGAAAGCTGGAAATCTTCGCGAGAAGTTTATCTTCGCTGAGAAGGATCGCACGCGTGGATGCAATTATCATTTAAATTGCGGCAACTTGCTGTGAGCTCGCTGGGACCCGAAGTTTCCCAGGTATTTTGGGGGGACGCTACGGAGCAGAATTAAGCGGCAGGATCCTGCATTTAAATTATTGCCGCGATACCCAGTCGTTTGCAGAGTGTTTCTGTTTTCTTGGACAATGATAGAGAGCTCGCGGAGGATTTGAACGGTAATAAGGTGTACGCGCCGCGTTGAGATGAAAGTAGGATTCTCGTCTAACAGGTTAAAAGAAAATCGGGTTCTCGTTTTCTGCAGAAGCGTGTCAAGAATGTGTCGTACGTTTATTAGTCATATGTAAAAAAAGAGTAACAATGTTACAGCCCGTTATCGGGCCAATATTGAAGTATCTTGAAGCCTAATTGAAAACTTTAAACATATTTTTCTCAATACGAATTGCTCGAAACTTAAACCTTACACTGTAAGCGGGTTTTTATTCACCTCATACTACAAACGGGAATCATATCGACCTCATAAAAGTTTTTGAGTATTTGAGTGTACGAAAGTCTCCGAAAAAATCTACAAAGTTAAGGTTGAAAAGGAAATATCGGGCAACAGTTTGTTTAAGTATATTATTTTTCCAATTATACGAAGTGTATAGTTTCGGATTAGAAACACGTTGCGTAATGGTTAGGTTGTGGAGCTGTAGAGAGGGGATAGGATAGGAAAAAGGAAGGGTGTTGCGTTTCGTCCTGGGCCTGCTAGTGGACTCATCAGTAAGGCTACCTAGCAGGCCCTGCCTTAGACGTTGGGATATTGGAAGGAAAGTTAAAGGCGGTATATATATGGACGAGGTAGTTGGAGCGAGTACTTTCGAGAAAGCCTATTTCGTACATCCCTCTAGCGGTGGGTGCAGGAGAGCCGCCACATAGGTAATTATAAATGTACGAAACTCTCTTTGTTGCAATGTTGAATTTGGAAAAGAAATATGCGGTGTCTTGTGATCCGGTGAATACGATTCGAGGGAATTCGAACAGAAAACACGGCAATTTTTCGCGAAAATTCTATGGGATTCCGTGGAATTCCTTCGCGCGCGTAATTTCCATTGCATATTCAACGGCCTAAACGTTCTGTCGTTGCCAGCAGTCGCAAAGTTATTATAGCGACATTTCGCAGAGAAACGGAGACGCCGTCGGAGGGAGAAAAAAGGGTGGCAGAAAGGGAGGGAGAAGGGCCGGTCTGAAGGATTAATTTTCTCTCACTTTTCCATGCGGCGCCGCGAGATTTCACGGAACTGGATCAATTATTTCTCGTAATATAACGCGAAATTGTATTCTGCAGTAAGAGCTAGTTAAGTGCTATAATTGCGTTTCGGATTGCAATCAACGGCGAACGGCTGATTTAGTTCGGCGCGAAATTTTTACCTTCCTCGCGTTGCACTGTTCAAGTTTGTATTTGCAATTGCAGGACAAATAGCTAGTAGAGAAATATAGCAAATTCACATTTCTTATATATTCGACGACGAATAGACCTTTTAATATTAATATAGTCTAATTGTAAGAGAAAAAATTAAGAAAAATCTCCAATGATGGAGATTACATATTTTAGGTATATACTAAAGTTGTGTTCGAGTTTTAGCAAGTAAACTTTGTATTTTATAATAATACAAAGTCTTTTGCGGTCGAGATATTTTTAAATAATTCATCTCACCTGGTCGAGTTTAGAATTTACACTTTCTTTATTCTCATTTATACCGAATTCGAATTCATCTTCACTATTGTTAACTTCGTCACCGTTAATAAAGTCTGCCTTTTTTTTATTTTCTTTTTCTGATAATCCTTATCCTCTGTAATCTTTAATATTTAACGTTACCGATGATCAAAATATTTGCGTAATTTCTTGTAGAAATTTAAACTTGCAAAATATATAACGAAAGCTATTGGAAATAACTATATTTAAAATAGTGGAATGTTGATTTATATAATTGAAACTGACAAATTTTCATTCGACAGTCAAGTATGAAGTACAATTTTAAAATGCAATTCTAAAATTCGCAATTTTTACGAGCATAAAATAATAAAACTAATTAATTATTGCACAAAGTATGTAGAATTGTGTAGACATTATTTGAATTAAAGACATATTGTTTCGAAAAATTTAATTGACAACATTCAATCCTCTTTGGAATGAATACTCTCACCTTATTTTTTAACTTAACTACATTTCATTAGTGTCACAATTGAATAACTGCAAAGTGCCCGATATTACGTAACCGAAAAAATTGCAATTGCATTTTACGCCAATTAAAACCAGCCATCGTTAGAATCTCGCGTTGGCCGTGCTGCAGTTCGTGCGAAATTCTTCGTAGAACCGGCGTGGAGGGTAAAAGCATAATTTCAATTACACTGTAGGGATTCTCGTTACGTTGTCGGACAGGCGTCAGCGGCACCTGGGCCAGTGCACGATCGTAATCGTGGTGTGCAGCGCGTAAATGTCTCCGAGAGCGAGGGAAATTGAACGAAACGCAGCAACAAAACTGGAGAATACGAGACAACGCCGTAATTTCCAATTCGGCGCGTTCGAATTAATAACGGCGAGGCTGGCGCACAATTCTTCGGCTATTGAAAATTCGATGTTTGATTCACTGCAGAAAAAGAGCTGTCGAATTTGATCGATCAAAAAACAAGAGCAATAAGAATTATTCCTGATTCGAGCTCTTGAAGGCAAGGTTTTTCAACAGACTTTTCCATCGATGAAGCGTAGAATAGACTTCATTTTCATATAACTTTTACCGCAATTATACTACTATGCATTGTCTATAAGTAACACTATAATTATATTATTATTACACTTATTTATTTGCTACAAGTAATATTATAATCACACTCTAATTATTCCATAATCCCACTCAATTCCATTTTTACAGGTTTTATACTTATTTTTAACTCTCGCCGTATTTCGTATCAGCGTACTTCGAATAGTTGAAATTTTAATTATCCTAAATAATTGTGGCATTCGTGTTAAATATTCTTACGTTTCGCCCGCGAAAAGATTCTATTTGCAAACAGCAGTGCATTGTTACAGAACTTATTGTCTTAGAAAATCGAATACGTTGCAGCACGTGATCTGCATTCTCGGTTACCCTGTAATTTTACTAATGATCCAATAGAAACCGGCTCCAAATAACGTAATCAACGCGGAAGCGCAGCAAGGCTGGTAACGAGGCCGCACATTCATTCTTCCCTTTTTTTTTGTCTTTTTTTCACGAGCGCGGCGTTGGAGAATCCTGATAATCCGAAGCTACGCTATCCTTGTTATAAATATGCCGTATAAATCCTCGCGAATAATATCTTACGTGGCAAGGCAGACGCGGAAGTGGAGTGAACAATTAGTCTACGTAATGGCCTATCTATAGTCAAGTAGATTGCAGCGTGTCTAGTTATATCTGACGATGAGTACAGTAAAACGTCGATTATCCGAATATAGAATAATTTACGTACGCAGAGTGTTCCAGATCTAAAGCAACAAACTTTATCAACATGTTTGGGAGGTAAACCTAAGCAAGGAAATGTTATTCGGTTGCAAAGAAAGTACGTAGCGTTTTTAAATAAAATTGAATGACAAAATTCATATAATTTGCTATATAATTGTCATCTTCTAACGCTACTTTTTGCCATCTATTTGGTAACCTAAAGATTTTATCCTTCTAGAAATTTACACCTTTTTAAGCAATAAAGTAGTCTTAGGTAATATATTTTTTGAACACCATCCAGTGAAAATTGCTATGAACTTTCTTTCAAATCTAATATATATATGGGTAATATGGGTATTATGGGTAAATTCGTCTTTGGTTTTGAAATATACACGTAAACAGAAATATTAATAGTTGTCGAGTTTGGATATTATTCCCCTATCGAGAGAACCATACAATTACTTATATTTTTTGTACGAGGTTGCATGAAATTGAGAATGTATTTAGGTGGAGAACCTGATACGCGTGATGAATTAATATAAAAAAAATCAGAGAAGCTGTTTTTACGGTTAATAATGATTTTGCTAACATTCAGTGGATACGATTCGTGAAAATACGTCTACTTGCACGTACAGTGACAAGAGCTGAACGATTTATTTAAATGAGTCTAAACCGGTATATGTAAATCAGTGTAAAACATTGTTCGAAATAAATGATTGTCGTTAAAAGTTAGTAGCTTGAATGCATCTGATAATTTATGATTTGTGCTACTTTCTCTTTCATATCTCGAAAATGAAGATGAATCGACCTGTGCTGTATATAACATTTTTTCCTCAAAATGATCTCTCAAACGTGATGGCGAAGTTTAACGATTTAGATCTGATACATCCTGTGTATGTGCATTTAAACTACGTATTTTGCGAACGATTTATTACCATGTTTATTTGTTTATGATAACGACGTGAACGTTTACAGTATTATAAAGAACATGATTTAAAAGATTGCATTCATATGTTGGATGATGCATGGGAAAAATTGACGTGTACTACCCTTAACCTCTTGAACGTTACGATTCATCATTGAAAGTGCATTCCATAGTGGCACGAATTTTTCCAGAGTAACATGTATTATACAAATGCACATGATGCATACATTATTATATACTTTAGTAACAAACAAACTTTATACTCTAAATAATTGGCAAAATTTTATATAAGAAAAATGTTAAAAAATAGCGTGAAGAATTTTATTCTTTTGTACCCATAAGAATTTTTATAATGGAAATATGTCCGTCATTCCCATTATGTATTAACTTTAGTCACGACGCGTATATACAACGTAACCACTCAAGATGTTAATACACAAGTGAGAATATGATGGGATGTGCTACTAGTAATTCGTGTAATATTCTAACGCACAGAGGAACTAAAAATACGCTGGGTATTGCATTGCATTCGGCAAAACATGAAAAATAAATAGATGCTGTGCAAATGTTTATATTAAAGGAAATCCGCAATTTGGCAATATCTAAAAAGGTTTAATTTATTCTCTGTATCGTATTTCACTTGTTTAGATATGAATTCTTTTACCTAAAAACCATCCACATTTAAAATTTGCCCAGTTTTCGGTCGATTTATAACATATTTAAGAAATGGATCTTTCAAACCGATTAGCAGAACAAATTTGTCCTCCAATTAATTCGGATAATCGACGCTCTATTGTATGTCTATTGGAGCATAACTTCTGTCCGCGGTTCCAGTCGATAAATGCAATTTTTCTCGCAGAAACCGCGGCATTCTTTTCACCGCGATTCCATACTAGCAAAAACTGAGGAAACTGGTGGCAAGATGAAAAATTCGCGCGTGTATGTACACTCGGAGCTGGAATTTATGCCGGGGTTATTTTTATTTCTCGCTTACGGACTCTAGCGCAAAAAAGAAATGAGGGTCTATCAGATTATTTACATACATACGACGCCTTGTGCCCGTACATTTAAGTCGGGGCGCCATATATCTATATAAGATTAATAAAAACTCGTATAAAATAAAAAAAAAGAAAAATGGAAATGGATAGTGTGCGGGGTATCTCATTTAAAACGGGTCATCTAATTATCTTTCGTATCATGCGAAGACGTAATTACTTGTAACTTCCAACAAAACTTCGCAATCTCGTAAAAATAGTCTCCATACTATTAATAATATTCAACCATGATTATATTTGATACTTTGTACTTCTGATATTATTCAAATTTTGCGTAAATTATTTTTGAAATTGTCGCAACTGAAGAAGCAAGTTAAATGACTTTCTTTGTCGATAAAACTACCAAAGTAGTCAAAAATGACTTTTTATACAAATTGTATGATTTTATTGCAGTCGATTTTTCAAATTTTTTCTCAGCAACTTTCAGTAAACAGCGTGAATGCAGTTTTATTTTCTTTACTTTATGTACTTTTGCAAATATCTACCATCTTCGTTGCTTTGATAAAAATAAGTATGCTTCAATTGTCGCTTGTTCTAGTGCTAAGTAGAATATTCCGTACCTTTTAGTTTAATTTAATTTGCGGATAAAAATACATTTGTAAATAAGTTCAAAGAACGTACATAAGATTCAGATCGCATAAGAATAGAGAGAAGTATCACTAATAGAATATACAGTTGTATTATATAAGAAACAAAAATTTAGAGTTATAGCAGAATTGAGTATCAGTCAAGGAATAGTAGTATGTAACACTCTGTGCAATTGTGTTTTAAAAACGATGCCATTTGGAAGAAATAAAAATCGATTTTGTTACCAAGTGCATTTTCTCAAATGCACATCCTAACGAAGCATCGGTGTTACTGATGCGGGCATTATATAACGTAGACCTGAAAACCGGAGGAGATTTGGTAGCTCGAATAGATGCGTTGTAGTTTACTAATGAGAGAGCTGTTGCATTAAAATCCATTTATACCGACAGAATGAGCACGAGCTGAGCATGAGCCAAGCTAGTCCATTGTCGGAAAGAAATTAACACATTGACTGCCACAGTAGATTCGATTAATCTAACCAAAAATGTCAAATCGTTTAAATCATTTTATTTTATAGATTTTTACCAATAATTAATTCCGATAACAATATTGTACAAATCTTGTGCAGACTCCAAACATAACTCTTTACATTACATACACATTAGAAGAAGACTCATAGTTGGCAGTCAATGTGTTAAAAGAAGTGAGAGACTATCTTTTGTAGCCTAAAGTGTGACCAGGTTACTGACGAAAATGTATAATACGGTGTGATGATTTGTAACGTTGCTGCAATTTTATTATCAATCAATTCAGCTCGTTCTAATTTTAGCAAAATATTAATATCACACTGTATTTATTCTTAACCCCTTCACGCTCGACGTTCCGTATACAACAACGTTGCATTTCATCCGTGTAAAACTAAACACAGCACGTAGCTATATTTTTATTCGGCAAAACTGATCTCGAATTTCAACATTCGTTCTCCTTTAGGAACATAGAAGAAAGTGCACGTGTTATTTATTCGAAAATTTCTAGTTTAGTTTAAGTCGCGTTTAAACGGGTTTACTATAAAATAGCTGTTTCACGAGGGGGAGAATCTGGTCTTGAACGGGTTAAAACACTGGTTCATTGTTTTTCGTCTCGCCCAGTCCCGTTTGCATTCGACCATCTCTAATTAACACTCGCAGGACGCAAAAAAGGTAGACTAGTGGATCTGGCGATATAATTAGTCGACCAAGAAAAAATCGTCCCTTTCCTGGGTTGGAATTATTCGTGCAGAAGATCTCGTCCTTTTAATTCATTCGATCCAAAGATGTACAAAGCGTCGAACGCCTTTCGCGAAGCTTGTTCGAGCGCCGCCGCTCTGGCCGAGACAAAAGGGGTAGAATCGAACTAGCCGAGCGGTGAATTTATTCCAGCCCCGCCCTGGTTAAGTATCGCCGAGAATGCTAATGAGTCGACGCCGTCGTTGTCGCCTTCTTCCTGGATTCATCTGGAAAACCAATGCAATGATATTTTTATATGCAAATCGCGTGTGTTCGCACCAACGTATTCGTATGCATTGGGTGCTCGACACAAACGTCATTTTATTCTACGTGGTGAGGTAAAAAAGTTCGTGGAAAATGTTAATAAAAGTCACGTATTTCAACCATTTGCACTCCGTTGGCTATGTTGCTATAATAAGTTTTAATTTCTTCGGATATTCCGTACCCATCTTTACCAATCTAATATTCATTTGCTTTGAAAGAATGAAAATTTAAAGCGAATGTGTTCCCCTTTTTATATCAAAGTCTCAGAAATGTGTCCTAAATTTAGTAGTAAGTCGAACTGCTAAAAAAAGTTTGGAGTGCAAAGGGTTAATCTTCGTTAGAATCTACATTATTACGTTCAAAGTATTATACAGGGTGTCCTGCATTTTTATCGTTATACTTTGGCAGTGTAATAGAAGTAAAGATAACACTAAAATATCATACAACGAAAAATCCATAAATGCTTTGTTATGGGGTTATTCTCCGCGATTGGAGAATTGGCGATTGCAGCTGGTTACATGGATGCCAACAATGTTTGGCTCTAGTAATGAAAGGGTTAATAGACTACGACTCATAAAAGAAGACTATTATTCTTGAAACATTCAGACGTCGCTTTCTCTTTCATCCACACTCGTTTGCATTCGATCATCCTTGGGTGTTTAGCAGATTTATTAACCTCCTATTTGCAGCATTTTTATGCAGATATTATAATCTCTTGCTTACATCAAAATATTAAACTACAATTTTTCTATTTAACCCTCTATAACGTGATTTTATTTACTTATGACTTATACGATGCAAGAAATTATTATTGTGCACAATTTTCATCTCAGTGTGAAATGCAAGGATTAATAATCGCCATATTAATGCTTGGCGTCATTACAATGATAAAAAAAAATAAAATACAGTAGTTAAATAGTAAAATTTAAAGAAATAACAGAGTAGCTTTTAAGTTGAAACAATGAAAGATTCTAACCACGTTACAACGCCATGTTTATCTACAACGAAGAATTAAAATTCCACAAAAGTTTGTAGAAACTTTTAGAATGTGGTTAAAAATACACATTTCAATGGTTCAGCAATATTATTAATCTAATCACACATTAACAGATTAAGTTTAATGACACTTGGAATCACGACTTGTGCAAGACCAGTCAAACATCAGTTATCGCTTTGTTATTTATATTAATTGACGTTACAAATTTCGTTCACTTATCGCTATCAACTTTACAAGATCCTATAAAATGAAAACAGTAGCCATAATCACATTTGAAAGCTTGACATTTATTTCGTGTAATTCTAATAATCTGAAAGCATCGAAATCTTTATGAACGACAGCGTACGTAACTCAATTTCGAAAAAAAAAAAAAAAAGAATGGTCTTGGGTTAGCGTGGCTGTCAGGTTCAGAATTATTCTTTCCTCAGCGATACCTAAATCAGCCTTTCGACCATAAATTCTTTTTACTTCCGTCATTTTACATGTCAAACGCGTTACGCGAGTTGCACAGCGCGGTACGAATGTGTGTCGACGATAATTGAAAACAATTCCGTGGCAACGTTACGCGAAACTTCGCGTTCGAACAAAGTGGCGGCTCGTGATAAAGGGCTCGCTGATGAGGGTGCACGAGCGAGTTCACGCTCTTGAAAGTTCCTGTTCCGGAGCAAACTATAATTGTCGCGTCTCCATGATTTTACGGCCAGCGAACAATAGAATATTTTGCCCGCCCGTTGTCTCGGCGCGAATTTTATGTAATAAAATGGCCACTAATTCCTCCTCCTCTGTGGACGATTACACAACTTTTTCGACCTTTTGCAAAGCAACGAGCGGTCATATTTTTTAATTGAAACGGTAAATCCTCTTAAATCGTTCGAGCAAATTAGATCCGCCTTTTCCCTCTCGCCTATCGGAAACAATGGCGTTGGATCGATGCCCGATGTTATTACGTAACGAGGCGACGTTTCGGATTTCCGTGATCGCGCTCCTGAAACGAGCGCTCGCATTTTTCATTCGAGCAAATTAAATTCCTTTGTCCGTGTCGCGAGCACCGGCCCCGATCGATCAGAGCCTCGCTTATTATCGGCAAAACGCCGTTTCGATTCACCCCCGCGCCATCCCCTCGCCAGTTTGCTTCTGCGCTCGGTTCGATTCGAATTGCAGATCTTGTTAAATCGCTCGAACGAATCGCTAGACCGACCTGGCGAAACGGTATCGCGGATGCTTTTGTGGCGCAATTCAAGAGCTGTTGATTATTGAAGCACAATCACGTTGCCGAGGTGAGAAATATTATTTGCCGCCTCTGCACCGAGGAATTTTCTCTATCCTAGTTACTCCGAGAGAGTATACAAATGTGCGTTTGTCGAATGGGGCTTGCAATTAATTCGAAAATATGGTAGAATGATAGATTCATATTTTTGTGGATAGGAATAGAGCGATGAGAGAGATAATACCGATTTATTTGTAACATATTATCCGTAGTTTTATATGTCAGTCACGGTGCGCAAGATTTTAATTCATAATAATTATTTGCAAATTTTAAAAATTTGTCTTTTTAAGAAGGTAGCAAGGAAAATCAATGCAACTTCTCTTTCATACGTTATTTTTTATCTATAATTTATAAAAACATTCTAAACTTACCAGAATACAACTTAGTAAAATATACTATACAACTAAAGTATACTATACAACTTACTGAAATTATAATATTTTTGAGGATTTGTACTCTTCTTTTCCGATCCCATAATCGAGATCTGGCGTAGCGTCTACTGTAGCATAAGTTGTAAGTAGAACGCATGAAGCTATGGTGATCTTGGCAATATTATGCTGAGCTATTTATTTACGATAGCTAATAAGGAAAATTTTACGACACACTCATTTTGATAAAGATGTAGACTTAACAAGCGTATCATATTTGGACAAAATGTGCATGCTGTATTTTAGGTTTCAACGATATGTCTCGTGATTATAATTAAATTGCATCCTGACAATTGTGGGATATTAAAGATATGCGGAACGCTATTTTGGATGTTATAAATAGGAAAGACATTTGCATTTATTGTCATGATCATCCAAATTATATTCTTCATCCAATATAATAGATTTTGTTCATCCAAATTAAATGAAGGTTGAGTGCAGTGTAAAAATTGTTTTATTTAGACTCATGACGGTTGCATTGGTTCAAAACTTGAAAGATTGGAAGCTAGGGCTAATATTTGGTGTGGTACCCGGATTTACTTATGCTACGGGGAAAAAAACGTGAATTCGAGTCATACCGTAAATTGCTATGTTCTTGTATTTATCATTCTACTAAAAAAAAAAAAAAAAATGAAAACTATTGTTTAATTAATAATTTACTCCAATGAATCTCCAGACATGTAACTGAAGATACTCGTGTTAAAAACATTGGGACCGAAAAGAGTTAAATAAAGTTAGAATCCCGAAATTTACATGTTTTTGCCAATATACTCGTTCGGTAAAAAATTCTGGTATCGTGTTTTTCGCGAAGGGTTGAATCGCATCTTCCCGATTCGAGAAACCGGAAACGGGCAACGAGGAACACGTGACATTTTCACGAGCAGCTTGAAAAATGCCCACCATTATAAATTTCCTAGGGCGGGTCGATCGTACATTAGAAACGCTTCGCTCGAAAATCCGAGCTGGCCAGTTTCAAAAGCCACCCCGGTGAAATCACGAGACCGAATCCCGCCGCCTCGATTACCCTTAACATCGCAAGAACGAAGCTGTTCTTCCTAAAAGCGACAAGGGAAGAATGATGGCTGCCGCCGCGGTGAAAGCCTTTTATCTCGTAAATTGTAGCAAGCTCTGTCTGTATGATTTCAATCGCAATCGTAGACGATTAGAAATGGTATTGAACCCTCTTGTTCTCCTCGGGTTTGTAGGTCCCAACACGAAGGTTATGTTTTATTTGGTATTAAATTTCTAAATTGTTTCTTTTTAATATTCAATGTATTTGAAATTCTTGTAAGCTCCATAGAAACGATAGTAATCGTGAAGTGTTATATAGTCGTTCACCGTTTTGCCGTAAATCGAAGAGAAGTCACTGTGAAAAAAAAATAAGAGTGAGGAGAATAACAGGATTATCAGCGATGAATTATTTTGTTCATGCTATTTTAATACTTCTCTTCGATTTATGATTGCAAACAGAGTTGGGCATATTTTATTCGAATTGTCTTGCGAATTAATTTCTCTAATAAATTCTTACTTTATATTATGAATTGGTATATAAATTCTTGAATTTTTACAGAAAGAGTTGCAACATGATTGAAGATTTATAGATTGATAAACTAAATCATTTTTAATAAATAACAGTGGTCATAACTAGATTACATTGATGCAATTACAGGAAAGTTAAATTTACTAAAAAATACAGGACACGTATAATGGATAAAATTACAGTAAATATCCAGAGTAAGGTGTAAAGTATATTAATTAAAGGATAAAACTGATCTCGGTTTAAGTTCCATTTTCTTAAATCTGTTTATACAGCTGCGAATTTGCATAAACACCGCAGTCTAGTCATAACAAAATCATGAAACCTTGTGCATTCATCTAATGGAATAAATTTTATGTTATTTATTTATTAAATGAGTACAAACGACGTTAGCAGCCCTTTCTGGTGGTATCATTCCTTATTTACTCTTTACTGGCACAACTTACCTTCTCCATACAGCTACCGGCAAGTTAATATTATTCATCTACCCTTACAAATGCAATTTCCAACTTCTGAATTCATACTTCTCGTACAATTATACCAAAGGTTCTCTCACCCCCTTTCTCATCCTATAGCACCATATTATCACAATTCTACTACAGTCGAACCTCGGTAACTAGAATCTCTTTAACTAAAAGACCTCTATAACACGAAAATTTTGTTCATTGCTTTCCGTTCTGCTTAGAAAATCTCTATAAATCCAAATAAAACTTACTTCAACTATATTTGTTTGTTACATATTTATGACGTTTGATCAAAAAGTTCATGCAAATTTTGTTTATTTGATAAAGTATGTCTATATTCATTAGTACTCATATTGTTTTCTTTAAAGTAACCTCCATTAAACCAAATACATTAATTCCAAAATATTTTGCAGCTTTTAAAACATTTCTGTAATACATTATTTGCATAGTTTTCAGTTCATTCAACGATTTTTGATTTATGTCTTCCTAATGTAAAACAACATTACATTTCTTTGCTTTAAAAATGAATTTCCGGAAGGAAGAGTCAAAAAGAGTCTACAAATTCTTCTTAATAAAAACCTCGACATTATATCCCGTTCACTTATCATTTTTTAGAATCATTTAATATCATTTAGTAGATTCTTGAGTGCAAGAATTCATTATCGCTGAATTCTATATACTCTTCGAGATCCCGCCAATTTCCCTTAATTTCTAATATTCGCAATATCAATGATATTCCTCAAAAAAGTGGTATCATCGCAGGACGAACGAACATACTACACGAACTTAATATTTTATTTGCAAGATCTCTACTCTATTCCGATATTTCCAAGATTTCTTTAAAAAAGTTCTTCCAAAGAAGGGATCGGTTTCCGTGCTGCACGCTGGCACACGCGAACAAGGGCTAATTGTCATTATCGTTTGTCAATTCTCACGATTAATCCCTAACCAGATTTTGGGACGTAAGGGATCGTAGCGTCCTCCTTGGAGCGCAGACAGGGGCGGCTGCCAGCGCGAGATAGGGCCGACAAGAACCAACCAGCCCAGCGGGTCGAGACGTAGGAAAAAGGGGATCGAGGGACGAGGAACCAGGCGCGAGTACTACGAGAGTAGCATCCCGGTTGGTGGGGATGAAAGCCAGCCGAGCTGTTACCTTCCGGTTCGGAATGGGGACCCAGAGAGCTAGGTCAGGGCAAAACAACGTTAAATCCGCGCTACCAACCCCCAGGCGCAATTTCCGCTTACCAGCTCAGCCAGTACCTCCCTCTACTCTTCTCTCTCTCTCTCTCTCTCTCTCTCTCTCTCTCTCTTCACTATCCTCACCCCTTTTCCACCCTCGTCCTCGACAACGCCGCTATCCGACGACTTCTTTGAAGTATCTATCCTTGCCCGGCGAACTAACGCGAGTTAAATGATATCGAGATACGTGGAGCGGGATTATCGATTTTCCGATCGAAGCCGATGGAGAATTCACCGGTCGCTCAGATTAAAATACCGCCCGAAGAGGAATCCTGGCTTACAGAGCAACGCCGCGCCGCGGCGATTTGGGAATGGGAGAAGAATTACAGGCGTTGCTCCTATGGATTTATGATAGTGTTACGTATTACGCATTGTGGCGGCTCTCTTGCACCTACCACTAGAGGGACATATGAAATAGGACTTTCTCGAAAGTACTCGCTTCATCTACCTCGTCCATACCGCCTTTAACCTTCCTTCCAATATCCCAACGTCTAAGGCAGGGCCTGCTAGGTAGCCTTACTGATGAGTACTCCACTAGTAGGCCCAGGACGAAACGCAACACCCTTCCTTTTCCCCATTCTTCTTCCTCTCCACAGCTCCACACTCATTGTAGCATTGACGAAGCATAGAAATAGACATCGTTATATGAAATCATCAGGGGGCTACCTGATGACCCCCTTAGTAAAGTAAACCGACAGCGTTTTTAAAACGATGGGAATTGTAAATAAATACTGCGGTAATTAATTGTTACCGATATAATCAATCTGTAATAGCTACATTTATAGTAACGTGTATAGAAGTATATATCTTCATATGTATTGCACTTCTATCATTTATTCTTCTGTAACCAGAATTTCATTTACTTTTATGACATGAACAAACGTATAATTATATTTAATACATGGATAGATGGTTAACTTCATCGACTTTGATGGTCGGATTGAATATAATTATTAGACTAACCATTCTAAATCGCAAGGGGTGTAAAAAATCTCTGCTTTTTTACACAATTCGAATTTCATTTTGAAATTTATGATGTTTCCTATAAATGGATGGTCTATCCTGTAATTAGTTAATGATTGTAGCTATGTGTGTTACTAATGGTAGATTAGGTTTTGCTGGTTTGAAAAGCGGTGATGCAATCGATAGAATTTTTTGAATTGATAACCTTAAGCATCGACGAAGCATAGGATAGACTATCCTATGCTATATGGAATCATCAATATATATGCATATATAGAATCATCGAGAGGCTACTATTTAGTGTCGCATGCAACATTAGTAGTTCAGACTAAAATAACGACAACAGCGTTTTTAAAACGATGGGAGTAATTGTCTACCACCAATACAACGATCAAGAAAAAAATTCAAATAAAATAAATACAAATGAGAATAAGCAAATAAGATAAAATTCGACAAAATTAAATATACGGATATATAACTTCTAAGTCTCATGGCATTATAGATTAACTTGATCAACTTTGGTGGTTGGATTGAATATAATTCTTAAATTCACCACTTTCAATCGTAAGGGGTGTAAAAAACCTTTGATTTTTTATACACGATCAGTATTTCAGTTTAAAATTGATAATGTTTCCTATGAATGAATCGTCTATCCTGTAACTAGTCAATGCCTTAAGCCTGGGATTTTAACGCGGAGAATGTAATGTCCTAAGGAATGACTAGATGTGCAAGTTAATTTTGAATCTTTGGGATATCGTAAGATTTAATATTTGTTCGCTGAAAATCAAATACAATTTCAATATTCAACATTTTTAGCATTTTCACATTTGTAAAGCAAACTGGTCGCTTGAAAACCAATAGTGTAGCGATTTCGAATTGTTAAAAATAGGAAGAGTTTAAAGATAAAGGCTATGAATTCTACAAATACATCAACATTATTATTAATTACAACAAGCAGTCGTGGCCGAGTGGTTAAGGCGTCTGACTAGAAATCAGATTCCCTCTGGGAGCGTAGGTTCGAGTCCTACCGACTGCGAAGTGTGTAAATTAATTAGTGTATTAATTATAACTTTTTTTAAAGAAAATTATAAGATGAAGGAATAGAGGATAAAGTCCATATATAAAATCCACCGGTTGACGGTTGACGGTTTTAGGTAGTAAATAATGGTAGATAATATATTTTAGACATCACAAATAGGTAGTGGATGAAAACAAGTAGAATATAAAAAGAAGTGACAGCAAAGGGGATGAATTTTTATGGCTGTCATATATTTTATTTTATTTTAAATTGTGTAGTCTAAGTTACAAATAGACGCATAGATATAAGGTGGCTAAAAAAAGTATCCGCACACTCTTGGATTTATTTTAACATCTAAGTACTACTTAATTAAGCCTAAGCACATTATGTTTCCTATCATGGATTAATACCTTTACGCGACTATAAAAATTCGCAACCGCGCAAATGCTGTTTTCAACCTATTTAAAAATTGTTTCGTTGAAAAATTTCGGTATGTTCAAATATTTTTTGTAACCCCTGTATTTTCTTACGTTTACGTGAATTTTAGTAGCATACAGCTGAGAGAAGAGCATAATAAAAAATTAAGAAACAGAGTAGTACGACAACACAGCGTGTTGTAAAGGGTATATCAAAGGGTTAACCCCTCGAGCGACATTAAGAACATCCTTGTTTTAATTACGGCAGCGTCCAAGTGCTGTACTATCAAGGCTTAGAAGTTAGCAGAGACTTTCTGAAAAACTAAAGTGTCGCAGCAAGCTTAGGGGTTTGCGTACCGTAACAAGGGTTATTTTTTCTAAATGACTGTTATACTTAAGTCTATTATAAAAAGGACCACAAATTCAACGCTTAAAAGTGTCTTTACAAATTAAATTATACTGTACTAATAAAGGGAGTTCCTTCAAATTAAATTAAGAATGCAAATTAATTCCATACTTTTATATTAAATCAAATGATTTCTCAGGCGTAAAGCCACCATTTTTATTAGGTTGCTTCACATTAAATGGCAATATTATCACGTTGACAAATTCGGCACTATTTTTATGAATTAGAATTGGTCATTATTACGTACGGTAAAATTCTAAATTGTATTTACTTTTTGCAAAGAAACGTTAAATTTCGTGAAAAGGTGCATGAAATTAATTTAAAGAAACCTAACAAAATTCTGTATTAAAATTGAGAAAAAAAATTCGATCAACTATTGAGCGTTTTAGAAACGTACACGTGATTTCCATAGTGAAAATGAATAGAACATAATAGCGATAAGAACTTCTATGGATTCTGATTAGTACGGGTGTCCTCTTTTGTCAGCGAACCGTGAAAATTGGAATTTTATTCGTCAAGGAAGCGCCTCGATTTGCGAGCAACCCAGTTACCCTTATGAATGCAATTCAAAGGTACCATTCCATTCCTTTATTCGATGTTTCAGTGGTCCTTTTGCCGCATATGCTGCTCGTAAAGATCGATTTTTAATAATCGAATGCTATCCCAGTTGTCTAACATAATTCATAAATTCTATAATTATTCAAATTACCGCAATATCTTTGATATGAAATTTTGCAGGATTTAAGTTGATTTACCGAACTTTAAATCTATTAGGTGGGCAAATGAAAGTAAGTAAACTCATTTTTGAAAATTCGTATTTTATTTATGGATCACGTGATATAAATTAAATCACCAGAATATTCGTTATTATTTTCTGTAACTTTGTAAATATCATACAGTCAATATTCCTCAATATTCCTCCTATAACGTGATTAATTCGTACTGCGTTACAAGGAACCCAGAATTAGTACAAATCACATTAACCTGAGAAATCAATCATTACTGCAACAACGAAAATAATAAACCAGGAGAAAGTGGATTATTCATTGGTACACCTAATAATTTCCGCAAAAATAACAGTAAAATGTTCTTTACTTAAACCATCGCAATTTTTCTCATTAAATAGCCAATATAGCAGAGGACGAGTTAAACCTATCCTTTCGAATGCCCAAACTTTCTTCTTTGTATTTTCTTCCAAACTCTTCGCTGGAAACTCCTGCAAAGTAATATTCCCTACTTTTTTCCGACGTCGAGAACTTGACACTCCGAATCGAAGACAGGTATTTGGGGCACAGAACACAATGCACGAAACTTCTCGCTTATCGAGCCCACGGCTAGTTTCAGTTCCCATTGCCATCGCCTTTTCCTCCTTCCCTTCCCCTTCGAACCGCCATCATTTCACGTCGAATCCATTTACTACTCTCTCCTTTTCTCTGTCCTTCTTTCTTGCAAATATCGACCTGTTTGCATTCATGAAATTGCTGGCTGCAACGCGATGCGTTACGATTTTACGCCATAGAAATTCCAGAACTAACGCGTTGGCTAAGCAAACGCGTAGTCAATTATGCGCTCACCCTTTGCGATCGTTCGCGCGAGGGTTAAACTGCATTCACGCCGTGAAACTAGGGGTAGGTTTGCCCGTGGACACGCGCGCGCTACTGTTCCCCGGGATTAAATGTCTCTAATGAGAGAGTGATTGAAGCAGGGAATGTTGAGTGTGATAGGGATTAGAATGTAGTGCGGCGAGTTTGTTTGGTCGGGTGCGGAATCGGTGTTTGCAAATGGTCGCGAGAACGGAAGCTTAATTACTGATATTGGAAGCGGTATTTACATATTATTGCATCTATTTATGTCACATTTACAGCGAGAGACAAAATGTAAGCGTACGCTTTAGAAAAGTGAAATTGAGTGAAATTGTTTATGTATTTATTAAATAGCGACAGCGCGGTATAGTAAATACAAAAAGAAGTGTTGAAATCTTTACAAGACTTTTAAATAGTCATTTCTAAATCGGTTCGGAGGATTGGTAAGAAAGTTTAAAGCAGAACAGTGATCGTTTGCGGAATTACAAATGCCGTTAATGAGATCCGTCGCAGCATACGAGAAGATATATCTTTGCGATCGAAATGTACGTGTGAATCTAAACAGAAGATAATTATGAGATAATTAGAGTCTGATTGTAATATTACTTGTAGCGTATAAATAAGTATTGTGTAATAGTAATATAATTATAGTATTACTCATAGAAAATCCATTATAATATAATTGCGGTACAATTTACAAAAAATAAATTATACCAAAATCTTACTTTTCTAAATTGAATACACTCAATTTTGACTCTTATCGTGTTTTGGATATTTTGTATATTCCTGCATTCCATACAGTTTGCAATTAGAATCAAAAGTGAGTATAACTTCAGGCAAATAAAATTATAGTATAATTATAGTGTTGAATACAGTACAAATGAAAGTATACTTATAGTATCATTTATAGCAAATAAATGAGTATTGTATAATAGTAATGCACGTGTAGTATTATTGACGATAAATATTAGGTGTATCAATGAATAGGATAAAATCAGATACTTATTCTATTTTATATGTAATTGTTGTCATTGTATATATTCTTTTTTAAAATTCTTTCCAAAATTTCAATTAAAATAAACACGGTAGAATATAATATTATAAACAAAACTTCTATCTAACGACGTGTGAAATGCATAAAATAAGATATCTATGGAATAATCATTATTAGTTTTATAAATTGTTTAGTGTTCCATGGCCAAATACATTTTTTCCATTTCACGGTGTTCGATCTAATCGTTAAGAAGATTGATTTCAAATATAAGAACTCACGTATCGATCGACTGCGATGACACTAAAATTGTAAAAGAATAAAAGAAGTGGAGTTAATCAATTTCACCTGTGAATTCTACAGATTTTACAAACTTCCATATAACCTACGTTTACCTTACGCGTAACAACTATCAAATATCAAAAATATTCCCACTTCCTTCAAGGTCCACGCGTATTTCTTTCGCTCCCGTCTTTAAACATTCCCCTTCCGTGTGAAATCAATTTAAATCCGTGACAGAAAACGAACTGTACATCCGAAATAAATCTAGCAAAATCCATTAAACGAGGACAACAGATTTTTCCTATAGAACGTTCTTTTCCGTTCCATTACGGCGTTCACGCGAAAGGGTGGGCGGGGAGGAGTTGGATCGAAAGCGGAAAGCGGAAAAACAGCGGTCGTTTCCGATCGCGTCACCTGCTCGGTTCCCTCCGCAACAATTGCTGACGCAGATCGGTAATTGAGAGCATCGGCATAATTACATTTACCGGGCTGCCGTGGCGTCGAGCACGTACGGGCTGTCCTGCGTCCTGGAATACCAATGAACGTGTCCTCGTTACTGGCAAGAATATATGCGAACCAACTGGCGGAATGTAAGTAAAAGAGGAAAAGGGAAAGATTGAGGGAATGAGAGAGAGAGAGAGAGAGAGAGATATATAGATAGTGGCTGAACGTATTACGCGACGCAGCACTTTTATCCTCCGCAAATGGCATTACGAAAATCTTCTTCCAGGAGAGAATAAAATTTCTACCAGTTCGCGGCACACCCGGAAACGGGTGAATTTCATTTTCAACCGGTATGAATATCTAATTTGCCCGCCGCTATGGAATATTAGAATTTAACGTTTGTTCTGCGCCCGATCGCCAAGTACCAAAGTTATTTGTTTCAAATGGTGGTGAGAGGGGGTGGGGGTGGGGGTGGATGGGGTTTTTCTCACTTTTTTTTGTAAAGGTGGTAGTCTGGGCAGGCGTGTTTTTCTTTCGTTTGGAAGTTCACGGGGTTTTCTTGCACGTGGTTCGTGAAATATTTTGCATGAATTTGCATGAAATTATGAGCGGCTACGAGGAAAAGAAATTCCTTTGGAGTTTGATGTAAATTTAATTATCTTGCGAAGTAAGGTAAACGAACAATTAGTAAGTTCATAAATTTGAATGATTAACTTGGCTTTTGTGTAAACGGTATTTTATATGCAGTCGCGAGCATGTAAATCGGAAATGTTTAGTCTAAATTCAATTAATCATACCACTGTGGATTATATAATTATACGTATACTATAGATTTTTGTTACTATTCGCTAAATACAGAAGGAACAGGTCAGGATGCAATAAGAACAATAGATGAAATCAGAGAAAACGAAAAAGAATGGGGGAAAGAAAAGAATGGAAATAAAACCAATGAATTCTTATAAATATATACAGTATTATAGATATTACAAATTTTACAGATATGTAAATTATTATAGATATTATAGATAGATATCAAAAATATATAAATTATTATAAATATTGTAGATAGGTATTATAAATATATAAATTATTTTAGATATTATAGATGCGTATTATAAATACATAAACTATTATATATATTATAGATAGGTATTATAAATATATAAATTATTTTAGATATTACATATATTTGTAAAGATTATGGTTATATAAAGTTAAATTGGGAGTCAGTTTAAGTTTTATGCATTCTATGGAATATTACATCGTAATACATATATGTATATACTGGAAGTCACCCAAAACCGAAAAGGAGGGTAAATAAAGAAATTACTACTTATATTACTATTCACTATTTTAATATCGTGTCAGAGATAAAACAATGAAATATTACTATAAATATTAAGTAATTTATTAGGTACTGGAAAAGTGTAGACACAACTGTTTGTAATAAAATGAGTTCAATATTGAAAATATGTTATCCTAGGCATAATGCTATCATCTGATTATTTTGATAAAAAATTGCAAATTTCAAAGTGATCATAATAAGTGGATTTCGCTATATTTAATTTCATAAATTAAAAACACTATCAGCATTAACTTTTGCTACATTATAGAACGTTGCATATTGATTCTCCCTACTTACATATTTGTCATTGTGCGTGCATACTTTGTTCGCAAAAAAATATGATCACTCGAAAAATAATAGACGATCATTCTGCGCACCCTTGAAATCATCCAACGCACCCCAAAATTTATCGTACATTTACGTATGCACGCATATCGAACTTCACACGATGTATAACTCTTTGAAAATCGGGCAGCCATCAAAAACCTCCAAAAGCAGCACGTTAACGCATCAAAAAACGCTTCCGTTGAAAGCGCGTGATCAAAGGGATTGAATCAAAGTGGTAAACACTCGTCGATCGCCTGGAAATCGTAATATTTACAATGACACCCTCCGACGAAATGCCGATACATGTATTTACACACGCGCGAATGCAACCGATAGACGAAAAATTCTTTCAGTTCCATGTTTCCGGCTCCATCGAAATATTTCCATATAAAACACAACGAACAGGATCATAAAAATGCCGTACGCGCGTTCAAAGGATGCGACGGATCGATCCGCGCGTGTAACTTGCCTGGGGACCAATTAAAATTCCTTTCGAGCTTGCCCCTTCGGTCGCCTGATTTTTTTCTTCTTTTTCCTTGTTCCTTTTTTGGGGTAAACTTTGCTAATTATTTCCGGCGAAACCCCACTCGTTTGAATTCCCTTTCCGTGGTTCGGCCCGATTTTTACTGCGGCGGTGGTATAATGACGTCGAACATGTGACAACGTGTTTAACATAGTTAAACGGATGGATCGTTCGCAGCGAAAATGGCTTTAAATAATTTTAGATAACTTTTAGGTTTGGTTTAGGTAATTTTAGATAACTTTTAGGTTGTCTTTGGATAGCCACTGTATTTGATTGAAGACTTTGTAACTCGTCTGTAGATGAGGCGCCGTAAAGGACCATATAAATTCAAATTAATTATGATTTAGAGCACTGATGAGCAATATTCGTTCTTTTGTGGAACAACATTGAAAATCTGATATTCTATGTACGGTGCAATGAACGTAATATTAGATGCTTAAATATACTAGTTAAACAATTTTAATTTACAGAGTCGGATGTGTAATTTTCGATATAGATTATTATTACTAGACCGCGAATTTTTATGCAAATTCGTATGTTTATAGTTACATTTAATGAAACGGAGCTCAAATACAATAACGCATGGTTTATTTCGTGTATTTTGCATATCTTTTGTAACCCTTGTTTTATTCCTTAATTCTTGCTTTTATTTTGTAATTCATGTTTTACTTGTTAATTCTTGCTTTTGTTTTGTAATCCTTGTGTTATCTACTAATTCTTGCCTTTACTGTTTACTTCTACGTTTGCCTCGCAAACGTTTGTAATAATACCTGCTAAAATTACCCGCTACTGCACTGGAATTTCTCCGTACCTGCCAAGAAACAACGGTAAACAACAAAGTCAGACGTTAACTCAACTAGCTCCCAAAATCCGTACACTTGGCCAAGTCTTAAGCGAAACTTCCTTACACGCTCCCAAAGCGAACGGTCGATGTGAGTCCCTGAAAACCCCATTAGCACATTTTCTTCCAACGAAGAACAGGTTTCAACTAAATTAGCTTGACGCGTGACGAAACTGCCAAAAAGCCTCTTCCACGGTACGCTTTCGGATAATTATATTTTCCACTTGCAACTACTCGACCAGCAGATTTATCGTCTCCTATTCCTCATAATCACCCTTACGTCGTTAAGTCTCATCTCGTTTGGCGATCCAAGAAAAAGAAACTTTCCGTTCTTCTGTTCTCCTGCAACAAACGAGGGGGAGGGGGGAGGGTTGGAATTTAGAAGTTTTCTTCAGGGGTGGTCGGAAGTTCGCCAACCGCTGCAAACTCAGGTGCTGCAACGTGGTTGGTTAATAAGATTCGCGAGAAGTTCAGTTAGGAAGGGAAAAGCAAGTATCGATGCAACGAACTCGGTTTACTCTGGTTGGAAATGCTGCGTGGAAATCTTAATCCTTTGCACTTGGCAGCTTTTCACGAGAATGTTGCATTCTACCAACTTGGTAATTAAACACCGTGTTTCTGATGGAAAAATTATAACTTACTGGCAGACAATACGTTTCGTTTCGAAGGTTTGCTTTTCCACCTCGAAATTGTTCAACCGAACATGCTATTAGTATTCCAAATGCTTTGGTAATAATTCGAGTAACCTATTCTGTTCTATATACGAATTTGAATACGAAGAAGAAAATTCCACGACTTTGATTAAAATCCCTTCTATCTTTCTAAATGAAATTAAGTAAATTGTACCTAACTTTTCCTGAAAGCACGTTTTGCATTTAAGACAGTAAGAAATAAGCTTCAATTTAGTGTATTATAATACATAGCAATCGGTAATTTTAATTCATAAAAGCAATACTTCATTTTCTAACATGTGAACACTACCTTTTCACGTGCAATGACCAAATGTAATCATCGTTAATGATTGGTCAAAGAAGAGCCGAGGACCTTGAATGTAACAATTTTTATTAACAGTATAAGATGCTAATCCATAAAACTACCTTTTTATATATTGTTAAGGAAATGAAAACAAACATATTAGTGCATATGCCATAAATGCATTAGTTTTTGGATAAATAAAAACGCAATGGGTCAAAAAAGACCCAAAGACGGCTTGAAGGTTAAATAAAATAAAATAAAAATACAATCACTCAAGTTACATTGCGAATTGTGCTTGTAACATCAGATATCATGCACTCGTTATGTTTTCCAATTGAAAGTTTAACTTAACAGCTCTCTCCTGTCATTTGTTTTGGAGACATTAAAATGACGCCTTTATTATCAGCGCGCACTAGAAACGAACAGTGAGCTATGATCCGTTTCTTAAAGTCTAAAGATAAATCAGGAGTTTGAATCTATGGAACATTTGTAGTACAGTACGAGAATAATACAAAACTGTAAAACATTGCCAATTAATGGATCAACAAACTAAAAGCAAGATTTCCTACCTTATATAAGTAACTGAAGCAAGTGCTGTATTCTTAATTTATCTCTGAATCAAAAACATTTTATTCACAAGAGATAACAATGTTTACGCGTTAATGGATCAAACGTATCGAAAGTTACAGAGGTTCCGTTGAAAAATTGATGTGTCTTGTTGCTTTGATTAGTTTCGTGAACATGCCGCGAATAATTTTTCACTTACCCTCGTAATTAAAGTGGCAATTATAGAAACATTACCATGACCTTCTCAGCTATCACATTTGCAACTCGTCAACGTCCCATTTACCTGCTCGCGCAACCCTTGCGATGCAATCGACGAGCAGCAGCGAGTTCCGTGTTAACAGGCTTGTACCTCGGAAGCTTTCGAGGACGCCTCGAGGAACCGTGTCTCTGCCTCGACTGATTTGCATCCAATAAATACCACAGACTCCGATGACTCCGTGCCACCGTTAGATTACACCGGCTAAGGTCCGCGACCGCATTTCCATTCGCCATTAATCGCGCCACGGAGTTCCTAGACGTTGCTCGATCTCCGCGCAAGATGAAGTGGCTTGTAACCGGAGGAATAACAACCTAGCCGAGACGGCGTGTGTTTGATCTGGCCCTGGAGTTATTTGACAAATACAAGAAATGACCGGGACTATGAGTTTCCAGCAGCCGCGTCGGAGTCTCGATTAAACTTCTCTGGAGAATCGAAACGTCCCTAATATGTGTGTGTGTGTGTGTGTGTGTGTCTTACTTAGGTTCACCGTCATGTGCAGAAGAAAAAAGAAGATTGCGTCGGTTTGTGGGTGAGAATATATCGATTAGTTACGGCTAGAAGAGAAGCTGTGGTATCATGAGGAAGAAAAGAGGGAATCTTTGATGATGCGAGGGGTGGATGGTTACGGGGATTTGGGAAATAAATTGTTTCTGATGGACCGTAGTCCATCGGCTTTTGTATGGAAGATTTATTGTATATAGATTGGAATGAGAGTGGTAGAACAGGCTAAATAATTTGATTTTATTGAATTTAGTGTTGGACTAGATTTAGGGGATTAATTCTGTGGTCTGACGGCGAAACGTTATAAGTAGACTGCGGACCTTTATGCGTTTAGGGCAAAGTACGATTTGCAACAAGTATGCAAGGATATATGTATATATATATATTTAATTTAATGTACAAATTACGATATTTAGAGGATCAAATAGATTTCGATTTAAGGAACTTCATAGTTTTACTCGAAAAAATATGAACTTGCGTAAACATCTACAGTTTAATGATACGTAATAGATGAGACTTCTTACGTTTTGCTATCTGACCCCAGAATTTTATTCAAATTATTTACTATTTGAGTTGTAGTTAGATTTGGAGAATTTGAGAAGTAAATTCATGGAATTTTGGGAGGGATTGAAATGTAAAACGACGTAGAATTTTATATTTAACTTAAAAGGAGATATCTTAGGTGAAGGTGCTATAGGGCATTGGTAAGTTAGTTTCCTTCCCTTCTTCATTTTGGCCAATTATGCAAATATGTGTGACCTATCTTTATATATGTGACGGAGATGGTGGACTTATAATCAATCAGACCACGTTTCGTCGATTGTTACGTTATTTTCAACTGCGACCAATGATGTTACAATTGTCCCATACTCTGCACTTGAATCTATATTACAAATGTTTATTAACAATGTGCTTAAAAGTTCTAATTAACGATCAGGATTTCATTCAAAAGAATGAGATTGCAAATGAAAGGACAGAAAAAGCATTTAATTGCACGAGGAATGGTTATATCACAATTTTAACATACTACTAGGAAAATGATCCTTTACGATGTCGAATAGTTATTTCGTTCAATATATCTGTTTATTGAGTGTCTATATTGTTAGGCTATGGATGTGTGTACTTCAATTGTAGTTTTGCATTACATATTAAAAATTCGCGATAATCGATACGGTAGATTTCAAGTTTTTAGTGTTCCCAAAATCAAGAATGAAATTCCTTCAGGCCGATTATTGCAACACACTTGTCACCCAATTAATACGTATAATCGACGATCCGCTGTATCATTAAATTAATTAATGTGAAAGTTTTAATTATCAGATACAGTAACTCAAACACAGGAATCATTCTTATGGAATCTGAATGCATTAAATTCCATCATATCACGTTTAATCAAAGTAAAAAAGTGAACAGTCGCGAGAGTCGACAGTAACGAGGCAACAAACTATAGGATTGTCGCTGATATAATTGTACGAATTAAATTCTCTCAACGGCGCTCAATTGGCCAACCGCTATAAACGTCGCCATAAACGTGAAAGTAATTGGGTTTTCACCGGCGGCTTTCAGTTTCGTAACGATCATTACGGTGATCCTTAGGCACGAATGTCGAACCGGTCATCTTTCGACACTCCGCTCCACTCTTATCTTTATTTCTTCGTTTACAGAACAGTAAATTTGCGGTAGAAACATGCGAACCGTCACGGTCGAAGATTTCTGAAACGTAAATAACGTGATTTATTAACTAAATAATTTGAGCTAATGGATTTGAATGTTACATCAAAGTATTCCTTCATTTTTACGTTTCAGTAGCTCGTGGTAGGGAAATATTGGACAAAACAAAGTATTTAAGATTTGTTGGTTTATCCTCAACCATATATTGATTGATTAGGTTTAGTGGTTTTCGATAAATATCTAATCTATTATAGAAAAACCATTCTAGGAAAACTGTTTAGTCTATTGTTGTATCCACGTCTTGTTTTTTTTTTTTTTTTACTGTGTTGTAGCAAGAATGTAATCTATTAAGTCTAGAACATTGCTTTTCATTTTCTCCGCATAGTTAGTAGAATAAAGTTTTTCAAAGTTGCGATCACCTAATTGTTTTGAGCAATGTACAAGCACCGATTCTTGTACACTATTCAGCAGCAAAAATTTGAATAAGAATGCTTCATTCTTCTTGCAGAGGATCCTATTTTGTTCAACTTTTCCCTAATTAAAGACACGCGTGTAAAATCATATTCTGGTCCACTGAAGGAACATCATTCAACTTTCTTTGCATTATTCCTCGATATATACAAAGCATTGAGTCGGACGGAAAGTACGTGCCGAATTTTATATAGAAAAGTATAGTCGAATGAGCACAGTAAGCGTATCGCTAAAACAAATTCAATTTGTGACATGTTAATAAGTAAGTAGATCTTCCAAATAAAACCTTTTCATGTAAGTTTCAAACCCGTTATTCCTATTATTAGTGTGGTTACAAGCAGAAACGTAATTTATAGTTTAAACTCCATTTTCTTTGATCTATAAAAAGTTTTATAGTATAAAAAGTTGCGAGAAAAATCGGAGATGCTTTATCCAATGACATTGTATAATACATCTCGAAATTTTGTCAGATTTTTTAACCACAGAATCGAATTTTATAAAATTTCGAAAACCCAAATCTTTATCGATGTTTTCACGTGACTGTATTTATATTTTTATAGTTTCAATAGAAGCATTTTGCTACCCCAAAGGCCTTCTTTATACTCAACTTGAACAGCTAAATTAAGGTACGTTCAGATCTAATCGTTGCATATTTAAAAAACCTTGTGATATATACAATATAAATGTAATACGCCACGAGCTTTTTTCGTTCGATCCAATATTATATCATTGCCTTTTATCGATTTGCTATATCGAACGAAATTTTTACCGCCCACACTTGTGTCACGCAACGCGATTCGTTGCGTAACATTTTCATCCGTTTTAATTGCAAGGGACACGAAACGCGAAGCTTTCTCCCAGCGAAATATCGCGACGAAGGATCTTACTTGTAGAATCGATGGTTATCGAGTCGCGAGAGAGTCGGATAAAATTCCTGAACCGAGGACGAGTGCAGAGGCTCAGCAAATTGCGCGTTCTGATCGTTGTTGATGTATTTATGCGGTCTTAAAATCGTGTCGTTTAGAGATGCGTATCTGCTGTTTGGATTTCAACCTGTCAGTGATGAATACGCTATGTAAACGAGGGTTGTATTATGGAACGCAGCAAACGTGCAAATATTATAGTTGCTGTTTGTTCTGTGGACGTAAGGTAATCACTCGATGACAGAAATTCCTTCACCTGTGTGCTTTATTAAGATTGCACGGCAAAGTGGTAGCAAATAAAAGTGATATTTTTAGATTTGAAAGTTTCACGAGGTGCAGAAGATCAGAAGATGATTGATTTGTTAGGTTTTATTAATAGAAATGTAGTTGCAAATCGTTGGTTATATTAGATTGATGCGTATTGAATATTATTGTTTCAAAGTAAAAAATATGTCAAGTAAGTATGCTTATTAAAATACTATGGGGGTATATTTAATTAGAATAATTTTTTACACAATTTTACACGCTTTTCTTCGACAGTTAACGGGTTTCATTATTATACATTTATAAAAATTACTAATTTCAGGATTGTGCTGACTTCCGATACATTCTCTAACTTCAAAATTATAACATTTAGAGAATTAAACAGATTTCTATTAAACTCTACTCTTTCAATTTTAGTTAAACAGATACAAACTACATATTTGTAAATAATCTAATAGATATACTATCTTCGTTAAGAACATGCAAATTGTCATAAGCTTGTTTTTCTAACTTCTCGTCTATGGTATTTATATTCGTGCCATGCACTCTTTCAAAAGATAAAAGGTACGCTTCGATTAAACGTTAACTTTATCGAAAAGGTTCGTTGATTACTTTGCTAAGAATTCTTATCAATTATCCTCAAGTGTAATTATCACACGTGATACCAATTACCAGAATCCGATTATAATAGGTGGACTATTTTTACCTAATTTTAAATAAAGCATTTTACGACCGATTGAAATGTTAACATTACACGAAATGAAAACTGATAACATTACCGGTGATTATAATAAACTGATGCCAGTGTATTAATCAGAACTAAAGACAGCAGTTTTCTCGCGAGCGATAGTAAAAAGTTGAACAAAAGCAGTGGAGCAAAGCAAAACAGAAGAAGAAGCAGAAGTTTATCGAGGCGAGTCGCGGCCACGCTTTCTCTTCGGATTCAATTTATTTGTTTGCTCCGATGTCTCGTTAGCAGCCTTCCAGATTCACTGCACCTCGCTACCGTGTTTCCCTTCCCGATAAATATTGTTATTTCCCCGATGAAACGGGATTATTATGAACGCAACGTCCGCCTCTTCTCCAATAAACGATCCCCGAGTAACGCGAGAAGAAATAATTTATTTGAGTGGCGATCGACCCGGCCTGCAGCTTCCGTATCCGGCGTAATGAAAAACGTAATAATTCAATCTCGAGCTCGGTAATGACGAAATCGAAGCGAAGGGAAAGTATAACGATTGTCCGGCTACCGTACAATTCAATTTCCAGCTCACTTAATTGCTCGAGGAAATTTGCGGATATAATAAAGTAATCAGCTAATCCGCTGGTAATTTCTTCCTCCGTGTTTAATACGAGAGTATTAAAAAAGAACACAACGTTCAAACGTTTTGCTTAATTTTATTTTGTACCGGCACAACCGTCTAAAGAACAGGACAGACTTTTTGAAACGAAAGCTTTATGGAAAACTGGAAAGATTGCCACAGTTAAACTTGGTCTGCGTATTTTACTATATCTAGAAATTGATTCGATATTTTTATATTACAGTAGTTAGTCACGAAAGTCTATATACAGATTCTATGTTTTAAATATTTACATAATTCAGTGTATACTGTTAACAAATGAAAATAATGTGCAAATTCATAAAATATAAAATCAAAAGTGAAGATAATTCCCAGAAATCTGTTCATAAAAGGAGAATCAATGATTACATGCTCAAAATTGCTGCTAAAAGCGTGGAAGATGTTATTTTATTTATGTTAAACAAATTATGGAATGTCGCAGATGCACCAGAAGATCTAGCAAAGGTCAAATATAGTTATAATAACAAGATTCGCGCACTTTAATACACGTATGAAGATTTTCATGAAATCGTGTTCTTTGTTTATGCATATTTTATTGTAACATAATGAAAAAAAAACATGACTACTTTTCAACAATCCGTCTGGTTTTAACCAATAAATAAGCTAATGTTTCTGAAATGATCGAAGCTCTTGTATCTTTTTAAACATTTGAAATTTACAAGTGTTTATAGATTTTTACGACTGATTGTGCATCATTTACAACTCTGGGTTAAATGTAAATATTACACATCGCAAAAGATAAATAGGATATCGTTTATTTCTTAGTCTGAGAAAGCCTTCCCCATGCAGCGTTACTTTTTAAAAATCACATTATTTAAATGCGAACCGCGACGCTGAATACATTCTTGCATACATTCACGAAAATTAAGAATGATTTATTGCAGGTAATTCTTATCAATGGTTCTGATTACATTTGGCACGTTATTTTTCAAATCCTGAAGTGTGCGACGCTCGTCGTCATAAACACGATATTTTCGACACGCCCATAAATAATAATCAGGTACTGTGAGATTATTTAAATTACCATTCCGTGAAAGTATGGCCCCAAAATTCCAGATATGGCCACGCCACAACACACTGTTACCTTTCGGTTATAGAGAGGCTGTTCACGATTGATGAAATTGTATTTTGTAGCAAAGAGGTTACAACTGTTTTGTCCAACTTCTTTTAGGCTGTCATGACAACGCAATGAAAAACGTCACAACCAAGTGATGCATCTCGTCAAGGAGAAGGCAGGAAAATGAAATAGAGTTACATTTCATACTTGTGTGTCATTAAAACTTCTTTATCGATACTTCAACGCTGTTTCGTAATTTATTTTTTTGCATAGCAATACCGTTTCATATTACTACCCGAAATTCAATATGTCCGATTTTCCCTTAATTTCGAAAAAGTAAAAAATTCAACATTTCCGTAAGGTGCGCAATAATTATGTTTATACAGCACATTTCACATGAAATTTCCTAAAGCTACGCATCTGATTTTCCTTTTCACAGCTATTCTAAGACTTCCCACTTAGAAACAAAAATAAAATCTCTATCTCACGTTCATACCTTCTCCTTCATAAATAACGTTGCGTTTATATGCATTCCATATCTTGACTAAATTATTATGGATGAATTAAGATATGATTCCCCATCGTATCATCACTCGTACGAATGACGCAAATTTGTAAAGGCGCAAGTTGGGAATACACAAGTCAAAGTATTACTGTACCGGATCTTTGTTACGTTCTGTTCGAACTCTTACATCAACCACAATCCCAACTTTTCCTTCGCGAACCCGAATCCTCGCCCTAAGCTCTTTCGCCCTTTCGAAATTCGATCCCTTCTTTCAGAATTCAACCCTTTCTCTACGCCGAAATTCAATCTTTCCTTCGACCAGCGTGAAACGAGTGGCAAATTCGGTTAGCGGCGTCGAGAGACAGACATCAGCAGGTTCGACGAAGGGTACGTGAGCCGCATTGCGACAATTCGACACGCTCGATAAACAATCGTCTGCGGCCGCTTAAGCGTCCGTTTGATTCCGCCACGCTCGTCGTCGGCTTTAATTGGCTGCTAGTAATTACCGCTAAAGGGGCCTCTTCCTGCTTGTCTCCCCCTTTCCTCTGTACTCCTCTGGCGTCTTGTTAGCGCACATCGGTAAACGGTGTCGTCTTGCGACGATTAACGAGACAATGGTTCGCACGGACCCTCGAGGCGCGTCTTGATCCGCGTCTTCCCTTTGCCTGCAGACACCCGTATCTCTCTGTTCGCCCATCCACTTAGTGCACACCAACGGCCGATCTCCGATAGACTAATCGCCTCCTCTCGAGATATCCTTTGTCGATCCATCGCTGAACTGCAATCAATCTTCCGCGTGACGCAAGTAAATTGAAATTCACCGTTTAGACGAGGAACGACGCTTGCATTCTACGCGAATCGTGGAAAGACGCTTACTTTGCTTGTGCGAGGGTTTAAAGAGGAGCGGTGGAATGATTGAAGTGTGTTTGGATTGAGAAAACTATGGTTTGGGAACGAGAAGTAACATCGGGGTGCTGAGGATAAAGTTTTGTAAGTTTGTTATTATTAATGTGAAAATAAAGTTTAGCGGAGCAGTTATTAAAGTGTACCATTTATCGAGCAATATTATAAGTAGTATAAATTTATCAATAGTGCAGGTGTGGATAAATAAGAATTTATAATATGATGCGTTCTTCTGGTTTGAATTCGTTTGTAACTACGAGACGTTTTATTAAAACATAAGCAATAACATGCACATTTTACCCCAATAAACAATTTGATAAATATTATGGGTTATCAACAATACCGTAGCGAATTATAAAAGAATCTTTTAATTACATACACTTTAGTATGGAATAATGTTAAAAGTGCTGAAGTTTTATAATAAAATTTTAAATCTCAATGTGATCATAATAACCAGATTCCACGGAATTTTAAAGCGTAATAATTATTCCAAGTTCGCTGTAGAAGTTCTTCTAACTCCGTCCTTTTTATTCTCGAAATTCCTTGAAGCATAAAGTCTGAATCCACGGCATACTGCAATATTTCACTAAACCAAACACTTTAATCAGCTTCCACATTCATTGCTGCAAGAGCTCATTTCAAGCTGCTTCTCATTTATTTCAAACCAAACTATCTCTTGGAAGCGAACCAACCCCCGCCGCGAAACAATTAGGAGGATAAAAAGGAACAGTCGAACATTCGACTAGGCGAAGAGGACATCTGACGTTGATGACTGCACTCAAAGCAGACGGCGTTGTACCCTCTATTGGCTGTCGTTAGTGGTGGTGCCACAATTTGCTTGAGCGCAGCCACGATTACCAACCCCGTCCCGTTTCTCGTCTCCCTCGCCCCGTTCTTCGGCGAGTAACTAGACCAGTTCACCGATACAAGACACAATAATGATGTAACGACGCGGCAACTGGCCGAGTAGCCCAATAATTTGCCGTTCTCAGCCACTCGGAATTGTGTCGTCGACACTTAGCCCCGTTGCGACGGTGACGACGATCGATCTTCTCCCAGCGGATCCGAAATCCTTCTCAACCGTTTCTTCTTACACCATTTCGCATGCTGCTGGAACCTTCTTTCTACGCGAAGAGTTATCGAATAGGTTTTATAAGAAACAATGTAAGTGCCAAAACTCTAATTTTTGTTGGGGTGCAAGGAAAGACATTGCCAATTTTATATCGTTAACGTGACTTCGTTTACTTTTATCGTTACGCGTGACTAAGACTACAATAATTTAAAGACATAACAAAATTTTTGATTTCTTCCATTAATACTACCCCTGGCGATATTTTTTTGGCCACACACGATAATATGGAAGCAATTAGAAACACTGTATTTTTTAGATGTGAAATGCTACTTTATAAATTAAAAAAATACGGGAAAGATAAATAAATTTAATGGGTTAGGTTTGGGTTAGGTTACAGAGAAAAGAAAAAAGTAAGTGAGAAAAGGGAAAGAATAGCAAAAGAAAGAAGAAGGAAAAGGTATTAGTTTGGCAGAAATATTAGAATAGGCATTCGATAACGTAAATACACAAAGAGATAAACGATACTCCACTTAATATTTATATTACCTAATATTTTCTACTATTTTCATGTCCACGTATGATTGTTGCATTGATACTATGAAATTTCCACAACCTGTAGATGGAACTTCTCTTACACGATTGGATTTGTACCACGTGTGTATGTGTTTAATGTGTGGTTAGTGTACGCTTAGTGTGTGGTTCGTGTGTGGTCAACGTGTGATTAGCGTGTGGTTAACAGGTTTAGCGTGCTTCGAAATGGATGTTACCTTCTCGATATGGTTATCCCTCTTATGGTTCCTTGGCATCGTCCCGTGGATTATTCTAATCCCGGTGGCGCACTTTTCATTCAAAGTGCGATAAATCGGCAACAAAGAATCGCACACTCAATTGTTAAGGAAATTCATTTTAAATATAAAAGGTCAAGCTTTAATTTAGTGTCTTGGCACTGAAATTTTGAATAGTTCACAAAGTGGAGTTAATTCACTTCTGCCTGTGAATGGCTCACATGTACGTTATATTTCTCAAACACTTCATAATATCTTCCCAATTATTTGTTTTAACAGATTTTAAATAAGTAACGTTCGAAACATCAAATAAGATATACTTATTGACAAAAGTTAAGAAACATATTGGAAGAACTTATTGTTTATTGATGTATGTAATACTATATTTTTATGCTATTGTGAATTCTAATCTGTGAATCTTAGGAGCGAAATGATACACATAAATTCGTAAGTGACTACTTTGTTTCTTAACTTTTCTCAGTAAGGTTAATTGTTTCTAATTTAATAATTCGTCCATCAAGAGATTAAGTTTCGTCTTATGATTTGCAAAATACGGTACCGATTTCATCACAAATAAACTCTTTCAATGTTACTCTTGAAAAATCGATTACCTAATCTTTCCAACATCAATCACAGTCACTCACTGAGTTATCGCAAAACACGTTCTGGACTTTCGCGGAGGAAATCGACGGACAAAAAGGCGAACCGTCTGAAGTTGCGGGCCGCGTTCTATTAGTTGAGTCCATCGGCTGGATTGCCTTGGATCGGCGTGCACTTAAATTTCAAGCGACGCGGCCGACTGCAATCGGCAGCTCGAAGATGCTAACTTTCTTCGAGAAGTAGACGAAACGCAGTTAACTCTGGAAACGCAAGCACCAGCTAACTGAATTAAGCTCGCTCTCTTCCACCCTCCAACCCCCGTTCTTCGCCACCCCGCCGCGGTATATATATATATATATATCTCCTTTGTGGAGCCTGCGAGCAAACTGTAACGTCGCCAGGAAAATAAAAGCAAGATTACTCGGTCGAATCATCGTCCGAAGCTTTATTTCACTCTGTTCCTTATATTCTTCCTCCGCAGCTCGTGAATCAATTTCTGCGGAAAGCTGCGTCTCTGTTTGGTTGCATAATAGAGGGAAATGGAGAAATAAACAGGCGGGTTGCTCGGAACGGAAGCGTTCCTTGCGAATGGATTTTACGTGGAATTAAAAATTGAGCGATTGGTGGTTTTACATACCAGCGTTGATGCAAATGCAATGGGAATTTTAATGGGGATTGAAAAGTTTGATGTATTGCGTAAAATTTGAGATGGAAAAAGATACGAGAGGTAGAAACTACCATTGAAATGAATTTACCCTGGTTGCAGAAAATATTCATTCACCACTGTATCTGTCTTTTGATATTCATACGTGATTGATTTGATTATGGTTCTCTTATCGTAAAGGTAAAAGGTAAAGTGGTTACAAAATATATTATTATATGAACGTAACTATTATATTTTAACTTTTTTAACTTATTTTAACTTTTTATTCATTTTAATGAAGTTATCGCTATAGAACAAACAAACTAATATATAATCATATTTAATCAATTAAGTGTGAAACAATTCAAATAACTCGAAATTACAGTGAAAACACTGACAAAGAATGCTTTGAAGAAAGTATGGCAGATAGATGTTGAAACAATTTAGGGGCAGAGGGGAAAAATGTTGATAAACGGAGGTTTTTCGAAAATTGTTCGTAGTCATAGTATGGGACATCAAATGACATAAAACTTTGAATATAACTTCTTCCCCATAAAACATATGACTTTGAAGATATTGACAATAACATGAAAACTTATAGTTTCTTTAAGAGGATATTTTCACCCCTAGAATCGCTTTTTTCTCGAAACAAAAACTAGATCCATGAATAGGATTATTTGAACAACGTTTGTGCAAAGTTTCAAGTTTCTTTTTTAATTTTCAAGTTGCCGAATATTCCTCCTTAGTTAACGCTTATAATTTACGTAATATAAACATATTCATCTTTTAAATCAATCCACTATATTATATTATTTACCATTCCTCTACAGGTTAAAAAGAGTTTCATTGAGAAATACACTGACGTACATACCAGCACTTTTTGTAGCCACTGTATACAGCTTCATAGTTTGCAAACTTTTTGATCTTCCTCCTCAAGGCATCCATAATCCGTCCTACTTCCGGTAGCCTTAACATTCAGGTGTACGGAATTTATTTAACAGCCATCAAACGTCTTAGAGGTAGCAAGAATAACGGAGCCGTTTCAGCGGTGGGTTAATTAAGAAGGCTGACGGGTTCTTTTCGCTCGGTTTTCCCTTTTGCTCGGTTCGACGAGAGTTCCTCGAAAGACGGAGTTTCGTGGCTTTTCCGGCCGCGAGGAAAGCCGGTCGTAATGAGGGACACGAAGGCCGCGGTCGCCGTCTAACGTCGCTGCTAATTACGGATTCGCGATGCGCCAGTAACTTCGAGATCTTCATTAAGGGAGAGCTCGCGCGCGGCCGAGCTGTTTGCGACCCGTGAAAACGTACTTCGAATCGTCGAGTCGAGCCTGGAATATCTTCCTTCCGTTCCGGGCCTTGAGAACGACGTGTCGTTCAACGCCGTTTCCGTCCCTTGAACGTCGTTCGAGCACAGCGAATAATGGGTGAATACGTTTGGGTAATGGGAAATTACACGATATTGATTCGATGCGTGGATGAGAGAAATGTAAAAGCAGAGGTTGGGAACAGCTATAGTATCGATTTTGGTTGTTGAAACACTTAGGAGAACCGAGAAAATGTTATTTATCATTGTTATGATTATTTATTTATTAACGGGCGCGTTGCCCTTTGTGTACTTTGATAAGAATAGTACAGTGATGCTAAAACAAAACAGCAATATGTAAGTAGACTGTGGATTTGTATGCATTTATAGGAGAGCACATTTTGCAAAGGTGAAGAACTCCTGTTCTTTTTATTGTGCTTGCAAAAAGGAGAAATTGCATAAAAATTCACAGTCTAATTATGACTGTTATAGTAGATGCAGTGACGAGCACATATTAGGTGTACTAATAAGTAATCCACTGTTTTTAAATGGGTAATGAATTTATATTATCAAAAAAATAAGCTTCCATCCGAATTAGAATTTATAGCTTGCTCGAGAAATGTAGTAAATAACAGCAATTGTGTTTAACGATAAGACCAAGTGGGTATCTAATTTTATTAAAAATAAATGCTACATTAAACGAAAGAAGTGGATTATTCAGTGATATACTTAATAAATAAGAGAAATTGAAATACAAAATTTAATTACATTTATACTTACAGGTAACGAATAATAATAACGTCTATACTTTTTTAATCTACGAAATAAGTGATTTGAAGTGGCATATTACAGAGCAAGTAGGACCATAATCTACAATTGAGGAGCTTTCCGGAAAAAGGACTCGTAAGACAAAATAGTGAATTGTGTAAATTACGTCGGAAATTAACGTGTTCCGCGAGTCAACAATAAATATTGTTTTAAACTTAATTCGACAACGTATCGTGAGTTATTTAATTTTCGAAAGCGTAGCACACAGCAGGAGCTTAATACATAATGTGAAATTAATAATCGATATGGGACTGTATTAATACTATGTATAATTGACCTGTAATCGATATAAAACCAAAAGTAACAGTTATAGAACCGACGTAATATTGGTTCTAAAATACCGTAACTAAAACCGGTATTGACTAGAATCAATATGTCTGGAACAATTTGAAACAGTTATTTTCGGAATCGTTTCAACCCCTGTGTAAAAGAGTCACACTTCGTAATATGAAATGGGGATGAAACAGTAAACAAGAAAATAGACATTAATGGAAAATTTTTAAATTTCTTATTCATTCATGTATCATTTTGAATTAGTTGTTTTCCTAAGTCTGTATAGTTACTAATTTAAATAATTACTCTGAAAATATCTTTTTATCTTCACACGACTGTCATCAAGTTGATCTATAAAGCTTTAACGATGCTATAATCTCTTTAGTCAGATTTTGAGAAATTGTATTCATTAAATTATGCAAAGCGTTAATTATATCACGTATTACAAACCTATACAAACTTTTACGCTATCCTAATACTGTAAAAATATTTTTTTCTCGTATTAGGTGATACAGAATTTAAGGGTAGTATTAACCCTCCTATTAGATGCGCTTCTATATTTTTTATACTAAGGTATTTTTCTATTTTGGATTCTATTGCAACCAAATTTTTTACTATATTTGCTTTTAAATATATTTTAAAACACGTGAATGAATTTTCATTAGATTTATTCAGCGGTAGCTAATCATAATTCCTTGCACAGCTACCACAACGCAACAGATTTATATAATATTTCTTAAATCATACATATCGCAATATTTAGCAGTAATGATAAAAAATACTAATGTTTTAATAGTAATTTTTTTGCAAATTTGCGTTTCTTAACGGTAAAAACTAACACTTGCTGAAACAGTTAGTGTACGCATGCGATAAATCAGTCAATAGAATTCCAGCCCTATCTTCATTATCTCTAAAAGCATTCCAACGCGTACGTATACCCAGCAATATCTCTTACATTCATGAGATGTTGCCACTAACTAAATTACCTCGTGCTGCGAGCCTGAGATGCAAACGGAACATCTATTTCTAATTCCGAATAAACCATCGCCACCTTCTGTCTTTGGTTTACAACGAAATAGCCAGCAGGTACAAATCGACCAAATTTATTTTCCGTTTTAGATTGAATTATACAGATTAGTCAATAAGAACTCTACTGTCTGAAATAATTTGTTATTTATTGTCTCAATAGATAAGGGCTATTTGAGTAATTAAATGGGGGTGTGTTAGTCAATTATCCAGAAAACGATTGAAAATATTTAAACAGAATCATTCGTTCGATAAGGAACATTTCTATTATAATACAAATTTAAAAAACGAATTGATTTAATGAAATAATTGAAACGAATTTCAGAAATAATATGCGTTGTAACCTATTGAAATAATTGAAAGGAATTTCAGAGAAAATATGCATTATATTTAAATGAAATAATTGGAATCAATTTCAGAAAAAGTACGCATTAACGTTATTCCTATTAACGTAAAAAATTTCCTGAGAAATATATAAAATTGACTCCACTACATATTAAAATAAATTGAATTTTACTCACTAAGAAATATCATTAAAATACAACGATGAAATAAATTAATATAAATGAAACGTGTATGTACATAAGTACCCGGAATCTAATTATAAGTTTATAATTTACACCAACACTATTCCGACGAGAATTTAATGCGTTCGATATACATACATAGCTGGTTATTACATCGGCGTGCAATCAGAAAAGTTCCTAGGAAATTTAAAAGACGCACTCTTCGTGTAATCCAGAAAATATCTCGCAAAGATATCCCAACTTCTTCAGCGTGCATCATATTTTTTAACTCAATCCAGACTTCGATAATCCTTACTATCCCACTTCATGTTTCAATTTATTTTCGCTCCTCGACAATTTATTTTCGCTCAGTAGTAAAATTGCTATCGCGATTGACATTTCCTATTATCTATTCTTCCATTAGTGCAACGATAAACAGAGAAACTATTCAAACAATAGAATTTCCGTACACGGTTTCAGGAAAGCTTTTGTTTGTGCTGTAACTTCGTGATTTCAACATCGTCAAGAGCATTCGAACAGAAAGCCGCAGCAAACAGTCGTATTGACAAGCCTCATGAATTAGGCCTACAATTACACCCGTAATTCCTCCTTGGTGGTTGCACGATGTTGACTCGTCCTCAGCAATTCCGTCTAATGGCATTTCTACTGCAATCCGCGGTAATCTTTGATCAAGAATCATAAAAGGACACAAAAGGATACGATCCCCCCTAAACCTCTAAACTCTCGTCTAAAGTTTATCGAAAATTTCTCTAACAATTGCAACTGTTCGAGCAAAATGCCAGCATCATCATAATCGTAAGTGAAAACAATTACGAACTCGTTGGAGATGCAGTGTAACATGCGAACAATCGCTTTGTGATACCCATTGTTCCCCTGTCACCGTTTCCACTTCCGTTAACACGGGAACCTCGACTACCTCCGTTCCTGGGAAAGAACCACCCAAGTGTCGATCGAACATCCCTCCCGAACGGTGTCAAACGTAAGCAGAACCTAAGAGAAATGCAGGATTTTGTAAAACACTGTTAGGAGCGAAATTTCTCGTATTCGATCATTCTTATTACGATGCGCGAATGTCATCGTTTTTAACGAAGTTTTACTTACTATTAGGCGGAACCTTGAACCTTCAAAATCGTACTTCTTTATGGACGATTGCCTTGGACTTTAAAAAATCCGTTCGTATAAATTTATATAATTTCTATGGGCAATTGTAGGCTGCTTTTAATGATAATAATAATAATAATATGAGGTGTTGAGGATAGCAAGGGAGAATTCAACAAACACATATTTTGAGAAAAATGCCTTTTACCAGCACCGTAAGCTTCCTAACAATTTTTTTCTATAAGAACTTCGTATTTATAGGGAAAAGAAGGGCGAAATCCGTAAAGTGCCATAAATTAATTTGTAAAGTAAACAATATTTTTGAAAGTGTTGACTTCGCTCTTAATATCCTCAACGTCTGATATTTATTTGTTATCGCTTGCTCTACGATTATTTCACTGCTAGACTGCGAATTTTTATGCAGGTTCATATGTTTAAAAACAAAACGAGCGGAATGATATTGAAATAGAAATTAGTTTCATCATCCAAGTATAATAATATATGCCTTGCATTAGATATTTTATATAATTCTGCATAGTATGTGCACCCTGCAGTTTTTGCAATAATTAAATTCCCCATGACTGCATAAAAATCCGCTGTCTAACAATAACATACTAGTAAAAATAATAATAACAAAGATTTAAAAAGAGGGGCAAAGAGAATATGAAGACAGTACAAACACAGGACTTGTACCATCCATTATTTCCATTCCAGATACCACATCACACACATTCGCAAAAAATCAACAATTAATAGTATTATTCAATGATATTTACATTTACGTTCAAAAAGCAATGATATCGAAAACTTGCTGTATAAAAAGAGAATTCTTAAGCCACGAATAAGCAATAGGAATCAGCTCAGCTATATTTCGCTAAATCGACTATTAACAAAAAATTCATTCCAATAAATGGAGTTCGAATAAATGGAGTTCTACTGTATTTATCAGCAATTTCGCCCGATGAAACGTAATATTTCCAGAACCAATTCTCGATACCCCATAAATTATCCGCTACCTTAATACCCAAAGAAACACTCTGTTTATTGTAACCAAGCGGTTCTCTATGGAGCGTTCTCGAAAGAGGACCATGACCATCCCTCGTTCCTGGCCCGTGACGTCACGACCCGATCCCGGGAGTTTCTCCACAGCGAGGCGAAAGAGCGAATCGGAGAGCAAGCAAAGGATTAGGCGGACAGAGACAGGTTCGCAAACTGGGCCGCGGGCGGAGTAAGCGAGAGGGAACGACGCAACCGGGATTCGAAGAGAAAAGGAGGGTGGAACCATACGCCCGCGCGCGAGTATTGGGAAAGCAGGGGTAGTTTAGCTGGAACGGCCCGGGCATGCATCTCTTCGCACCACTTCACCCCCGTACACGCACAGTAGTGTTCGTACTAGGATTTGCGCCGTCGTTGCCAAGCAACCGCGCAATGACGTCATCGACTGACGTCATCGCTGCACCCCACCATCGTAGCCAATCGTTGAATTGCTGGGAGGGGGGGGGGGGTGGTATATAAAGCGTTGGCGCTTCATTTCTACGCGCAGTTCGCGCTTCGACGCGCTGGGGTTGCTTTAGAATGATTGGGGATCGAATGAAAGGGATTTTATGAATGAAGGCTTCGATAAATTGTTGCAGTAAAGATTAGGGTTGGAATTGTTATGTAATAACATATTGGGGAATATTTGGACTATAATGGGGTAGGTACACAGTGGCAACTACGAGTTATCTCGTGCTTGGCACTGTTTTCGTTGACGATTTCTACGAATATTCATCGTAATTGATGCAATGCTGAGTATCTCCGTAGTGGTCGTATAATAACGCATTTGGCATGAAAAAAGAACAGAAGCCGTAACTTTTTGTATCGAATTTTTAATACAAAAGTTGGAAGTCGTACACATAAATTAAGCGATTTGACATTCTTGGCTAGATTTGTCAATTCCGTGTTGGCAATGAATGAGTTAAGGTTAAATTAATGATACAATTATAGTTAAAGGCGGATAGTTATATTGGAATTATACTCATGATTAGAAAGGATTTTATCCGAGCAGACTTCATCGAAGTAAATACGAAAAAGGGCTGAAAGATTTTGGAACAAGTTTCTACTTTTTTAATCATGAATATATGAAGGTTATTCATGGGTAAAATTTTCTTTCGAAATAGTAGAGTTTCATGGTTACGAGCGCATGTTATACGTTTACTACTTATCCTGATCATGAATACGTAGCACACTCATGTTAATGAAGAAGACTCGAAAGGAGGTCAGATATTTGAAGCCTATAAAAGTTATTACGCTCTACGAAGTTCATAAAATAGTTGTTCCGTTCTGTAGAGGCTAAAATAAAAGTTTCTACACTCACGAATTTGCTAAGTACTTCGTAGCCACCTCGCAAGTATTGAATTTTTTATTCAACCTTGAAAACACTTCCACTTCCACCATTAGAACTTCCAAATAACGCCGAAAATCGGATAAAACAGACTCTTTAACGTATCAAATATTTTACAACTTCGAATGTCATTCCGCATATTACTCCATATCGTGCTATTAAGCAACTATAAAAATTCGCTGTTATATAATAGATAGACAGCGGATTTTTATGCAACGAAAACGTGTTAAAATATTCAATTAACATGTAAGAAATATGACAAATGATGTGAAATGTATGCACAAAATACACACACATATTTGTATGTGTATGTACGAAATTAAGCATGTTATTATGTACATTTACTTACCACAATTTGCGTTACAATAAATAACAGTAGTTTATTTAGGTTTTGTGGAGTGAGTTAGATTTTGAGAATAGAAAAGAATAGTCTCACAGTATTATGTTTGCTCCAGTATCGTGCCGGAACTACTTTTGGTCCTTCCATGAATGTACTGTTCAACATTTTTTGTAATTATTAATATCGTATCATAATCAGGCTTTTTCTTCCAGAATACGTTTCAATTTATCTTGTATTTGATCACTAAGAGAATGTTTTCCATATTTCTTCAAAATTCATTAATGATTTCTGTTAACAAAGTTGAAGCTACTTTTCTCTTTTCTAATTTGTGCATAATAACTTGGGAAGGATTCCCAAATGGGCTTGAATGTATGCTAGTCCGTGATTTGGATTTTCTTCAAATATGTCATTTATACGTAATATGCAAAACCTGTGTAATACGAATAATACGTACTTCCATAAAAATCCGCAGTCTAATCAGAGAAATGAAATGTAGAACCCAATAAAAGAACGACTCGTTAAAACATTGAGGAATGTGCGAATACCTTTTCTATCCACTGTATTTCATCTAGTTTCAGTAACGTGAAAGTGTAAGAAAACCATTCCTTAATTTTCCATTTAACTATCTTTCGGAGAGGCTACGCTGCTGTTTAAGATAAAAGATCAATAAACATCACCGTAAATAACGCTATCGCCTCATCAATCAATTTATCGACCCTCCACCGTTTCACCCCCAATCCCTCCAGCGTTCCCCATTCGGTATCGCTATTTTTATTCGAAAATCGCCGCTGCTAGCACTCGTAAAAGCGCACGAGGAGCACTGTATCGTGCGATACTTTTAATAGAAAAGTGGAGCGGTGCTTTCAGCTTCTTACATGCTCCTTTTTCCCCTCGGAGCAGTATTAAAATTTATACGCCTCGTGCAAATCCGTGGTATCAGCGTTATCGAATTACCGGTATAAACATGGAATAGGCACTCCTGTATTTTTAAACGTTCTCTCGTGAGAGGGGCGAATTTCGCGTGGTTAGAGCGGCAAGAAGTAGTGTTATGACCCCTGACCTTTGTACAAGGACGGCGTCCCACCCCCAACCACCAACATCGATCATTAATTCCTACTCGATTCCTTTTCCTTGTGCATTGTTACGGTACTGAAACAATGCTTGTATCGAGCCCGATTCAATAACGGAGCGCTTAAATTCTCCGGTGCTTGAAAATAGGCCAAGGTTCTGCCTTTTGTCTTCCCTTTTCAAGGAAACATGGTAAATAGTTCTTAGCGGCTGTTCAATGGGTAATTGAATAGCTCGATGCAAAAAAACGATGAGCAGCACATTGGGAACAAAACGACTTTTCAATCGATGTATGAATGAGTTAGGTTTCACGTAGTTTAACACTTCGCGGATGGAACACCATAATATTTAACGAATTTTCGTTCAATTGTTGACCTTTTGAGGGCAGGACTTAATGAATTCTTGACCAATAATTTATGGCAGCGATTATTAACACCAGATTTATAGAACCCAACAATTAGACAGATTTCAATATATATGTTTAATATTGTTGAAATATTAAAAATTTAGAATCTTTTTCATAAAAATTTGTCCAATTCCCTTTATAAGAGTAGTAAAATTGTAAAATGTACCTATTAACGGAACGAAGTACAGAAAATAGATTTTAGAAAAAGATATAGTATAGAAAAAGAAAACAGGAAGAAGCTGGAAGAAACGAAGAATGAATTTTCAACCATCGAAAATTATCGATAATAGAGATTGATTATCGATACACGTTCAATAATCCAAAACCATCGATGGCATCGATAGTACCATCGATAGTTTTCTACCCCCAATGCATACATATCGTAACTCATTCCGCCCTATTCTAAAATCTAGCTTTGCATATCCGTACACAATACACCTTTTTCTCAGAAAACTCGTGACATTATAGAATCAAATTTTACATTATTTAATTTTATATTAACCAAAAACTTGTTGCCAACTGTAGTAGAACGTCTAAAATGTTTTATCACCTTTAACTTCCCTTAACCTCCCCTATATACGCATACTCTTCTTTCCCAATACTATGGGAAATCAACGGAATCGTACTTGTACGTTAGCAGGAAAATCCATAAAGCAGAAAATCCTCTCAGCAATCATTGTTGGGGAGTAAAACACCCCTCTCGATTTCCTCACACAATTCCATTGGTAGTGTCAAGACATTAAACGTCGCGGGATCCCCTCGACAGAGAATTCCAAGCAAATACCTCGAGTCCATCCTGCGAGGCAAATCCTAAACCAACCCCCTTAATCGACAGATCAAGTCATTCAAAAGATCGACTCGCTTTGGGGGTGAAAACGTTTACGAGGCATTCCGTGTGAACGATTATCGCGGTTAATCCCGCTTTGTGGCGTTGCCTCTCAGGATTCTCCGACCCTCTTCAAAGTATTCCAACCCCTTCATCAAGCCTTTTCACAACCGCGCCCTGGAACCCAGTTGTACATTCTATACGGACGAGGGTGATTCGAAGAAGACCAATAGCTTGTAGATCTGTTGTGGGACAATTGTTTCGAACGACGTAATAGGTCTGTTTCATTTGATGGGGGCTAGAGATAAGGTGTTCCGCAAGCTATTTTCTCCAAGTAAATTTATGGGAACAGCTTTGAAACTACCATTTGGATCTTCCTTAATTGTACAACTATCAAACTACACCTTATTTCCTCCTTTATTTAGTGGGCACTGCGTTTCTTACAGTCTAAGAAAAATGCGAGCGAGATACTTTCTCGTGAAAGTTAATGTATTGCGCAAGAAACAAATTATGGGATCATGGAACTTCCTGGTAGTCATAGAATTGCCCAAAAAATAAATACTCCTTGGAAAATTATTCAATAAAATGATAATTGTGCACATATTATCTTTAAACGTTCCTCGAATTTCGCTATGAATTTTCTGAATAATCAGATACTTCAGTAGTACGATTTTAGATTGATAAGCCTGAAAATTAATTGGGCAAAGAGTTTATGTTATTGTATTAGGTTCGTGTAAAGTACATAAAGTGTCGTTTTTTAAACTAAAACTTTACACGTAAATAAAGTTTTTTAAATGATATATACTTAAAGCGAATAATTTTAAATTACACTATTTCCTTTTTGTATGAATTAATTAAGTTAAATATTTTTTAATATTTTGGTCTACCTCTTGATTCATCGTCCAATGAAAGATCATGAGCCTTGAATTTTATAAATCAGCATTCTACTATGCTAATACTTATATAAGCTTCTCTAAATGCCAACTGTATATTTTCCATAGTTTCCATAGTATATTTTACAAGTTTAGACTTCTATAAAAAATTATGCAAATATTCCGATCATCATATCAGACATCAAAGTTTTTACAATTTTATTATAGTTACTCTTAATATTCTGTATACATGCATTACACTTAATTTCTTCTTCTTTAATGCGATTTGTTACAATTAATGATTCAACAAAACTAAAAATAACCGTACTCACCTGTGAATCTCGAACATAACCGAAACGTTATTTCATATGCATTAACCTAATACATACATGCATGATCAATACGAGATACTAAACTACACCCTTTAACTACTTCTTATTTCCTCCGTCGCTTCTCTTTTCGTCGCCAACGATTTGCTAAATTTAAACAACATTTAACATTCTTCACATTATTCCCAAATTCTTGAATAAACATTTCCGTAACCCCGAGAAACCGCTTTCCGAATGAACGAGATAAAACAACGAAATTTCGAGCGAAAACAAAAGAACGAAAACCCTGGTGAAACTTGCAGGCTACGGTGTTGCGTTTTCCCATCCGCGAGGGTCGCGTAAAGGGAATAAAGGGCGAGAGGGTGACGTAGGGTGTTAACTAACATACAACGAGAGGCCCGTAATTGCAAACGGATGCGGCCTGGCTCGCGGTTACGTTCCTGGACGTTGGCCGTGGCCGCGGCAGGAAAATCGAGCCCTGCTCGGCCAACTTCGCGGCTTGCTTTCAAAGCGAACCCCGCGATGAGAAAATCCGCCGACGTGGCGGTGAAACAGAGACAGAAATAAACGGGATAGCCGATAATTGGCGAGCCGCAACAGTCGCGCCGATTGCAACAGCAATAACCTAGATTGGGGAATCGCACTGACGAGCTAACCCACACGCAGATTCAGGAACCGCGCTCGATATTTTCAGTCCCTGATGCGGTGTACCGGTGTCGATGAAGGTTCTTCCTCGGTTTTTAGGCTCAAATTGATTGCAACGATGATTTAACCCTCGGGAGCTCGCTATGTATCTGACAGGTATCCCAACTGTCCGACTTTGATTTTAACGTATTTTTGTAGGATGATCGCGTAACGATTCCTGATGACGCGTATGAAATATTAGGCGCGGTTACTTCAGAGTTTTAAAGATATAAACTATTACAGTTGCGTACTTCTTGAAGTACCATTAGTGAGACGTACCCGACAAAAACACGGTTCTTTAATTTTGGCGAGAGAAATACGAGGTTATACGAAGATTCGCGATCTATTAGTGAGTCGTAGCTGGCGAATAATAAACGATATATACGGTACGTTGTCCGAAATTTGGTTACTGCAAGTTTAGACGCGCTTCTTTAATTTTTGCAGCAGAAATGCGAAGTTGTACGAAGATTCGCGATCTATTAGTGAGGCGTAGCAAGACGACGCAAATTTTAAGATGCGTGAACAAAATTGCAATAAAATTACCACCTAAAGATTAGGCCACAAAGGGTTAACTCCCACGTACCACAATTTTATATAATAAATAGTCTGCAAATGATGGTGTTTACGCAAATTCATACATTTCTCAATAAAGTTAAAGAAACCTGACGCGAATAAGAAGTTGTTTCTCCCTTTAATTATAATGACACGTGTATTTTACTTCGCACATTTGGTACATTTTTATAAGTCACAGACACCTTGTAGTAGTTTGCATATTTAAATTTCTCATAAATGCATAAACATCCGCAATCTAATAATAAACTATTTTATACGCATTGATGTCGCAGTATTTCAGAAATAGCCCAACGCGAAATGCACTAACAAGTGAATGCACTTGTATGCTGAATGTAACGCAATATAAGCGTATAATGATCCTCGCCGCGGAAACTCTGCAGAAAGCAACACCGTTTAGATTTGCTAGGCGCATTTGGCGATATTTTAACTTAAATCTAGTTTCTGGGAAACACAGGGTGCGCGGGGGTTGAAGTCAGAGCCGCGGATATCCCTATCCTTGTTGTTCAAGTTACACAACGCTTCCCGTAGGATCGTGTAATTGGATCTCAGAGCACCTTACCTGGCGAGACACCTGCCGGCATTAATCTCCAAGATCCTCGCTCCGGAAGGATCGTGTTAAACTGGTGGGAGAATAATCACCTTAAGAGCTTATAAGTATTTCAACTTAATTACTGATATTTTTCAACCGAAGCTCTGCCGACATCGGATGGGGAGGAGACTAATTTCGGGACTGGAAATTAATTTGAAAATTCTCTCGCGCAGTCGGGTTTAAACTTGAAGTTTCGAAAACCATATTTCGATATTTAACCCTTTTGCTGTTGAAGGCGATACAAATTTGTTCAAAGCTTGAGAAACAGGCTTCCAGATTGTTCATACGCTTCTAATTTATAATGAAAAAGTGCAAAATTTATAAACCCCCTTTCTAACCTTTATGTTATTTAGAACCGTTTAGAATTGTACCGAGTTGCCATGTTGATCAACATTGAAAGGGTGAGTAACAATAATAGACTTCCGAGTGCAAAGTACACTGGTACAGATTTGAATAAACATTGGGTGTAGAAATAAGTTCCCACAGTTAACTTTCGACGAGAAATTGCAACTGTTGGGTTGTAACATATATTCATCCCGTTGCTGTATTGTTTCTAAAATTAATTATTTGTAAATTCACACACAAGTTTAACCCTTTTCGTTACATTCTCTTCCAAACCAAAACTAAAACCATAGATAAGAAACAATTTTGATTTGTATGAAAATCAGATAAATCTAAATAATATAAAATAATATTAAAACATTTTGCACTGAGTTTTCAAATAGCGTAAAACCTACATACTTTGCACATCTGTAGTGAATACTCGATTATAAATTGTACAGACAGTCGAAAGAAGTATCGAAGAGGAAGATGGTGGAGGTAATTGTTGAAAACCGGGCAATCGTAAATTCATCAACAACGCGTTGCGATAAATAAGGCTCGCGCGAACGCGAAATAAATCATTTTCTCTACGGTATTCGTCAAGCGGGCGCGTCCGCTGCAGACATGACTGCGACTGAGCGCACGCCTCCGAGTTTTGGATCTAATTTACATGTTCCAGACGCTGGATCAACGAAGAGACGCGAACGGTGCAGTTTCTACGACGTCCAAGAAACACTGATACGCGATAGACGTCTGATTTGCGTTCAATTGATGTTTGTGTTGGAAGTTGCTCGCGAGTTGAACGAGTCATTATAAGACTATTGTGAGATCTGCTGAGCTTTTATCAAGATATGCCAGGGTTTTCTGTAAAGAAAGATTTAAATACTGCAAGTTGCTTTTTTAATTCCCTTTGAATAAAAGAACTAAATATTAAGTAGGTTGGTTTCTCGAAATTCTCATTAAACTAGATTTAATGGACTGGTAAATAATTTTGATTTTATTAAGTTATGTGATCATTATAACTATGAAATTTATGCGAGGAATAATGGTAAGATAATCGAAGGATAGTATTGCAAATGAAATTTAATTAATCGTTGAAAAATTATAAAACTTTTCTTGCACATTGGGTAATACTACTGAAAATATTCAATTTTCCTTAATATTCCTAATATTTCTTTCACTAGAGTATTTTTTTAAAATATATAAACTGAAATGTGTATTGAAAAGTAAGAAGTATGTACAATTAAGCATAGAAACAGTGAACACAATTTACAAGAGCCGGAATGATTGACCTGCACTACTAAAAATTCCCATTTCATTGCTTATTCGCTTAAAAGAAAAGTATTAAGATAAAAATACTTTGGAAAATGTATATTGTAAACTGTTTTCCAGACAGAATGTACGATGGTAGTATTATAAACGTAATTGAATCGATTGTTGAAAAACTCCAACAGTAACGAGTTTTGTAACGACTGTAATATTTGACTAATACTACTGAAACCGTTCAATTTTCTTTCATTTCTTTAATGTTTTCTTCACTGGAATACCATACCACACTAAATAAGCAAAATAGTAAACTAAAAATTAAGAAATATGTATACTTGATAATTAATAATGAAAGAAAATTCAGAAATCTAAAATGCTAGACTTGTACTACTGAACATTTCCATTTCACTACTATTTAGAAAATATTAGAGTCTTATTTTACTTTCTTTACTATTTTAGAAAATCTATAGAGAAAATACCTTTCACTATAACATCATATTATGCTGAGTAAACTAAAAGGCATATTAAAAGCTAATATTATATATTGGAGTGGCCAAAAAGTCTTTTCGTAGTTTAGAGATAGAAACGAAACTTTAATAAATAATTTATAAAATACTTGCTTTCGATCATTTTTTGCCATATTATCCATTCAATTATCTTCAACGATGAACTGGATTAGATTACTTTTTTAGGTCTCATTGTTAGACTTTTGAATTTTCTTCTACTGAAAAATTTGATAAAGATCTGATATAGAGAAAATCTTCAATATTAACAACTTCTATTATTCTTACTATTTTTTCCTGGTTTACACTGTACTTTTAATTTTAAAGTAATAATTCAATGCAATGCATTGCAAACGCACTTTATTTTCTTTCATTTCAAACCTATATTAATCAGAATAAATGCAAACGATCTATACGATTTTTCTTTCCAGAAAATAGAGTGAAATGTTTATTTCCACAACTTTTTAGAATTTTCATATTATTGGCATATTTACCCGTATATCAAGCGATTGAAACGCATACTTTAAAAAAACGAAAAGACATTTTGGCCGAGCTAATATAATTCAACGAAACCTAACGAACGATGATGAATGCTTGAGCTATACTACTAGAAATTCTCATTGTCAGTCCACTTCGCCCGGAAAAGTGTTCAAACAAAAATATTTCGCAGAACGCTTGTAAATTGTTCTTCGCCGTCTTGGAAGGTGTATTTCTATCAATGTTAATGCAGGCAACGTGGGTGAATAAAGCTTGAAGGGCTTTAATTCGCAGTACTCGGCAAATATGTTTGAAACGTTTCGCGCGGCGCACTTATGTAAACACTAAGAAATCGTTTCTTCCATCCAACAAACGTCCATTTGCATTGACGCTGAATGCAACAGCGGCTGAGTGCATCTCGGAAGACTTGGATTTCATTTGCATATCCTCTGCAACGCGAAGACGTGGCTCCGAGTCACTTCTGCCTGTGCGAACTGGGAAACGCCACTACGAATGTTTATTATGTTAAACATCCTCATCGTGCCTTGACTACGACCTGCGAAATAATCCCCATTTCTCCCTTGAATTTCCTGAACATCTCCAAAGATAATTTTTCTTTTTCTTTTTTAAATAATAGATAAATATTTCAAGCAAGTATTGCAAATATATGATGCATATTTTTAACACTTGTATGAGAAAATGCTACTTTAAAATAGGAATAGTGCTTCATGGTACTGTTAGATAATATTTATTAATATGAAAATTGTGGTACGAAATACAATCTTTCAGAGGCCTACCGATTAACATATTACAAGTATAAATTACGTAGAACATTTTAATATTTCGGACAAATATGAGAATTGTAATCTCTTGATTACAACTTACGTAACTATAGTAGTCAAGGAATTGTAAAGCAAGGTGTTAAGAATCGTACTTAAAGTAACAAACGTGCCATTTAATACTGCAGTAAGTAACAGAGATCGACTCGTAGATGTTGTAATCATCACGAACTCCAGTCAAGATATGCATTCTAATCCGCAGTCAGAAGTGCATTCGAAATCAAATCTTTAGCGCATTTCCATTCGCGGCATAAATGCAACCTGCTCCGTCTGAGCGCGTTTAATCTAATTTGCATGTTTTAGGTGTCGCGTAGAATGGAAATTGCAACCGACGACGTATCTGCGCTCGCGCGCGCGCACGCCTCGTGAAACGCGGATAGACACGTGCTCAAATTATTAATTAAAGTTTAACCAAATGCGGCCGCTTTAAATATACGAAACGCCGAAAGCCTCGCTCTTCGATGCTTCCGTGCAAACAAGAACCGCCGGCGGACCAGATAACGCCGCGAAACTTTTGCTGAAGTCGCAAAACTTAATGCTGCGTCGGTCTTTTAATAAACATTTACTTTGAATCTAAATTTATCTAGGCCAAAGGATTCCACGAAGATTTTGCAATAGGAATGGATGCAGATATTTGTTGGTGAATTGGCAAATCTTGTTTATCGTTGGATTAATAATTATTAGGTCGGTTGTCGAAGTTTCAGATCAACGGATGGACGTTATTGTTTTCATTTTGTAAAATCTTTCATTGTGACGCATCGCGTTGAAGAAGAAGAAGAAATTATCTGTAATATAGATGTGTGTATATAGTAATAAAATTGTGTTTGACATCATGAATAATTAGAATATTTAAACGATTTCTTGCGGAAGTCTAAATTTGATAAATATACCATGAAACTATTTAAACAGGGATTTGAAGAAGATTATATAAATACAAGAATATTTAAGATTAATAATTTTGCACTGTACGAAAATATTATAATAATATATAATATAAATTTTTGCTATAATTGTCTAACTTAAAACTCGAGAAAAGTTACTCGGCAACTTGTATTTGCGTACAAAAATTAACATTTACGTTACAACGTGCCCCTAATTACCCTTAAATTTCTACCTCGTTTTTTTAATATCTTCCATAATTCTAGCACCCTTATACATAATCAGTTTCAATAAACTGTCTCGTCAGCTTGAGCTTAAAGCGGCTGCAGGAGAATTTCGTCTGAGGATAAACGATTCCTGTGATGTTTTTGTGTTCGGCGAAAAAGTAATTAACGTGCGTTTTAATGACGTCCGTCGGGGTAAACCGTGGGGTTTCCGGGGTAAAACGTCGCGGCGCGGCGTCGAGACGCCACGCAGCCGAAACAAGATTATCGCGCAAAGTGCAGCCACGTGTAACCCCCTCCTAAGGGTGGTTTATCGATGCCGAAGCTTCTTTCTTCGCCGCTTTTCTACACACTGCACTTTAACCTTTTAACCGTAAACGGCCACCGTTCACGGTCTATGTTTGCTCGTTATATTTAGGCGGCTAGCAAAGTGGATGATAATATCATTTTGTTCCGCGAACAAACGTGTTTACGCGTGATCCGTATAGACGTATATTAAAATCTTTAGGTATCAAGTTTATTTGATGAACTTCACGAGATAAGTGATTGCAGTTCATTTAATCGTAAACGAATATAAAATGTCTATGTGTTGTTACGTAAACGGAAGTCCAAATTTGGTATGAACATTTGTTTACATACGATTCTCTATACGTTACTTTCCTATTAAATAAAACGAATTAAAGTGGCAGTTATAGGAACAGTGGCATTAATTGGGTCATTTACCCTATATATATATATACACGCCTTTCGTAGCGAAAGAGTTAACCGAAATCTTTATGCCAAGGGTAGTAGTAGCTGCTAAGATATCTAGTAGCTATCTGTCTTGTTGCTAATTTTCCCTATAACGTGATCTACAGTATTGTTAGGCAATCTGGCTGCAGTGCACGTGGCCGAACTCTCAGAATTCATTATTTGCATTCAGGGAACCGATTCGATCCGGTAGAGCACGTTGTAACTGACATATTTCATGAACATCGGAACGAGGGTTGACGGTTCTGCAATAACGTTTCGAAGGTTGCGAAGAAAAGGATGATTTCCATGGCTATCAGGCAAGAGGTGTTCCCTCTATTCTGAGACTGTCACTCGCAGATGGAATTGCTTCATATTAATCCGTGGCGGGGCCCACGAATGATCGATGAGGACAAGTATGAGACTATTCTCCGCTGAAAAGCTCGCTTCATCTGTCGTTCACCGTTTCTTCGAGTCTCTTCTGATCAAGAAAGTGCATAAAGAAAAAGATACTTGGTTCCGACAGCCAAAGAGAAGCCTGAAGTTGTTTAATAAATTATCGTTGGTCTAAAGGAAGCGAAATGTCAATGGGAATACTTTTTGAAAGTAAATCATTGAATTAAACGTTAGACTCGATACAAGAAATTATTGCTAAATATCGAATTATTTGTTAATAGCTGTTTATTTCGTTCATTTGATTATTTATCAGTTGCAGAAATCAATTCGGTGACCATATTGAACCAGTTAACATTATTATATTAATTGTTCGTCATTTTATAAGGTTGGGCTATGATGGGTCAAAAAAGATCAACTTATCACGCTAATCTCTAAACTAAACTATTACCATAATGTTAAGGATAGCGAAACAAAAATATTCATACAAACTTCATGCTAGTTTTATCCATAATTATATTAGTTTCTAAATGGACAAAAAGATCCGAAGACTGCACGAGGGTTGAGAACTGAGAACGAGAGAACCTTACAGAATCAATTTAAAAACTATTAAGAAACAACATTATTCCCCCTTTTGTCTATAAAACTACAAGTTTATATTTCGTTTTACAATACACGCAGTTTGTTACTCATGGATAGGGGAAACGAAGAAGAAAGTTTTCGCAAAAGATTCGTGGAGTTGCTGTGTGACAGTAAAGTTCTGAGAGAATGTTACCTCTATCTTGGAAAAGGATATCCTGCCGCCATGCAAAGTTCCACCCTTATCGTATAATAACACGGTATTTTCCGCATTCTATTTCCAAGAGGGTAGACAAATTCCAGGACCCGTAAAGGGACACGTTCTGAAGCTCTTGCTTCTTCCGGAATATACAATAGTACAATGATTTCCCGGTGTGGGACAATGGTACTTGAATAACGCTCCAATTGTGAAGCAAATTGATCATTTCCATCCTTTATGATCCATGGGAAATACAATGTTTAACAAGTATTATTAGATCCTCCACGTGTTGCTAAGTTGTTGATGTTTTATAAAACTTACAGCAAACGCCTTTTCGTATTTATTTTATAATTGACGACTTTTTAGTTAATTTTATTTACGTATATTACAATAAATTATTGGATGTTTTCTTCAGTTGATCTTTTTTAGGATAGTGTTTCCTTTTCGCAAATTTCAATTTTCAAATTTCTTATTATCTTTAATCCCTTAATAAACGCGCGTCATCGGACATCTTAACGCTGAAAGGATTAAAGAAGACTTGAATACATTTCGTGCGATACAGTGGCGAACATGTAAACAGGTAAAGATAATACACGGAATTTAGTTTCACTTACATTTACAGAAATAAGCGCTTTGAAATGCCATAGCACAGACGCAAATAGGAACGCAATCTACGATTGTATAACTGATTGAATTTAGGAGCGTTTCTCTATTTACATGTTCGCCACTGTATGTAACACCGATGCTGTACATTAAACTTTCCAATTCAGGCTGCACGTACCAGAGTTGAGCATTATTCGAATAAATTCATTCGAACCACATTTCATTTATCAATTATAATCTTATCTATCAATCTTATACCATTGAGATTGCATAAATATAATAACGCGTAATTTGTATAATATTTAGAGATGAGTCGAAACCTAATTCACGAATCTCGATTCCGAAACTTTGCGATGTCTCCCAACTTGCAACTTCCGAAACTCTAAATGTTTATTTTTTCTATCCCTTTTTAAGGATTATCGATTTTGTCATGAACTAATGTCGGGACAAATTTTGTTTCAAAATCCAAATGATTTATTAAATACAATTAAATGGAACTTAATGCAATTTAAATAAATGAGCAAGAAAACTTTACGAAATTAATATTTCCAACATATCCAACATTGCAAGAAGTTATGAGAATGTACAAAATTCAATGGCAACAATAATCATTTTTGTAGCTCAGAAAAATTTAACTTTTGAGTTTTATTTTTCCCCACTATAAACGACTGTAACGAACAGTAAAACTGTATCAATTAAAACGAGTCCGAAATCTAAACGAAAACTTATTGTCAATCACATTGTTACTAAAATAAATCCAGATGGTAACGATATTTTCATTATTTATACAAACTATCATCTAGTGTTAATAATATCTTCCATATTTTCACACATTGTGAGAATTCATCGTCTTTTCGCGCACACGTCACTTTTCCCAAAATGCAAAGTATAAAAATTCGCAGTCAGAAACAATCAAGTTTAATAAATCTCCGAACAGCTATCCCCATCCCCATCCGCCCTATCTCCAGTTATTCAGCCCATCTTTCAACGTGTTCCAGCTATTCCACTTTTTACAATCCTGTTTCCCCATATTTTTACCTCGACGAATCTTTCCAAGGTCCCGGCACCCTCCATCCACCCCCACGAAGGTTTCCAATATTTCTCGCCCTCCACGTTCGCGCGCACACAGTCGACCTCGTTCGTTTCTTTCCACGTCCATTCTTCCGCAAAAATTCCATGTAGCGCCGTGTTCGAGATCGAGCGATTTCAGGAGCGGACCGCGACTTATCAGCCGGCCGGATCGCGCAGGGGTTGGCTTTGCTTTTTCTATTTCTCCGGCACGAATCCCGTGGAAATGGCGAAGCCATCAAGCAGCAGGGGCGAGTAGGACAGGGAAATCAACGGGGAATCGGCCTCCGGTTAAGCGCTTATCGCGTGAGTTTCTCCTGGTTCCATTTTTACTCGCGTTGGCGATGCCTCCGCGTATCTAAGGACGATTCGATGGGGTGGTTTACGGGCCACGGACCGTATAAATCCCGTCCTCCGCTTCCGATGCCCGTCCAACGGATAATGTCGTAAACGTGTCACCGGCCGCGACGCTGCGCCACGATCAACTACTATTTATTGTGCCTGTTGGCGCGTGGATGTTTTTCAACGTCACGTTAGGAGGCTGCTTGGGTCATCCATGAGGATCTATGGGGGCTTTTAGCGATGCTTTAGTGTTAGGTATCTTTTCTCGGAAGGGAGTTGTCTGTTATCTGGATGATTCCTATCTGGGTAGTTGAATAGATTGTGGATTTGCAGGGGTCACATTTTGGGACTTGGAAGATGGATTAATGGATTTAATTCGAGTTTTTTTCATTAGAGGAGATGGTCCAAATATGGGCTACTACTTTTATTTTACTGTTTATCGCCGATTTTAAACATTCACTCATTGATGCATACGTACAACACGTTAGACTTCTGATGTAGAATTGAAGTATAGTGAATATAATTAATGCCGGCTACAATTTTCAAATTTAAAGTGAATGGGAAAATTTTCCATTTTTGAAAGTGTGGTCCAAATATGGGTCACTTGTAAAGTAATCTGAAATAAAAGTGAAAAGTGTTCTTTGCTTTCAGAAAACTGTTCTTTTATTGAGTGCAGGTAAAAAGAGCTCTTAATGTCAGCAGCGTAGTGCACTTAGCAAATTAATTTAATATACATAACTAAGCATAGTGGTGATTCTGAAGGTCCTGGTAGTTCCAGTGTTAATTGTCCTATTTAACATTACTAAAAATGCGAGTAATAACATTTTAAATTATCGAAACTTTCTTGCAAAATAATTTGGAACAAATATATTAAATTATTTAAAAAAATGCTACAAATTATTACGGGATATTCGAACTTACTCGAAAGGCAGAAGACGCGTGAAGCTTCAAATATTTTAAAATAATCAGAAAAATAACGAAACATGTGGATAGAACACCTTAGCTAAGGAAGACATTAATACGTTTGCGGTGCCCACGATTTTTAGAAACTTCCTTCTAAATATAGCATCAAAGTTTAAAATAGATCGATAAATTCCAATGCTGTAATACATCATCGCGGGATTAAATTGTCTTATACCTAATCTGAAATCGTTTACGGGCGGACAAAAACGGGGAAGAGTGTGTAAGAGTGTGAACGGCAACGCGGTAACACGTTTTTGTTAATTCAGAGCACGCCGGGAACGCGGAGCCGTCTCATTATCGTGGACGGTTTGCGTTAAGTGGCAAAAAAGTCGGACACGCGCGAGAGATTTGATCGATGAACGCTCGGTTACGTTCCATTATCGCGATGCAAAAGGGACAAGTCTCGAGAGGAGAAGCGAAGTCGATATTACGAGGCGCACCTTCACGCTTCCTGTTTTTTGCTCGCTGTCGCGGCTCTTTTTCATCCCCCTTGTAACCGCGATTCTTCTGCGAACCGGTTACCGATTATTTGCCAGATGATCGTGATTTCATTCCGCGCACGTAACGCTCGTTGTTTCGATTAAGACGATTTCTAATCGATTTCACTAACAACGAGGACGCTTAATCGCGTAGCTAATAGCCGATTTTGTGCGTGATTAACCCATAATACACATAAATACAAAATGCTCGCATTCATATTCCGTAGTTGCAGAGATTTTATTAGGTGTACAAATGAATTCGATGCATTTTTATAAAATTTGTATTGTAAATGCGAAAGGTAAAATACAATTTTGATGTTGAAGATAATTTTCATTATTCACTCGCCATTGTAGTCCACTTATAAATTCCATTTTAACGAAAGACATGGCGGTTTGAGTCAATGAAATCTTCAAAATATGAAACATACAGAAATCGAATTAATTTATACATCTAATAAAAATGTATATATGCTTAAAGCTTTATGTTGTATAACGTGCATACACATGTACATTACATTTATTAAACGAAATACTTTAGCGAATGCATCTCTATGTTTTAAATTAATTTTCATACAGTTTACGTTTTACAACACTAGTTTTATACTTCGTTGCCAATCAGTATTCGTTTCACATTTTTTTACGTAATATTTCATTACACGCTACGCTTTAACCGAAAAGAATTCCAGGAGTATATTTTTTTCGTTACTCTAACAAGTCGGTAATATATTCTCGGTTATTCGGTTTCATTTTAAACTACCATTTTTATAAATTAGACTGTGAAAGGAATGAAATTGACTGAGAAAGGGTTATCGCAGAACCGTGTAGCAAAATTCATTGTGGCAATGATATTTCATTCAGCCTTTGCGTGTCAGAACGTCACATATTATCGTGTTTCAAGCTAGGCGACCTTCGTTCGTCTTTTCCACCAGGTCGTACGAAAATAAAATATCACAATTCGTGACAAAGGATCAAGATTATACCCCGTAATTGTACAAGGGTATCAAATGCCGCTGTTGCTTCTATTTTTTATACTTTCCTTTGCACTGCTGATTATTCCGCCGATAATTGTACAATTTATAAAACTTTCTTTGTCGAATTTTTTAGTTTTCAATTCACTTGGTTCTGAAATTCACCGAATTAAAATAATATGCGTTCTATGTTTTATTTGAAATGAATTAAATTAAGGGAATGAGATTGATTTTTATACTCGTATTCATATACATATTTTTAAACTTATATAGCTTATGGTGTTATGCATATGGCAGTTCAATCGTTAAGCACAAACGGGTAGAAATATACTTCGCTGTAAAGAATTTCCCAGTCACTCGGGTTCAATAAATATCCTTAAGTAACAAAGTTTCCTACTACATGACACCTTTGTAGAAAAATGATTTACGGAGCTCTGGAAATTGTAAATATGAAATTAAATTATTATGTGTACCACTAAGTAATTCACTATTCGTTTTTTTAACAAACATCGTTTAAATTTAAAATATGCTACGCAGATATAAAACTATATTAATGAATTTATTTTATCGAATAATCATGTCTCCATTTTAGCAGGAATTTTTAAGATAGATATTTTATTGTGCTAAAAATAAATGCTGAATTTAAAGAAAGATGTGATTTATTCATCGGTACACCTAATATAATAACTACACTACGGATTTTTACGCATTTATGGGAGATTTGAATGCGTAGAAAATTACAGAATACCCGTAGTACGCACATATATATAAAATTGCGAAAATACAGTAGATGTTATAATTTCTACAGAATGAAACAAGTCTCTGTTAAAATTCCATCCCTGTAAATGCGTATGTAAAGTTTTTAATTGGCAATCTAATAATAATAAAGTAGCTATAAAAATTGGTTAAAGCTATATATAAATGAAAAGAATTTTAACCGATGATGATTTTATTGTAATATTAAATATACACAATTAACCCTTTATTCGCTGTATTAACGGGAGCTCAATTACATAAAATTATTTAGGCAACTATAGACAATGCTTAGCTACTTATTAGAAAAGTTGAGACTTTGTTGCCATTTAAAGTTCCATAATTTCCTTTCCTAACCCGAACCTAACCCGACCACATAATAACACTATTCATATTAACCAGCCAATGTAATCATTATGGTAAAATATATTATTCACATCCCACATGTATTACTGTATTACTATTCCTAGTTACAAGCCAACAATTTTAGCATCCACTTTGCAAATTCCAAATTCTAAACAACCGATTATTCGTTTCTCCACTTTCTGCCTTTCCAAAGCACTCGCGTAGCTTCTGCATTAAAACTTCAATTTCCATTCACGAGAAGCCTAGAGCAAGGGAATCACCGTTCGCGTTATGAATCTTGCCGGGCGCAACTTCTAACAAGATCCACCCCTACTTTCGATTCTATACGATCCAAGCCAGGGTATCGAACGTCTCGTGTATCGGGGCAAGAAACTTCCTCCGGTTCAGAGTTCTTCAGAGGCTTTCACACTTTCCGGAAGAAACAGGACGAGACAGATGGCCGACGCGTGCCGTCTGCGAGGACAAGCCTGCCAATATCCACGTCTCCAAACTGTACATCCCACCTCGTTTTTCTTCACGCGACACGGTTCACGATTTTCCATTTCGCGCCAGTGAACGTGATTCTTTTCGCCGCGATTAATACCATCAACACCGAAACAAAACGTCAGGGATTTCATCGTGCACGGCAATGTTAAGCGGTGGTTAAAGTTCGTTGGAAAAACAAAAATAAATGGGGGGGGGGGGGAATAGGAAAAAAAAAGAACGAAGGGATGAAAAAGAGGATGAAAACATTCCGTCAGGATCGTTGGCCCGAGGTGAGCGAGCTTGCTCGATATTTTTTTCCGCTACGGATATTTCATGGTATGAAAAAATTGTTTTCTTCTCGTCGCTTTTTTTTTTCCTCGTTGTTTTTTTTTTTTTTTTAATGCGAGCGGAACGCGTTAGCGATGCACGAACGTCGAAAATTGAACGAACAGGGGAATTTCGCGTTGATCCGCGGGCATTTCGCTGGAAATCGAGCGGCGAGAAACTTTTGAGTACTTCGGCCTTTTTGTGGCCCCGTCAGCGTTTTGTTCCTTTCTGGATGCTGCTGTTACGTGTTCTTTTTTTTTTTACGCTGCACCAATTACACGAATATCGATACGGATTGATAAAATCGGCTATAAAATTTCGCATTTCTGACACACATTTTTCCAGTGCCGTTGGGAAATCTGTTAACTTTGCAAGCGCCATTCTAACGAATTCTTTTCTTCGATACACATTATACGAAATAATTGTTTTCATTTTGTGCCGATAAATTATTTGCCTTCATTATTTGGAGAAGTATTCGTCGATTAAAATTATTAGAATTCTTGAAAGAATAGGAAATTAGAAAAATTTTAAATTTTAATAGGATTACGATAGGATTCGTGAAAGAATAAAAAATTAGAAGAACTTAAAGTTTTAATAGGATTACAGAATTCAGTTACACATACTTCTATGAAATTTGCAAACCGTTACAGTGGTAAGAAGATTTCTCATTTATGTAAAACTAGCTGAACATGGACTGCAATGAAATAATTCTAAAGATTATGCAGTCGAATAATCTGGCTCTTAAGGCTGTCCTCTGAACAGTATTCAGTAGAATAAGACACTTATAACAGACAAGTTAATGATTTAATCTAGAGTTGGGCAAAAATTTAATCAACGATTAACGATTAATACTTTTATTTTAATTATTAATGGTCACTTTTAAAATTCGAATTTTTGTTATTTTCTTTATAATCATAGAATTAGAAAATATTAAAAATCAGTTTCTATTATTTCCAACATTTATTTCCACTATTATCTGCATCCAAATGCGAAGAGGTCACTTGACTCCTTCTGGTAAAAATAGGTATCTACAAGTGTGGTAAAAATAGTGTTAATCGCAATTAACAATTAAATACCTATTTTATTTGTTAGCTGTAACTCACAGCTAAATACTTTTTAATCGTTAATCGCAATCATCAATTAAGTTCCTATATTAGCCGTTAATTGCAACTAAAGATTAAAAATTCAACGTTAATTGTTAATTGGATAAGTAAAGATGATTAACTGCTGAAATTCCTTTTGTAATGAAATTAGAATCTTATATGAAAGTTGTTCAAACGTATTCGAACGATAAACGGAATTTTAATTACACTGAAATTTTATTCAAATTCCATTTAAATATCAGCAACTGATAATTGATTCGTGTATTCAATCAATGATTAACAATTTCACTAATCAGTTAAATCAATCGTGGATTTCCTTGGAAGGACGCATTTGAAGCCTCAATTGTGTAAAACCTTTTACGAATTAATAATTTGTATATTGTTTTTCTATGATCAAAGTTTTTATAATACATATAATAATAGCTATTTTTACATTTCGTTATGGTGGTGTTGTTCCCCCATTCTATTACAAAGTTAAAAATTTCGAGTTTTGTACATTCAGCTCATTTTTCACGTAAAGACCATTAATGCGTAGTCAAACGAAACAGTTAAATAACGTCCTTATTTTCTATAAAATCTTAATTGAATATAATGAAAACTGTCACGATTTAATCCAATGTGTTCTCCCCGGATTTAATCTTTGCTCGTTCGTTTGAATTTTGAGCCTCGAAAAAGGAGTCCAACATCGAAGTGGACGATCGATAAACAAATTTTTCAGCCATAGGATCTACAAACGGAACGCATAGATGCGCGCATCGATGTTACGTCTGCTGCTGGTTATGCAATGGCGGTTCTGAATCGAGGCCCATCTTGTTACCTATGTATGCAGAGCTTGTGCTCGGCTCAACGTGAATATTTACATTGCTAATTCCGACCCTACGCCGCGGTGATTCGCGGTCGTTGACATCTTCAAAAATCGACGAGTTGTCCCCTTTTGCCATTCGTTTTCCAACGAATCTTCACGCCTAAACGTTTGTTCAAGTTACCTTCGATACATATTCGATTTCGCTGTTTCTGTTCGAGCTTCGTTAGGGAATAATTATGTTAATAGCGTGCTAAAAATGTCAGGAGAAATTAATATTTATGCAACGAAAGCGTAGCGAAAGTTTCCTGATAAATTAATATTAATTTTGGCATAAATGTATGTACGTATTTGCGGAACGATAATTATGCGGCACGGTTTCGTTGAAATTTTAATGATCACACGACGAATCCTTAATACAGACACGATACTTTTAAATATGCAAACGATAATTAAAATTTTTTTTAGAATAAATAGATTGAATCACGAAATATATCAAAGAAGATTAAACGATTGTTTAGAAAATAAACTGTAAAAAATTAATAACCTTTATTAGTAGTTGAAATATTATTTCTATTTCGAGAGTATGTACTTGTATAAGTAATCAACAGACTGCGGATTTTTTTGCAGATTCATATTTTTAGAGACACGATTAATGAAATGTATCCCAAATGGAAATTCATTTCGCTCTTTAAATATTAGATTTTCCAAAATTTGTTTGCCGTATGCTTAACCATTTCAGGCAAAACGACTTCACGCAATTAATAGGAAATGACGTCAGGGGTCTCTGAAAAATTCGAGAAGAATCTTAAGACGAGAATAACTTTACAACTTTTAATAAATTGTATTGGCTATTAAATTTTAATTTCTTATAAAAATTGTGGAAACTTACAACGGTGCACTTTTGAAGGTTTTCAGTGGTTTTCTATAAATAAGGTGAACAACGATTCATTTTTCTTGCATTATGTATTTTTCCACACATTTTATCATTTTAATTACTTTGATGTAAGTAAGTAGATATACTTTAATTGCCGGTAGTTCTAGTGTTAATTCATGTGAAACCAGTTGTTATATAATTATTAGCAATTACTCGCGTTATCTAAATTAGTATGAACGTTTTATTTATAATTGTGAACATCGACCATTAATGTACCATTAGAGTAATTCCACTTGACCTAAAGAAATTACATTAAGTTTGAATTAAATAGCAGTAACAGCGTAAAAGCTTTTTAGCTACAACAGAGAGTGAAATATCGAACTAACAGTAAAATAATAAAGAAATTTAACGCAAAATATTCTTCAATAGAATAAAATAAAAATAGGCATCAATTTTTATAATAATATAATATTTTTATTTTATAATACTATAAAATATAAACTATTTCTTCTAATTCTTATAATATTATGAAATATAAATTGTATAATATTTCTAATTCTTGTTATTATATTCAGTATAATAAATTCTCTTTCATATAATGGTATTAAAGGTTAAAAACTTTTACAAGATTCACACTCGCAATTTTTTTTTATATTTAATGAACACCAGACTCGTATGACGTCCTTTAACTTATTAAAATTTTACTTAGCAAATAAATGATTGACGTGTGATTAAAAAAGTTGTAGAAATTTGCAGTAGAATATAAACTTTATTTAGACAATTTTTTGAGATGAAAATTTCTGAAATCTTCTTTTCATATTGTTGATATAAAATTTTACTTCAAATTTGAATAGAATCAGTAGAAAATTAATTAAAAATGAATCAGTGGAAAAATTATATCTGTCAAAAGGTACAAAATATATGCAAACGTATAAAAATATATGAAATAGTTAAATTAGAAAAAATATTTTAATACTTACAATTAAAAGATGAAACTATCCTGTGTTTTTAATTTGCACTTATTTACGTTTGTTTACAATGAAATAAATTTGCCTAAAAATCCGCACTCTATTAATCACAAAATAATTTATAATTGCACGCCGCTTATTTATTCAAAATTTGCCGTATCTTCACTTGATCATCAGGAAATGAAATGTTTATATTGCGGAAAATTTGGACGTTCCAGATTTTACTATAAGTAGGGCGGCACATGTACAAACACGAAGTTTAAAGTTGAAATTCGCGAATAAGCGATGATCAAACGATACTAGGACACGCGTCTCGAGTAATCAAGCAAGACGAGACCCAGATTCACGGGTGCAACGTTGGAATTAAGTGTCAAAGGGTGAAATGAAAAGCAGACGGGTAGCGGAAGAAGGGGAAAAGCGTGAAACAAGGGGGTTGAAGGCTGGAATCAAATCGAAATCTCGTTTTCCTCCATTGTCGAGGGAAAGGCTTGCCAGGAAATTCTGCAGCCAGGTCAAAGCGCGAACAAGGAAAACTCCATTGAAGTTTTAAAACGATTGTGCCGGGCAAAGTTGCGGTGAAACAGCAAGAGTTGTTTCATCGATAACTCGTAGCTAGTTTTACGCGTGTATTACATCCGACTTTCTTTTTCTATTTCGTTTCGCGTAAAAGTGGCGTAGGATTGCTTGAGTATGAAATTTCCGTGTTTTTCTACGAATTTTCTTTCGAAGTGAATTTGTTTCGGATTTAAATAAGTTAACGAGGGGAATACTAGAAGAAATACTGGATCAAAACGTTAATTACGTTGAAATTCGCATTGAAACTGCTGCGATTCTTGGGATATTTTTAGAGCTGGATAAAATTTGAGATAGTTTCTGACGAAATATTCAAAGCTGAAGTATTTCTACAAGCAAATATTATGTGGAAATATTTCATTTAGTATTTACATCAAATACTATTTGAATTAAATTCTTAAATAATTTTGAATTAAATTAAAAATAGATTCTATGATTAGATACATAATATATGATTAATTTCGAAAGTCTACAGAGGAGTTAAAGAAATTACTATTTCAAAGTGTACAAAGACTTTCACGAATGTCACCGTGTTTCCCAAATATACCAAACATTGTTTTGATGTTCTTTCCGAGTTGCATTATATCGTCAACTGTATGCGAAAAAGAAGAGACATTTAAAAATAGACGCGATGGTAACTTGTGAGATAATCCACTAACATTCGACCTGACACAGAAATTCAGCGGGGAATATCGACTTTTTCCCGTCTGACGATCATCACCAAGTGTCCAATTCGAAAGACGAGGCAACTCATTGCTAAAACAACACATTTTCATGTATGTGACCGTCGTTTCGCAGAAAAATTGGTCTAGCTTATGCGTTCCTCGGAAATTTCGTCTTGCCAAGTCGAAAATTGAGAAATCCTCCTGATACGATCCAGGAGAAAGGTCAAGGTAGCATTCGAAAATCATGTTTAACGTCCTTGATACTTCGAGATGTCCACCCTTGATGTCGCCAACGCTGACGTGTCCCCACGAGACGATGTTGCTTTCACAAAATTTCCGGCCGTGACTCGCTGAGAGGAAGTCTCTACAAACAAACCATGTACGTAACTTTCGATCGCGTACAAATTGCAAGAGTCTCCAATCATAGAGCGACAGAAGCGTTATTTAATATGAATTCTCGCAAATTTCTACGCTAGCCCATCTTTTAATTCCGAGATAGGTAAATTAATTCTTGTTTAAATTGTTTTATGGTATAAATTTAATGATTTAGAATCGAGTTTGTATACAAAAATTGTAGATCGATTAATTTGTACTTTTAGATTTTTGGAAATTCTTTGCCTTTTCGATCAGACCAAAACCTAATATACTTAATAAATATGATATTATATAATAAAATGTACGTAATAGCGAAATGTTGGTATTAAATATACCAATGAGTTATTAATTTTTATTGCCAAATTCAATATTTAGTTTTAACAGGATTGAGTATCTATCCGGCCTTAAATATAATTGTTATTATTCTCTAATACATAATGATATTAATGATAATATTACTATAAAAAATATACTAAATTTACCAATTCAGAAGCAGTTTAAAGCCGGTGCAAAACAATAACATCACTTCGCTTCTTAATGCTTTTCATGGATTTTCGTTGCAAAAATAATACGAAACAAAAATGTTTGTATAATTTATACAGTGCCACGCGGTACAAACTTTAGTGAGCAAGAAGAAGGTGCAATTTTACTTTGTAAAGAAGAAGAAATTCGTATCCCAGAAATTGCACGTAGCCTCGGTCGATCTCACAAGGTTATCCACGATTCCTTTAAATTAATCCTACGAATTATGGGAAAAATACGAAAGGGACGAATTAAAAAAAAATTGTTAACGTTGCGAGCAATTTACTGAACAGTTGCTTAGCTACTGCAAAAGAATGGAAACTTAAAAATATAGATGGTGTTACAATTATGATCCAGAGTGTAGAACAAGTAGTCAATTTATTCGTGCAAAGGTCTTATTTTCTCTGTCAAAGTCCGCTTTCGTCGAAAAGCCGCATTAATACCAACGTTTACCCTAATTTAAATTAAAACAGAATTATAGCCTAGCGAGAAACTGTACAGCTCCCTATTAGTTCGGATAATCGACGTTGCACTGTAAATCTTAGTCCCTCTTCGACTGAATAGAGGAACGGTTAAATTCTTGAGTACCAATTCCGTTGCGTATTAATTATCGGTTCCATTCGCTCTCAATACAATAGATTACGCTGAATTGCTCTCGTCGAACGATCTCAAGAACAGCAAACGATACAAGTACCATAATAGCCACTAACGGAGTGCCGGAATCCCGTCGACTGGAGAACTTTCAAAAGAAACACGACGAGCTTACGGGTGCAAGCTCCCCAACGGCCGGCATTGAATCATTTTTACGTCGGGAAGTTTCGAAAAAGTCCCGAGCGGAACGCGCTAGTTCTGCACGTTTTGGAGCAGCTAACGACGCCATCGAGTAACTTCGCAACAACTTTAATTTCCATGCGAAATCACGGGATACATAACCGAATTATACCTAAACAAATTTCCGTCTCCCAAACTGTTAATCTTAAGCAAACAATTTCTTGTTTCTTTCATTTGGAAGAGTTTCAGGTAAATAATTAGGGATGCGATATAGAAAAAATTATCTTTATCTTTGGAAAATATCAACGAAATTCTCGTTCAGCAGTTTTATCGATGATCTTAGAAAATATTATTACTGGATTGCGGATTTCTATGCAAATTCATATTTTTTATTAACAAGATTCGAGAAATAGAATTTATGCAGGGCGTTGCTCTACCCTTTAAATATGATAGTGTAATTTTTTGCTTTGGATATATTGAATATTCTTGCGTATTATGCGCGTTCTTTAATTTTTTGTATGTTTATATTTCCTATAAATGCATAAAAATCTGCAGTATAATTACTACAGTGTTACAGAAACAGAAATTAGCTATTTTATAGATATAAAAATCAATTTTCATTCGATTAGAAACGGGATAATATTCGATGGTATTTAAAATTTATTTTTATCATTATGTGTGAATTATAATCTGTGTCAATATTGGATATTATTCAGATAAAATTTTATTTCAATAAGAATGATGAATAAATAATTAATTGTTAGTCGATTATTCGTTATCCCAATTATTCACTAATCGTTTGGAGAACTTTTATTCGTTATTACATAACGATGATAAATTTTATTATCGTTCATTTTCTATTTGTGTTTATTATTTAAGTTTCGAAATCTTTACCGAATATGAAACATAAACAGACGTCGATTCATTGATCGTGTGCAGTGTTTGGCAACTTTTAATCTAAATAGCGAATAAGAAAATGACAAATAACTTTGAATTATTTATCAAACATGAATAACGTATAACATATTTAGTTTTATTTACGAATGACGATTAAATCAAACGTTTTCGTAATTTAGAATAAAAGTTGCCCGGCACTGATCTATGCGAGTAAAATGTATGGTTATAAGTACCTAATAAGTAGACTCCAGAAAACTGAAATTTAGAGTTTTATGTAGACTTTCGCGGCTGCCTATAACTCCTGCGTTACACGAGGCTTATCTGAATATTCTAACGAGAAGAAAGCTATTTCATAATTTACCTCATTTTATATGAGAGTCTCCGAATCAGATAATGCTTGATTAGAACTGTTGATAAGAATCGCTCTGGGGTTGAACAGTGGCGTAAACCGGAATCGCAAGAAAAACAGAAAGAAAGTGGAGTCGTGGGCGATGCAAAGGGAGAAAAAATAATGGCCCTCGAACAAGCGGCACCGCAAAACGTCGTGCAGCTCGTCGAAACTCGAGAGCCCATTGTTTTCCTCAACCGACGCTTTGCCTCTCCGCAAGTAGAAAGCGAAAGAGGGTGGAAAAGCGCGAGTTTCTTTCACAGAACGACCTTGCTCGAAGGCGACGACGATCAAACGGCTCCTATTTTAGGCAGAAGCGGCCTGGATCCTCTGAAAGTCGATTACAGATATCATGTTCCACGGCGTAGAATTTACACTTTGAATTTTGTTCAAATTTTGTGGGTTAAAGAATGGAAATATTTCGTATTTATTCGGTCGTGGGATAGCCGGAGAAAATAATAAATAAAATGATGGAATGACGGAAGCGAAACTTGTAAGTTACAAGTTTGGAAAAATAACTACTAACAAAAATGGTCCCAACTCGGAAATTCAAAACATTTTGAAATTTGTAGTTATCCAATATACACTCGTTACACGAAAGTATTCGAACGCTTACAATTCTAATATTCAACCAATGAAATATGTACGTTAAATTGAAGCATTTAATGTAATATGACACATATAACAATGGATCGGTCTTAAGACTACGTAAATAAGATTAGAAAATATTTCAACGATTTCTACCGTTTTTACGCCACATTTATCGTAAAAACACGTACCAGAAACGGCTCGCAAAAGTATCGTAGAATTTGCGCTGTTTTGAAACTCGTGGCTTCAATTCTTCTATAAAAGGGAATTCCCCGCCCAGCGATTATTCATCGATAATACGCAGAAATTTCTATGACGTACATCATGATACCGACATTTAGTCGCTCAATATAGACAGATGATGCGTCAAACATTTGTTCAAGAAATGACACGCTTCCAAGAAGTTCTTGCGTGGGCGGTTACATGTAGACGTGTACGTTACTGATAACGCCTGACCTCGGGCGCCTTGTTCTGGTTTCAGTCAGTTCCCTAAATCCGCTTAGAACCTAGCTTCAGCCATCGCGACGCTAATACGTCAATTACGACGAAGCCCATTTCGAATATGCTCGCTAATATCACGCGATAACACTGCTAACAGCCACTCCCACCAACAGATCACTCATTTCTAAATTTGCCAGCATTTTTTCAATTTGAATTCTAATTGCCAACGGGATATCCATGGAGCGAATGCAAATTGCAAATATGAAGAATTGTAGTCGGTCATAAAAGTGTAATATTTGGATACCAGTGCATCGTTTCTGTTCCATTATTTAAACAACTGCATTTTTTGTATTTTGTTGTATGCCAACGTAATCATTAGTACTATATTATTTTTAGTCAAGACAACGCGGCCTTCTCATCCTCCTGCAAACACGATAAACCAAACTTCAGCAGCAAACATTCCAAAATCCTTCGATAGCCGATGATTTCATCCTAGTTAGTCATCTCCGAACCTCGATCCTATTTCGACGCTATCTCATCCCTTACCGACCATCGAACCCAAGATAACACCTACCTCTCTATTTTCCGAGTCTCTAAATACACAGTTTTCCTTTGACACGGCAGAACAGTTCGAATGGTCTTAGGACGCGCAACTACGCTTGTAAAACGCGAATACACTCTGCTATACAGTGAACTTCGTCTTTATTTCTTATTACATATTGTAATAAGTTACATATTGTACTTATTACATATAATACACCAACAACCTCAGCGGAATAGAACAATTTTTATTATTTAGATATTGTACCATAATTTACAATTTTCATCGTATGCATATATATAGCTAATAATTATTTCTTTTATTTATGTACGTACGATGTAAGTATCACAAATTAATCTTTATAGTATTTTCCTTCATTTTGAATAATTTTCTGCCAATTTCTTGCGAAATTTTGGTTACCGTTAAGAAAAAATGAAATTGGTTTGGAGACAATGAAGTCGTCTCGCCAAGACTAAAACTTTTGCAAACAATTAAAATTATATCTTCATTTAAAACAAAATTAAAACCTATAACGATGTGCAAATATTTCTGTCAGCAATTCTATTTTCTATTTACGTACTACGAATCTCATTTCCAATTTTTCACACGTAATTATTAGGTTGATGTATATGAAACGTTTTTACGAAGTTTCAGATTACGAGCTAGATACTATTCTTTGAGTTTTGTAAAATTGTTAATTAGGATGAACTAGATTAAAGAAGATGAAATTAGTTGCAATGTAGATATGTGTGTATTATGAAAACTTCAGTATTCGACATGACGAATATAATCGAAGTATTTAAGTAATTCTTTATGGAATTCGAATTTAGCAAATATATTATGAAAGCTACTGCAACAGAGATTTAAAGAAGATTACCTACATAAATAGTTCTCTATTGATTTGCAAAATTCAAGATTGATAATTTTTCACTGAACAGAAACTCAAGAGGAAGATATCCAAATATATAATAACAAAACTAAGTGATTATTAAAAAAAAGGTGTACAAAATCATGTAAAAATTATTTGATTTAAATATTTTTCTAGTGTTTCGTAGAATCTACTTACATTCAACATTTTTACCTTGGGATAACGACATTTCTAATTTCTAATTTCTAATTTCTAATTTCTAATTGTTCTTAATGGAAAATACAATAATTGTACTGCATCTCTCAACATCGTAACACAACAGAAAAAAATCTTGTCAACCTTCACCCTTCGCATTTGTTCCATTGTTTGGTGCGGATGGGTGCCGGGAGACTCGTAGGATGCCAAGCTCCCTGTTTTCTTCTCGAAGAAAGTCTTGCGTCAGCTGTAGGTGCAAGAAGGCGCTGCGTGCTGATATCGTAACTCGTATCTTATCGGCAGCTTGGGGGAGGCACACTTCTCTCGAAATTGCCCCCGACGAAACAACGTCACGAAGATATAAAAGCCCCTTGGTAAGTGGCTCAGTCCTTGGGGGCGGCCCGTTCGTCATCTTATCGGCAGACGAGCCACGCTAACCCACTGGAGATCGTGGACGAAGAAGAATAATTCGACGTCGATAAGATTGCGACGAGAAGAAGGGGTGACATCGTGAGATCTTCCCTCTTGGGATACTTCGCCCTGAATATTCGCCACTCCAGTCTCGTTTTCAGCAACCTTAAATTTAAAACGTTCTTGAAAGTTTAACCCTGCCAAGGTCTTCGAAATTCTGTTACATTCAATCACACCCTTTCCTTTTTTTTTAGGACAGTTTTATAATTCTGAACAAAAGAACTATTATCGTAGAAATTGATACTTGCATTTACAAATATTAAGAACGACTTTCTTATGTTTGGTTCAAGAGTAGGAAATGTTTCAGAAAAAGTGGAATTCGAATGGGTCGAAGATTATTTGAGAATCAAATGAAGCATTAAGCAAATCAAGCAAACGTCAAATTATCATAAACTTGCCTCTTTATCTTTCCATTGTATTTACGTTGTTTCTAATCATTCTTGTCGTGCACTCATATAAACGGTAAAAGGTGTGCTTATGTTAAAAGTAAGTTTCGAAGAAAAGGTTTGTTTAGTAGAAATTTACTAAGAATTATTATCGTTTGTAATAATGTGATTATTATATAATTACTACAATTGATACCAACAACCAAAGTTTGATTATAACAGGCGGATTATTTTTAACTAATTTTATTACGTGTATCAATAAGTGATCCACTACTTTTTAATGGATCAACGAATTTATTTCATCAAATGGTCACATTTTCGTTCAAGCACGAATCCATAATTTGTCCGAAAAATGCGACAAAATATAATAGAACAATAACAAATAAGATTTAAGACAAAGTAGTATTTAACTTTATTTAAAGTGGTCATCTTAACGTCTCAAAAACAAATGACAGAACAGTGAGCGATTAAATTAAATTTTCAAACGGAAACCAAATAGGGTAGATGACCTAATTACTGTCACTGTTCCTATAACTGCCACTTGAATTCGTTTTATTTAATAGCAAAGTAATGTATAAAGAATAGTAAGTAAACAAATTTTCATACTAAATTTGGACTTCGGTTTACGTAACAACACGTACACATTGTATATTCATTTACACTTGATATTTATAAAGAAATATTAGGAGGTAAATGTGCTGTTGAACATTGAAACGTGACCAATGTAATAATAAAGTATGAAACGTGTCATAATTCAGTAAGGCGATACGTTTACTATATATCTTATGCCTGTTACGCAAACTGACGTGTTAATATATGTAAAACGTGTTTCTATTTAAATGAAAAGTTTTCGAGTGACAGTACGAAGGACATTGGACTTTGTTGTACATTCTCAATTACGTAGTAACGAATTTATTATATTGAACATACAAAAAGAATGTTCATAAATAAAAGAAATGTTGAACGATATTATGCTCCAAACTAGAACGATCTTTATGTTAACGACGTTCTAAAATAGTTAAATAAAGTTACGCGCGAACCTTAAAGCGGCAGTACGTGATACATTTACCCTAGATTCCATAATATCTGATGGTACAAGCGCAATTCGCAATGCAATTTAAGTAAAAAGTTATAATCCTATTGCGGATAATTATTGACTTGCCATCCTGCATTATCTTAACGATTATTTTTCGCATAATATATTTGGATAACGCCCAGGCCTGGATTATAATAACCGTATTACACGGTGCTTCGAAAATCCAATTACATAAATTCCGGTTGCACGTGTTTCCGGTCTGCCGGATAACAATCGATCCGCAAGCAATTTTCTCCGCGGTGATCTATCCCGCCTCGTGTCTTCCTGCGGGACGTCTTAAGGGGATATTCCCCATTTGATCCATTAACCATTAGACGTGTCACGAGAGAAGGAAGCGATTTGTGACCACCGATGGACAAGCCCTCGGGGAGAACGTAAGGAACGGACACGTCGCTGCGTGTGACGTATCATCGCCGTTGGCGCAACGAAAATAGAGCTCTTATCCACCACTTTCCAAACCCCCTGAACCAAAAAAAAAAAAAACACCTTCTTGTCCCTCTCTAAACGACTTTACTTCCTCCCTTTCGAAACCAACGAAACGGCCACTGGGAGGATGAATTCAATTTGACGGGAACGTTTGCATCGGCCAGTGGTTGTTCCTCTATCCCTAAAGTCGGGAAGTACATCGCGCATGTCGAGTCTGTCAAGACAGGATCACCTTCAGGGACGCATTCGTGGAAATAAAATGGGCGATCCACGGTGGTTCGCGTGTTTTTGCAACGATATCCCTGAGGGAGGGCGAAGACGTTCACGATCTGGTCATGAGAAACGATTTTCGTGGATCGTTCTCCAAATTCACTTCCTTCTTGACCCCTATGGGAGTTTCCTGTTAACCAGATCTCTGTAATAGACCGTTAACCCTTCGTCGAATTGGATTCTGGACATTTTGCAAGTGCCTGGTTGGTGATTTTATGTTTTCGGCCGAGATGGAATCGTTTCGTTGTGATTGGAATCGGAGAATAAAAGTGTGCAGGATTTTTATTCAATTTTGCGAATAGTATGTGAAACAAGTTATTAAAGGAGATAGTAATTTTAGGTGTAGAATGTGCAATTTTAATAAATATCAGGCATAAAAAGCAACAACACGTTTGTAAAGCTTTGCGTTGAAATCATAAGTGTATTTTGTAGTGCAGGTTAAAAGTTAAATATATTAAGTATACAAATTAATTCGGTGCCTTTTTACAAAATTTAGTGTGTATTTGTGGAAAATTAAATACATTTTTCTCAAAATAATTTTTATTATTTCATTTGCATTTTGCACAACTTATAAATTCCATTTTAACCAATAACCTTTGAATATTCAATATAATGCGATGGAAATATATACATAATTAAAAGAAACATAAATTTGATATAAAGTTTAGTGTATTTAGCTTCTAGTTTTAAACTGTTATCATAGACAAATAGAAAAACGCTGTATTACATTACTGACCATTCGCTGATGGTAAAATAAATATTTTTAGGTTTCTTTAATTTAATTAATTGTACTTGCTATTTCTTTTAAGTTCGTTTCTATGTCCTATGTGGAAGTTCAGACGTTAAAGAATCACGGTTAAATCAGCAGAATACTCATTACTGCTATTAATCGCTGAAATTCAACCGAAAGGTTAAACGATTTCCTTAAGTGCTCATTCATTGGTGCGTCTACCATATCGAATACAATTTCCAACCAATAAATAGCTAATTCTACTACTACTACATATAACACGCGTTACTTATTAAATATAATAATTATAGCTTGAAGAGATAACCTTGATTCAACAATATAAATATTTATCATTTTTCAAAGAAGAATTTAATTACAATATAATTAAATTGTTACAGTATTTCAGATTTGCATGAGATTTGTTCGGATTACAAAATCTTAGATTCCTCCAAAGCTTTGGGGGGTATTAATCCTCTGTTATTCCCCATTTTACTTTGCGCAATATTTACCGGTTACCTCTTCCGAAGCAAAGTACTCTTAACGTTTCCAAAAGCACTAAAAAAAAATGCCGAACGCGTCGATAGGCAACGAGACACAGCAACCGAAGAGGATGCCACCACAGACGTTTAGGTTTCCCAGCAACGAGTTATGAATCCTATCTCCCGAACCTTGCGCGGCTCGCTGCAGTTTAATTATAATTGCGGAAGTTCGCAAGTTCTGGCCGATGGCGGGGCATTCATCAGCCCCTTTATCTTCCGTGGAACTCGTGCCAGGCTGTTAGGAACGAAAGAAGAAGATTCGAACTTTCCAATGCCCCCTGGCAACTTTCTCTCCCTCTTTGCACCCCTTCCCCCCCTTCCTCCACCTGGTTCCTCATTGAAATCGACAAAAAGAATCCTCCGGCACAAAAGGGAGAGGTGACGGAGGATCTTAAAGGTCGCGAGGTTGACTTCGAAAGTGGGTAATAAAAGTTGCAGAAGAAGTCGTTGGGAAAAGGCGTGGAAGAGGGGATGTAAAGGCTATAAATCATACATGACGCGGCCTTGTTTTTCCACCCCCGGGTTGAAAATTTTTCTTCGCGGATCCTCCTATCGGCGGCCGGATATCGACGGAAGTTAGGGACGCGAATCTGCCCTGGTACGAGGAATGTTTTATGGCGGCGCGTGACGGTGTTAAAAGATCGCCGATGTAAAGGCGCGGCCAATTCGCCGGCAGGAATTTGTTCGTTGATAAATCTTCGTTTCGCTGGCTATTGACTGTAGAAACGATAGCGGCAATTCGGAGATACGGTGACTGCAATGTCGAAGAATTTTACATTGTCTATGAAAAGTATTTACGCGCTGTTTCACTCATTTTAAGAAACATAAGGGAGGGAGCGGGATCCAGGCCCTAATTCCTTTTTAATTCGTTTGGAAGGGTTGGTGCAATTGCGTTGAACTTCGAAGTGTTACGGTTCCTTCGTTGCGAATTAAAATTGTTACTTTGGGAAGGTTATGATTAATGTAAGAAGATTAAGCTTTTAGCTACTATACATTTTAGCTACATCACTATAGTGGCTTACCATAAGGTCAGCTTTTAAAATGATACGTCACTATAGTGGCTTACTTGTTTATTTCCACTTGAAACCCGTGTATACTTTTTCTGCGATGTACAAATGTCTCCATGTGTTTCGATATATGTACATTTCTTTTTCCACAATATTATAATTTAGTCAGCTGTAATTTTATAGTAACGTGAATATGGTTATAGGCATAGTTGAATTCGTCAAACACAGATTACAAATCCACTCTTTCAGTTTTACTTAAGAAGATTCGATTATAATAGGCGGATTATTTTTAACTAATTTCGTAGAGAATGTTTTGGGACCGATCGATTATGATAACAACAGCCGCTTCATAATATTATCCGCAATTATAATAACCGGATTCCACTGTAAATAGCTTCAAGCTTAAATTTCATCTTAGTTACTCCTATGTGTCTTTCACGCGACTGGAAAACTTGGTATCGTAGAAGTCAAATGTAAAATCTTGTCATACGTGATTGCTCTTCCTTTGCAGTACAATAAGTGATAAAGTAGTGGAGGAGGTAACTGAAAATTTACGAAAGAATATTTCATTTTATTTGTTGGTAATATGAATCAACTTCTGGTTAAGGTTATAATACTTTATGTTGTGGCAAGAAATCAAGAAAATAGTGGACGAAAGGAGATGTTGAAGGGTCGAAAGCGACTGATCATGAAATAGGGAGAGATTAAAAAGAATCTACTCGGGAAAGACGTGCGTGGGATGCGTGAATGTTCGCACGTGTCATCGTTACAAGGAAGATAACTTTCCTCGCTAAATTTACGCGACTATTTGCGCTATTCTATTAGTTGCGTCTGTTGTGTAAAGCAGGTCACATATACACATAAAGTCATGAAGTTATTTTATATCAAACAAATCTACAAAAGCTGTTACATTATTCTTTAAACAGGTTGGGTTCATTTCGGCAAACGCAGTGCAAGATCCGATATTCCATAAAATTCTTCCAATTAAACATCGTCTTCTTTATAAATCCAAAATATTAAAATAAATGTTTACGTTTTGAATAAAGAAACGTGAGTAGAATCTAAAACAAACAGCAAAAATTGTTCATCTATAAGTAAGTACAAGTCTAAAGCGAAAATATCTGGAAGAAAATTGCAAAAATTTTGATCTCCAAGGTTATCTAATTATATTTTATACCGATTTGTGAATTTGACGAATCTTCTATTCATTATTGTATGAAAATAAGTTTTGTAGTTATAAATTCAGCCGTCAGAAAATGCGAACTAATTCCATCAAACTTATTATTGCTAATAGTAATTATTAATACTAATTATAGTTCGACTGTAATTTATAATGAATTTCTTGGAAATTTGAAAGTGTGAAAATAAACATATTTAAATACACTCAACGTGTAAACACATACCAAATATACAGCGCAAAAGATGCATTATAATACTTGTTGTTAACCTTTTCGCTATGGAAGATTAAAATTGAAATATAAAAGCATAAAAAGGGGCCGCTTTTATTAATATAAGAATAGTACAAACGTAAGTATTTGGATATGATATATAGTAGCTGCCAAAAATTTCCGGTCAAATTATAAATCTATTTCAATTTAAATTACATAAAATTAATAAAATTATTTTGTGAAACAATTTAATACGATGATATTCTCAAGCTATAATACATAATATATTTGTACAATGGATCCTTATTCTCAAGTGTTCCTTATCTTCTTAACATAATAAACTTTGGTCGGAAGCTTTTAATAACTACTGTATAATCACTTACGATGTATTATTGTTGCGCGAATTAAATCAGAAATACATAACATTGTACCGCAAAGATATACGTATGGCTTTAATGCACGAAAGCCCAATTTTCTAATTATTAATGTCCTATTCTCTAATTTTGCTTGACAATATACAGATTTGCACAAAATTACGCAGTCTAATTTATCCTAATCTTGCATACACATACGAACTGTTATTAATTTCACGCGTACGAACTTTTTCCGCTCACAGCGGTCTTCTTATACTAATCTCTCCATTTATGCTATTCGTGTCCCATTTTATGCGTTTCCCTGCTGCTGCGCGGTGAAGTCCGACATTTAAGCAGCCAAGCAAGTTGCAGAAACTCGGTGGTATCGACATCGAAGTTCAGCAAAAGCAGATCCGGTGATTGCATCGAAATTCCGCTGGAACGCGTCGCGATTATCGTTCGAATAGCAATCACATCGACGCGGACGGCATGTACGATACCGATACGAATTTCCAGTCGCTCGCGCGCAACCGTTCGGCCCTCAATTCGTCGGGATTTCTGTAAGATTATCGGCGAACGACGGCACTGCAGCATTGCACGAAAATACTGAATGCAATCGTGAAACAGCTAGCAAGACGTCGTAAGCTGTTGCGCTCCAATTGCAGATCCGTAAAATCAATGGCTGCGGTGTTCACCGTTCCCCACTTTCAGATTTTCGTTTACGATGCCGTAAAAGTAACTACCCCAATAATAGTGCGTCTCGAATTTATATTTTATGCGAGCTTTATAAGCTAGAAATTTCCCTGCGCATGTGTGCGTGTGTGTGCGTGTGTTTCAAAGATAACTAGATTTAGCTTTGAAGATGATGTCAAATGGAGGATAGGTTATTTAAATTTGCAAAGGGGATGAACTTAATTGTTCGAATTATTCGAGCGTAAATCGATTTATCCTGAGGGATGTAAAGTTTCGATGAGTTAGCTGGAAAAGCATTTTATACTTTGAAATATGTATATGCTGATGAAACAGTTTCAATTTATCGAATATACAACTTCCATTTAAATAATGTTCTTCTAAATGTAGAAATTAGGGATGTTCGAATCTTGCGTCTCAGTTGGGATACGTAGCAATTTCAGTCACGAGCGATTGGTGAAGTATTATATTAATATTACGTGAACCATAAATATAATTTGAATCTTTTTTAAAAAGAGAAGTAAAACTTTCAAAATACACCGTAATAACTTGCACACAGAAATTGATGAACAAAATTCAATTAAACCTTTATATATTTATTTTTTGAGAGGATCTTCTTTCAAATATCCAACATTATAAAATCCTTCTACTAGCGTTGCACTTAAAATGATTTGATAAGAAATAAAAAGAAGCTCTTCCCGTAATGGAAGAATCCATCGGAAGCGATTGTAGAATCGCGTTTCGAAAATCTCGACCCAGTTAATGGCCACACTACACGAAGAGGAACGTTAAGCATTCATTTATGGTATTTTTATGCACGGTTTCCCGCTTCACGAGGGGGTTGGGGGGTGGGAATGCAAAGCACTCTTTGTCCCCGTGTCTTCGTAACGAAAGTAACGTAATCGCGATGCTCTCTGCGACGTAAACGAACCGCGATAAAAGTGAATATCGCCGCCCCTGTTGAATGCAAATTTGCCTGATTTAAATCCACGAGAATTCATCCCCGTTGCGCTGCGAATTTTTGCGCCGCTGATACATGTGGCCAATTAAAAGCAGAGGTAGCGTCTCTTCGAAATGCTAGCCGTTTGATGAGCTAATTATAGTGATCGATGCTACAGCGAGAAAATGTTAGTCGTTGCTTAAATATATTAGGCCATTCGAAAACTTCACAGAGATATTGTAAAAACACTTAATAGGTGATACGTGCACGTTAACAGTTTAGTAAATAATTTTTCGTATAGTATTTATTTTTTTGATACGTGTATGGCTATTAGACTATCAGACATAGTGACTATCATTTTTTAAATCCTCCTGCGATGAAACATATTTTTATCAAAGTCCCATTTGTTTAACGCGTATCTCTAAAATACGCATTTGCATAAACTTACGCTTATTAACGGCATATAGATTTTCCGATTAAACCTAATCCATCCGTGTGTTATATTGGCATCAATGAAATGAAAAGATAATTGATAAATTTGCTAATTATTTTATTGAAAACAAATTAGTAAATATTTATGCTACAACTCGCTTACATTTTACATATGTTGTATATAATGAAGTCACGAGTCTGAGATACTGCTTTATAAATGGCAGAATATTATAATCTTTCGCGTACAAAATGCGTTATATTGATGCGAGGAACAGATAAGGATTAAAGCTTCTTTAATTGAAGCTTTTTTTCTAATTTTCCCAAATTCAAGTTCTTGTCACGTGTACTACTTTTCCTCGATTATTCTTGGTACCATACACTTGTTACTATTTTGTAAGTAAGAATAAGGGGGAATTCGACACGTCTTCCTTAATAATTAAGGGCATAGATGCAATGCATTCTACATTCAAAGAAGTATATTTCTTTAAAAATTTATTACAATATCTAAAGAATTGAAGAAGGTACAGCACTTTAAATTATAATTTGGTCACGTTGAACTACTTCTGCAAGTTACTTTCACATTTTGAAATTAATGTTCTTCGTAAAGTTTTACACTGATAACGAATTGCCAAGGAAAGAATACAATATATTTATATTAGAAACAAAGGAATGGAATGTTTTGGTGTTGGATCACAAATGTAACTATAACTTGAAATCAAATAAATAATGCATTATGTATTAGTAGCAAACTACCATACCCCTATTAGTGTACCCAGAATGTGGATTTTTAACATTAAAAGCGAATGCAATAAATTATTCTGTAGACAAAAATGATTGCACGCAAATAGAACGTGTGACACAGTTTTGATCCTGATTGATATTTCGGGGTTGCAATGCTGTTGTATCTTTTTTATAATTAAAACTAAAAATTAAAATGTGTATTCTCCTATTAACAGCAATAGTAGAAAACGTGGGTCATTAATATTTAAGTATTACTGCTTTTAATTCTTCGAACGTCGTTCTCTCGAAATCAAGTTTTTGCACTCGTATCCTTTTTGCAGCTAACGCCTCAATCGTCATTGAAATCAAACGCAGCGTGTTTTAACAAAACTGTAGCTTGTCTCGATACTGCAAATAATTAATAGGACAGATTTAATTACGCGCGAATGGCGCGGTAAACAGTGCATCGTACACTTAGTAAACTATTATGAACTACTGTAAATTTAGTTAATTACAACGGTGGACACATGAAATGAAGTTTAAGCGGCGCGACTCGACATACATATAATGCACGCTGAAAATTAACTTTCACAAAGTGCATAAATTAACATACAATTCCTTCACCCGGCAAAGCCCAGTAATTAATTCTCACACTTTTTCTTCCTTCGAGAGGCGAAGTTTCCTTTACATCTTAAAGGAATAGAAGAAAAATCAGCTCTATTCAACTATCAACTTTTAATTGCACATCAATCGAAGTCTCGCAGTAGGAAATTGTTCGCCTTCCAGAAGTTGCAATTATTCTCTTTAAATCACCGAGTCTCTCTTATCCTGATTGCGAAAGTGATCATCGCCAGGATGTCTAACGAACTCCAAACGTGAATTGATTTTTTTCCTTTGCCCAGTTTACTTACTTTCCTTCCCTTCTTCGCAAGTTTCCCTTCTGCGTCCATCTGGCGAGCAATTCCTTATAAGGGCTGCGATTTTCATGAGGAATCGTAACGGCGAGAGATAAATTGCTTCTCTCTTAGAAGCTCCAGTCTTCTTTCATGCGTCACAGCCAAATCGAGCGAGCCTCTCAAAGGAGGTTTACGAGTCTCCCGTGAAAAATCTCAGGGGCCGGGGAAAACCGCCGTAAAGAGATCGATTTTTCCAGGTCGTGCGCGCCGGATCCGCCGGAAGGAGAACCTATTAAAATATTGCGCCATGGGGGAAGCGCACCGGGAAGATGTTGGAAAATATTTTCAGAGAGCGCAGAATCGTGCTGTGTGCTCGAAACGTGAATTGTAAATGTATATATTCAAATCTAAACGCTTCAGATAGCTAGCTCCATTCAGTTATCTGTAGCTTTTTTTCTTTCAAGTCTATTTTCAGTAAAATTATTTACCCTTCGACGACGGACGCTGGGAGGCAGAAATCCAACATAAAATTAAATTCTATATCGACTATTGTATAATTCATGAAAGAAGGGCAATTTGTTTCCTTAATAGTATAAATGAAACAGTATCTATAATATTTTAGTAGTTCGATTTTAAATTGATTAGCTAGGAAATTAATTAAGCAAGTAGTTTATGTTATTGTGCGTAAATGCATGGTCAGTACGAGATACTGAAGTCGTCGTTAAAGGGTTAAGTTGCGTCCTCAATGAAGCAATAACGAGGAATTTTTTGTTGCCTCTTGTTTATTAAATATTCCAAAACGTTTTCAATTAACAGCAAGTTGTAAAAATATCTGTTCCACTGGAAGCAATATTCGTTACTGACAACTGAAACACGAAGAAATTCGTAGAAACATTTGGCAACGAGTAATGGACTTTTTAAGAAACGTGAAACATCAACGTACATTAAGTTATGAATAATGATAAACGAAATTGGTCAGTGTAATAAATTTGATATAATTTATCGTAATGATTACATTGGCTCGTTAAAACAAATACTGTTATGTGGTCAGGTTAGGTTTGGGTTAGGAAAAGAAGTTATGCAATTCTAAATACCATCAATGTCTCAATTATTCTAATAAGTAACTAGCATAGTCTAATAAGTAGCTAGTTTATAGTTCACTAAAGAATTTTATGTAATTCAGCTCCCGCAAGTACTACAATATTTTCTTATACCAACAACGTTAGTAATCTGGATTTTCTAAGTTCGCTAAACATTATTGGAGAACCTATTAATATATCGTTCTTAAATTAAATCAATTACAATATCAATGAAAATAATGAGTTACTTTTTCTTTCAAAATCAAATTGCCCAAAGGAATTGTAGCTTCGTTCATAACGTCCGGTCGATTTGATAAGTTGATCAATATTTCTCGTAATCAGATTTCAACCGTTTTATTGTTAATCACTTAATCGATAACAAGTACATTTCTGATACAAAAAGCACGCGAACTGTTTTCGTTACCCGATACAATTTCCCCGAGCCAACTCCCATTTTCAATCCTAAAGAAGTAAGTTAAAATGATATTCCGAGGAAAGGAAAACTGTTGTAAAAGAAGTCACTTGTTCCAACATTCTGAGGGAAGTTTTTTTACGGATTGGACAACATGGGGCAGGAAACAGGTTGGGAAAAGGAGGTGCAGGGAACAGGGCGGAGTCCCGGTCGATATCAACACGGCCTCTGGCCCGTGTTCTCCCACGGGAACGGACACGAAAATTATATCGTCGTCTGCCGCTTATGAAAACAGCCCCATAAAGTAGCGCGACGACCTCGTGCCATGGTGTGAGCCGCTCCGCGACGCCGACATCGACGTCGTTTTCATCTGGCCGAGGGGTTCGTCTCCCTCTTCGTAACGCCCGCCTATATATTCCTTGTAATTTGTAATAATATTAAAAATAAAAAAAGGTCTACCGTTGCTTCTTCATCGAGTACACTTTGTTCTTCAAGGCTTCGTTCTATAGCGAATATAGTAGCGAATAGCGTGCGATCGAGTACATGGTTTTCGGTTTAAAAACCGAATTCGATTATCCATATGAAACCATATGAGAAATGGTCTATGCGACGAAATGTTCGTTCTGAGGAAACGATACGTATAATTCGAAAGCATCGAAATTTCAAGCTTTCATATTGTCAGACCTTCGAATTTCCGATCCCTCGAGTTTTTAAACATTCAAGATTTCAAGCTTTTCAATTTTTCAAGCCTTCGTATCGTCGAAACGTGGAATTTCCAAGACTTTGGATATTCAAAGTTTTGAACTTTTAGCTGTTCAAACAGGCAAATTTTTTAACTTAGCACTTTATAATGCCATAATTACATCCCCATGAAGATTAAATCATAGATTTATCTAATTTATTGAATTTCATCCTATTTGCATAACACTGTACTACTGTATTCAATTGCTTTACCATTGTACCAATGCTAAGCAGTCGCAAAATACTTATTAATCCTTGTCATTCAGATTAAAATGAAAATTGTACCCAATTACAATTTTTCATCGTAAATGTATTGTAAATAAAATTCAGATTCTGGAGCGTCAAGAAATATTCTGAATATTTTATAATGCAAAATGCAAGCAATTGTTTGTTGCACAAATTTCAGAAAAGATTCTTCCAACATTTATTCGAAACATTACTGTTATTTATTCTTGAGCACCTGTCTCATAATCTTAAGCAGATGGTTTAAAAATTGATGTACAAAAAAAAACTGGGACATTCATCAGCCATAATGAGAAGGAAAGAAGGCAGCTTAATATCCCAGGGGAATAAAACGCCGGGGCGTATTAAAACTGAAATAATAATCATTAAACAAAGCTGAAGAAGACCTCTAAAAAGGCAAGTTTCTGTAGCTGTTGCGAAAATAGCTCAACAACATTAATCCGGCAAACAAGAAACGTTCTCGTTACCTCAAAGAGAGAAACTTTGAGAAGAGCATCGTTGTAACTTGATCTTTCACGCCAGAGTAGAACATTCGGCAATGCTAAGAGTATTTTTAAATTTTTTAAAGTTACTATAATTATCGGTCATATAACTGTTTGTTTTTCGCGATAACGTTCAACGATGGGAATAAACTCCATGTGTATTCGTGATTTATCGAAGACTTTAGTTTATGTAGCGAGACAAAAAGCAATGAGTGGGGAAACTTGAAAAGGTAAGAAAAATTTGGATTATTAAAATAGTAAAAATGGGGGAAATTGGAAAAAAAGAAAGGATAAGTGAAAAACTTATTAAAATAGTAGATTTTGGAAATATGGTCACTCACAAATTTCAGCGAATTTATTATATTTTTACATGAATAGAATAGAATAGTAAAAAATGGAATCAATAGATTAGTAAAGTAGCAAAATTGGAAAATATAGTCATTCACAAATTTAAGAAAATTTAATATATTTTTACATTAATACAATAGAATAGTAAAAAAAAGGGGGGGGGGATTTGACGGGTTACTAAAGCAATAAAATTGGAAAATATAGTGTCACAAGTTCAAATAAATCTGATAAATCCACTAATCCAAAAATCTGAAGAGGGTAACGCAATATCGATAACTTCAGCCCTGAAAATAAAATTTCATTGTGACAGAATCTAAGCATCGCTATAATTCTCGTATGCACAATGCTTTTATTGAAATACCTTTTGAGTTATCATACATTACAAAATAAAGGAAGACGGTAGCTTTTCAAAGAGACTTCTTACAATAGTCAGCGCGATATTTTCGATCCCATTGCTAGGCGTGAATGGTGCAGACGAGAATAAAACTTGTATAATGCGTATCCTCTGCCTCCAGAGTATTTCTGGCGTGTGACCCTTGACTGAGCGACGTCGTGTCTCGTACTTGTCTACGCAATTCCTAAGGTTTCCTCGTGAAAATCACATCATCGTCTTGTTGAACCAGGCATGTGGCTCCAGGGAAATCGCAGCTCTAGGACAAATTGAAAGGCGTTCGGATTTTCCAACTATATCTTTTCCCTATTTGTATTACGTGGCGGAAAAAGTTCATGCAGACTTGTATCACAAAAATTGTGTAATCTGAACTTTCTCGTACAGTGGAATCTGGTTACTATGTGCATAAACACGGATACTGTTATCAATCGGCTATTATTATCATAATCAATGGTTCTCGAAACACTCCGTATGAAATTGATTAAAAATAATCCGCCCACTATAATTTAACTTCGGTTATTGGTATCAGTTGTGATAATTACAGTTGAAGGTAAACGATAAAAATTCTTAACAAATTCGTACCGAATGAACCTTTTCTTTAAAATCTGTTTTTAACCGAAGCATACGTTTTATCGTTTATACGAGTGGCTTGCAAGAATTGTTACAAAATACGTAAATAAAATGGAGGTGAAGCTAGAGAAATAAGCTTATGACAACTTGAATGCTCTTAAAAAAGAGTGAAGACAGTAGATAAAATCACAGTATAATTATAGTATTATTTATAGCAAATAAATAAATATTATATAATAATAGTGTAATTATTGTATTACTTACGATGGATAAATTATAATATAATTACTATACAATTTATAGTGAACAAATTATAGTATAAATTCGTTTTTGTAGAGTGTATACTTACTTTTGATTTTCACTGTATCTGATGGAGACACTGAACGAATTATTTCGGTTAACAAATATTAACTGCTTGCTGTATGATTTTTATACTGGTCACAAATAATTGGATTATCTATTTAGTGTTTATAATGAATTAAAATTTAATTAAATTCATAATAACATCTTATAACCGCAAAAGAATATTTTTTCACTTCAAAGGAAGAATTCATAACGAAAAGGCTTTGAATCCGAAAAACATAACGTGCTTCAAATATTCAATAATTTGTTAAAAAATTATAAATTAGCCCATAGGACATTGCAATTAAGAAGAGTAAATAATCTACAATAATAATCTAGATAATCTTCGATAACAATCTAACAAGAATGTAGAAAATAAAATCTGTAAAGAAATCTCCTCCCAATATCGCTTTAATTTTTTTATTCTCCAGTCATTTCTTATTTGAAATGTTCCCTCGAAATTCTTTCATTGTATTTCAATCCTTGTAAATTGACACGAATTCTCTCCAGCGAATTCTGTTCGAAAGCAAGCATCGATATAAACAACGATGATATTTCTTGCAAACTCGATTTAACCGGGTTCTGGTAGTAGAGACGATCCATCATCGAGGAAGGAGGCAGACCAAAGTGCCGTGAGAAATGCAATTCCAGGTCGCAAAGGAAGGATCAACAGGCTTCGATGCGAATCATCCCTTAAATGGCCGCCTCACCGCCCTCGAACAATTCGCTCGGGCGATCCGACCGATGAAAAATTCAATCGGCGAAATTATCTCGGCTCGATTCCCCCGAATAATTCCGCGGGGAATCGAATCGCTGGATAATTCTCCGCGGTGGCAGTTCCTTCGATCCAAAGGAGCTTTTCAGAAGGAAAAGCCGCTGGATTCGAGAGTTACTTTGATCGAGCCTTCTCCCTTTTTGTCTCCAACCCCCTACTTCTTATGAAACGAAATTTGCATAGTTTTGTTTTTTTTCTTCTTATTATTATTAGATGAGTCGATGAAGGAGTGGTTCCAATCCTGTACCTGAGAGCCAGAGTAACCCAAGTTCTTTTGCGTCATTTGTCGGTAGAGCGGGAAAAAAGGTGATGATCATGTGAGGAAGTAACGATGAGTGGAAAAGTGATCTAAGTGACGAAGTGTTCATTTTGTGGAAACAATGCGTAAAGTTACACATCGTTTTAGAAAACCTGTCTAAGAAATTTATATATATATAAATATTTCTATCACTTCTGCATTACTTTGAATTTTGAATATTTTGTATATTTTTGCATATCTCATGCATTTTATACATTTATGCAGATTTAAATTTAACATGAATGCATTCAAAATCCGCAGCGTGGTAATAGCTACAACTTTTCTGTTTTATTGAGCAATTTTGGATGCTGGAAACTTCAGAGTAAATTTTCATTACTTCTCTACACTGTTGTACAACGCTATGGATTTTAACTCTTTATAATTCGAATTTTATTTACCTTTACGACGAAAGAAATTATAATTAAGTGCAAATTTTAATTTCAACCTGAAAACCAGAAATTACTTAGTAAATTATTGCATGAGTGTGTGACATCGATACGATAAAATAAAAATACAGTAGTATAGCAAATAAGATAAAATAAAACAGATTTAAATCTATGTAAAAGAAAATAATAAGTAAATACAAAATATCGCCCTTCGAGTATTTTGCTATTAGAAAATTGTAAAATTTCCTTGACTTAAGGATGAAAATAGGGGGATGTTAGTAACAACTCGAATGATTCTTTGCCCCACTTTCTACCACTGGGAGAAATAAATTACGTTTCTCCGCGGTGTTACTTTAGCATTGCACGTTTCCCTACTTTAAAAATACGATCATTTTTTAGTGGTACAAATAACGTTCTAGACGTTCATTCTACGTTTCTCCTTCGTGGTCGAAGAAGGAATTGCAGATTCAAATGCTGACAGTGAGAAAGCGGCTTGGTTTAGTATATTATGCTAGTTCGCAACTTTGCGCAGGCAAAAAGTGTGTTCTTTCTGGCAAAAATTCTCTGCAACATTTTAACCTCCACAAATCCTTATTTCTTCCCCGGAATTATATTTAATAATGTTTCTCATATACCGATGAATAATTACAAAGCTAAATGTATGAAGTACGAACACAGAATTCATACTGTTGCGTGCACTCTTATTATGGAGAGAAATTAAAGTCTCTTCATGAATCGCACACGTATTTCGTCTTTGACATAATGGAAATTCTCACTCATCATTAATAATACATGGATCTACGTACTCAAAGGTACGAGGATACAAGTTTCACTAACTTTTTAGAAAGTCTCTTCCTTGGATACTCGAGTCAGTCATTGGAAACTTCAATCTCAACATAAAAAGTTTAACATTAAACTCTTCCCTTGTGCCTACAATATCTTTTAAAAAATGTGTAGCTTTTAAGGCTGCTGCATTTGATCTTTTAATACTACTATATTTGAACGCACATTTATTTAGAGATCCGATGAAAATGTTTTAGAAATTATACATTTTAAATTTATGTAAAATTTATGTATAGTCAAGCAACGATAAGATTGAAATAAAAGGATAGCTTTTCTATACCCAAGTGCATTTTTTAATGCATCTGTCGATACCAGTATTTCACTGAGAAGTGATTTATGCTGAAAAGCTATTAATTTGGAAGGTATTATATGATGGATAAGGGGGGAATAATAGAGAACGTCACAGAACAGCTTTCTTGAGAAAATCAATCTTTAATATTTAGTTCGTTAATGCTTAGACTACGGATCCTTATGCATTTATCGGCAATTTAAATATTCGAAAAACTGCACGCGACGACCAAAAGTATGCAAAATATCCAAAGTAAAATATACTTTATAATATCTAAGGAATGCAACTGATCCGTATTCAAATTTCTTATTTTCATTCTAGAAGATGAATGCAAAATTGTTACACTCTTTAAATAATACGATCTGTCCCCCATTTTAATTATTTTGTATATTTCTGCATATCACGTACATTCTGTGCCGTTTTTGTACGCTAAAATCTTCAATAACTGCATAAAAATCCGCAATCTGATATTGATATTTTTTACGCTGAACAGAATACATATAGCCAAAAAAAATATCCTTACGAAACAGGGAACAAGTAGCACACGTGTTTACCTCAGAGTTCATCGAAAAGGCTTCGTTTATCCGAATCGTTGGCCATTTCTCACCGTATCCTTTTATGATCCTTTGATCCTATGTGTATCGAAGCCCATTACACCGTTTCGTTCGGTTATTATTTCGCGATACATCCGGATACTGAAAAATAAATTGCCATGAAACGTCCTTTCCAGCTGCACGAATTCACCGTGTCGATTCCACCTCTCTTACCAGCTCCTTTATCGTGCTCGTAAATTTCGCCACGGTAATTGTTTACGGCGGAGCGAAAGGTAAACCCGGCCGCCGTGTCATTATTACACTTTTATTGGACAGATTCGAGTAGCAATATTGTTTTACGATCATATGGTCCACTGACTCATTGAATTATCGCCGACTATCGAAATCTAATAGCTTCGGGTACCTTCCATCTCTTTTACTTAAAAAATCGAATTTTCCGTCTATCCTCTAATCGAATTTTAAACAAACACTTGTGTCTTTGATAAGTGAGAGATTCAGTTCAAAACGTTGATTTTATACGAAGAAGGAAGTTAGGTTCTGCATGGTATATTTGTAAATGTTCAAATAAACAGAATTTTTCGGTCCTATTTACGCTATGAAACCTGTTACGGGGTTATTAGCAATATACACATTACTGTGCATGTTAACATTACGCTATTATAATATTACGCTAAGTACATTTGAAACTATGAGTGATTTAATGGACAACCTTACGATTAATTACAATTATGGGTACAAGCGTTGCTTTCTAAGAAAGTTGTGGGTATACCTAAGATGTTTATACACGATCAATACGCAAAAAGAAAAAAACATTAACAATACATTTTGCAATTGTTGTGATACATTGTAATTCGAGTAACAATGAATGACCAACATTTTTTCCAAATTGTATTAACTGACTACATTTATCCTATAAAACATTTATCATATAAAAATGACTTTAATGGATCGTGTACTTACAAATTCATTGTTGAAGGTATTTCAAGTTTTTATTTACTCCGTTAACCCTTCATTTTTTTCTATAACAGACTAAGTTAATGTGACGAGCAAGTTTTTCCACACGGGCTGAAAATGCGATATGCAACAACATATCGTGCGCATACGTTTTTAAACATAAAACATAAAAGTATACACGCATTAAGTAAAAAGTACAAAATGAAAAATATATTTTTAGAATTCTACAATCATAAAATATATTTCTGTCCAGGTGCTATTGTCCTACCCGTTCTCTACATAAACATCATTACGCATTTGCATAAACATCCGGGGTCTAATTATAATACAGCGCGTATTTATCGTATTGTTACCATTGAGTCATTATAACGCAACCAATTCCGCCGCTGTCTGTTTTGTGAAGAAAGGATTCATAATTGCGTAAATTTAGTTACCAAAAGCAATTCACGATTTTACTGACAATCATTTTATCCTGCAGTTCACGCAGAATTCATTTTCCCATCCGATATAATCGTCAAATTACGGTACTCCGATTGATCTGCGTGAGTTTCGCAAATTGTGTATGCGTATGTTAATGGAGTTGAAGTTTTCTCCAAAAATTCATCCAAATCATATCCGCATATGAACGATGGACACTTTCGCACACGCTTAATAATATCAAGCAAGCAATACCACAAGTTATTAACTGATACGATAAATTAATTAAACTTCTATCAGGAATACCGACTTATAGCTTTTAAATATTTTTTTCACATAGAAGCTCAAACGAAAGGTGCAGAGATAATTATAACGATAAAGAGCGCATTCAAGCACCCAAGCTCCTTAGAGTCTAAGCATCCAACCATCTAATACCCTAATACTATGCTCCAATTTACTTGCACTGAACCGTGTTCACAAGGTTCAATGTTCAAACTGTAGCATAAATGTTAGTAATATAGGTTCCGCAAAGATAATCATTAGACTGTAGGTTTCTATGCAAATTCGTATCTTTATAAACAAGTTTGAAGAAATAGAGCCTAAATAGGGGTTTCTTCGCCCTCTAAGCATCATAATTTCTATTATACTTTGGATATTTTGTATAATTTTGCAGATTATATGCATTCTGTACCTTTTTGCGTCTCCAAATTTTCAATAGACACATAAAAATCTGCGGTCCAGTAATCGTACAGATATTAATAATAGTAGTACAATTATAATATTACTTACAACAGATAAATTATAATGTAATTACAACACAATCTGCAGTGAACAAATTATAGTATAATTTTATCCTTGTAAAGTGTATACTTACACTTATCTCTCACGGTATATTATCGCATTAACCTGTTTACGAGTTATTTTAGCTGCAGAGGCCGCGTATAAATTTCAACTTAGCATGCTTCGATATTACCGTCGATGCTGTTATTTGAAAATTTACTTATTTAATCTTCGTTTATCTCTTCAATCTGTTAATGCTGCAACGCAAACACTTTGCACTTAATAACACGCAAAAAAAATAAAGAGAAACTTAAACTATATATTTAATATTGGAAATTCGAAGAACGGTTAAATATCTATACAAGATATTAATATTTAATTTGAAAAGTCTTACTCCCCCCCTCCTTTTTGTCGTTTAAATTCTCGACCGTCGTTATTCCAGTATCCTATTACCATACCCTAATTTCCCTTCCCCGGACTGTTACAACACCCCGTATCTAAAGAATTCGCTCGACCATGTACCCAATCTTCAAATATTCCGACAACATAAATACTGCTACAAAGGGTGCATAGAGAATCCAGGATACGATCGAAGAAGCTATCCACAAGGGATGAGACGGAAGAAAAGCTCGCCCTTCCAAGGGCGTAAAGGGAAGGTGGAGCTGCGTAGGACGTTGGGTCAAAAGGGTGGCCAGGGGAGTGGGCCAGTTGGTGTGCCAAGGGTGGGTCAGATTGAATCGAGAGCGGGTCTGCGTGTTGTCGGATGTCTCGCTGATCGATAACCTAACCTATTAACCCAGTGGGGAAGCGCGCGTGCGTGCCACCCTCGCAGGCGTCACGGCTACTCCTGTGACGTCACGGGACTCGTCGCAATATCGATTGAAAAATCCGGGAAATGTCCCAGGACGTCGGGACGCGTTGTTCTGGGATTCGGGGCCGGGCCAACGGGGGATTCAGCCCGAGCCACGGCCTCGATACGCCTTTTTACTGCCTCTGGCACGCTTTTTCGGCTCGCCACTGCACACCGCCGCTTGTCGATCTTCGTGGTTAAAACGGACGTCACTGAAGAACGTTACGAGGAAGATTTCGGTATCGTACAAACGACATGTGGACTGTGGGTAATTCTATTGAGCGAGGGGTAATTTATTTTTTAACGAGAAGCAAATCTGGAAAATGGAATCTTTGCTTTTTAAGGGTGGAAATATATAAACCTTTATAAGTCCGTGTAACTTAAGAGTTACGTAACCATATATTTAGAATTGACGAGTTTTATCTTGTTTGCTTATCACTGTAGTGTTGGATTTTATTTCTTTGTCGTTGTATTATAATATCAAACACTCGTACAGTAATTAATGATTTAATTACAGTTTCTCTCGTCGTTGAAGTAAATAAAATTCGGGTTATAATTTACATTAGAGTTGCCGATAATTTAGGTGTGCTCGTTTTTTCCAAACAAATTAAGACGATAGATACTTAAAGAAAATGTTTCCTACTTTTTACAGAATTATAGAAATAAATCTTTGTAGATAATTATAGGAAATTTGCAAAAATGCATACGAATAAGTTTGTATAATTTTTATAAGAAATTATGAATGTGTCATTTTGACAATTTGTCATTTCGAACGTTAAGAAGTAGAACATGAATTTTGACCAAATATTCGCCAGCAAACAGCCATTCGATCATTTAACTTGGCCGAAAAACAGAACGATAAAAATGATGTAAAATGTAAGCGGAATATTTTGTGCAAAAAGCTCTGGCGGATAAAATGAGGGTATAGCTTCTTACAAAATTTGCCTTTGAAAATGGAATGATTTAAGGGTGAGTAGAAAATAAATTTCTCCAAATATTCGTCGGCAAAGAACCATTCAGCGATTCAATTTCACCCGAAAACCAACTTTCATCTCTTTAAATGCTTAACAAATTTACTTGAATCAAAAATTTCATCTACATTTATCATTCACCGGAGTTCCACTTACCGTTTCCCAAGCCTCAGGTTAAACTTTCATCCTCTCCGAAACCGGAAATCTGTTTGAGAACGATTCGAGGAAAACACGAGCACAAATTCGCCAAAAATTTCTTCTAATACATTTCTCTTATCGGTACATAAGAATCGGCTTTCATTGCTTTTGATCAATCTCGAACAATCGAGAACGTTCTTTCTATTGGTGCTCGTGATTTCGGTGCAATTTCTTTTCGATTTCTCTGGCAATTTCTTGCGAATTCTTCCGCTGAAGCTCTCCATAACCGCGTATACGTTACGATATTGTTTACCCCCGTTTCTCGACCCTCCCTGCGAGCCACGATTTGCATAACCGAGTCACATGTATGTTTTTCACAAAGATGTAGTTTTATGCATCGGATGGCCCCGCCCGGTTTGCTGATTATTCCCCACACAATCGTACCATGAATTATGGATCGATGCTCTGGCTACGTCTATTCGCGTTTGCACGCGTCCTAGCATTCTGAATCTTCCGCTCCCATCCCCTTTATGCCCTTTCGTGTAACCTATTTTTCCGCCGCTCTTTGATTTTCTCTATCTCCAGTTTCTTCTTCGTTCCACCGTGTTGTCCTTTTATTCCTTTCTCGAGGTTATTCAACTTCTTCCTTTTTCCTGGTTTTACAACCCCGCACAGTATGATCTTTAGCAACTTAGCAATAGAAATTATATAAATGAAATTATTGCAACAAAGGAGTATTAATTTTGATAGGTTTTATCGTATTCTCCTACTAACGAGGAATACAGTGTTTAGTTTAATGTTAACAATAGCTATTTTCAAAATTATTTAACATTTACACATAAAATGAAGATACGTATGAAATACATGCAAATTTTAACAAGAATAAAGGCAATTTTATTCCGAATTTGTACCATGTATTCATCGAATTCTCTATGCATTTCTTTCTCCCCTTTTCGCTTCACTTTACTTCCTCTGTTTCCTTTTCCTATTGTCATTTATGTGGTACGTTTTCAGCTTCCTATCTTTAATGTTTCTTCGAATTCCATTTCCTATTCATTCCACCGTAAGAATTCCATTTCTGCCCATACTAATTCCGCCCTTTGCTCTCCTTTATTCCGTTCTGTAAACTGCTTACATTATTTCTTCTTCTCTCAATTCTCCATCTTTACTCAATATTTCACCTCAATGTTCTATTTAATCTACTTCTTTCCTTCTCCCTTACTTTTCCTTTCAATTTTCAATTTCACCTATCTCCCGTTTCTTTCTCCGCCCATTTGTTTCACTTCTTCTCAATCTCTTTATTACCTCCGTTTCCCCCCCCCCCCCCCCCCTCCCCTTTGCACTCTCGCAGGACGCAGCACGGGTAATTCAATCAATCCGCATCCGTCGACGTCGAAAGCCGAGTATCCGCGGGCTGATTTTATTAGCCGCGAATGCGTGCTTCGCCGCAGCTCCTGCGCGAATCGATTTTCATAGTCCATTAAGTAATTGCGAAGCTGGACGACTATGATCGCGGACAGGATCGCTTCCTGCGCGCGTTTCCACGCCGATTTCCGCCTCGTCCGCGGCGACGTTCGTCCTGTCGATTAATCCCGGGCCTCCACTAATCGACGCCATAACGAATTTAGTTGCTCCGGCGTCGTAACGAAATATCATGCTTGCGATACGGATTTATGGTGACCAGAGCAACAATGACGTAAGATATTGATCCCATAATGATGAGATTGAAGATGACGCAGCGTTATTTATTAGGTTGACGCTTATGAAACGTTATTTCTCCGAAGTATAAGATTATGAGTGTTATGGGAATGGGGATGAATACAGCCCTCTTAATTTTGGAAAATGGTTAATTATAATAAGTTACATCGCTGATAGAAGACACGGCAACCATCCGGAAGCACAAGGGTCTAATTCGAGTAGGACTAGTCCTAACAGCAAGAATCTCGACCGCGAAAGTCTGAAATCCAAGATATAATAAGTTACATTAACACTGAAACTATCAACGACTGAAGTATTATATATTTATTTGTATCAAAGAAATAAAAGGGATAGACACTTGTAAAAAATGTATGTTACAAGTGAGGTAAATCTTTATTTATATTTTTTACTGAAAATCATGGGATATTCTCAAAGATACACCGTTACAAATTTATATAATTTTTGTGGTCATTTTGACCGGCTTGGTAGTTCTAGTGTTACAGAAGAAATTCGCTGTAATGTGAATACGTGTGTGTTGTATTAAAATTATGGAAACTTTAGTGTTTGACGTCATGAATAATAATCCGAAGATTTTTGCAATTCTTTATGAAAGTATAAATTTGGCAAATATATTACAAAGATATTGAAATTGAGACTTGGAGAAGATTATACAAATAAAATAATTCAGCATTAATTTGCAAAATTTAAGACTTACAATTTTTCACTGGACAGTAAATTACGAGGAAAATCGGAGAATCCTGAAATTGGCGATTTTCATAATTACACAGTAATGAATTTAATCAATTGGAAAGAAATGTATAAGATTATATAATAATTATTTTAATAAAATATACACGCGTAATACTTTGAAAAATCTACTCATACTTGTCGTTGTTACTTCAAAAAATACATGCACCAACTTAATTAATATCCCAAATTAATATCTTAACATTCGGACGATTTCAATTTTTCTAAACGAAAATATAAAGTTTAAGTGATAGACGATGTATTTAAGTGCGAATGAAGTTAAAAAGTATTTGTTTAGCGCAGTGGTTCTTACCCATTTCGATGTTATAGAATACTTTTGATTACAGGAACATTTTCCAGAATACTAGAATTATTTAGCAACGGGGTAAGAAGTATCATTTTTCTTATCGTATTATCATATTTCTTTATAACAATTTTTATGTTCAAAAATTTTCCAACAGAAGCGACGATTTAATTTAACAAATTTGATGTATCAAGTTCTCTGTTTTGTTTTAAACCGATTTGAGCTGTTGCTCGCTGAAAATTTGCAGAAAGATAGGGGAAACGATAATACCTGTGAGAGTTCGCGGAAATGGAAAGGCCACCAATGTTGTCCTTTGGCATTCGTGTTTGACGATTGAACACGATTGGACCTCGTCTTTTTAGTTTGCTCTCGTTCAAGCGAGAAATGGTGTAGTAGCATAACGTTGCTATGGTTCTGTACAAACAACGTATAGCGTATAACATTTATCACTTACAATTATTGGGTTTTCAAGGAAATAACATCGAATTCTCTGAGCAACTGGCGTACTACGCGTGTATTTGCATGTTTCACTATTTTAATAATACTTTGTTGAGGAATTAATGTGCTAAGAGCACTTTATTGCTGATATTAACAGCTTCTTTTACCTACTTCCAATAAAAAGCACGGTTTTCATTTTTATTTTTGATTACTTTATAAATGGCCCATATTTGAACCACACTTCCACAAATGACAATTTTTACTGTTACTTTAAAAGTCTACATACACTTTTAAATTTCAAATATTTAAAAGAATACAAGAGTACGAAGAATACGATGAATTCGAGAACATCAATTTGTTCATTATTTCAAGTTTAATAGATTCTAGAATAATGATTATGCTTTTCTCCACTTGTTTATGAGACAATATGCATAAACTGAAAACACAGTTTCACGAAAATCTTCGTACTATGAAGATAGTCACAAATGTATTAAAGTACACAAAAGTTATTATTATAACTGTATTTATACTTCGTTAAATCTACTGGTGTATCTGTGACGTTCTATAATTTGTTTAACACAAATAAAATAATATTGAATTAATTTTAGGAGCAATTTTGTTCATGTTATTAATAATCCTTCCTTTACAACCCATTTTCTAGGAATCTTTCTCACTTGTAATTTCATATTTCATGAATTCTCCCATTATTTTTATTCTTCTAATGTATGCCCTAAAACACGTAAATAATTGAAAATTCAAATATGTACGTAGACCTTCGTAACTGTATTTCAATTCTACCCCAAACTGCTAACGTATTATGGATACACACTGATACGTAAAAGATTCAATATCTTCTACATATTCAGCAATAACAGTTACAATAAATGTGATTTGGACAACCTATATTTGGACAACCTTCTTCACCGTTTCTTACCTAAAATTCCATAATCAGTTCCCGACCAACTCATTACCCTGGCGCATAATACACAGACTAAATGTTACAGTACGGAACTAAAAGCGGAGACTTTAAAACCACCATATTATACGATCATTAACATTTAAAAGCTTTCCAAACGCCGTCCCATCGGACTTTAACAATGAGCCATTGAGAAACGGTCATACATCACTCCAGCTGCCATTGACAAGGCGAAACTCTCCCAGCAATTATATTCAAGAGCTCGGCCTATGCCTAACACAATTCCTCGACAAGCATGCGACGAGCATGGCCGTGTATATGGTTAGAGCACCTGGGGCGCTTTTCTATCATTCGAAGGCATCTTCACCATTCAACTCACTTTCCCTTGTAATCTTCAGAGCTATACTCGAAGAGGGAATTCATAAGTAAACGCGGGCTGGTGACATAGAGATCACTTGATAGCGTTTCGCTACTTGGCCGATGATCCCCGACTTTCGACCGGAAACAACGTTCATTGTTCCGGTGTTATTATCTGGAATACCGGAATAATAGGGGCCAGTTTCTTCAAGGCGGTCGCATAGTGAAGCGTAACGTCGTTACTGTCTTTGGACAAGCGCTATCTTATCGTACGGGTCGTCTGCTTGCCTGGCCTCGATAGTGAAAGAACGATAATGCGACGTAAGGAAAACACACGTGTTCCGGTTTCGGTAACCGTGGTGGGGCAAGTGAAAAAATGTGGGAATTTGACTATTTTTCATAACGCGTCAGATAAAAGTTACAGCGGGGTAACTTGTTTGTGATCGTACGGCAAAACGGTATAAGTCACACGTTTTCACTTTCGAGATACTGCCGCTTATAGTTTTGAATACGAATGCTAAATACTGGATTTTGGTCGAATTGCACTCATTTTTGGAGCATAAGAAATTTACTTTCGCGCGTTTATTTCCGATAAACACGTAGTTTCCATGTTTCGAAACACTACGGACACTTATTAGAATGAAAATGAGGTATATTATATATAAATATTCGAAATTATAACACTAATCAAAGTCAGCATAAATTGGTGAAAAATAACATTTATCATTTCTATAATTATAAGCGAAAAATTTGAAATTCGACGACTTGACGTGTTCCGTAAGGCCAGTGTTAACATATGAATCCGAAACTTCTTGAAAATGTGACTTATGTCGTTTAGCCTTGCGACAACGGACATCATCTATTCATAATTCATTCTCCCGTAAACAACAACCAATCTCTTTGCACGGACGAGAGAAATTCAAGCAAATTGCAGTAAAAATGACCACCGAAATTCAAACAAAGCCTCGCAATGCATCCCGCACCGATTTCCGGAGCGTAATTTCACGTAACGTCGAGGAACGCGCGGAGTGAGCACACAAAATGCGGTCCTTGGCAATGTACAACTGGCCAGGGGCCAGAATTGTTCGCCACGGTTGGCTATGAACGTTTGCGTTCGCTTCGCGCTTCGAGCGGGACCGGAAATTCCTCGACGGCGTCTATGCCCCGTTCGCTTACCGAAAGGATTAATTTGATAATGTTACGCCAGCTCGCCGGCTAAGCTCCTTACGGTACACGGAGATGTGTGCTGGCCAACGGTGGATACTGGGAAAGCGATCGACACAATTACCGAAGTCGCTGTATCGATTCGCCCCCGAGACCAACCCTCAACGCTGTAAATCGCACTTTAAGCTCGGGGTAAATACACCCTGCACCCGGAATTACTCCGATACACCGTTTCAACGTTAATCGGTTAACGATAGCCTCCGTTCGATCCTTTGCTTTCGAACGAAACGAAGTTTTTGGGTCGAGAAATTTATCTTGAAAGATTCTAAAGACTTATATATATATATATATATATATATATATATATATATATATATATATTAACGTTTAAAACTACCAACGATGTTGAAGAGCCCTTCTTTGTGCTTCAGAAATAAATATGACAGATACGATGAGAGTTAACCTTTTCGCTGTCGTACTCTGAAATTAAAAATATTCTCGATGCACAGATGGGAATTATTATTATTATTAAAAAGCAGTATGGCTACAGATATTTGCATATTTTGGATAATTCATTATGGTAGACTGTAAGTGTAAATTATAGTAAAAATAGTAACGTGTTACAGAAAACGAATACGTATATTTTTACCTAACGATTGCCCAATTTTTCAGGACGTAGTAACGAAAGGGTTAAAAGTAAGTATACGCTTTGCAAAAATGAAACTATACTATAATTTGTTCACTGTAAATTATGTGGTCATTATATTATAATTTATTTATCGTAAGTAATACTATAATCGTAGTACTGTTATATAATATTTATTTAGTGGTTGTAAATAATATTATAATTATACTGCGATTGCATGTGTTCTTTAAGTCAATGCTGTAATTACAGTATAATTTTATTTTTGAAAACTGTACGCTTACTTTTGATTCTAATCGTAAACTGTCTGAAATGCGATAGTATAAAAAATATCGACAATACGGTGAAAATCAAAACTGAATATCCCGTTTACAAAAGTAAGATTATGGTATAATTTATTTACTTTAAATTGTACTGCAATTATACTGCAATGTATTTTCTGTAAGCAGTACTATAATTATAGTATTATTACACAATACTTATTTATTTGCTACAAGTAATATTATAATCACGCTTTAATTATCCTACAATTTCACTCAGTTTCATTTTTGTGAGATGTATACTTACTTTTGACTTTCGTTGTAATTAGAGGCAAAAAATAGAAAGAAATAAAAAGAAATATATGCTATACAAATGTTTATATTAGAGGAAGTCTACAACTTGGTAATATCCAAAAACGTTTAACTTATTTTTTATATTACATTCTCGTATTGTGTATGTGATCTTTAACGTAAAAACCATCCGCATTTGAAAATTGCTTAATTTACAATCGATTTACGACATAATCAAGAATTTGATTCCTCCAGACAGATTATCCGAAAAACTGATTATCAGAACAGATTTGTCCCCTAATTAATTCGAATAATCGACGTTCCGCTGTAGTTTATACTTTTCGACAGCTGGTACAAACAAACCACGTTTCCCTAACGACAGAATTCTACTCGATTATCAGATTATTCCACTAGATAAAGATGTACACACGCACGACGTCGTGGCGTCCTTCTTTTTAATTAAACGATGGAATGAGAAGATAAATGATCAGATGAAGGCGGTACGGAGCGACAGGCGTACGTTCATTAATATCGTTGGCAAATGCTTATTCGCGAGTGCCAGGCTTTAATAGCCGAGCGATTAACTTAGTCCTCATCCGGCTGACATGGTTTTACATGGCTCGCATATCTCGCGCAGCTTTACGATGTCGCCTAATAAAACTGACCGATTCCGACCCCTTAGCGATCGATAATGCAATTTGATTTGATGGCCACCACTCCATCGTGATACGATCGATGCCGGATAAAGGGACGTCGCTACTATCGTACTGGAAAAAGACTTTCATTACGCCGATCCCTGAAACGATTATGTTGTATTAAACATTGTATGGGAGCTTGATTTGTTTACGGTGAAAATCAGCCCTCGTCAGGACTGTAGATTATAATCAGAAGTTCTTATTTGCCGTCGCTGCTGTGACAGAACGATGAAAAAATAGAACAATCGGATTTGGAAACGTAGGCTTGGTGAAATTTGTGGTTTATTGTTGTGCCGGTGCGTTGAAGAACATTAGCTTTGATTAGGTTCTGATGCATGTTTTGGGGTGCGGTTTATGGGGTTGGAAACGTCGATATATACACGACTTGTCATTTTTAAGGAAGACAGATGGAAGAGTGCTGATGGAGTTATGACTTTAAAGGAATTAGTGACCAACAAGACATTATAACGTACAAAAAGTGTACGGCAGTATTTCGTATATGTAAGAAAATGTAAAGTAGAACGTCGATTATTCAAATGATTATCCGAACAAAGAATCAGTCACGTATTTAACCCTTATACACCGTTCGGATAAGTATTATGTTAAAACGGTTCAGATTAGCATTAAAATAACAATATTTTTCACAATAATTTAACAATATGTGTTTTTACATATGGAATTTGTTCCTCAAGTAATCCTTAAAAGATCCATGAATTTTACATGCGTTGTATTTTTTAGAAAAAGATTATTTACAAGATACCATAGAACATGATACCAGGTTACGTTTAAAAGTCGTTGCTCAGTTATCAGCGCAACGCAAGCACATCAGACTATGATCGACAAATTCGCAGCATTACATGTATTTTAATGGAAGTGGGTCCAGTTAACGGTAACAGCAAAACACCGACGTTCTTTCCCATCGCTTCGATAACGGCACGAATGTTTCGCTGTTTAAGCGTCGATCGCATGCTGTTTGTATGATGATCATGCGTTGACAGCTTTCGTTTCCTTATTGCTAACTTGTCGACCGCGATAAATAGACGTACTTACGCACGAACATAAAATGGATAATGAAAAATTGATTGAAATTGTTAAGCAGTAATCGATTTTCTTTGACTTAAGTCATTGTAAACACAACGATAAGTACATTGAAAGATACAATTTATGGAGTGAAATTTCAAATAGCTTAAATCAACCCCCTCTTCGTTATAAAATTCAGCAGAGTGCAAACAATGAACTGTATTCTATTTTTTTCTTTAGTAGTTCTTAATAAATATGTTTAATATTATTTCTATCTTCTTCAATAATGTTTGGTATTGAGTCGAGAACATGCTGAAAAATATTGATCAAATTTTTCCTTATCATTGATTAATTGTCTATAGTTGTCCATAGATATGTGAAATTCACCCTCGTCCTTTCTTAATTTTAAGGTTTTGCGTATCGAGTACCTTTTCGGCTAATAATGAAAGATACAATTTTTACAAGCTCGATACTAAACGTTACCGGAAATTGCAGAATTCGAGCGAGCGGGAGAATTGCCAGTGGAAAATCAGTGCAAGCGAAGATGAAGCACGAGCGGTTCTCCGTATTCGGTCTTGGAGGATTAATTCAATTAAACGGTAACGGAGATACATGCCCGGCCGCGGTGCGGCCGTGGAACGGCGATTTTGCACGCTCCAACCGCGAGAATGCACGCGCTCGCTAATAATTACTATAACGACCAGGGGATTCAACGATTGTGCACGTTAATGGCGTCTGGACGGTTCTTGTCGCCCGTCGCTGCGCGTTTCATCCCGAAGACCAGGTGAATTCGCCATATTACCACTCCTCTGTGAAAATTACTCCTCGCGTAATAATTTGAACGCCTTAAGGGAGAATTTTAGAGTCGGTGGAAGATGGTGGAACTTTTTTTAATTTTTTACAACCGTCAAGGGTAAAAGAAATGCGCCGGGGTAAATGTAGAATATGGCGAGACAAGTGGTGCAACCAGGCAGTGGGTAATTCTACACGCGAAATAGAATGGAAATATACAGTGGGACTTTTTCTATGCGTGGCTTAGTTTTCGAAAAAATTTAAGTTAAACGGTGGCATCGTATGATTCGTTTAGGAATTATAATATATTATATTGTTTCATATGTTTCGAGGTATGCATATATCTTTAGAATGTAAAAGAATATTTTCTCGTATAATGTAATAATTATTAACATATTAGGTCAAGTAATAAATTCGTTCGTTTCGCAGTGATTTTTTTAGTAATATTATAATTAAGGAATGACGGATATTATTGGTACTGTGGACATTATAAACTGGAAATAATTACCAGAATCCCAAGGGATGTGCAGAATTGTTGCATTTTCAATAATTAATTTTGATGCCACTCGCATTATTTGCCACTTCAACCCCCTAATTATAATTAATTTGTGTGTTTCATATTTCACGTTTCTGTACATTTTACTCGTCTTTCGAATTGTTAATGACTGTTAACATCCAAAGTATGCGAAATGAAATAAGGAAAGGAATAAGTATAGAGAAGTTTTCACTAAAGATAGTTTTCTGCACAAAGGTTTACAACTTTTCCACAGCACAGGCACGTTAAAAATGGCCTGTGTCTTAATATAGGTGCAACTGTTGTTACACAAGAAATTAGATTTACTAGGTGCACATTTCGCTTTCGAATGTGATTCTACTTGTGCTGCTGCGTGCTAACTGTGGCCGTAACTTGGCAGCAATCCTAAATGTTTATTTATCTCTCGCGCCTTGCGTTTCATTGTCGGGGATAACATTGTTGGTTTCCAGTTGACCATTTCTCCGTGTAAACTAGTGACTTCGCCAACGTAAATCGATGTTTCTACAATTTTCAGTAATTTATTACCTTCCTCTCTGCAAATTTACAACTCTATCAAGTTGCCTTCTTCTCCGAAATTTGATCCAGAAATTATTATCCCAGAAAATGGAATTAACTTAGAAAAACCAGGAAAAGTGCTAAGAACTATTAAAAGTATATTATTTTTCTAATATAGAGTGTGTAATTTTTATAATATGAAGTAATATAAAATATTACGTATTAAATAAACGACAATCATTTATATTAAACATACTGTATTATATTAAATATTAAATAAACTAAAATTATTTGTATCGTATTATATTCAATATTAAATAAATTACAACTATTTGTAATAATATACTATATTATATGAAATATCAAATAAACTAAAATTATTTATATTAAATATATTATATTGTAGTAGATATTAAATAAACTGAAATTATTTAACTGATACGGAAAAAAACACTTTTGATTTAGTAAAGTTATTAGACTTCGAATTCGGTCTTTCTAGAATTAATATGCTTATAAAATACACTAATTTCCCAGTCGAATGATTTCTCAGATGAGGTTTCGTCCAGTAAAAAATTAACAATTTTAAATTTTTCAAATCAATATTGAATTATTCCTGTATTTATATAATCCCATTTAAATCCGAGTTTCAATAGCTTTCATGGTATATTTGTTAAATTTTGATTTCCATAAAGAATTACTTAAATATTTCGTTTATTCACGATGCCAAATATCGAAGTTTTCACAATTTTATTGTAATATACGCATATCTACATTACAGCTAATTTCTTCTACTTTAATATGCTTCATTACAATGAACGATTTTACAAAATTGAAAGAATATCCATCCGGCAATATCAAACTTCGGAAAAACATTTCATATGCACCAACCTAATAAACTACGCATTGCAATATCTAAAAGATGAAAATAAATCTGTATTTATGATTCACTTTGTTAGTTATTTTAGTTTACAAAGATGAACTTGCATAAATATCCGCGGTGTAGTTATGAATAATTCACCATTTACCCCTTTTAATAGCACAAGCTTTACCACAGTCTATAGAATCTTGAAATCTTAAAACCTAAAAAAATATAGTCAAATATCTTGAGATTTCGCTTATGTTTTGAAATTTCATAGCATTGGCTTTTTCAATGGGGCTGATAAATATTTGCTAATCCATCATGGCCACGTTTCAAAATATTTTGCCGTAATTTTTTGAAATTAGTTTATTGTACTATTTTCCATTCAACTTCAAACCGCTTTACGATCGAACAATGCATCAAAATTCGAATTAATCATTAAAGTTAAAATTTCGCTAAATGCTGACATCAATTGGCCTTCGATATCGCGTGATTTAACATCTTTTTAATATATTTTGCGGGGCTACGTTAAATCTTCGATTTATTTCAATAAACTTGGAACAATTAACCAACTTCAAGACAACATTAATAAAATAAAGCTTTTGTTATGTGAAAATATGATAAGGAATCGAATCTCTTAAAAATGCGCTAACACGTGAAAAAGATTTAAAAGATATTGATTTCACGCTTAATGGCATTGAATGTAGTTTAATTTCAATATATAATATTTTACGTACATTTTGGTTTATTTTAAAGATCTATCGTTCTTAATGAAGATCCCTATAAATTGTATGTGTCTATAAACCCGATAACTGCTGCGCAATTTGCAAGTATTATATTGTCAGAAGTTTGATACAAGTTTTCGTAATGTCTTCCTAATGTTAAGAAGAGGAGACGACATCATCCTAGTTAGATGAGAGACAAGTTAAAGGCTCGTTTGAGAGGAATGCATCGTCGAAGGCGTTCTGACGACGCGTAGGATGTTGATGGGATTCGAAATGATTAATTGCCGTGTTAATGGACGCGTTGAGAATTAATGAAGCCTCCGGAATCAATTTTCGCGCGTGCAGTGCCGCGCTGAATGCGGCCATGGGGGATCCATTCAATTTTGTGTTAAGTATTGCACGTGGAACAGCGTTTAATCGACATTATACCATGCAGCGGAGGAATATTTTACGTGTGCACATTTCTGACCCACTGGGATAAAAAACAGAGATTAGGTTAAAACAATAATTCCCTCAATCTATAATAATTCCACCACGCGAATAATTATAGCAATGAAATTAGTAACAAAGTCATTTAAAACTTGTTTTAGCTAAATATGTGTACAATGGTTTGAAGAATTTATTTATACTTTGTCTTTGTACTTTGGAAAAACGACGTTTTATATGCACTAACGTAATACTTTGCGTATGTTGTATATTTTTGTGTATTTTCTGTACACATATCAATTTTTGCCTTAAAGTTCTACCGAATATAGTGGCAACAAAAAAATATTAATACACTAATTGTATTTATTTTGGCATTCAAGATATTAATTGACTCTTATGCACTGTTTTCTCGGCTTTCGTTCTTTTATATGTTTATGCACATCAATTCACAAAATTTCTATAAGGCTTAACACTGAAGCTACCAACGAGTAAATTATACTAATTTCTATCAAAGAACTAAAAATAATGGACAATTGCAACAGATATATGGCGCAAATCAAGTAAATCTTTGTTCCTATTTCGCGTAAAAAATCAATGAAAATTCTAAAAAATATGCCACTGCAAGATTGCATAATTATCATGCTAAATTACCAATCGTTCATTTCGACCGCGTTGGTAGTTTTAATGTTAATTTTCTACTTCAATCACATAGATTCTTCGAATGTCAACCATATTTATCCCATCGATACAAATAGATATACTTTAGTCGTCGGCAATTCTGATGTTAAAAGACCATCAAATTTTCGATTCCCTAACAAGCCTACGGATGGTCCGGCGGTTTCCAAATTTACACTCGGCGATAAATAGCACGGTCGTCTTGTCGCCTGTTCGCGGCTATTTTCAGCGGCGAAAGGCGAAAAGGCAAGGGCGCGTCGTCGAACGGCCTTGCCAAAAACTCGACGACGATCGACTTAAGAGGAATTGTCACAGTGTGGCTGGCAACGAACACTCGGAAGCCCGATACACCGGAACGAGGCCTCGCGACGATCGGTTCGCGACTTGGCAGCGGATAACGCGAGCCATGACCGACTCGCGAGGCGAATTCGTGAGCGGATCAGGGCGGATCTTCGACTCAGGAGTCCCCTTTCGCCTCGGCGAATGCCAACTGGGCCAACGTGTAAATTTGAAAAGATAGATATGTATTGGTGGAACTTTAAATTCCTCCCCGATATTAACCCTTCCGCTATTAAGGACGTACTATTCATTCGCGACAAGAAGTATTTATATTCCCCTTCTAATTACAATCTACTAGCCTTACTACACGCACGCGCATTGTTTACTGTTAACCGAAGACGTTAAAGATCGACAATGGTTTAATAACGAAGACGGCGTGTGGTGATAGGGAAGACAGTAGACCATATCTACAGTGAGGTTGCAAAAACTCGTCTGTTTTCTTTTCGTGGACGGACAGTATATTATCGTCCACAAGTATTCGAACTTGATGCGATCTGACTAAAACGTTTACAGGGTAGATCAGAGATGTGCAAGAATCCGACAATTTCGGAAGCTTCGGAAATATCGGGTTCTAGAAAAAGTCGGTATAACCGAGATTTTTAGGATTCTTGAGAAGTAAAGTTATAAAGAATGAAATGTGGAATAGTGACAACCAATTATGTGATATATATACATATACTTCGTTCTCAATGTTACAACAGTTCAAATATAGACGAAGCTTTATTGAAATTTAAGGTTCCTTACAAAATTGTAGATAAATCCCGAAATATCAGTCGGGTTCTCGAAATGCTCGAGAAGTCGCGATATTATCGACAATCCCGCCAGTCTTGAATTATAAAATACTTTCAAGAATGCTACCCGATCTCGACACAAATAGGGACCCGATATTTTCGGGTACAATTATACTTTAATAACATTGTCAGAACTGTGTCATTTAAACCTATCAAAGATTTTTCAGATTGTCCAGGCTTTTAAAAATTCCGAAGTCTCTAGAATATCGTCTAATGGTTTTCATTTGTAAACGTCGCGCCATTTTTCTCCTTTTTTAAATGAAATAAAATTTCCACTGAAGGGCAGGTGCCTTAGAAGGGCCAGATTGCTGACGAAGGGTTAACTATCGAAATTGCACGTTTCTTGTATCGAACGACGTGAAATGTGATACAGTAGAGAAACATGCTTCGCTAGAAGTAAAGCTAATTGGTTTTTCTACGAAACTTTTCAATTTTGATGCAGTGAAATGTTGCAAAAGGAGCTAGCGAAAAGTAAGATGAGAATTTTGAAATTGAACAAGTGCAAATTTTTGTTACAACTATAATTTAATAGTAAGTGTTTGTCATACCATTTGTGATCTGTATTGCAACACCAGAATAGTATAGTTTTAACATTACAAATAAATCGCCCATTTTTTAACAGACTTATATCAAACTTGCACCAACTAATACAGAACATTTCTTTTACAAATACCACACGTAGTAACTAAAAAAAAAAATTGTCCAAAATTGAGTTATCTTCTTCCTTGCTGCAAATTCCTCAGTTCTTCTCTCCAAAATAAAAAAAACAGTCAAAAGGAAGTTAAACAGTCGATAAAAACTGCAACGCGCGAGGCATCCAATATTTTTTCCGTTCCAGCCAAATTACTACCAGCAAATGTTTCCCAAAATCGTTCCGCGACGCAATATTCCTAGCGTATAAATCAGCCTCGCTCGCGTATCCAGTGAGCGAGCAATGGTGTCTATTAAAATACAATTTGCAAGGTTTACGGGGGCGGTGTTTCGCGGTTGTCGAAGCGATATTTCTGGTCGGCGTGACGCGTTGAAATTATTGCGTCCGAAGGGTCCAACGCGGCGAGGCAAAGATTAAAGAGTTGCCTCGGGACCGTTTTATTCTTTCCGAGCACGATGCTTTATTAACTCGCGAAGAAGCCGCCTGATAAAGCGGCGAGTAAAGCGTAATCGCGCCGATTCCGCAACCAAAGACTGCGTGTAATGAGCTATTTTCCCTGCAGCGTCGAATCTTGGAACAAAGGTTCGCGGAAAGAACCAGTAGGACGTTTCGTGTGCTTTATAATCGCAAGAAAAATTCTAAAGCATTGCATCGTTTCCACGTTAATTTCTTAGTTTTGCTGTGTTACTATTCATCTTAACTACCACCCTTGGCAAAAAGTTTTTTGGTTAAACGCGAGAACGTGGAACTGACTAAGAACATCGTTATTAGAACATACTGAGGAAATTTAGTATACATACGACAATATACGACACGTACAACACAGAATTCAATGAAGCTATATTTCCGTTTCAATTTGCGACACGTGCTTTTCACAATGACATCTTAATTATCTCAATACGTAAAACATAGAAAATAAAAGTTGGCATGACAACAATCGTCATAAACGTTGTTTATATTATTCGTGTCGTACGAAGGAAATTCTTATATAACATGATTTTCTATAACGCGATTACGTACAACGCGTTATACGGGAATCTACTTAGGGTAGATGTACCAATTATTGCCACTTTAAGGTTTGGCGCGTAACTTTATTTAACTATTTTAGAACGTATTTAATACTTATAAAGCTCGTTCCAGTTTGGAGCATAATATTGTTCAACCGCTCCTTTATTTATGAACATTTTTTCTATATGTTCAATGTAATAAATTCATTAGTACGTAATTGAAATTGTACAACAAAGTTCAATGTCTTTATTACTGTCACTTGAAGACTTTTCATTTAAATAGAAACACGTTTTTACATATATTAACACGTCAGCTTGTGTAACAGATACAAGATATATATTAAAAGTATCGCCTTACTAAATTATGACACCTTCCATACTTTATAATTATATCGATCACGTTTCAATGTTTAACAGCACATTTTACCTCCCAATATTTATTTATAAATATCAAGCGTAAACGAATATACAATGTCTATGTGTTGTCACGTAAACCGAATTCCAAATTTAGTATATAAATTTCTTTACTTACGATTCTTTACACGTTACCTTGCCATATAATAAACGAATTAAAGTGACACTTATAGGAACCGTGACGGTACGTGGATCATTTACCCTATTAATTAATAGAGTAATCAGTAATTTGCAAAATAGCAAACGTTGCACTATTCGCAAGAGAAATGCGTAGACTCGCAGCGCAGCCAATGGTTAAAGGGGGAAAGAAAAAGGATAAGTCAGGCTCGGTAATGCAAATGGAAAGTAGAAGATAACTTTAAAAGAGACGAAGTTAGGGTAGGGGAGCGTAAAACGGGAACGAAGCACGACGGCAATAACGCGCGGCGTAATTAGCGTGAAGCGCATCTGCGCGCGCGAATACGTGTATCTGCTCGTGATGTGGAATATTAATGAACGGGATGGACGGGCGCGGATCCATCGGTCGTTCGTACGCGAATTATAATGCGACGATGCGGGCCCGGTGTTTGCGCGTGTATTTCGCCCGGTGAATAGCAAGCAGCCACCGGATTGCGAAAAGTTCGCGCGACATTTCGGCCTCGGCAACCATTTTGACCGTCTTGCGCAATAATTCGCAGAAAACTTTTCAACCGGTCGTTATTTAACGACAAAATATGTTAGGAGAATTTATTTCGACATAGTCGGGTTATTTAAGGGCAGAGATTTAGGATAATACACGCGTATTCAATAAACAATTGTGAATGGTTGTCAGTTAATGCTTTCTCTTGAAATTCTAATCGCGTCTATTCATTAAGATATTGTATCTATATTTTTGCTGTCTTTCTTTTCGGTCTTTGCTATATTAATATCGCGTACAAAGAACTTTGGACCGTTTATAAACGAATAATAAAAATAATATGTACTTAAATCCTATATGGAGGGTTATTTTATATTCAAGATGAAATAATTTGTATTTTACTTTGGGTATTTCGTGTTAGGTTATTCGGGAAATTTGTACCGATGTATGAGGAATATTCGGAAGTAACATGTATACAATTGACGCATTAAATGGAAAAAAATGTGCAAATACACTAACGTGTCATTTCGAGAAAATCAATTTCAGTGTTTCCATTAAGGCATTATTTAATGAAAAGTAATATTATAATAAAGACCGAATCTTTTAACGTATAGTAATATTACTTTTCTAACGCAGGTATCGACAAAACCATATTTGTATTTTCCGTAGGGTCAAATATTAGATATTTTTAGGCTTTGCGGTCCAAATAGTAAAATAAAGATTATTATGTATTGTAGATATTTGCAAAATAAAGAAATGTCTTCACAAGTTTGGTATTGATTACATTAAACTGCATTTATAGCAATTATTAATGGAATGAAAAAAGATGAATTTGATTTACAAACGGTTGAATTTGATTCGCAATGGATTAAGTTTGATTAACAAATGGGTGAATTTGATTTATAAATGGATGAATATAATTCTCAAAGAGATGAATTTGGAGTGAAAAGGTTCTACCATTCGTTTCTTATGACTCGATAAATGATAAATATTAAAAGTGATGCCAAACATTTGAGCGGAAGTGTTCGTCCTTCCAAACGAAACAATCAAACTTGACGAATACCATTTCCGCGTATTCTCTCGACTAATTGATTTAATATTACCATTTGGTTTCCATACAACATATGCCCAATTAATTTGATCCATCCACGTTTCTACTTATTATATGTACCAGGAACCAATATTGAAGATACATTCCATCGACCTAAATCCATTTTAACCTACAATTTGTCATGCGAGGTTGAAGCGAATTGCATCGGTGAGATCGGCTTTCAATTTACCGATCAGGCGATACTGGATAACGTTTGCGTACACTTTTCCAGGCAAATAGAGCCTCGTCGCCTATGGTTCGCGTTGCGCGCAAACAATATCAATACTCAAAAACATTAGCAAACGATCGCCAGGCCAATAAGCGACGGTAACACCGATATCAGCGTGGCGCTATTTACAGCAACATCGATAGTAAACGACGTTAGCGTGTATGCGGATGTAGCACGACATTATTGATAGCGATCAACGTCAGCAAACAATGCCGATATTAACGTGCAACCGGGAGAACGTTATTAATACCCAACAGGATTCGTGAATATCATTCACAGTTTGCTTGGCGTGCAAAACTTATTTTTTTAGACACCTGTCATTTGAATTTTAAAGTAGTTGCAATATGAGGAAGACGCGGAGCAGACAGCTAAAAGGAAACATAAAACCTAATGCTATTTTACAAAATGAATACTGAAAAGTTCGATAAAAATAATTATTCTTGAATGCAGATATTTTTGTGACACTTCATTTTTGTAGAAAACAGAATTTTCTTATTTTTATAAAATGAATAAGAAGCGGAGGTTAATTAATATAGTAGATGTCTCGTCTATAATAGGCTGCTTAATTAAATCTTCTTTTAATTACGATGATACGGAAAGTAGTTCTTATAAATGTACAAAGTATCCTAAATTTTAACGACAAACTTCGTCAGCGTACTCTTTAGGTCTAAATACAAATAAAATGTTATATAAATATATATGTATGTCGTTTAGAGAACTATTAAAATATTATGATAAAAATATGGGACAGTAATGAAATAATAATTCCACGATACAACGTAGAAATATACCAACAGCTTAGATAAAAATAAACTAAACGTAAATGTTTACATAAATAACACATAAAGAAAATGTGATGAATTAATATAAAGAATTAATAATGCATTCAATGAAGTGAAAGGAGGTTGAGATGAGATTCGTAATGTAATAAATTCGATTCTTAATCGCTGTTAATATTTTGACATGCAACTTTAATCGATCTTGAAAGATTGGTAGAAGTGTCATAACATTTTTGGGAACCTCGGATATTAAATATTTACTGGCTTAGATAATGATAAACTCGGTGTAAAATGTATCGCAATATTATTTATTATATTTATTATTTCATATTTGTATCATAACTTTTAAATAAAGTTCTAAACGCCATACGTTTATGTAACATGTTTTTCTTATTTAGACTCAAAGAATATACTTGAAGAGGAAAGTTGAATTTGAAGTCTTTGAACTGCCTCTATGCTTAACAAGAATCCCGTTCCTGTTTGAATCCCATTTCCTCGTATTCTTTGTTTCTATAAAAATACGAATTTCCATAAATATGCTAGTAGTAGTCTATTAACGACTGATAACTATAATTTCCCGCGGTCGTTTCCCGTTGGTTGTCACGATCGACCACCGACAGCTCGCGAAACGATCAGGTAGAACGCAGTCGACCATTTAATCCCGTTGTTCTCTTGCATTTCCTCCTCCGTTTTTCATGGCGAATTACCAATGTCACTGATTGCTTCTCCAGTAAATCCATTTACCACGCATTGCTCGTTACAAGCCTTTTTTCATTCGCCAGCCGCTCGTCTTCATCTTTTTCTAATACAATGTTGCAAGTTAAATCATGGATATCATGCATTCAATTTTTTTAAATTACTAACCATTTCAATGCAATGGCTAACAGGTAAATCACTCGTCTATATTTGCAGCTTATTAAAATTCTTACCGCCCTCAAACGTCCGTTAAGGAATGAAAAAATGGACTTAAACCACTTTCAAAATAAACAATCCAAATATTGTTTATAAATTTTCAGCACACGCCAATAAGTTGGTTTGCCACCACTGCCCTGCAAAATGCCATAAGTAACCTTTCGCGAGCTACGGACGCGCGCGTATGCGAGCAACCAATCCAGTCTGAAAATTCCTTCGAACAAAGCGAGCAGACAATCCACGCCGAGAGACGTCATCGAGCAGCTGGAAAGCGGATGCGAAAGATGGATGAGATTTCACGGAGCGACGAGATATTGCGACAAGCGAGTCGGTCCAATAGTTGAGAGGTTTATGCGAAATAAACGCTCTTGCCGGCGTTACCGCACCCGCCGCATTATCGCCGCCATTGCCAACAACAATCGTTGCAGTTGCGATCGTTGTCGTCGCTGCCGTTGCCGTTTCTCGTCGGGCTTCTCTCTTTTGTCGACGATGACAACACCTCAGTCGAGAAGCGAGGCGAATTTTATCCATTCTATGGCGTGCCGCGTTACAAAACTGCGCCTCCCGAAGAATCCACTTGTAATCGCGGCGAAAGTTGCCTTGGTAATTCCTCCACGACTGATCGAACTCAGTCAATCGCTTGGGAATACGATCGCGCGGCCATTCTTGGACGAAGGCAAATTCCTTTTTTAGGGAGTCGAGAGGATTTTATTGGTTTCCTTCAGAGACATAAAATTCTCATGGGAATTCATGATTATTTTTTTAAACGACGTAAATAAACGGTACTTAACAGGTTGTATTTTGCTTCTCTCGTACCAGATGCTAACATATTATTTACCGGGAGTTAATTGATAGACTTTTATTATAAATCTTATAAATCCTTATAAATCGGACCCTTTTGTTAGCTATATTGTTAATATTCAACCAGTAGACAAAATGATACTTTAAATCTTTATTTTACTTCATACGTTTCTATATGATTAAAATGTTCCGGTATTACCGAATTGTAAGCTTGAATTGACGGTCTTTTATGTGTTTTAATTCCTAACAGGTTTAATCTCCACAAAAATGTACTAAAGTACTTATGCTCTAAATCCAATAATTCTTAATTGTGCAAAGATTTTAAACGTTTTCCCAGAACAAAGTAGCGAATATTTTGGACCATAATTTATCGTAATATGGTAAATCTTCCAAAGTTAATCCTGTATGACATCCAAGTAAAAGAAAGATTAATATTACTTTTATTAGATCATCAAACTCGCCCTTCTTCGTTGGCCTAAAACGAATTTCTAATTAAAATACGAGCACCGAAAGTATCGCGAGAAAAAAAATGTCACCGGGCCACGCAGTCAATCTAGGGGAAAAAGAGTAAAAAATTCTAACTGGAGCGGTGGATTCAATCAGCCGTTTTTTCGCGTACTGAAAACGAGCTTCGTTTAATCCACGCGGACCGGTTTTCTCCAGAGACAATTAACGTAACCTCGCCGCCGGAAATTGAAAGCGGCGAACACGGAAGCAAATTCTCAAGGCGAAGCTCTGTTGCAAGGCTTCACCGTGAACATCAATAATTCGGCTGGTTCCCGCGTTTTTTTTTTCTTTTCTTTTTTTCTTTCTCCGCGAACTTCGTCACGGTTAAAAACGCGAGATGTCACCGTGCCGTAATTAAACGTGCCAAGATAGTGACGAACCGCAGAAAAAGCCTCGTGACTTCTTGCTGATACGAGCGAAAATAGAACGCGAACCGCTGAAGCACCGAGGAACATCGTTGAACAATGTTTGTGGTTTAGTCGAAATATTTCTGAAAATGTTTCATATTTCGCGGAAACGTTCTGTTACGATTTGAATAAATGGGTAAGAAACGAATATTTTAAATAATGCGCAAATTAGATGTCAACTTTTCCTTTGCTCTTTGTTGGTCTAATTTGTTTTAAATAATTGAGCAATTGTACTGTCCGATGCAAGAGGGATCGGAGTAATAAAATTGAATTTCGAGAAACGTGTTTTTAAACATTTTACAGTTAAATATTTCTCATACGTGGCAAAGTTGGTTTAAAACTCCCTAGGATATTTGAAAATTTAATATTTCTGCTTTGCATCTTCATTAGTGTAACATAAATTGCGTAATAAATGTGTTAATAGCAGAAATTCGAAATTATGGCCAGCTCAGGATCTTGCTACGTAAAATACATAAATATGGTAAAAGGTGATGTTTATTTACTTTTGCTACAATGCCTATGGTATTTATATGACATTTAAAGATGTATATAATATTGGAAAAAATAAAATTCCACACTAAATCATTCCGCATTATTAATAATATTCTCCTTACTTTGTTGGAACTGCTTTTCAAACCAATTTATTTTTTCTTCCTTTTTTAAGAATTCCACACTTTGAACAACTTTTAGATTTCCTACTTTTATACATTATTTTGTTAGCAATTAAAATGAGCGAAATACCATCTATTGAAAATGTGTTGTTTCATCATAGCTTTGTCGATCTCAAAAATAATGCAATGAAATTTGGAAGGTATATTTGACAAATTATAAGAAATTTATTAATCATTTCACGGCAGAAAAGATCTGAGTACCGTGAAGTCGTTTTCGCATACAACGGTACAATTATTATAGACGTAACAAATGTACATGATTCAAAATTCTAGTATTCAATTTTGCACCAGAAAATCTATCGTTTCCTCCTTCTTTTAATGCCGAATATAAATTTTGCAGTATCACTGCAAGGCGAAGAAAAGTAGAACAAGGTATTCCTTTTTTTTATTATTGGCGTCTTGTCTTTTTTAAATGAGTTCTGTCAACGTGGTGTCAAGGTTTCGCGTTCCGTTTTACGGATAGAAGCAACGGGAACGTGACGAGTTCTTTTGCGAGCATGATCAATTTGCACGACCTCGTCTCGTACGTGATTCACCTGTGATTGAGTACCTATGATCCTCTTTCTCGATCGATAACTCGCAGACATTTCAATCGAACATAAATTTTTCTCGCGCGAAACGTTCCATGAAAGCATCTTTAAATTCATACCTATTTTAAGTATTTTCCACGCGACTTTTATCTAACGATAAGAATAATCGAAGAACACATCATGATTATTTATCAATTAGAATAAAATAATAACTATACTGTGAATACTAATACGTTTTATGCTACTTATAAGTAAAGACAGTAGAATGATGTCTGTGATTGGTCAGACTGGTTCTGCCGTCATTCTTCGCAACTAGCAACATAGTTAAAACATGATATCAAATTTACAGTGAAATAACATTAGAAATAACAAATTACAGCGTTATAATTAGATTGCGAATATTCGTGCAATTATGAGCAATTTAAATTTCCACTATAGAAGAAAAATACTTAAATTAAGGTGGTATCCGATTATTATAATCACGGATTACGTTATCAATCGGCTATTGTGATCACAATTAGTTGGTCCCAAAGCATTCTATATAAAATTAGTTAAAAGTAATCTGTCTATTGTAATCAATCTTCGGTTATCAACATCACGTGTGATAATTACAATTGGGGGCAAACGATAAGTATTCTTAGTAAATTCGCACCAAATGGCCCTTCTCTTCAAAACTAACTTTTAACCGAAGCAAACCTTTTATCTTTCACGCGAACGCATGGCAAGAATTTTTAATAGGATGGACGAGATGCCAATTTGCATGTTAGTCACGACTTGAACTATGCGGTCGGCAATTCTAAATGACAAGATAGTATAACGATTAAACTGTGTACAAACGACATAATTGTTTGCAACAAATTGAGTCCAATAACGAAAATTTGTTATCCTCTGAATAATGGTATCGGTCATATGAATTTTCTTCCTGAGTTTCAGTGACCTGAATGTTCCTAGATTTGGGACGAATATAATATCTGTTCCAACACTTCTGGCAATGAGCAGGGATGTACTTATCGAAAGTAGGAATTCTGAAATTGTACACGAGAGAGGCTGAAATGAGTAACGAGGATCTGTTTGTAATTTTCTGGAGTGCGAATTCATTTGTTAGCGGTTTCTATTCTATTCGAAATTTATTCGCCAATTTATATGGCGCATATATCAGCTGCTGTATTCAAGTATCCACCGGCGTATCCGTGCCTAAGCAATTATTCAACGTGGAACAACGTAGCAATCATTTATGTGGATTCCTTTTCATTCGCGATACAGTGCACTTTGCATGCCGACGATTCCTTGCATTCTACTGAACAGATCGATCGACACGAATGCATGTAATGGACACGGTTATGCTCTTCGCAATTTTCTTCGTCTAAATCAGCCATACTCAACCTTTAACCCACACGCATCCATATGTATCTAACATTACGTATTGTATGACACACTTTCCTAAAAATATCTCAAATTAAAGGAAATCATTACACTATCGTCTAATCATATGCACGTTAAGAAGCAGTGTTTCGAGACTTTAAGGACTTATAGTACTCAATGTCCAATCGTACAAGACCTTGAAATCTTGAAATTATTTCGCATTAATTCGTAGCGAAAGGGTTAACAATTCGCTTAACAATTTTCTAAAATCATGATCCATTGTCTCACCTTGCATCCAGAATTTTTGCGGCCAAGAAGAATTGCAAAATCCGAGGAACAAGAAAGGAATAGAATACCACGAAACGGTTGCATAATATGCACTCAGGGCCGAGTGTTTTATTTATTTATGCTTAACACAGTCGTAATATCAGAGAAATGTCGCGATTAATCGTAAAATTATTCCACGTTATTCCTCGGATACGACGTATCTGTTTCATTTCGGTCGCTTTCTTCGTCTCTACCTCTTTTTTAATAACGAGTCACGGGGCTGAGAAGTGTCTCGATGCCCCAGCCACCGAGGTACTTCGATTAATTAATTAATTTCTCTGCAGATCTGGCGACGCCGCCAATCGCATCGCAGAAAGTTGCACAACTTTCGGATTTTATCATCGCGTGTTTGGTTCTTCTGCCCCCTACGCGATGCTTGTTTACGAGAGTGTCGACAATCGAAGACGTTGCAAGATTGTGCAGTCGTAAAAATCATCGCGAAGTTGAAGACCATAATGGGAGGACCGTAAAATCTTCGGTAATAATTTTGCCGTCGATGATAATGTGTAAGAGATAAATATGGTGCAAAATGTGGTTTAAAGACGTTGGTTGTAGCGTGTTTCTTTAATATTTGGACGTTGCGCAATTTTCACTTTGTTGTAAGTAAAAATGTAATTTTTTACATATCGAGGAGATAAATATTTTATCGTAAGTTACGTTGCGATATAGATTTTAGTTAACAATGATATAAATCGTAATTTCAATATTCGTACGGTATACAGTTTTTATCCCGTCGCCAAGTAAAAATATAATTTTATCCGCGTCGAGGGAAAAAATGTTTTATCGTAAATTACGTTACGATATAGAATTTAGTTAGCTATAACATAAATTGTAATTTCAATATTCAGACGGTATAAAATTTGTACCTCGGCGCAAGTAAAAATATAATTTTATTTATGCCGAGGAGAAAAATATTTTATCGTAAATTACGTTACGATATGGAATTTAGTTAACAATGACGTAAATTTTAATTTCAATATTCAGACGACACAATTTTTACCTCGACGCAGGTAAAAATATAATTTTATTCGTGTGGAGAAAGAAAATGTTTCATCGTAAATTTTGTTATCAAGTAAGATTTAGTTAACAATAACATAAATTGTAATTTTAATATTTAGCCACTATATCATTTTTACTGCGGTACAATTAAAAATGTTATTTTGGTCACGCTGAGAAACAAATATTGAATAATAAGTTGGATTATTAAATAGGGTGCAGTTGGTAGTTATACGAATCTTATTTATACAATTTGCAGCCTTTTTAAATGATTTGAGGATACTTGCAAAGACAGAAGGCAGGATTATTCATTGTTTCGTGGTATCAGAGTTGAAACGCAAGAGGCTTTGAAAGAATAAAACATTATCGTCGAAGAAATTTAAGTGTCTGCTAAATTTATTAGCTATTCTCGAAATTCTAATAATACAGTTTTTGGTCCCTATACTAATCCTATTAAAATTAATTCTGAACAAATCTGTGCTACGCGAAATTATGGACGGATCTTTAAAATTAATTAGTTCAAGAATTTGTGAGTAATCAATTAAATGATTCAAGATCTTAAAAATGAGTAAAAGATCCGAGATGATTATCCTCTGCCTAAGTGTAAATATAGCATATATGTAGCATGTTTCTTATAAAATTGTAACGTTGCATTGAAACGTAATGAATTTCCGAGGAAAATAAGTTACTACGTTGAATATATCGATAACATAATTATTGTACAGGATTCCAAATTATTCACTAAATCATGATTAATATTAATTACTATCAATTCTAATTGATCGATTAAATCACGGAAATGTTAGAAGTGACGAAGATGAAGATCCCGCAGAGTTAGAGAACAATTTGTCTTAGGTATTAAAAATCCATATCTAATTTTACCCACCTCAAGTGTGCAATCATTCGGTGAAAGTTTCTTTAATTTTACTTTGTATGCAATGTTACGTACGCATAAATTTATGATTCATAAAATTTAACCTGAGAGAGTAGAAAGTGTTTAATTTCGCGAATGTCAACAAAAATGTTGTAACCAACATATGCTAGTTATTTGCCAGAGAATATATCGTAATTAATTTCGACGTTGATAATAGTAGAAATTTGAACAGTAACAAGGATAGTGTAACTTGGCGTTGTGCATCAGGAACCAACAGTAGTTCTAATGAGACGGCGAAGATGATACTGCAATCCATTATATCGTTCGTATTCAACTCTGAATACATAACGTATAAATATTACGAAACATCCGCTCCTGCGTTATTATATATTCACCACTCCCTTTGACTGGATCGCCATTTAGAAAATAAGCTGCTTCTTCTAGTGAAATCGGAGAGCCCAATGCGCCCGAAGGAGAGCCCGAGATTCCTTTTATTTGCGGCGAGTACCAATTCCAATGGGAAGAGATGGGAGAAGAAGTAAATACGGTTTTGATTTCGTTCTTCTTTGCTAGAAGTTTCTATTGATTTTTGCTTTATTTGTAGAAAGAAAAAGAAGGTGGAAATTATGTCTGAATACTCGGTTTTTCTTAACTTTGATTAAATTTATAGATCTTTGTAGGAAAAAAGGGGAATTGGGGTTATTTGTGAATAGTTGATTTTTTCAACTTTTATTAAATTTATAGATTTTTGCAAAAACAGGAGTGCGGCGTATTTTTGGATACTCGAATTTTTTTAACTCTTATTCCATTGTTAGATATTCGTAAAAAGAGGGAAGGGTATGGATACTCGTTTTTTCTTAACTTTTATTAAATTTATAAATTGCTGTAAGAAAAAGAGAGGGAGGGGGGGATAATTTTGGATACTGGATCGTTTTTAACTTTTATTGGGTTTTTAGATTTTTGGAAGAAAAAGGAAGTTTGAATATTCCAAAGCGGTGAACTAAAAATTGTGGATGAGACGCTCGAAATCTCGAAACTCAGAAGATTTAGAGTTTCGAGAGTTTTGAGGCTTTAGAGACCTTACTATGTTTCGGATTCGAGTTTGCGAATCTAGAAATTAGGTTTCTACCCATCGCTGTTAAAAACCAAAGTTCTTCACTTAGAAATACTAACCGAGTATTTGCGTAATTCATTTCATGGTTTACCAATCTATAATTGAAATACTGTTTCAGATATTGCTTTGTTTATACTATTATGTTGTAACATATATTCGTCCCGTTTTATTAATGCTTCGGGCATCAATTATTTCTAAATACAGAAATAAATATCATCAATTGTACGTGCGCTATACTTATCACCGATCTTCCTATTTTTCTGGTAGCCAAAACGCTAACTTGTCTTTCTTTTAGCATTTCTCGGACTTAAAAAAAATGTCCTAAGAAAACGAGATGAATTTACGTTACAACCCAATAATAAGCACTTGGGTTGTAACTCTTTTCCATCTAGGTGAAATTTTTACTTTGTAATATCCGGTGTCAAGAATTAAGAGAAATTTCGTGCAGCAATTAAAGTTCGAGCTGAGCTCTCCAGCCGAATCACAACGTTTCGCGAAGATGTTTCGCAATTTCAGTATCTTTCAACGTGCGTAACGCAAATGCCGTAATTAGACCAGCTAGCCTCAATTTTTATTATCGGCCGACTGTTGTCTGGAGCCTGGGACGTGCATGACTATGCTGCAAATCGGCACGCCAGTGTGTCAAGGTAAGCACACACGTTCTGACGTCGCGTACACACGCCGCCGCGACAACTGGCGTGCATAATATTTGCGCGATCGATAAAAATGTCGATCAACGACCCTCCGATGAACAATCGAAATCACGATGAATATTCTTTGATCCAATTCTGTACGAGAACTATTCAAACAAACGTAATAGATTTCCAATTTGCTATTTAATTAACGAATTCATAATAATATATAGTATTCATAATAAATACTACTTTCTTTCAATGGTAATTCTTCTTCTTCATTGTATAATATTATAAACGAAAATCTTAATTATATTTCGTGTACTTATTCGCTATGTGACAAATTTAAAATTACCAAGAATTTTATGCTTATGCCGTAGCATTTTAGATGCAAACAATATTGTTTTTGTTAGCTAATACATTACTGTTGCGTTTGGTCAAAAACTTACTGCTAGGAGTAATATAATACACGCTCAATATAGTACAATCAGTGTCCATACATATAGTGTTATGAACTGGGGTGTAAAAGGGACGTACTATATTTCTATCTTACGAACGATTAATTTGCTTACTTGATACTTGCACAATGCACCTGGACCTGAATATAAGAAAATCAGAAACCACCGCGAAACCTGCGCTAAAAAGTGACTCCCAAAGTTGAATCCAGACGACTATGGTGTTTCGAAGCCCCGAAGGGGAAACGGAAGTCGAAACACGTACAGAGGGAGCCAATAAATCTCCACGGCGAAACGAGAGGTCCTATTCGCAAAACACGGGGCGAAATTAACCCGCGATTTCCCGCTACGTAAATCAAAGTGGCGACGAGCAACCCCCGCCCTCGAAGGCGCGTAAAACCGAGCAGAATTTTCCGGAAGAACTTCGAGAAGCGCTCGAAGAGTCATCCCTGCGCTCGCAGGTGCAATCGCAATTAACCAAAGACGTCTGGAAATTGAATTCGCACGAAAGGTAAAGAAACAAGCGTTCTTCTTGCTTCCACCCCTCCTGTCTACCAATTCCCCTATCCTTCATTTCCTCTCCCTCTCTCGTACACTTTCCCTCTCTATTCGACTTATTCAACGGGGCAAAGGCGTCCTCCGGGAGCCAATCTAGCGAGTGTAATAGAAACTCCGTTGCGAAAGAAAGGGGTGAGACAAAGAGGTAGCGACGGGAAGGGAAAAGAAGAGGAGAAGAGGTTTCAGGTCGTTGGAAGCGCGATATCAAACGGTTGGGGAATGGCTGAGGGATATTTCCAGCGCGGAACGAAATACGGAGGTGGAAAGCCACGCAGCCATCATCCCCCGCTAAAACCGAAAGGCTTGAGATTTCAATTCAATTTGCAGCGCCGGGGTACGTAAACACGCGAGTCGGACCGCGATCGGGGAACGGTGGTTCTCTTTTTTCGAAATTTTTACGATGGTGGGGCGAAGCAGGGATAAGTGGATGGGAGGGTGCAAAAGGGGTGATCCGAATCCTACCGAGCCACCGGGAACTTTGAAGCCGAACGCGTTCTCTGTTCAAATATTTGTTTGTTCTTGCCACGCCACGGGTAGGGAAATGGAAATCGAATGAGGGCTCGATTATTCGCGTAAAATGCGCTCCCCGTTTACATTTCAACGGAGAACACATATTTTTATCACCCGAGAACTTCGACATGCGAGGGTGCGCGTATCTGTGATTTGCGAATTAAATAGAGGAAGCGATCCATATATGGGCTAGGGTCCAAATGCTGTCACAAATGCTTGTGTTAGGAAAATTGCAGAACTACGATTAAAGAACAAATAAAGTTGTACAGAAAAAATAATGACCGTCGTTTGTTGTATTAACGTGTTCTGTTGGAAACAATGTCATTGTTACGAATTTCGCGATCGTAAAGGTTTTCACAAGTATGCTTGTTTCATTGTTCTAATAATTATCTGTCGAAGTAGAAATTAATTTACCAAGAGCATTATATTGCTAACATTGAGAGCTTTTTTCGACCCAGCTTGTTTTATAATTTGTGTGTGCAATACTGATATAAATAAATATAATACAAATAACAAATTAATTACTTTGTTGAATATACACCATTCGTCCTATGAATATGCATGTTTGTTGTAGTCACGCCGTAAACAAAAAGTCTCCCTTAATCTCCTTTAAATACATAATTAACCTAATTCATAATAATCCTAACCCAAACTTAACCCAAACCTAACTCTAACATTCGTTTACGATCCTTTAAAGGATGTAGCCGAATAAGATGGTCAAAGGTGTCCCTAAACCAAATTAAATGTGTAATATATCAGACGACAGAAGACACAGAGAGAATCCACTCTGTAAAATTTCTGTTTCCTGGCCTTGCTTTTAGGATAGTTATAGACAGAGGACAGTTCTTGTTCTCTTCAATAGACAATTTCGAAAAAAAATTGGGAATATGCTATCTGTGATTTTTTCCAGCATTTTTTGCTACAAAACCGAATTTTAAAAACTAAAAAGAGTTTTCAAATATCGATTTCCTACACTTATTAAAACACAATCTTCTTATATAATTTTCTTTCACACACACACAGACGCACAGACAGACAGACGCACAAAATGACACACTTTCGCCCAGAAATTCGCACGTGACGCCCTGAATACGGTGAACCGAAACAGCAAATAATACTAAAACTTATTTTAAGAGTAGCTAGAGGAAGTTGAGGCGCGTTAATAGGTCGCGCCAACAAAAGGGCGTACTGGTTCGCGATAATTCCAGTCGCACGCAATTCGCGGCCGTGCAAATAAGTGCGCAAGCAGCGTACGACGAGCAAGATCGTGTTGACACGCTGTGGGCCCCCCCTTTTCTCCGCGTTTTCCGTGACGTGGCGGCGCGTACTCGCGAATTAGCGCGCGAGCCTCGGCTTAATTTTTTAGCCGACGTCGCCGTCGTGCAAATATTTGCGAGAGCAGCTGCCGCCCCGTTTCTCTTCTTCTTCTTCTTCTTCTTCTTCCTCCTCCTTCATCACTTTTTTTCTGCACCGGTTTTTCCTTTTCGGAGTTCGCTCCACGGTTCGCCTCTTCGTTTCCGATTCTCTTTTACACGGTTGCTACTTTGAGCTCTTCTCGCCCCCTCGGGGGTGGCTCTGGATATTTCGACGCGGTTTGCTCTCGTGAAACACAAGGGTCAAAGAGTTAGAAAGATACTTGGTTTATGCACAGATCTCGCGGCAGGGGAACTTTGTGTGTGTAGGGGAATCGGATTGCGAGGTACGAAATTTAACCGTTCCGCGATTGAAATTCTTCTTAAGACGTAGTATTAGACTGCGGAGCTTTACGCAAATTCAGACTTTTGGAAAGAGAATTAAGGAAACGAGATCTAAATAGGTGGCTATGATACCAAAGTTACTTACTGTAATACTAAAAAATACGTCAAATACTATAACTTGGATATCACTTTCAATATTTTCTGTATCTTTAAGTACCATTTGTATTTCGTGACTTTTTACACACCTGTAAACCGACATGTGCATAAAAATCCGCAATCTAGTTGTTAGATAGGTCTGAGTAAATTAGAAGCAATTTTACCAGTAATTAATATAACGTTCAGAAAAAATTTGGTGCTGTTTTGAAATTCTTCGCTTCAATTAATGCCATTATTTTAAATAAATAAATAGATATACTTGGAGATTTAAAAAACTTACGACTAAAGTCCAACCCCTAGATTTGAATATTAGCAGTAACAAAAAATACACGTTCAACACTCTCGTCCTTTCTTATTACACAATACATTTTATTCCTTACTACTTGCTAGTTAATTATTAATAAATGTTTATTGTATGTTACACTTGAATGTTATTTAATGCCTTACCGTTTAGTTTTTATGTTACTAATAAAAGTTAAGCGTAACTCCGATAATTCCTGTTCTATTTCCATTTTCAATAAATTCTGAATAACCATGGAACGTATTCGAGAATTTCCGAGTTTCTGATCAAATTTGTTCCAAATATAATTACTAATACGTCGATGCTACGTGAAATTTCCAATAAAATACTTATCACCGTCGCGAACGGGAGTTCTTCGCGGTCAGGAAATTCGTTATCGCGGCAAATATGTCTCCGCTTCCGCGAAAACATAACGACCGGCTTCAAAGCGCGCTAACGAGTTTGCACCCGACGCGATAATTGCCTACCAGCTTGGCCGTTGTTGCGTTTCCACTATTGTTGCTCCCGATAGACGTTTAACCCTTTCGTTACTAGAAGTGACTATAGCCTCTCATCGAGAATTCGTATTACATCGTTAAAAAATTTTACTCAACATAGCGTAATAGTACAGTTTAATATTTCTAGATCGCTTCACATTCATTTGAATTTATTTAGTTAGTAGTTGCCATGTATTATTGATTGTACGAATTCAATAAAGAAATGTCTACGCGTGCAATGATCAGCCTACGAATTTTTATGCAATTATGGGAAATTTGACGTGCAAAAAGGTGCAGAATATGTTTAATATGGAAAGAGTAACATAATAGTCAAAGTCAACTGGAAGTTATTGTATTTTGAGCGTGAAACAAACGATCATTTAAATTCCACCGCTTTAACTTGGTTAATAAAAATATGAGTTTACATAAAAAAGTCTAGTAATTATTATGAAAAGACGATTCAGACTTTTGAGTACTATTTTCTTCTTCGCACTTTCTTCTTCTTTTTAAGTTGCACAATTTGATAAAATTCGTAGAAATTACAAATGACGCGTTGCGTCAATGCAATGTTGATTTTTAATGAGTTTATTCTAACAAAAATCGGGAATTGTCTTAACCCTTTCGTTACAGAGGATGTACAGTGAGCCACAAAATTATTGACACGCGTAAAACATTATTAATGATATGAATAGTAAAAAGGTAAATACTTTTCTTTACCATAATTAAGCGTATTGTTCTTTATTATAAGAGCTCAAATACGAGATCTTATTGTTGAAGACGAAGCAGCCTCCTATTTCTTTTTATATTGATACAACCAAACGCTAATTTTATAAATAAAATAATACCATTTCTATTCATTGTTCAGTGGTAAATCTTTGACTTATGACATTCGCCGATTCATTTTGGTAATTAAAAACACTATTGGCATCTCGAAACACTTGAACTTCTTCGTTATCTGAGGAATAAGAAAGAATTTTACACACTGCAATTCGGTATTTTGACATCTACATACTCTTTGATTAACATCCGTCACAACGAAAGGGTTAATCTCCCGAACGTCATATCAAGCCTCGAAAAACAAATAAAATACCTAAGTTAACAAATACAGAAGTTATGACACATTTAAATTACCATGTATATTATGAGGCAACGCCGTATAAATATTTACACTCGTGCTATTTCTATATCAGTAAAAATTCCCTCCAGCTGTGCCTCATAAATATTCTACACTTTTAAACCATCGCAACGGATGGGTTAATGAGCAGTCTACGTCAATCTTCTAATCTATCGCTTTGATCTCCTCTATCTGTTCCGTGTGCACGGTCTACTCGTCGTAGATTCCTCCGTAAAAAGAAGTAAGTACGTATGTATATAAAATGTAAGAAAAAGATAGAAGGGGTGAAACATCACAGAGAGATACAGTGTATCTAACATATTTACAAGCAGTAGGCGTATTTATGGTGGGTTACGGTTCCCCAGCCGTTTACACGGATAATTATGTTTGGCTTGAATTAATGCACCGTCCCCTCTTTCTCAGTCCTTCGTTGGCCCCCTCTGAAAGAAGCTATCGGTCCGGGCGCACGCAAACAGGTTCTTAACCGACCTCACCAGGCGGAAGGCGGCCGGCCATGGTTCGTTAATCTACGTACACACCGGGATCCCCATCGTTCCATTCAGTAATCGAGAGTGAACGTTCTGAAAGGACTCGTAGACCACCTGGTCTACGCTTCTTCGTGTTCCTACGCTTCCGTTCTACGCTGACAACGATCAAATTCCTTAACGATGACGGAAATGATGGTACTAGCTTGTTTCGAGCAGAATGGAAGGAGCAGTATGAAATACGATGAAAAAGGAACTGTAGAAGAAATGCGGTTTAATTGGATCATTTTTTTAACTTTTTATTAGGATTGATGTCCCAAGTCCCAATTACTGTCACTTTAAGCTTATCGCGTAACTTTATTTAATTATTAGGTCTTTCCGTAAATAACGCTGTTTCTTAAATCTCTTGAGACAAGTGTATCTAAAATTGTTTGAAGAAGAAGTTCGAGAATTTCCCGAGGGATTGGAAAAATTATGGAAATGTTCGATAAATCGATGATTAGAGACAAGTGCAATTTGTATGTAAAATCCGGTTAAAAGACGACATTACTTATGAGAGAGAAAGAAATTACTTGAGATCAGAACACAGAAACTATAAGAAAAACTACACATATATATATTTCTTTCATATGATCTTTCATTTTCTATTAGTAGATAATGCAAGAATTTATTTGATTATATCTGAATTAAATTATTCTGAAATTCTTGGTATTATAAAATCCATGTCTAAATTCAATACAGTGACGCTTGCATTCTTACTTAAATTGCTTTCTACAAATCTCTCCGTTTGAAATACCGCTGATGCAATCTATTACCATTATTTATAACTATTTGCAACCAGATAAGGTACTTCAATTGTATACTATCGTATTCCCACTGGCACATAGAACATTTTAACAAGAAAAAACAACATTTTTCACCTTGGCACTTCCTACGAAACCAAAGAAATTCTGAATACCTTCGACCGAATTATAAAAGATATTTTATTCCATTCATCGGTTTTAAACATCGCGGCTCTGAATGGGAATACGTCTTTAAAGGAAGTTCACTTTTTTCTTATACGATTTTCTTTTTGTTCCGAAGGCAACCTTTCTCTGTCGATGGAGCCTTGAGAGGTTCAATTAATACTCGATTGTCCACGCGCTACGTTAATCGTGAAGAGTAATTAGAGGCGCCGTTCGGTCGATCGACGCAGGAGAGACTTGGGACAGGAGAAGAGAGGAGGATAATTGAAAGGGAGGCGCGCGCGGAGCTTATTAACGCTTGCGATTAGCGCACCGATCCGAATTGAAACGGTCGCCGCGAAAATTCCGTGGCTCGTTAACGCTCGTTATCGACGTGCAATTACGCGAAACTGTGACGCGAGATTTATGTAAGGATTTGCGGAGAACTCGTTTCTTTGACCTTACTATAAATCCACAATGTTACCATGCGTTCTCGCAGCAGATTTTCAGGATACAACGTGGAAAATCGAAGTTAATTTTTTTAAGCATACTCATGGGAGTTATACATGCAAATACATTTTTAAAACTAGGTTTATGGAACACGTCGATTTGTCGACGTTCAAATTCTTTGCTTAAAGTTACAGAAATGGTAAATATTATTTTGTAGCATTTGATGCAACGATATCAATACATATCGCAATTTATTCCCTTTCCTCCCCAATTTTGATAATTTCATATTGATTGAAATGAACTTAAAATTAACTTAAAAGCAAATTCAGCTTCCTTTAAAGCAAAAAAATAATCAAGACTAAATGTTCACCAAATATAAGTTGAAAGACATTGTAATAATTAATAAGATAATAATAATGACATTAAAGATTATTTGCACGCTTTATTCGTAACATTAAATTCACAAATCTGCCGATCTCCCAAAATTACTTAGCATTTAAAGGATTAAATTATATATTTAATAAATTCTTGCTAAATGGAAATAATTGCAAGCAACAAAATGGATAAACAAACGTGATGCCGAAGGATGCAGGCGGTAAATTGTATGAAGCGTAATTGCAGAGAGGATTCACGAAGATTGCAATGATTGTTATGCAATGTGCCAACAATAATAATAATTTGGGAAGCTGTTTCTGGCACGTATTCGTGCATATTTCAGGAACGCGTAAATTTATATTTGCGCCACGCAAACGCCGCGATAAAATACTAAGCATTTTCACCCGGCGATCAATATGAATTATTCATTATAATAAACATTCCTTCCAAATGCATAATTCTGGACGATTAAGCGATTCGTTATTGAAACGATTAATCAAACACGATTGCATTAATGATCTAGTAAGAATTCAAAAAGGATCAATTTGAAATCAATTCGTCGATAAAATTTACGAGAAATAAAACCTTTTCTTTAAACAATACAAATTCTATCGTGGGTTTCAAAAATTCTTTTCTAATCAATAAAAAATCTACTATAAACCCAGTTAATGGAAAATGGAAAGTAAAATATTTAAATAAAGTTTCGTGGAATTAGTCAATTTGTCAAATGACTGTTAAGTCGTGTTATTAAGACGTGTTAAGTCGAATTTTCGCGCGTTAAACCTCTCTTACTCGAAACCTTCGATAAGTCAAAACCTTTATTTTAAAACTCGAAGCTTTTACTTCTTCGCTTGAGAATCGAGTTATCAAGGTTCGGCTGTAGTTCAATAGCTAATTTAAGAAGATTCACCCCCTAAAAGAAGCCAACAATGAAACGAATAAATTACTGAAACGGCCGTCGATTTCCTCGTTATCAGACTTTAAAAATACGCACACAGTGATCGTATAGATACGTTGAGATAGGTAGAGGTGAAAGGGAGGAAAGGAACCCCGTAAGCAAAACAGAACATCATCCGCGTTCTAATGAGGGTCGTCGGTGGCAGGGGGTGGCATTTGTTACTTTTATCGTAGCGCTTCCGACACGAGCCCGAAATAATTAGCATTTTAATGTATGTATCTGCTTATCTAAGCGGCGACCGGTTACTCGGCCCCTAGTTTTGCATGTTAATCTCTATGGGAAATTACATGCACCATTGCACCATCCGGCGACAACAACCGAACAACTTCGACGACGTTCTATTTTGTCCGGCATTAAACGAGATCTCGATCTCTCGAACCGAACGGGGACCCTCTTTTTTTTCCTTTTCGAAAGTGCACACATAAATTTGTTACCGAAACTTCCCTGTAAAATGGGATTAAGCGAGTTCACGATTTGCCGTGGGAAGTATGCCAGATAGATGTTTGAAGATGGACGCGCACGATGTTAAATTTAAAATAGGCCACCTAATGATTTTTTATTATTTAGGTGATTCGATCTGAAGGACGGCATTTAATTGTTTTGTATATCGTATACTTGTATGAAAGTTAAATAATGTTGTCTAAGTCTTTAAATTAGTAGACTAAATTATGGAATTATAGTTGCTGAATTTTAATATTTTAATATTTAATAATAACATTTTTTATCTAAAGTTTATTATTGGGTTGAATGGAAACTTCGTGTCGAGTTTTATATCGAAAAGGTGTAGTCGAATAAGTATAGTAAGAGTATTACTAAATGAAATTCAATTCGTGACGTGTTAATAAATAGGCCCCCCAAATAAAACTGTTTCTAATCTAATTATTGAGACGATCCAGAATTTATACGCGTGATACGGGAAAAAATTATTTTAAATTAAACGATCCATAGATGTAAGATATTAAGAAATTATCCATCGCTGTATCGTTATTGTAAATTATTATGCGTTAACTTTGTATCATAAACGATATTTCAACAAGTCCTGTAACCTTTAACACTGTATTAAAAATACTTAAATATTTAGCTACTTTTGACAGATACTTAACTTTAATAATGTATTTAGAGTTTATCCTTTGATGGGATCTACGAGTATTTGCAATTGCGCAGATTCGACGTGCAAAGTAATGATAATCAACGTGCAACGTGTCAACATTATAAAGTGGAATTCTTGGACAACTATACGCTGTATTTGTCTGAGCTCTAAAAAGTCGAGACCTGTGATCTTTCGACTTTTTAAGAATTGCAGTAGAACAGATTAAAAATTTGCACCACGAATATCCATGCGACCCGTTCACCGTGGCATAAATTCTTCGGTGAACCCTACGTAGAATAATTAATTAAAATCCATTACAAAAATGTGCGAATTTGCATAATTAACGAAACATATACATCTTGCACTCTCTTCAGATTTAACCACAGAAGCGAATTTTAAAAAATGTTGAAATGAGTCAATTCAATGTTTATCTTTTCATAGTTAGCTTTATAGGTATAATAGAAGCAATTTGCTATCCCAAAGGTATTTCTTAAACGGATCTTGAACAACTAAATTAAAGTGCATTCAGATATAATCGTCGGATATTTAAAAAACATTGTGAAATATAATATAGCATATTTATATATATGTGTGTGTGTGTGTGTGTGTGTGTGTGTGTGTGTGTGTGTGTACGGTAGAGTTAAAATCGAACGTATTAAAGAAACCGATTCAGAAATCCTCATTAGTTTTATAGAACAAAGACCCGCTATATGGGACAAATCATTAAATTTATAAAAATATACAATTGCGGAAGAGTCACTATGGCAACTAGTTTAACAAGCATAATCGAATGCGAATTTCTACGCAAATTCATATTTTTGTTAACAACATGTTTGTTATTATTGCTCTGCAAATATAACAATATGTACTTTATTTTGGATATCGTGTATATTCTCGCATATCGTGCACGTTTTGTAACCTTCAGCATGTTTCAATTTCCCATAGATGCTTACAAATTCGCAATCTACGGATGAATATATGAACGTATGTTTTTAAATTCATTACACTACAGCACAATCTCGATTATCGTAGCTAATGTAAACTGAGGTTAGCTCGGATAACACGGAAGGATTGATGCATTCATAAATCGTACAATGGAATCGGGAAAAACATTTCGATAATCCAATGTTGCAAATGGATTTAAGTTTAATTACAAGTTGTTATCAAATATTGATCCTTATCAAACACTATTAAATAATCGTATGATACAGAAACGTTAGTAAAAATTACACTAGTATCTTTCGCAATATATTTCATGTATTTTCAATAATACGAAAGCGATCAAATACTTAACGATACGAAACTAAGTTTTCGGATCAAGATACGATGTCACTGGTTGAAACCACACAAATGCAAAACAGGCGCAAATTGAGCGGACTTAAGTCGAGGTATTACTCTACGAGAATAATAAAACTGAATACACTTTGCGCGTTTACTATTCTACGATAAGACCTAGCTGGATGATGAACGTTTCGTTCAAGATAGAAGAGGTCGGCAGAGTTGTCAAGAAATTGTCATTGAGACAATGCTGCGGTAACTTGCGGTTGGCTTTCAACTTTCAAGGAGTCCTGCAATTATTAGTTTTGGACGATGTTCGCATAATGATAGCCACAGATGGTGACGTTGATTACAGGGTTTGCCGAAGTAACGGAGTAACTACCTTGCTACGGGGTTGATTAGAGGGACACGTCGATCTGCCGGCGCGATAATAACGCGACTACTAATGACGATCGTTCCCTTGTCTCGCACCAGTCATCGCAATACCTGGCTCTTGTGTCCGGCGTAGAATCGATCAAAGATCAACGGAAATCGACTTTAAAGGTCACTTGGTATCCTGACACTCGTTGAAGAAGATTTTCCTAACCCTTATATTAAAAAAAGTATCTCCTTATGAGGGCAGACTCGAGTAATGGGTAAAAGAAAAATCTATTTTTGTTTGGTACATAAAAAGAAGGCGAAGTCCTTATCTTCGTTTAAAAGCAAATTCAGTTCCTTGTGAACAGAATTATCTAATAAAAAGGCAATAGTTTTAACCCTTTCAGTGCATATGTGCGGTTAATTTTGAATGTGATACAAAGAGTTTCCAAATTCGGGTCTTTTAAAGCAAAAAAATAGTCAGGGCAAAATGATCATCAAATATAAATTCAGAAACATTGTCATAATTAATAAGGCGACGATAGTGATGTTAAAGATTATTTGCACATCTCATTCGTGAAATTAAATTTACAAACCCGCTGGTCTGCCAAAATTACTCAGCATTTAAAAGGTTAAATATATATTGAATAAATTCTTGCGAAAATGAAAATAATTGGAAGTAACAAATTGCATAAAAAGAAGGCGAAGTCTTCGATGCCTCAATTGATTTGCGCATCGTGTTCGTATCATTCAAATTTCTTTGCCGCTAATAGTTTTAATACAAAGAAATTCTTCTATCATTTCAAATGAAATCGTTTGTACACATAAAACAAAAGTTTCATACCGAATACCATTAATAAATGTTTAAAAATCGTGTCGAAAATATTCGAACAAAAAAGATTGGAGCAGAAGAAAACCGGAATAAAATAAATAACAGTATTCGCAGCGCGGATCAATAAATATCTCAGCAATTTCTGTATCACGTGCAATCAGCTTCCTCTATCCTTGCGCTGTAAATCAACAACGAGCATCGACAGCTTCGCCCGAGGATAAATCATCATAACGAAACGGGGTTACGTAAATGTTATCACGGCCATCCGCTAAAACGTTCCTCACGATGTTTGCCTAAGCTCGTTGCACGCGATTCAGCTAATCAGGCGGGTAAGACCGGGGCCATAAAGTTCCAGCAGTCTAAAAGAAGAATCCAAATTCCGTTGAAACGTGAACTGATAAATGAAATTCGAAAGCAGTCGATATAAATGTATGTACGTCAAAAATTGGGACGATAAATCAATGTCGAAAGGACCATAGATCGTTTCTGTCCTCACGATTATTGGTCATAGTGTATCGGTGATATTTCACTGTTGCTCGACAACCGTTTAGCACCCCCTGATTTCTTCTTTGCTTCCTTTTAGAGGAAGTTGGATACGTGGATGTAGGACACGGGTTTCGAAGAAGCTGTCCCTCAATCTTTTTTAATGCGTAAATATGTTAGAAGAGCGAAGGGTGATGTCGATTTTCCTTAATAGACTACGTTGTAAATTATCAGATACATATATAGTCAGACACAAAAATCTATATACAGCTGAAAATTTTGATTATTGAAAAAAAACGCAAGATCGTTTCGAGGGCATTAATTCAGTTATTAACTAAAATTATGCTAACAAATTTTTGAACAACGGAAAAATGAAATTCTAAATTGAAGTAAAAGTATTTGTAACATAGTTAAGATAAAAAAAAATTAGGGTATCCCTACAACCTTAAAAAGCAACTTTGCTTAACCTTTAACTGGTGATCATATTTTTAATATCCCTAATGGTAGCGTGACGTCCAATTGATTCCGTATCACTTGTATCAATTAATTTAATCTGTAATCAATCATTCCGTAGCAACTGATGTAACGTCTAATTCCATGACAGAAGTCAAAGGAATATACGTAGAACATGTTCGATATTTGCACTCGATTAAAAAGTATGAAACTGAAAATGTAAACATTTACATCAGCTACGCGGCATAAATTCGACGTCACACGTCAACACTATTGTATTAATACGAAGTCAATTTGACGTACGTCACCACTAGTGATAAGAAGTTAATTTGACGTACGTCACTAGTTGAAGGTTACTGGTGAAAAATATATATTAGCATACCTATTCGAGTCAGTCGTTTATAACAGGATAAAGAACACAGCTACTATTGAGAATTTTTAATTTAGTATTTCTACCATTTGAGTGACACTTCCTAGATAATATGTTACCAGTATTTCCATTTGTTGTATTTCTATAGCTTTTTAGTTAGTTTTCGTGTATCTCCACTTTTCGTCTCTAATACAGGGAGTCAAAAAACCAGCGTTGGACGTCATTCAGATAAAATTTTATTTGGAAACGAATTACGAATAAATAATTAATTATTAATCGATCATTTACTGTACGAATTATTTGCTATCCCAATTGTTAATTATTTGTTTGGGGAACTTTTATTCGTTACTTATTATCCGTCACAATTTATTCGCGTTTATCGTATAAGTTTCTAAATCTTTACGAAACATGGAACGTAAACAGACGTGAATTTATTAGTCGATGATGACGAATATCTTCGAGTTATTTCTTATTCGTGAATAACGAACAAGTTATTTAGTTTTATTTACAAGTGACAACTAAATCAAACTTAATTGCTATTTTTTATTCATTATTTGGAATGAAACTTATCCAACACTGTCAAAAGCCAATCGTCAATGTGTACACTTCGAAGCAAACATATATTGTAACATTTCAACTAGTGCTTCGTTAACGCGTTATTGTTTAGCAAACCCTTTAACACAATCTTCCTCTCTTAACAAGAGTAGACCTTCGAGTTGGCAACACATCCAAGCGCCAGCAAAGCCTGAACGATCGTCGTGGATCAACCACAGGCACTTCAATAGCCAATTAGGTATTAGTAGGTAGGACATTTTAATTAAGAAAAGCAGTACAGTATACAGGGTGTCTCAGTAAATGTGTCCCACTTAATACACTTTAACACTAGAATTGCCAAACAGGTGAAAATGACTTGCTTCCATTTTCTTATAAAAATTGTATAAACTTACAACGATGCATTTTTGCAAATTTGTCGTGATTCTTTTTATAAAGGAGATGAATAAAAATTTATTATAAAACAACATCAGAATTACTGAACAGTTTATAATGACTTGCTTGCAACTTCTCATAAAAATTGTAGAAACGTACAGCGATGCATTTTTGCAAATTTGTCGTGATTCTTTTTATAAAGGAGATGAATAAAAATTTATTATAAAACAACATCAGACAATTACTGAAAAGGTTATAATGACTTGCTTGCAACTTCTCATAAAAATTGTATAAACTTACAACGATGCATTTTTACAAATTTGTCGTGATTTTTTTCTATAAAGGAGATGAATAAAGATTTACTTCCATTACATTATATACTTCTTGATTTAAAAATATCTATTGCTTTAATTTCTTTGATACAAATAAGTGCTTTAATTTAAATCGGTGGTTCTAGTGTTAAAATATGTTTTCAGTAGGCAAAAGTATCCTAATCAACATTACTGGATTTTAACAATTAGATGCTTTGAAAATGAAACGCGTTAGACGATCTATAATGAATTGTTAGTGTCTGTGCTGAATGAAAGTTATGAAACGTATAACAAAGGTTATAGGGAGAAATGATGGTAAAACTTCATCACTTGGCAACTCAGAATCTACAAACCGCATTTATTCTGTAGGTAATTCATATTGTACAATTTTGAACATTTCCAGTAACATTACGTCGTTTAATAGATCCCTGTATAAATCGTTGTAATATGCGTCTTTCTATGTATCTAGGTATTTAATTTTTCCTTCACACGCCTATCATTATATCTTCATAATTTCTTTGCATAATTCTTAAGTTCACCTGTAAAATAAATAAAAAAAAAAAAAAAATTATGTCCTTACATAGTGAACACTAATTGTTAGCATAAAATGAATCCAAAATTACAATTTCTAAATTTTTGCACTAATCTAATCATTTTTCGTATCTCCATCGAAATGTTATTCGCGATTATTCTAGCATGATTATTGCGAAAAGAATGTTTTCCCGCAGCGAGTGTGCATTTGCGTCGGCAACCGAATATGCCACAACTTGGATTAATGACGAACCGTTGCTAATTACGTCGAATGGCGCGATGGGTGCACGGTGACTTTCGCGATGTAACAACATCGAGGTGTGACGACAGCCTCTATAAACAACCGGTTAAACGGCTCTCCGTATCACCGATGAAACGCGCGCGAACGTATGTATGTAATTCTTCCCCGAAGAACGTACCGTATTATATTAAATACTCATTGCGTTCACGCGCTCCTTTGACGCACGATTGTCGCACGAGATGCCGGATTATTAATCACTGTCTCCCCTTTGACGTTAGCTGATAGTCGATTGCTCTTTCCATCATAGCTATTGCGCAAAAAGTATTCAATTTAGGTGGATTCCTTCTAACTCTTAATTATACTAGGCTGTATGTATGAATCAATTCGTAGAAAGTTAATACAACTGTTTTAAAAGTATCGTGATAAATAGGGCTAGAGAAAATAGATGAATAATGATAAATAGTTTTATTTCTTCGAGTGATACAGACTTTGGTAAATAAACTTTGTTTTAAAATATTAGTTACGTATAAAGATAGTGTTATATATACTGGATGCATATATGTTACTATAAAGGTCCGAAAATTAGTAAATTCTAGGATCTACTTGTCAATACTAGCATTTACTATAGTGAGGTAGTAAAAATGCAAAATTAACTTGTAAATCTTTCATTTCGGACTTTTACCAAATCATTTCGATAAATGCTGAGATTTATCAATGCCAACTGGTAAAAGTTTGAAATAAGAAGTCAGAAAATGATTAAAAAAACACAACCAAATTCACAATACGGACCGTTACAAATTGGTTTTGGTAAATCCTAGCATTTTCTAGAATGGTTTGATATAAATTTGAAATGAATGGGTTTATAAAATATTTTTGGACTTTTACCATCTCACAATACTAAATGGATTGACTGGTAAAATATAGAATTTACCAATTTTCAGTCTTTCACAGTAACGTAGATATTATTTTATACAAGGTGATCCGTTTTAATTTCCCAAAGCAGATATCTTCAAAACTACAAGCGATATGAAAAAATGTTTCAAACAAAAGTTGTACAGTTTTGAGAGCGGCAGATTATGCCGTCATTTATTTAAGCTTACAATCACCTTAGAAAAGGTTAACAAAACTTCCAAAAGTCGACTTGAAACATTTAAATTAGAACCTATATTTTTTATTCCATGTTATTACGGTTGACAATGAAACATTTCCACGACACTATCTAAATATAATTTTTCGCGTAAACAGTTCACGAGATAGGAACTCCAGCAAACAATATAAATTAAATCAGCCCCCGTCATTCTCTAAGGAAAAAATAAACGAAGAAAACCTCCACGGTATAAGAATCGATTGAAAAACCGTGCAAGTATAAAAAATTCAATTTCCTTAAACGTAATCCAGTTACCTAACTGTGTGTACGGTTGCTTTCAATCGGCCGAAATTCTGCGTCGGTCGGCCGATTAAATAAATTACCGAGTCGCTTGATTCGTGGGAGAGACAGTCGGCTGCATAATCTGTCATTGTGTCAAGCACAGGACATTTCCACGCGGCAGCGTGCGGCCGCCGAGTTGCACGCATAGGTGTGCATACAGTCGACGACAGATCTGCTCGCGTCGGATAATGAGTGTCCACGAGAGGAAGCGCGGAACCAGCACCGCCATAACCTAATTCCACTGTGGCTCGACCCCCTCGATGCCGATTAAATAGATCGAGTCGAGGGTGCGTGGCCGCAGCATCGACTTTGGCCCTTTGACCGGTGATGGATGGCGGAACGTACAAGAGTAAGCAAAATGGAAGCCATAGGGGTTCAGCATTGTTGTAGATCATCTGATTTTCAGCAGGGAAAATTGGGGCGTAGGGTAGATGCACCAGTGAATGAACATTAAATACCAAATACGAGTAATGAACGTTATTAAAATGAGACAAAGAAATAAGTTTTTCTATGGAAATATAAATTGTTCACTGGTATTCATTGGTTAACATCGTTCATTCAGTGGTTGAATTAATATTTTTGGCTTTCCAATTTAATTGATTATGCTTCCTGTTTCTCTTAAGTTTGTTGTATGTCTTATATGAAACTTCAGACACTGAAGAATCGGCTTTGAATTATGAGAATAGTCATTAATGCTATTAACACTAAAATTACCAGCGGCTAAATTATACTTACTTGTAACGAAGAAATAAAAGTGATGGACACTTGAGAAAGTACGTGTTGCAAATGAAGTAAATTATTATTTATTTTTTGTGTAGAAAATCATGGAATATTCTTGAAAACGCACGGCTGAAAGTTTATACCATTTTTTATAGTAAATTACTAATCGGTCATTTTGACCGGCTTTGTAGTTTTAGTGTTAATCCCTGAAATTCGACTGAATGCGTCAACGATTTCCATAAGTGTTCATTCATTGGTGCGTCTACCCTATTTAACCCCTTACCTTACGAATTTTCTAAGGATCATACTTTGTAGCGTTAGCTATTTATTATTACAATATTCTGTTGCATGCGAAACACTGAACTGCTTTATATGTAACTTATACTTGATAATCGTTAACCTTATGAACTAAAATTATTGTTGCAGTTAAAATTCAAGTTTATTACAAATACTTGCGTTTTACAAACTTTTATTGCGTTTAGAGCACAATATATACCACGAGTGTGACTCGTTATTATAAGGCAATGGGTTAAATTACAAATATCTAATATATGTACAATCAATCACATTAATATTCGGACACCACTTACAGCAAAGTTCAGCAAATACGAAAGTCATGATTTTAATGAAAGTTCGTACGTTTGTAGAGATTACATAATAGATTGTACATGGAGCAATTTCTTTTTTGTTGGTAGAAAATCCCTTTGAGAGGTTGAAATATAGGCTCTCTAAAATTTCAACATTTTCTCATTTGTTAAATGCAGCTTTGCCTGGTACTTTTTCTGCGACAAGATGGTAGAGCATTAAAGACCCGACATTTTTTGTACGAAAAGTTTTGCTCTATCTCGCAACGTTACAAAGGCACAGAGAAAATGAGAGTTATCGCGTGTACTATAAATTAGGAAATCGGGGTGAAATCAGTCTTTACAATGCCACTTGCTCTTCAGTTTTATAGAAATAGCCAAAGCCAACATTGCGCCCCTCTGAATCTACCACTGTGTTACAGACGCAAATAGGATCGCAATTTACAATTGTATGATTCATTGAATATAAGGGCGTTTTCCTATTTATATGTTCGCCACTTTATGTTCGCCTTCATTAAGGCTATTTCTCGCCAAATCGACCAATTTTACACTCGACGCCTGGGATATTGTTTAAATTTAAATGCAGCGGAATCCGCTTATTATAATCACTTTTCGGATTAAACATTTTTACTACAACCAGTTATAGCTAGACTGTAGATCTTTATGCATTTGGTATACACGATATATAAGAATACAAAAAATATTTAAAATGTTATATGTATATAGTTTACGTATTCCTAATACGAGATATAAAGGGTTTTAGATGTCGGCTATTTTTTTTATGTAAGATAAACTTACTTTTATTAATTGGAGTACTATTGTATTCCGGTCGTTAAAAGTAATATGAAACAATATGATTACTATTCTACCTGAATTAAATGTAAGAAACGAAGAAGCTGAATGTAGTGAGATTAAATCAGGATGACGCTCTACATACGTGGAAAAAGTAAAGATAGAAGATTCCTAAAAATTTACGTGCAACGTAATCAGTATACATGTACGGAATATTAAAAGAAACGTATCCCTTTGTATTAAATGTAACCAATGAATTTATACTTCAATATGGAGTAATTGGTTTATCTTTTCGCACAACTTAATTGTACGCGTGTTTAGTAACAATTAGAACAAAACAGAGTTGGTGTACTCTCGTACCCCAGCCGATCTTTAATGTCAGTCTTCGACACCGATCCTATAAAGGTTAACGAAAGAACAGGTTAACCAAGCAACCATGCCTTCTTCAATTTTTAAGATCGGCTCCTTATCAGTAGAAGCCTCCTCTCGAAGAAAAGTGAAAGTACAAGGTGCAACACAAAAAAAAAAGGACACCGAAGACAGGATTGCAAAGACGTAATGCATCATAACTGTCATGGAGGCACATCAGACCAGGACATCGGCTGGCTTTCTAGGGTTTTCACTCCAGTAGCAACGAACTCAGAGTTCCCGCATACACAGAGAGAACTCCACGGCTGAATACACGGGCTCCCATGTTTGTTTGATAACTTTATGACGCATGGATCTCCCGTTGTCGGGCTGGCAAATGACCACAATGGAGTTGCCGCGACATCAAAAGCGGTGCCATCCAATTTGCTGGCCGAATCGTGAATGACTTGTCTCGTTAACCTAGTTACACGTGGTGGCGCAAAGCACGGATCAAAGGGATGGCTGTTAAACATTCTCTCGTATTTCCCCTGTACTATATCTTTGTTTTATTCGCTTTTTGCAAATAAATCCTTTCACGTAGTCCTCGTCCGATATCCGTGCAGGGAATTTTATAGATAATCGAAGAGTCCGCAATAACAAGGAGGCAGCTTTCGGCTTATTTAGGTAAATCGATAAAAGGTAATTAAAATTGACCGTAGAAATCAAACGTTGTTATCGAACGGAATACTGAGGCATGCTCTTATGTTTTTACTTCTTTAGAAAGTGGAAATTTAAGTATTTAATTTAATTCAGCACAATTTTTGTTATATAAATAAGCATACACGAGTGTATCTATTTTATCATTTAGATACTGTTTAATTAGGGCCAACTTAATTAAATTCCTGATTTAATAGTGGTTTTATGCGACTAAAAAATTGACTGTGGTAGGATTAAAATATAAAATTTGATTATAAAGTGCCTAATTGAAAAATGAAGGTGTGTACAAATATTTTTCGTAACCAGTGTATATATTCTATATATCATGGTTTCAGTTAATGGAAAAACAGCATCACATTCTTTCCAACATCTTTTTCGCAAGCTCTAACACGACTTTATTGCATCAAACGAATCCTCAACAATTTCTAGTACATTTGTCTTAAAATTAGAATAAACATTTTTTTAAGTAGATAGAAATATGCGATAATATTTACTTACGTTTTTAAAAAAATCAGTGAAGCATTATTGTGCGAGATAAATAATGAACTACGATTTTGTCTAAAAATTTTAACCATGTTTGTACATTCTAATGAAATGCAACGATGGAAGATTGATTTTTAGCAAAGAAAACGAGCAGCATGCTGCTATGCAAATCCTTTGTGTAAGGATTAGTGTGACCAGTTACTCTCAGGATCACGTATGATTGATCATATGATTGATCATACGCAAACATAGTAACATTCAAGGCAAATAATAGTGGTAGGAACGTACTGTTTGCCGATATGATTAATAACCTCGTGCTACTCCTTGCGAAACATTTATTGCAAATCCCTCGATGATCAACGTACTAAAATCCAATACGATTCTTCAAATAGAAGAACTTTTCCATAGCTAATCATAACAAATGTCTTATGCAAATAAGAAACAACAAAATATACCTTAATCCATTAACGTCTAACGTTGCGTTACCGCAACATTTTGTTTGCAACTTCTTTAAATTATACAATTTATGTGGAAGAAGAAATAATAACAAAAAAATTATTTCCCAAATCTTTGGTATGGCTTCTCGTAAACACATTGGTATAAAACGGAATTCAGCGATGTAAAGTGGCTGGAGAAAATTGCAAATTATATTCCGCGTCAAAACGCGTTTGTCCTTAATGAGTTAAAGTAACAATTGTTTAATATTTACTTTAGATTTTATTTCTATATATATTTTAATTTGTCGATGACTGGCAATACTTCAACGCATTGAGAGTTCACAAGAATTTAAGCGTTTGAAGACTGACACTTTCTTAATCCTTTGAAAATTAATCGTACCTTTACCTTTTGAAGACTGACAATTCTTTAGTCCTTTGACGACTTACAAACTTTTAATTCTGTGAAAATCGGCAATATCTTAATCACTTTAAGACTTATACTTCCTAAACTCTCTAAGGATTCCCAATACTTTACGACTTTGAAGTAAGGAACAGCACTTTGGTCCACTGAAGACTAGAAATTCCTTAATCCTTTAAAGACTTACAAAGTGGTTAAAGAACTGAAAATATGTTATCCCCTTGAACACTTACAAGTCGTTAATTCTTTGAGAAGAATTAAAAAACCCTTTGAAAACTTGAATTTCAATAGCCCTTAAAAGATCGACAATACTTTAAGCCCTCGAAAGAAGAAACAGCACTTTGATCTACTGAAGACTGACAATTCTTTAATCCTTTGATGACTGACAGTACTTGAATTCTCTAAGAATTGAATACATCCGATCCCTCTGAGGACTGGAAATACTTTAATCCATCGAAGACTTTAACTTATTAAAAATCGAGGTAAACATATGTGCTGAGTTACCTTTCATAAGAACTGCTAAAATATCTCTCCTCAGAAACACGTATAATATTGTAAATGATTAATAAAACTCAATATTCCAGTTTGAAACTAGCCAACAATTTTACTTCTTAATATGAATGTATTACGTTTCATCTAAACATATCTAACAGAATAAATACTAAAAGTTTATCACTGTGCAATATTGTAAACGATTAATATTTCATTTTGAAACTAGTGTCAAATTTTTATTTTAATTTGAACGTATTATATTTCATCTAAACATCCTTGACAAAACAAAGAAAAAAACGTTTATCACTGTGCATGCTTTAGTAGAGGAAAAACTGTTCTCTAAAGCGTTACATTTCCTTTGGTACACTGAAATCCCTTTGCGTCACAAAATGCAGCATCCAATTACTTCAGCTTCAGGGTTGTTCTTCCAGGAGCGTTATTAGAAATTCCTGCAGAACATTAGGACGTTAAGGCAAGCAGTATCCGGTAAACTTTAGCGTGTCTTAATGGCCGTTAGAATGCTTTAGAAAACGAAACGGGTATTTCCACAGTTCGTTAATCCGGCCGTGTTTTCAGTAACGCGAATAAAATTTCCTTGAATAAAGATAGTGGTGGAAAAAGTGAATGCTTTGCGCGTGGTTCTAGATAACGGAGGATCGATGCTACATGAGAATTCGGTTAGAACTCCGGGTCCGTTAATGCTGCCTCCGTACACGCGATTCTTTCCCCTGGTCCGGTAAATAACTGCAATTCCATGCACGGCTCGCAACCGCGGCCGAGCTTCCGTCGTTGGCCCGCTTCCAACTTCCGGGTCAGCAACTTCGGCATCTGGGATATCCGCCATCCGCCACCCCGATACTTTTAACCCTCTTTCAACGCTCGTAAACCTGCGCCGCACAGTGGGGCAAACGCATGCCAAACGCGCTAAAAAAACATTTTATGAATGAAATCATGTACTTATTCGATTCTTTTCTTTATTTCATGCAATTTCAACAACGTCTAATCCAATTCCACTAATTCAGCTACTCTTTTTGGCGTATTGTCATTTAACTGTACTCGCTGCAACGCTTTTGGATTTTTGAGATTTTATGCAAATGGGTGTTCTTCATGACAGTACAGTATCATAACAAAATTAAGTGTATATTGATCCTTTTTGCACAATATTTTAATAGTAATCAGTAGGTAATCTTGTACAATCGTGTTTTTGGAATTATTTTTCTTAAAATTATATTCCATTAGTTTCAATTATAAATGAAATTCGGTAATTGAAATTGTAAGCTTGCGCGTAGTATGCGTCTTTACTACACTTTCTTACGTGATTTAATTAATATTTTAGGGTGTATTTGCTTCAAGTTTCTGCTGCTTCTTCAGATTATTACCTGATTAGTGCCAAGGCTTTTCGTATTATCAGTGTTCCATGAAACACGATTTTGTGCACTGTTTAGGTCATTGTATGCCAATAATATAACTGAACGTATAATTCAGCTATGTTCATCGTGTAACTTTCAAATCCATCAACATTAATTCGTCGTCTACTGGATATAACATTTCAAATAACATTGAATCGATTTTTGCAACGGAAACAAATTGTTTCAATAATGCAAACAGAAGACAAGAATCTTTTAAATTGAAGTACTGTTGAAGAATTAAAAATACATTCAATTTATCTATATCTTATTACATGTACTTACATATACAAATAGTAAAAGAAATAAAACGTGCTACAGAAGTGCGTTAAAATCAAACTCGGACAGTTGAGATCCTTCCTTTCTGAGGGTAACCAACTGTAGTTCGATTTATTCACACAGAAATTTCTACAAAATTTGTAGGAATTGAATTTTTTATTAAATACAGAAATTTCTACGAAACGCTGTTCGCAGTCAAGAGTAGAGAAAGAAGAGACAATGGCATCGAGCAAAGGTGTTTGATTTATGCTGGCGATGCTGCCATCTTGACTCAATGTCGCACGCGCGACGCCAACGGGGAGGTTTTCCTTCTTTTGCACGGTTTCCTCTTAAAAATGCGAACTCCTCTCTCTTTCTCTTTTCTTAGATAAGATATGCTAGGGGATACGATGGAATATATCCATTCTCGTGCTATTCTGGTATCGATGAATGGATTCCATCTCGCGATGTGAATACGCGGAAACTCCTCTGCCGCGAATGGAAAATGGCCTACCAGATTTCTGATAGAGCTTCGTTCTGGATGCACTTATCGGTAGACTGCACGAGTTGATTCGAAGTCGATGGTCGTTGAAATTCAATTGATCGATGCCGTGAAATAAAATGAATTTGCAAAGCTCGCTTTCTGTTTTCAGAAGTGATTGATCATCAGTGAACAGTAATCATTTTTTTGTAAAATAGTGTTAGCCGTGTGCAAAAATTTTAATCCGTTATTTGTATATAATGTAAGTATTACAAATTAATCTTCGTAGTCTTTTTCATTCATTTTCTATGAGTTCTTCACTTTGTTGCGAAATTTTCGATTGTTTACACGTATCCTTGTTACAAACATTACGAATTTTTCGAACAATCCAATATATAGGGTTACCCAAAATAGACTATAGGAACACCTACCTTCACTTTTTTTTCTTTCCCTTTCTGCTTTACCCTTTTCTAATCTGGTTTTTATTTCTATTATCTTCGTTCGTTCTCGTTTTCAATTTCTATTTTTTTCACCTCTATTTTACTAACAAACATGGCGTTTGCCAGATATTCTCATTCAACATCCTAAAGGTACTTTTGGATAACCCTATATGTATACATAAAATCGCCGAAGGAATGAATGGTTTAATTTTTTATTAAAACACATGTACCGCATAAGTTAATGGGAATTGCTTGGGTTAATTAAATGTTACAGTTAAGGAGCAGCGGAATATTTTCCTTTGAAGTTATTAAAAACCTTTTGGAAACAGCAATTTTGTATGCATCGAGTTGATATGAGCCGCTTATTATTGAAAGTAAGTCAACTCCACTTTCTTCATTAACACATTAAGTACCGTGTCAGTCATCGGTGACCGACAATAAACTTTCCGTTCAGGTCGCGTCAGTCAGCGATGATCAACGTGGTCTTAAATAACGAAGCAGCGTGAAATGCAAAAAGAAAAATACGTCGTTCCTTTTTCTTTAAATTAAAATGGTAATTTATAGCAAACATTACTTTTATTCATCATATTTCAATTCTACGCCAAAAAGCTAACATATACACTCATGTGTAAAGGTTTAGGTATCTTCAACAAGTTTGGCAACAAATGCTAAAATAAAAGTGGTAGCCCATATTTAGACTATCTCCTCCATACATTAATTATCCTTATTGGAAATATAGGTGGTGGAATTTAATAAAATAGAAAAATTCGGATACTTTTGATTCTAAACTTTGTCTTTATTTAAACACGTGGAAGGGCACGTCTTTACAGCACGAAAGAAACTGTTAGAATGACGAGAGGTCAGTGAGTCAGTGAAGAAGGATTCGTCACGTACCCATAGATCATATCGGTCCCAAACTTCGTCTTAACAATTCAGGACGGGACACAGCTGCACCCTCTTGAGCTGTGTCTCGTAAAGAAACGCAACACGCGCAGAGATGGTTTTTGTAAATGAAAAACTTTCTCTTCTTGAAAGAGGAAAACCAACAATCCTGTACTTTTTTGCACAATTAAATTTTTCATAAGTGCCTAAACATCTGCAATATAATAATGATCAGCGAATACACAATTTCACGTTTTGGAAAATTGTTCATCCATTTATAATCGAATCACAATCATCCTTCGTTGCTATCTTTCTCTTCGCGATTCGCCACTTTTGAAAATTCGCTTGCAGAAGCAAAGTTTACACGCAGTTTCCTTCGAAGGGAAACGTGGCGTTAGCGTGGAACGATATTACGCGCACGATGAAATGACGTTGCTATTTCTGGAATTATGGTAATCAGCGCAACGTTGGCTTATCGCCGACTGATACGGTCGACTGCAATTCGAACGTTCCGCGAGGGAGATGATCCAGTTTGATAGGATTTCGAGATTTCGAATACGTCCCGCGGAAAAATTCCTGCTTGCACACCCAGTTCAATATTGCGCGGCATTTCTCGAATTTCCTGCGCGAGTTCCGCATCCCCATTCTCACTTTCCAGGAGATCAAATCGACGCGGGTACCCATCGAAAATTATCTTCCACCTATGCTGCTTCCCTTTTTCCTCTTCCAAATAGGCTGAATTTTTTAATGTTTTTTTTTCAAGTATGAAGGCTAGCACGCATTGCCGTATGCAATGCGTTCATCACTTTTATTTACATTAAGTTATGTCATATTTTATTGCAAAATATTTTCTAGGAAGATAAATGCAAAAATAACTTTCTATCGTTTTATTTTCGCCATTAAATTGTGTCGTGTCGCGATATGCGTTTTTTTACGTATTGTGCATTTTCGGTGTTGCGAAACGTGTTGTTGGAAATGAGTAACAATGTTTTGGGGAGATACTTCAATCTTTTGACGTATATATTTTTCCATAATTTTTACCATTCTTTATCATACATTCTCTATATTTTATAATTTTTATTTAGTACTAATTTCATCGTTTGAGTTCCAATTTATAGCCTACCTTTTGCTCGATACAAGAAAATAAACAATTTCCTATTTATTAATCTACTGATGATCAAAAAATTCCACTCAACAAAATATTCCAAAATTGTATTAACGCTAGGTTTACGGAACTCGTCACGTTGACGCATTTCAGATTTCATATCTAAAATTATAGAGACCATAAATATTATTTTTCAGTACTTCATGTTAACTTTAATTAATAAAATGGTACGAATATGTATTCTACGTGATTCTCTTCATCCTCATGCTTCTACGTTCAAATATTTATATGCAGTATACGTATTTTTCCGGAAGCCTGTCAAATTATGCACGTGATGTCCGTAAACCCAGTGTTAATTGCAGAAGAAATCAAATTTTAATCAACCTAGTATAAGTTTTAAACCGATAATGAAGAAACCTTTAAATTATTATCTTCCTTTCTTGCTTATTTATTTCCCTTTTACTTCAAGCAAAAACGTTTGCTAAAGCGAATAAAGGAATCACGACGCCGGCATCTAAACTGCCTAATCCGCTGGCGCGGAGGTAACTCGAGGAGATTTCGTAATTAATAATTGACAAACTACGAGTCGAAACAAAGTCGCCCGTTTCCTCTATCCATTTCCAGATGTTACCGCAACGTTTCCCATTGCTGTTTCGCAATTTGTTTCTTAACTGCGAGCCTTACCGCTAAATTCGATCTTGCTCCTCAAGAAACCTAATCGCGCCACGAAAAGAACGCCGTGGGAATCGATTCGCGACCGGGCACCACCAACCGGCTTAATCGTTCCACGACGACAGACCCTATGGTGAAACGTTTCACGTTCTAAGCTCTCGATTAAGAGGATTACACGTCGCTGAACGAATGCCGGAGACGTTAATTGCCGCGATGCTCGGTAATTTCTGTTATTTATGGGGCTGTGCGATGATGGCTCTTTTCAGAAAAGTCATCGACAATGGGAGGTTCGTCGCGAAGAAGGTATTAGATGCAACAGCATGCTATTAAATGTCTCGGGATGCTGTTTAATCCCTCCCTTACATTGCGAAATGCAGGGTAAATGTACCACGTACTACCACTTTAAGGTTCGCGCGTAACTTTATTCAACTATTTTAGAACGTTGTTAACATAAAGATCGTTCCAGTTTGGAGCATAATATTGTCCAACCGCTCTTTCATTTATGAACATTTTTTTTTATATGTTCAATATAGTAAATTCATTACTACGTAATTGAAGATGTACAACAATGTCCAATGTCCTTCGTACTGTCACTTGGAAACTTTTCATTTAAATACAAACACGTTTTTTCCATATATCAACACGTCAGTTTGTGTAACAGACATAAGACACATAGTAAACGTATCGCCTTACTGAATCATCACACGTTCCATACTTTGTAATTATATTGGTCACGTTTTAATGTTCAACAGCATATTTACCTCCTGATATTTATTTAGAAATATTAAGTGTACACGAATATACAATGTCTATGCGTTGTTACGTAAACCGAATTCCAAATTTAGTATAAAAATTTGTTTTCTTACGATTCTTTATACATTACTTTGCTATTAAATAAACGAATTCAAGTGGCAGTTATTGGAACAGTGACAGTACGTGAATCATTTACCTTATATTTAATTTAACCCATTTAGTAAACCATCTCATATATGGCACAGTACGTTTATCAACGAAAGTGTTTTATTTTTCAATGTTTAAATGTTTATTAAGGTACAGGTAAAGGAAGCCTTTATACAGGGTGTTAAAAAATATAGTTTTTCAAGAGTTTGAGAACTTATAGTGTTCATCTAGGTTAAAAAGGGTCGAATTAACATTAATCTTAAAATCAATCCTTTCGATAAAAGTTCGAAATTTAATAGTTACGAAAATTTCAGTTGTGAATGAATTTTTCCGCAACGCATTGAATATAAATAGAGGAGTTGATTGACATTGTTTTAATTATTTGTTTTAGTCGAACATTATAGAATAAAAATACTATAGCCTTCGTATAAATTTGCCTGCCTTTTTGCGAGAAATCGTGATTTCGAGCGACCCATTTTACGAATAGAAACGAGCAGTGGAACGTGAACACAAGCGCAACGGGACGAGAACGAGGGTTCGTTCGGTGGCATTTTTTTTCGCAAGTCGACAAACGACAAACGAGGAACGATTCGTCCCATCAATCGGCCGCCGTGGAATGCAATTGTCGTCTCGTTTCGTTTCGAAACGTGCGGATCGCCGCACGATGGAAAGCCTACGCTTCGAACAATTACAGATCATCAAAACACCGATCCTAAAGAATCACCATTATTTCTTACTATTGTACAAAGATAATTGTCCTACGTTTATTCGTCATACTTGACGTTCTTTTTCTCTCGGTTCAAAATTTTATTGCATTTCTGATTCGCGACTAAAAATTCATCTTCAAACGTTTACAATTGGTTACAAAAGTATTCGGTCGTGTTAGACAATTGATAATTGTTAAATTATGTGTCAGCGGAGAGAAACACAAATCGAAATCTATTAGTAATACCAATGAAAAGTAAATTTAATAAAATTGTGAAACGTTACCTTTCAACGTGTAGCATAAATAACATGAATAACAAGTGGATATATAACAATAGCAAGTTTTCTTAATTTCGTAAGGCGATTGGATATTTTTACGACTAACTGTATATAATAAAGATTAGTGTTATTTCTTGACGTTAATCGTTTTCCTCCTAAGTAAGAATAACTCATGTAGGATTTTATTAAACCGTACGTCGTACGGGTAAAACGAAATATGCCTAAAATGATTACTCCGTGCGTTATACGGTTTAAAAACAAAAGTAAGAAAATAAACAAAACATAACAAAAAAAAAACATATTTTCATGTCATTTACGATAGTTAAAAGCGATTTCCGTCATAAAAAATAAGTGCTTTTTTACCACTTTTGTAATTTTAATAAGCACTTAAAGGGCTAAAAAAGCTTCTAAGAATTTCAAGTTCTTAAATTACACAGAATTAATTAATCAGGGAATTTTATGTCAGCTCTAATTTAATTCTACTCTATACTCGTCTCTGAAAGGCGTTAACTTAATCCTGATCCAATTTATATTAAAATTGCTTTCAGCATATTAAAACCACCTTCTTAGAATCCTTTCCGCAAACCCGGGTACCTCAGGATTTCTCAGAGCAATCATTCGAACCATCTCTAACTTTCATAACAAGAAAATTTCATAATACTAGAAACTCATCGGCGGAGTGTTTGCTTGGCGAACCAAGGATTCTCCACTTGTAATAAATAACGACGATTGTTTTAATAACAATCTAACGGCGGTCGTTTCTCATGGACAGGACAAGAACCAGCACCTTTCACCCGTCGGTCAACCAACTGTCGGCCATGGCGTTGGGTTGCGTCACTCGACACCGACGTCCACTGTCGCTCTGGTCCTCTCATTTGCATTTCCTTTCAGTATTTCTCAAATTATCCCTATACCCCCTCCCTTTGATTTCCTTCCTCCCTCAACGCATCGATAACCTTTCCTCTCGTGGAATAAGGAAACTTTATTGTACTATAAAATCTAATGAATTCGAGGAAAATTCCGAAGAAAATGTCTATTCCTATGGTGATGGGATCAAGAACATATAACTTCAAGGAAGAACTGTTAAATTTTGTAATTGTAGTACTTTTTGTAATGTGTTTCGTAGATATTGACGAAGAGATATTTAAAGCGTATCTACAGAGTGTTACGAAATATATGGGCGTAACTTCAGGGGTGAATTTAGTACCTGAAAATAAAAACAAAAGTTAGTATCAACCCATGTCCGACATAACTTTGTTTCCGAATTACAGTTGCTTTTATCTTCCAGTAATTCCTATGATTTTATTGGTTGTTTCCTTCGACTGTTTTTAAATAAAGTTTTTTATCTCATGTACCATCTTTTTGTCTATTATGTAAACGCTAATATAATTAGACTGCGGATCTTTATGCAAATTCATATCTTTGTAAATAAAACTAAGGAAACCAAAAAAAGAATAGAAAAGCGTTTCACTTTCTAAATATTCTAACATATCTAAGTATCTAATACTTGATATTTAGTATATTGTTGCATATTATATGCACTCTGTATTCTTTAGCATATTGACATTTCGCATAAACGCATAAACATCAACAGTCTAACAATAATATAATATAATACCAATAATTTTCATGAAAATCATTAAATAACAGGTACAATACAAAGACGACAATAATTCGGAAACATAGTCATATCGTACATACGTTTATAGGAAGTTTTTTTCTTATTTTAGTATAGCGAATTCACCCCTGAAATTATGCCCTCATGTTTCGAAACACCCTGTATACGCCTCACGCAGTCAAAGGGTTAACTCTTACTGCTTTCTTCGATTAGTCGTTTCGATTCTGTTCGCAAAGAAAAATGTAAAATATGCGCGGTTAATAGTGACACGCGTATTTTCCGGAACACTTCGTCGGTCGTCTATTTCCCTGTTCCCATTGACGATTTACATGAGAAACGCTTCTCATGAAAATACGAACGATTGCGTGATACCGTCGCGTTTGCATTAATGATACGCGCGATACGACCGAAGAAACGAGCGTGCGGTTTTCTTATAAATCTCCCCGCAAGCTCCGCCGCGGCAAATTGAAACCGCGTTAGAGATTTGCGCCACGCTTCGCTATCCTTCATTGTATTTTGCAAAACTCTTATTTATTATACTTGCTATTTTTTTTTTAATGGCGGTATTTATATGTATCATTAGTATAGGTTTCTCGCGATATTTGCATTTACGTTATAACGACGTGCATCATGAAGAGCAGCTTGTTTCATTTTTCTTAGGAAGACTAAAACGTTGGACTCTGTAACCATAAAAAATAGCACGCGAGGATTATGTTTTGTTTACAGAGGTACATCAGCTCAAAGATTGACAATTTCTCGATTAACATTTTTTAATCCCTTAACTTTGCTAAATTTAGTAAAAATGAATTATGTTATGAACGTTCCTTCGAGAAGGAAAATTTGTCAATCTTGTTGTTAGTTAAAATAAATACGTGTAATTCGTAATTTTTATGGATTTTCCATAGCTTACGGTTTGCGGAATATTTGTTAATATTTATCTTTCAATATTAGTCGCGTCTTAAAAGTATTTAGATTCCCTTTCGGATAATAAGAAGAAAGCTATTCTTTGCGAAAAGTATGATTCTTTTAGACGTCGGTATTTCAGACCATGTGACACGAAGATCCATAAAATGATAGGTCTATTCTGTACCACGTTTGCGGTGAAACGTGCTGGTATTCGTGGATAAGTATAAAATATGCTAGTTTTCCATGGAGACGACGAAACGTATTTCTTTTCGTGGTACAATGAACCACGTTGACTGCCACGTCAAAATTTAGGAAAGACTCACGAGGCCACAATTAATATAATCTATTAAACTATTGAACCAAAGAAATGACCAAAGTCGAGATGAAAGAGATCGAATTAGAGGAATGAATGGTGGTATGCAGCGTGTGACTGGTAAATAAATAGTAATTAAGAAATTGATGCAAAGGTCTATTTTAAATTACAGTTAAGGACACATTACGTTTATATTTATGTTATAGTTTTTGTAAAGAGAAATGTTCTATATCTTAATGAGTGATTATCTTGTTATGTTTTGTCGTTGAGGAGTATAGTTTTTAAAATTTTAAAACTACTAATCAAGTAAGTATAATAAGTTAAGCATAAGGTATAATTTATATGTACGTATATATGTATAAAGTGGAACTCGTTCTAATCCTTTTCGAAAAACAATAAATCTATCCATCTATCTCTCTATTAACCCTTTACGGACGAGAAAAAATAATACGTAACAAATTTCCACTCAATTACAAATCCATCACGGACATATTTAACAACGCTAAACGAATTTTCGCTGAATTATTATCGAAAGTGCATATTAGTGTCACTAATCCAAATTTGTTGCTTTGAAAACCGACATTTATCCATAGAATCGAAAAAGTTTCGGCGGCTATTTGTCGACGCTCGTCCGCAAAGGGTTAAACGGTTAATATTATAAAATTTGCAGCTCTTACGTGCCTGGCATAGGTTTGCCATTTCGATCCTACACCGATAATTGAGATAACAGCAAATTAGGAGTCGCACCATTGTTGCAGCGAATAAGCGATATGTGCACTTGGAATCTCGAAAGGGTTAACCAAGCATGCCGCCGAGAAGGAGGTTTTCAACCAGCGAACGTTCCGAAGAGCAGGACCAAAATTGCCGGACCGATTAATTACGTTTTCAAGGCTTTGTTCCTTTCGGGGATGGAGAATTCATCGTGTCCGCATGCGAACGCGCTCTTTGTGAATCGCGTTAACGATTCCCGGCAGCGTGGAACATTAATTGTTCCCCGGAGCACAATAGAATCACGGAATAGAGGCTAGCGTCGCGACTGACCGGTGGGCTGCGCCGAAAATTGAAAGAACCAAGCGGACGGAAGAGAATTAAAAAAAGACTACACCCGTGGTCGTTTGCCTAATTGAGTCAGCCGCCGCGGAAACAACGGGCGCAATAAAATTTTCGATCTTCGCTTTTTCGCCACGATTCTTCTGTGCGTAATCTCGTTTCGGATTGGGGAAATCGCATTTCGGGGGCGGCTTTGGTTCCTCTTTTTTGGCGGAAAAATTTCACGAGGTGTTGGCTCCTTTGTTATTACTCTGGGAAAAACGCTTTAAGTAAGAAACAATGGCGATCGAGAGATTTATTCTCCGAATGGATGGAATTATTAGTTAATTGGTTGCTGTATTAATTTTTCGATTGCTGGAAAGTTTGTGTTGGCTATTCGCTGCTTTTGCAATGTGTACAAAATAAACGTTAAAATATTACACATAATTGGTGTTAAATAGCTCTCATTCTTACAGTTTGATAATATAATTGTTACAACTATTAGGTTGTTCGAAAAATTTGTAGCGTTTTTGATAATATTAAATGCTGTTGTGTAATTGGTAAAATTAAGAGAGAGCCACTGTTTATGGACTCCTGTCGAATAACACTCTTAATATGAACAAATATTGCTCGACTGGATTAACTTAAATACAACAATTAAAAAACATCTCAGGTATATTAAAAGGAAAGGCAATGACTTTTTATTCGACTTTATTAGACAAATTTTTATTAGCAATAATTCTTAGATATTGCCCGGAAAATTCTATTATTATCATTTGTTGTATCAAAATTATGTTAATGGCCAGAAATTGAATATGCTACAAGATTGGGAAAATTATTTGCATGAATTTACTTTGATAAAAGATACAAACTTCTTGGAAAAGGGGATTTTAATGATTCCTAACAGTAAAAAGGATTATTAAGAAACAAATTTTACACGCAAAATTATTCAACAAAATAATAATTGTATATACTAATAATAATTGTCTTTAAGCGTATCTCCATTATCGCTACAAATTTTCTAAACAATCTAATACATGATATAATTTCACGTTCAACGAGCACCAATAAGTAATACAAAGTATTCAAAGTAATAATTTATATCAATTCTAACAAACTGAAAGTGAATTAGTATATAAAAACGTATTTTGAACAAAATATACTTATTTCATTTCAGTTTTCTGTATACTTCATGCATGAAATAAATGTATTATTTATATGTTTCACTCACGACTCTAAGTGGCTCTGCATTCGCCATACGAGGGTTAAACGAAATACAGTTGAGTAGAAAAAAAAGAACATCAAAGCTTTGTTTAACAAACACTCAAAGACGGAGTGCGTATCTCTACCCAATAAAAAATTATAAACAATTAAAATCTGCCATTATCCTGAGGACCACCCTGTATATGCTTTTTATTACATTCGTATAATTTTCCGCGTATATTCTATATAATTTTTATTTTCGAAACGATACAATTATCCTCGGTTTGATCATATTTAATAGATAATAAAGAAACACGGTAGATAACTAATAATATGGCTATTTCTTTGTTCAACGTGATATTACGGAGATCATCTGCAGGAAAATCATGGTGTCACGGAACACGAGGCGCCGTAACGTAATTATTCGTCGACGAAACAGTAGCACCCCGGCGTTCAGCGAGTCACGGTGCGCGGATTTTAATTGTAACCCACGGCAGAGCCCCTGTAATTAGACGTAATACGTTCGGTGTGGCTTCAAACTCATAGTTCTTCACCAGTTACACGACGAAAAAGATAAAAAAGAATTCAAAAACGATGGCTGCATTTTAAATGCGAACAAGGAAAAAAGCGTTATGCATCTCTAATTTTTCTACAAATAAAATGAAACAGTTGAGATTATTATTAAAAGAAGATTGAAGTGCAAATTGTGTTTGAAGTGCTTCTCGACGTTCAGGAATAAATGGAAAGTTGCTTTTATTATTGCATCGCTGAATTTTAAAGAAACACGAATTGTGTATTATATTTTCCAAATATTGCAAAAAATAAAATAGTGGGTGGTCTTATTATTAAACAAGGGGTGGCTGAATTTTAAGGAACATTAAATTGTGCGCTATATATTTTTAATTTTTTGATAAATAAAGTAGGGATTGCTTTTGCTATTGAAAATGGTGAATGCATTTCAAATATAAAAAGGGTAGATTGTGTATTATATTTTTCCAATTTTCCTAAAAATAAAATACGGCATGCTTGTATTATTGGTGAAAAAATGATCAAATCTTAACTATAAAAAGGTAAAGTATCAATTGTATTTGTTATATCTTTAGGGAAAGAATTTAGAGAATAGAATAAGGGTTGCTATTATTATCAAAGAAAGGATGACGGAATTTGAAATATAATAAAAGGTAAAGTGTAAATATTATTTGCTGTATTTTCCAGTTTTCATAAATAAAAGAAGGGTTGGTTTCATTGTTGCGAAAAGTGTAAGTAAATTATAAACACGAAAATGGTGAAGTCTAAATATAGTGTTTGTTTCGTTTCTAGAGCTTTTAAGAATAAAATGAGGATTGGTTTGATTATGCAGATTGGAATGTGTTTATTGTAAAAAGTTTTCCAGAAAGAAGTTTTCAATATCGCAAAACAGCGGATGTGTTTTCTACGAAAGAAAATATTTTCCGCGATATTTGAACTCGTTGTTTGCCAGGGAAAACTTTTCGTTTTTCGTAAACATCAGTATTGTGTATCTCCGTTGATGGAATTTATTTCACAGGGAAATATTCGAAATTCTGCGATCCGTTTAAAAAAAAGTGCTGCAACATATTTCAATTTCACGTTCAAAGTTTTAATTTTAAAATACAAATCCTTCGGCCTCTGTTCGATGACGAAGCATAATAATATTTTCTGTCAAAAGCATCGCCTTTATTCTTTACGTTACTATTCATTTGTAATTTTCAGCCGATTAATTTTATCCACGTTGTTACGTTACTCCGAAATTGCAGAAAGAAATGTTAGATTTTTAGTCGACGATTATTTGTAATCAGCTTTAATACCACTTAAGCTCGTCTAGCAGCGGATACTTAAGATGCAATTTTAATGCTACTTAATAGAAGTTTTTATTTCCAGTATGCTCCGTATCTCCAGAGGCCGCTTAGTTTCATGGGGAATCTGGTTATTACAATAAGTACTCTTTCGAAACTTTCCCTTCGTCCTTTGCAACCGGAAATTAGAAACGAAGATAAATGAGGCGAACGAGAAGAGAAATATAAATTTCGGATTTACCATTGAATTATCTCTCGTTTCCATTCGTTATATTAACCAAAATTTAATTGAATTATATTTATTAATAATAACTATAGAATTAAATTTATACTTTAGGAAACTGGCAGCAAGGTAACTTTGTGAATTCAGTAATATTTTAACATAAATTTGAATACGTACAAGATTAATTGTTTCAGCTAAAAAGTCTGAGAAACATTTCATCATTAAAACCAGAAAGTTAGGAATAATTACATATATAGTAGCAAAAAATATAAAAGTTAAGATAGATGTAGTGAGTTACAAAATTATTTGCACAAGTTAAACATTATCACTGATATGAAAAGTAAAAGGATAATAAAATAAATTTTTGGACTTTTTATTTAAAATTTTCAAAGATATAAGACCATACTTTTATTATCGAGAAAGTCAACCTACAAAATAGATTGATGGAAGGATATTTAAATATTGAAGATTATTTCAGAAAACAATAGAATCGATGCCAAAGGGAATTTAATTAATAATTTGATAGAAACAACACCATACAAAATATTAACTGTCTACATTATTAAGCTTTAGAAAATGTACTACTAATTTCGTAACTCAAATCGTTGCAAAAAATGATTACACTTTGTTCTTTCACGACTGTAAATCATAATTTTGTTGTTCTGTTTAATAGTTTTATTTGCTCAAAGCCTGAATTATACATTTGCATATAAGAAACATAGGAAATTACTTTATTATCCCTATTCTTCATATTTGTGTTAAATCTTTGTTCGCGCCAATAATTTTGTGGCTCACTGTACATCCTGTAAAAATTATATTTTATCTGAAATGTTTGGATGGGTGCAAAAGTTTTGATGGATTTTCAGTAGATTATATCAAAAATATATCTCTGTCTTTTTTTTCAAAAAAATCGGATACGTGTTTCATAACAGATCAAATTGCCATTAGGACGATGGATAAAAATTGTAAAGTAATAGTAACAGTTAATGGTATGATATAATTTATTTATTTATGATCGAATCCATCAAAACCGTTACACACATCTAATTATAATAACGTAACTTCTTGCGTACCCATTATTTTATTAATTTTTATATTTAGTAAAATTAATTCGAGAGTTTTTTTCTTGAATACACGTGAATATTCGCACGAGATGCGGCAGAATTCTTTTCACGAAAACATCTCGAAGAATTGCGCTTGAACACAAAAGTGTGAAACTGCCAAAAGGAATTTTTGGACGGCTTCCTGAATTTTCCATGCATCTTGCACAAGCTTACCGCATAGACCATGCAGATGCGCAGACGTATAACGCGAGAATATTTTATACATCCCTTAAATTACGATGATTTCTTTAGAACCTCTTACAGCCGTCCTTTAAAAGCCCAACATACTTTGAAACTGTAAGCAGAATTATTGCGATTAATTTTCGGTCAAACTGTAGTTCTATTATTCTAATATTTATATATTTAAGTTGTACACTGATCAAATTTTATCTAGAAACAATCCAATAAAACGTTTCATAAAATATAATATATAACATCTTCATGGATTTTATTTCTGTTGATTTATAGCATTTATTCAATTCTGCCTGTGTAATTGAAACCGTAATTATTTTAGATCCATATAATTATTTGAATTATAAATAGAAATTGAGGACAAAAACACTGGTTGACAATTTCATGGATATCTTTATTAATCAGAAACGTATTACCCTTTAGTAAAATACCAAATTATTGATTGGAATATTACAATATATTCTAATGTATCCATTATATTATTAAACTATTTTCTTTCACCAATTCATATATAAAAAAGATTCCACTAATTGTTTTTCCATTTAAAACTCATACATAACGAACATTTACTCGCATTTTTTAATTAAAGTCTAGCGGAGATTCTGTACAGAAATATAATTGAAATTATGTATTTATTTTAAATATTAATTTGGAAGAATATAAGTAGTAATTTAGAAAGTTTCATTTGCGTTTGCAAAATTATGAATTAAGCATAAAGATCCGCAATCCACTAATAAATGTATCATATATATATATATTATTCCATCTATCAACTACAACAGTTTCGCGAAATCTTTCCAGCCGAATCTTCGATCTGTCCACGGCTCTCAACAATCATAATTACGAGAATTGAACATACTCACCGCAGGATACATGGATGTTTGACCTCTCGCAAGCGGACCTCTTGTAACGTCTATGAAGAAAGGGTTCCGCGGTTCTGCAGAATTGAACAGAAGACGCGATTAATTATCGTTCGTGACGACACTTAAGCGCCGTTACGCAAACGATTTTTCCTAACCGGTGAGGTCCTTTGTGATTCGTTCACCGTGGCTTGAATTAGCGATGCTTGAAGCGCGCGAATCAGAGAGGTCTCGCATTCGAGAAGAGAAAGAATCAACGTGAAAGCCGGAGGTTCTCAGGCGAGCGAGCCGCGTGAAAAGGATCGATTCTTTCGAGCAAATAAATCCTCGTCGAGGATGAAAGCGCGTTAGAAGCTGGCGCGCGTTTTTGGCACCCCGTTCGCTCATAGCGGAGCAACGGGAGACAAAGGATGGCAGCGGAACGGGAAGTGGCGAAATGGCAGATTATGGATTCCTGTGGTTACCTGCTGCATATATACACTTTGGATAATTTAGGGCCGTTTTGGCACGCGGAGAAGGATTTTGTTTACTTTATGATCATTTTACTGGACGCGTGCGCAAATTTCAATGGATTCGATGATAAACGGACGTATTGTGTTCGTTCACAGGCCAAAGTGATCAACTCCACTTTTTAGTAAATCATATTTAACGTTGAATAATCGTAATTGAAGTTATAAAGAATTTAACTTTTAATATAAAGTGTGGCTTCATATTTCAATTCTATAAAGTTGTAGTAAAGATAACTAGAATCATTTTAATTCTGTTGTTACTCCGCGAAAAGCATTTAAACAATTATTTATTACATCAAGTATTCGTGTTCAATTTAGGATAATTGATCTATTTATAGAATCTTATTTTACAATAAGAATTCAAATGGACATAAAAAGATCTCACGGTTACGAATGATTTTTGATATGCAATATTATCAGCCGAATTAAAGTGAAATCATCAAATTATGTTACTCGAAGACTTGAGTTTGATTGAATAGCTATACCTTACAGTACTTACGGGACATTCGAATCATTCAGTCCATTGTCCACGTTTAGATAGGCTTGACGTCTTAATGCACGTATAAGTATACTTTGTTGAAAGAAATGAAAATGTCTGTCTCGTGCTGGGCATCGTTTCCCACTGAATATCCATGGGTGCCCGAGGCGTCTTCGTGTCCCGAGCTCATTAAACCGTCACGAAAGGAAACTAAGCAAGAGAAAAAGGCGCAAAGATGAAGCCTCGTACAATGGGAAAAAGATCGCGACTCGCAACACGCCAATTCTACGATTGCTTGCTCGCGGAACACTGATTTCTCATATTCAACCATGAGAATTTCCCTTTTGTAATTTATACCTTTCACAAATGATAGCAATCTCAATTTTAGTGATTATCGAGGCTTAACCCTTCTTCTGACTATGGTGACAGCTGGAGGCACCGCTCAAATTCAAATTCAACGCGTTGCAACGGGTGTTCGTATAGTTATTATTAGACTTAGAATTTGTACGCATTTGTTGGAAGTTTCAAAGCGCAACAAAACACTAAATGAACATTATAAGCAGAACTGGACAAAATGTACGCGGTGTATGGTAGAATCTCGATGACTAATTGGAAGACAAATATCTTGAGACAGTAGAATTTTCGGATAATAGAACGATGATTTTTTTCTACATTAAACTTCATATATTTTTATACTACGAAACATGATACAAACGATGATATGATATAAACGAACAATGAAATAAAGGCAAATTACATCAAATCTTACGGGTTTCATATTTTTATGTTACCAATGCTGTATTCTTGTGCTAAGATTGTTGCATATTCGCCATTTTTCAACTTCTTAATAATTTTACGTTTTGTTCCAATTGATACCACATTATCCGTCTCCGTTTCGACGACATTATTATAATTCTGAATGCTTCAAATATAAATAGCATACGGAAATATTATGGAGAGATTTCATTTTGGTCGCTATACTCGATAGTTTTAATAAAAGCAAGTAAATAGGGTAAATGACTCAACTATTGCCACCTGAACGATCAACTATAACTTCCGTGCACCATTTCTATTATTCATTTATCAAAATCACGTGTTTCTTTTTATTGCCTGTTACGATGCAGCGTCTTTACTGTAAGAAACAAAATAATAAGACCCTTAAAACCCCTATTTTTGTTTACAAATTCAATAATTTAACAAAAACAATGGACGAGCTAATACTGTCATCCTTAATTCACGTACTGGCAACACATTTACTGTCACTTGTCAAAAACATTTATTCAAAACATCGAATTAAATTAGTTGAATTATGATTACGTATATTCCTTGTTGTACAGTAAGTATTGGCGACGGTAACAGTACAGACGTTCGTTTGCAACAGCAAACACTGCCATGATGGTACATGTAAAATGCGTAAATTGTTTGCACCAGTTACTGTCACTTGAATATTAAACAAAAATAATTCAATCAATCGTTAAACTACCATTCTTCGTATATTCTACGAAGCTTGTAGAATCTTAAAATAATTATCTTTCCTTATATTTGTAACTCAACTGTTACAATAAAAAACCGTCTGTTTGGTACCATAACTTTCTCCTTGATAGTAGAACAGTCATCGTTCTCGCTCTTTTAATCGACACACACATTCTTTTATCCCTTTATATAAAAGAATGATAAAGATTGTTAAGCGTTGCTTTATTTTATTACATTCACTGCACTTAGAATTCAATGTTAGATTTTGTTCATATATAACACGTTAGGGTTTCGTTGGTATTTTAGACAAGATAGTTTACAGTGGCAGCGATTGGGTAGGTGACAGTAATTGGCTCGTTTACCATACTGTATGAAATATACACATAGATAGTATGAAACAGTGCGAATAATAGAACGTTCCGATAATAGAATATTCGGATAATAGAGTGTTCGAATAATATGGGTGTTCCGATAATCGAGATTCTACTTTACTGGAAATTACAATATTTGGAGGGTGAAGCAACCACCTATTTATGTTTTCCTCTTCCATTCTCAATTTTACAAATATGAATGTGCATGAAAATCTGCAGTCTAATTATTATATTTGAAAATTTATTTAATTCCTGCTCTGTTTAACCAAATTTCGAATACCGCTACGCATTTAGTTCGCACCCATGAACACGGCAATAAAATGAAACAGAACAGAAAATTACAAACTAAACTTGGAAGTTCGAAGAAGCGTTAATGGCACAAAACCTTTACACAGATCCTACAAAAAACGTTATCGAAATCCGACAGATACAATGCAGAGCGCAAAGCGGAAGCACGTAAAATCGAATATCGTAACACTAAAAATCGTCGACACCCAAGAGCACCTAACGCTTTCCCCAAGCACTTGACTTGTGCCGATCGAGTGCAACATCGTCCAGACTAATTAAACTCACCTCGACAGGAAATTCACGCGTCGCGGCCTCGAATCACGAAATTCCCCAATCGATCGAAGGAGAGAAAAAAAAAAAGAAAAGAGAGCTCCCATTCGTTTCCGGTCCTCTCGACTCGACGCAAGGACGAAAGGAGTCGAAGCTTCGTCGTGCAGCCGAGTAATTTTGCCAATATTCGATCGGCCACGGCAAACATCAATTTGCACCGAGAGTCTCTCCAGCCTGATGGAGTATCCTGGTAGCAATCTCGAGTGTCGCGGTTCCGAACTATCCGGATAACTCGTGGACCTTGCGGACTTGTACTCCTCCCCTGTCCGACTTAAAGGGAAGTCGTGTACAGGCGAGGGAGGCAGTTCCTTCAGCGACCAACAGTCAATTTGATCGTCTCGCGGTCGAGAGACTCGGTGATCTCTGACTCCTTTGTGTCTCGTCGCCGACGTGAAATTCGTTGCCGAGGATTCCCTAGATTTCGGAAACCCCGGCAACGCCAAAAGAAACGCGATTCTTATCGTTTTTAGGGGGGACCAGGACCAGGCTGGTGGAGGGTTTATCCGATAGGGATTTGTAATTAGGCGGGGTGGTTGCAGTGGAAGGGGAACTAATTGGGGTGTTTGGATTGCAGATGTCTTGAATTAGTTTAAGGGTGTTTCGGGGATTACTGGCTGTTTTGTAATTCCAAAGCTTTCGGTTGTAATCTTGTTTTTCGTTGTACCTAGCGTAAAGTTCAAATTGAAAATCGGAATGTGATTTATTTATTTTTATTTATTTCGCGAGATAACCCTTTAGTATGCGGCGTGTATGTATAAGAGTAAGGAGAGCTATTGGAAGACAGAAATAGTCGGAAAAGGTTTCGAATTGTTAAATAGTTCGAAAACTATCGAAGGAAGCGAAGAAGTTAAGAAATTCACTAGTAGTATAATCCATAGTAGAATGAATTTTGGTGGGTCTCGACGCGTAGTCACTTCCTCGTGGTGAAACCTGGTAATTGGTATCGTTTTTCAAAGACGTTTCCATTCTTTGGAAAACGATACCAAGCTAAGAACTACGCATTAACGTGGAACACTTATATTGTAGTTTAAATTTTATCTTAGACTTTCGTTTACTTGCTTCGATGTTAGATTACATTTTACAGCTACCAGTTTCTAAGTATGATCGATTTAAATTTCCAAATGCAAGTTACGCGTATCTTTCCAATAGCGAAACGCAGACGATATTGTTCTTCGAATTTTCTTGCGCAAAAATTCCCAAATTTTCTACAACCACAGATCCAACCTCTCACCAAGTTTCAAGAATTTTGAATTCGTAGTTTCTTCAAAAAAAATTTCTATATCTCCCGCGTTCTTCGTTCCGTAACTACGCTTGCGATCGTGAAAAATGGAGGACGGCTGACTTTAGAAATAGAGAAAAATGTTTCATTTAATTTGATTTTTGTTTCACGTCGATACCTCAACTCGTTCACGAGATATGGCCGTTTAAAGTTTACCCTTACGGTTGTCGCGCGCGGAGTTATGAATGACATAGTAAACATAGTAAAACTGACCTGCGCAATACTACGAATGTCGAAGTAGGTTAAGTAGGTCAGTTCGCGGAGGCAGAGCAACGCAGAAAAAATTAAACTTTAAACTTGTCTTTACACTTTAAACTTTTACTTGTCTTTAAACGATGATATCTCGGCAACCAAAAGTCGGACTTAGGTAAAACAGAAAGCATTTTAAATGGGAAAGTTCACCGATCATGGCGATGCAGGGATTTTGAAAACGTTCGATCCGTTTCAAAATGGCGGCGGGTTGAATTTTGGGAATTTTTAATATAGGTGTTTTGGTGTGGTTTGGGGAATAGTGAAAAACTACTTTTCTCTTCAGACGATGATATCTCGGCAATCGAAAGTCGGATTTAGGTGAACCAAAATGGGTTCTAAAGGGGAAGGTTCACCGATTATGGTCGTGCAAGGATTTTGAAAACGTTCGATCAGTTTCAAAATGGCGGTGAGTTAAAATTTGAGACGTTTTAATAGATGTTTCGGGGTTGGTTAGGAAATAGTAAAACGTACTCTTCTCTTTCGACAATCATATTTCTCCAACAAAAAATAGGATTTAGATGAAACAAAATGGATTTTAACGAGAAAGCTTCCCTATTTTTTATACGCTAAGGCGAATGCAAGAATTACAAACCGTTTCAAAATGGCGGCGATCTAAAAATTGAGTTACTTTAATAGGTGTTCAAGTGTAGTTTAAAAAATAATCAAACGTATTCTTCTCCTTAGACACGTATATTTTTGCAATAAAAAATAGGATTTAGATGAAATAGTTTCACGTAATTAGGATAGATGATTATGAAGAAACTATAGGATTATTTGGATATCCATGTTGCATCCGGTGAGGGATAGTTGATCTTGTACCTCGTCTATGTTCGAACATCTCCTATAACAAAATTTCTCGGATTCTAGTGGACCAATTTCGATGCTTCTTGGCTTAAATCAAAGGGGAAGGTCCAGAGAATATTATCCTATACTTATTTACATGGATAAAAATACGGGTGAGACAATTAAAGAGATCATAACACGTACTATGATTTTCTGCGTGGAGAAAGGAATGATATCTTAGATTATGAATCGTAGAAGAAACTAAATGTATAACATGAGGCATAAAACCTAAAACAGACCATCTAATATATTTTCTTTTAGGGAGATGGTGAAATACAACTGCGGATTTAGGTATAGGCTAATTGTAAATAGGTTATAACCTATTGTGGTAACTTTTGTGTGACGGTAATTTTTTGAAAAAATTCGCTTTAGGTTCTTCTGTACACAGTGTAAGATCATGCGATTCTAATTAATGTCACAATTGATCATTATGAATTGAACAAGTATCCACTATTTCTTAATATTCGTGTTGCTCTGAATACTCTTCTCTGAATCTTTCGATTTCTTCTGCCTATTTTCTCTTCTTAAGCGAATCTACTGTCTAATAACAGCTGCTTATGACTGTTTAATATTCTCGAAAGTGAGCATTTAATTGTGGGGCGGTAAATATATGATAGCCTAGGGTAGCAAGAACTTAAATTCGCCCCTGGTGATATACCTGTGAACGTTCATGCATTTATGGAAAATTTAAATATTAAAAAAGATACACGATCCATGCAATATGCAAACATACACAAAATATCTATAGTAAAATACACTATATAATAAGTTAATATTAGATAGCTAATATTAACTAGATAGTTAATATTAATATTAGCTATAATAAAATATTAGAGGGTGAATAAAATCACTCTTTAGCTTCCGTTTCTCCATTTGTGTTTATAAACGTTTTAATTTGCATAAACATCCGCAGTTAACCTAAAGATGACACAGAAATTTCGTGTGCCAATATTAATTTCTTGTTCACAGGCGAAGGGGTTAAGCATAACGCGTACAATAAATTACGGTATACTAGCTGCTGGATTTTATTTAAGATAACATTTTCAAGAATTTCCATAAACATCCGCAGTTTACCTAATGATGACACACAAATTTCGTGTGCCAATATTAATTTCTTGTTCACAGGCGAAGGGGTTAAGCAGAACGCGTACAATAAATTACGGTACGCTAGCTGCCGAATTTCATTTAAGATAACACTTTAAATCTTCTTCTCGTGTATCATAGATCCTACACTGTACGATTCAGGATCAGATCGCGTTCAGATCATCGATCTCCCGGATAGTTCTAGGCGGTAGGAGCGTCAGTTGCAGTTGCAGCTGGCGCCGCAGTTGCCATTCGCAGTTAAAGATGCGCCGGCGTGCTTCCGTGATCCGATTAGGATTTATTATTCGAGCGGGCGCGTGCACACCTGTGCCTTTCCACCGATTGGCCAGGCCAGATAAAACGCGAATCCCACGCGCTTCCACACGCTATACCATCATCTCACCTCGATCCTTGATCCTCTACAGATCCCCTATGGATCATTAAAATCTGCCATCAATGGCGTGGCCTAGGGGACACTTGCCACACCTCAGTATTGTCCAAATGCTTGAAATTCAAAGTAAAATGAAACTCGTTTTCTCAAGCCATGTCAAGCATTTGATTATCCAAATAGCTGCAATATTTGAACAAAATTGAAAAACTACATCTGCCTGGGTGTTTGAACAGCTTGATTGCATTCAAATGAGACTAACGATAAAATGCATTTAACCCTATGCACTTTGTTGACGACTGCTATGAAGACATAGATAAATTTTCTCGAAAGTCAAGATTTAAGATCTCTAAACGGCAAAATGCCACCGAGTTGACTCCTACAATTAATATGTTAATAAAAAAAATTTACTTTACTCAGTCGTTTATGTTATTTTCGATATGGCTAGAGGAAATGCAACGCATCGAATGGCAGCAGATAAGTAGTTGAAGAGCCGCATGCGTGGTTGCTTATCACCGTGTTAAACAACTCAATCTAAGCTTGACTCGATTTGTACCTTCGAGTACTTGAACACCTGTAATTGTACCACCAGTTACACGACATCTACGAATGCTACGTTTCGACGAAAATTACAAAGAAACTTTTACTTCACCTTCCCTAATTAACCTCTCTACTTCATTTTGCCAAACCGATACGAAGCAAATCGAATCTCCGAAAGTGTTACAGACGGTTCTAGGCCTGAAGATATTCGTAAGAAGAGGGAACAGACAGCTTATCATTGGCACAATGCTGGTTGAAAGAGGAAGCATCGCGTGACACGCCAGAAATTTCTCTTCTTCCGCGTGGTTTCGCAATCCGTGGCGTGTAATAAGAATCAAGCTCGCCTTTGTTCGCCGCGGGGAAGCGTTTTCCCCGCCGCGTCACGTTTCGCGTATAAATTCGAGATAGCAACGAGGAGGAAAAATCGAGAAGGAAGAAACGACTACTGGAGAATGAAAAATCCGAAGACGGACGGGACCAGTCACGCTGGAGCAGCTGACTGAGGTGCCTGTCCGGCTAAAAGGAGATTCAAAGGAGAAACGAGGGGCGAGAGGACGATGCTATCGTGACGACGAGAGGCCCAGGACGCGCATCCAGGATAATTGAAAGTTATGATTGCGCGTCAAGGAATCCTACAGGATCCGTATGGCGGACATATTTCAGATGCAGCTAAGAACGCTAAAGGTCAACTGCTAATCTTGATGCTAATGGGAACGAGTTTGCTGCTTCCGTGGACGTAGCTACGAACGTTCAACCAGACGTTTAACCCTTTATGCTTGTTTATTTATTTAAAATATTGGGTTGAAGGTAAAGCTCGTGCCGCATTATATTTATTAGGGATACGTAACATATAAGTTTCCATCGTTTTTATATCTATGTTTCTAGCGCTGCAAAGTTGAAATTGGTTAAACTACAAGTTAAACGTCGCGTAGAATTAAAAACGTAATTTTCATTTTGTAATACTCAATGTTATAATTTGTTAATGTAAGTAGAGTTAAAAGTACAATTCATTATAAATACATCCTGTGGTTAATAAGAAATTGATATCTATTCTTTTTTACAAATCTAAATTTGCCACAGCTGCGTAAAAATCCGCAGTTTAATCAGCTACTTGTATTATAAATGAGTTCAACAATAAAAATTTGGTATCCTCTGAGTAATTGTTATCGAAAATTGTAAGTTCCAAAGTGATTATAATAATCCGATTCCATTCTGTATCGTCCTAAGCGCAACATTCATCTCGATGCAATACTTTTTATCCGCACGCGATATCATGATAATCAAAGCTAACTATCATAGCTGTAGGAACTGCTATGATTATCGTTAATCCAATCGATGTCTGGCGTAGCTCGCTGTCGATTAAGCGTATCATTTTCATTCGGCTGTCGTCGATGGGCAAACGCGCGAGCTTTATTCCGCAATTATTCTCGCGCGGACAAACATCGTTACGCCGGTCGCGAATCAAGCCCTGGCAGCGCCATAAATTCCAACAAACGGACCCGATATTATTCGCGATTTACGCTCCCATTGTTCAATATTGTCGCGTATCAATGCGATTACCTCGGGACTCGCGGAACTGGCAAAACGCGCTACTTTTGTACTGATTCGCCATTACGGCGAATTGTTCGAAGAAGAAAGCGCAACGATGTCTTCGCGGATAATTTATGGGAAAATTTGAACTTTCTGATGCCGTGCAATTGTTCCTTAATATCGGGTTGGAAAGAAAGTTCATAACGCTTTTTAAACAAAATTGAATGATAAAGTGTCAATCATTTGGTGAAGCGTAGTTGGGTTGTTGCGAATTTAGACGCAGTTCTTTAATTTTAGAGATAAAAATTGAAATTTTAACTAGTCTCTTTAATTTTGGCGATAAATGTGCGACTGTCGACGCGTTTCTTTAATTTCGTTTCAACACCACTCATTGTCAGTGAAACGTGCTACGAACTTTCCTTCCAACCCAATAATTTTGAATGCAATCAGAAAGTTGCCAAGAATTATAATAAAATTGGAGTACAATTTTAGTGGCGTCGTTCTACGTTAAATCGATCATTCTTCACCATCGGTGCCAGGAATATAAAATTATTGAGGATCTTTAAATTAGATCGACTCAATCGTTTGCAGAAAAGAAACGTTTATTAATAAAAAGTGAGTTACAAAATACGGAGGTGAAACCCTTCGGTGAGAACCGTTACACACACAGGGTTGTCGCAATACTGTCTGGAAAAGGCGAAAAACAGTTGGTATATATAGTGTCGCCGAACGGTTAGCGGACCCATGGCTTTTATGGCCTGACCTGAGCCTACGCCAAGCGGAGAAAATCGCAGCAGAAAATTACAAATTCAAAATACAATCTCAATAAAAATAAATATATAGATGCTAAAATGTAATGACTTTCATTAATACCGCGCAAGTAATTGTACTAATTCTCTCATCGCAAATTCGGTTTTCAATTGCCAAGTTGGTGAAAACGGAACTCTCACGAAAAAGCTTCCGAGCGGAGAGGGTTAATAAAATTTTCTACCCTCTACAATTAGAACTTCCACTTAATCCCGCCCAGCTTGATGACGTTCCTGACGTTCTCCGAGTGTCAACGACCCCGTAATTTCCCTCTAATAACCCGGACGACAATAGCGCAACGACAAAGAGAATCGCGTGTTTTCGGATATGATGACGTTCGAACACCCACGCGTGAATATTTACACCGGGTCCACGGTGTAAACTTGCTCCTCTCCGCTGGAAAGAATAGACGCGCAGCTGGCAAGAGTAACTTCCGATTAGTGACTGTGAGGAGCCAGACGGGAATCTGCGTCGCCAGTAGAAGAGTTAAATTAATCTGTCCCCGGTTCACGTGATGCTTAGCTACTATCTCGCGTTAGTCACGAGTTGCTTACGCACGATTTTTGTTTTTTCGGGTCGGTATCCATGATAATAGGTCGTTGCATACGAAATGGCTGATTTTACGTCGCTCGAAGATTTCTATTCGTTAACCAATTAATAGTAGTATTAAAAGCTCTGATTTTTAGTTATTGGGACATCGAGGAGGAGGAGGAGGGGATTGATTTAATCCCTTAACATTCATTTCAACTTCCATTTACTTTCTAGGTTACAGGTTACCAAATTTCATTGCACAAATTCTTAATTTGAGTATATTGGGTCGTTTCTCTTGCATTTTCAACAGTGTGCGAAATACGTTCACAAAAATAGGGAGTAGTGAAGGCAAAATAGAATTGAAACATAAATTATTATTAGAGGGTTTGGTCCAAACATAGACTAATTAATGTACAGAACTTATGAAGCATAGTCCTATATTGGGAACGGCGCAATTCTACTACCAAAGGATAAATTAAATTGCAAAAAAGAACTAGTAACCATCGTTTGTTGTATTAACGTATTCTATTAAGAACAGTGTGATTGTTATGAATATCGCAATCGTAGAAATGTTCAAAGGTATCAACTATAAAATTCGGACCATAATTACTAAAATAATTCCCCTGAATATTTATATTTATCTGATTTTCGTATTAATAAAACCTTACGTTCCTTAACAGTGGTTTTAGCGTTGAGTTCCAAAGAGCCATAACAAAAAGGATAGGGGTTCAACCTTTTACACGATGAATGTAAATCTATAAGTTCCACACCGAAGAACACCAAGTACGACCTAGGAATATACTTCACAGAACTATAATATTCGTTTACTCGTGCAAATAAAGCGTCACTGTCTAATAGCGGATATGAGAAATAGTTTTTTCCCCTTACATTTTGCACAATCTTTAACCGTTAGTGTATGTAGCTATCAAATTACGTAGGAGCAAAAGGATTGGCGAATAACTATGATAATAAGGCGGATAAAATTGAAGACAGAGATCATGTTCTGAGAAACAAATCCGATTTCTTTCGTGGATAAAGGGGATGCCCTTTTCTCGTTCGAGGATGGAACTAATCAGAACGGAAGGTTATTACGAGGGCGCGTCGGATTGGCGAAAACGACAGGCCGATGTCCGATTCGATTATTTATCGAGGCGATCATGTAGCAATTTATCGGTGTCGTCCGACAGATTCAAAGCTAAACGAGGTCAGGGGACGTCGATGTCAATTTCCTCGGTGTTTCCAGTGCATATTCGATCGGTGATTTGCCGTCCCTGTCACGATAAAGCCTCGTTGATAAAAGCTGCGCGAACGAAGCTCACGGGGATATCGTTTTATAGACGCGGTTTGCGAGAAACCTAGCGACAACTCGATGGTTGCTTACTATTGCAGCTTGCACTCAATCTTGCTCGAATTTCGAGGGAACTGAGAGACTAATGTCTCCCATTTGAACTTCAATTAAACAAAATTACATTTGAAACATCTTGGTAATTCTAGTGTCAATGATGCTCAATTTAATATACAGTCAGGCATAGAAGTCTGTATACATATTTTAAATTTTTAACATCAGTATATTTTTGGACATATTCTAGAATAATCAAAATATGGTGTAAATTCATAAAATATAAAATTAAGAATGAAGTGTTCCTAGAAGATCTTGATCACATGAATACAATTACTCCCAAAAGTGTCTAGAATATAATTTTATTTCTATTAGACAAATTATAGAACGTCACGGATACATCAAAACATCTAACAAATTATAAATGTAGTTATAACAATCAGTTTTGTATACGTTAATGCACGTACGTAGACTTTTATGAAACCTAATTGTCAAAATGTACGTAATGTGAACAGTTCCAATTAATAACTAGATTAATGCTCTTAAAGTGATCGAAACACTTGTACCTTTTTAAATACTTGAAATTTAGATATTTACAATGTATACTTCTGCGATTGATTGCATAGTGACAGTAACAAAAAAGACAATTGGACTTTCTTCTACATCTTCAATTACGTAGTAATGAATTTACTATATTGAACGTATAAAAAAGACGTTCACAAATAAAGGAGATCTGTTGAACAATATTATGTGCCAAATTGGAACGTTCTAAAATAGTTAAATATAAGTTACGCGCGAACCTTAAAGTGACAGTACGTGGTACATCTACCCTATGGACCCTAACCTCTTTTTATGAATACCTTTAATAATTGTTTAGAACAGGAAGACCTCGAATCAACGCGAATCACTAAATGACCGTCCAAACGAGACTCATTCGACCAATCAGTTCTACGAAACTCCCCCTGTGACCCCTCCCCATGTGTTCGAATCGAAACGAAGCCGATTGCAGTGTTGGGTTGAGTCTAGTTTTGTAACGAGACGAGCCGGCTACAAATTTCCACGGGTCGGCCAATTTAAATATGCATGAGGGACACGTGGAGGCGGAAAAAAAAAGAAGAAGAAGAGGAGAAACGAGTTCGACGAGCAAGGCGGGGGTGACTGGGTTGTTTCGCGGCCGACCTCGTTAACCCCTATAGAAGGGTGTCTCGTCGGAAGTGACGAAGGTAGTCGAGCTGCAGGTGGCAACGGAGCGGCTCTCACGGATTATCGCGAGGGGTAATCAGCTTTCTCTAAGCGAGTTCAGGTACGCTACCACGGGGATTTATTATTTAGCTTCACGGCCAAATGAGTAAATTAAACGTCTCAGGGGCGAGAGAGCCGGAATCGTGTCGAATAACTGCTGGTGAAGGATCTCTTTTTAGTTTTTATTTAGGATAACGCTTTCAAAGGTGTTTTGAGGATTATTTATATGAAGTTTAGTGTACACGGGGATTCAAACCCGTAAATAGATAAATAAATAAATAAATAAATTACTTTCTGGTGCTCTTCATATAAATCCAATTTATATTACACATTATTTGAATATTTTCGTACGTTTCTTGTTTCAGCTACAAAACACGAATGAAAATGAAAAATTTATCTCGACCTGTCCCTTCGGTGCTCGACGTCTAATTTTTATTTGTCCAACCAAGCCCCACTTTCTTGAAGGCGTCGCGTCGGGACGACCGGAAAAGGTATCGATGCACCGTAAATACGTTAGGGGTGAGTAACCCCTTTTCGTAGAAGCGATCGCAAGCAGAAGACTAGCTTCGGCGAAGCTCGAGCTTCAACTACCGTTGATCCGGGTGGAATTTCATTTTCTACGGATTTGCTTGGCCCTTGCCGACTGTTAATTGGAAATTCAATTCCACGAATTACGCTTTCGGCTGCACTTTTACGCCGGGACGCTTGGGAATCGCGTCGAGACAAATCTTGTTAGCTCCCTCACTATTGCGATACTCTTGTCCCGCTTTTCCAACTAAATTATTCCCACGTTCGATCAGTGTTTATTTAATGAACCTTCCGTGGACGTAAATGGCACGCAAAGCACACAATTGTTTGGGAGTAGTTTTTTGTATTAACCTTTAGTATCCCTTATAGGAGTTACACGCAATGTGCATATTAGTAATTAGGTAGTATTAGTATTTATATGATATTATCTTGTAGCACTATTATATAGTATTTATTATATGGTATTTAGTTATTTAGTCATTTAATATTATTTACATGTATTACATATTAAAGTTACATATATATTTCACAAGTTACGAAAAGAAACATTAGCAAAAACAAAATATTACTAATTAGGCTTATATTTGGAAAACATATACAGTGGCTGAAAGTAAAACTCGAACGTTTACATTTTTATGCTTCAACGATTGATAGCATAAGAAAAACAAATTAAACAAGAAATAGATACATTTCATAACTTATAGAAATTCAACTTTATTGAAATTCGCGAATAATAAAGGCAGAAATAGTTTACATTAATTTTTAAAAAAAAATTTTAACGATTATGATCTACTGTTAAGTATGAGAGTTGGTTGATAATATTGTGGGGACTTATCGGCTGAATCAGGAAAACTTCATGTTATTGATGCGATTATGAACCAGAATAAATATTTACAGATTTCACAAAACGCAAAAATTGGGTGTTGTCGATTATTTCAGCTTTTATCAAGACAACGATTTGAAATATCGGACTCACAATGTTTATTTGCGGTTGCTTTTCTTATAACTGAATGCAAATAGATCCTGTTTTTTTATTTCCAATGAATTTGTATGGCCTTAAATAAAGCTGAATATAAGTAACTTTATCTTGCATAAGCTCCATAAAATATGATAATGTAAGTGTCCAATTTTTACTTTCAGTCACCGTAGCTTATATGCATATATAACCTATATAACAAAATACTATTTCATGAAAAACTCAAAGACAATTAACGAGACATCAGACCTCGTAGTTTCTGTTTTGCTCTGCTATATAGACGACATACCTCGCGTCGCAACTTCTGTTACGCGATGCTACGAACCAAATATTTCGTGTCTATCCTTCAATGTTTACAAAGTAATGACACTCATTCGACACTTGGAGAGAGACCTTCAACGTCTGATTTCGTCTGTAGAAACAGTTTTCGCGGAGTAGTCCATGCGTAAAGTACTCATGGGTCGGCGAATGAATAATTAAATATCATAAGTGATAGTGATACTAGCAATTGTAACGGTGATAACGATTCGGTGTGAGTGACAATGACGTTCCATTATTGGAGAGATGGCATCAACTTTACGGCGAAAGGCGATAGAAGGTAAGTAAAGGATTATCCAAAAGTACCTTTAGGATGTTGAATAAGAATATCTGTCAAACGCTATGTTTGTTAGTAAAATAGAGGTGAAAGAAATAAAAATTGAAAACGAGAACGAACGAAGATAATAGAAATAAAAAAACAGATTAGAAAAGGGTAAAGCAGAAAGGGAAAGGAAAAAAGTGAAGGTAGGTGTTCCTATAGTCTATTTTGGATAACCCTATACTTACAACTGATGTTAATTTTCAACCACTCTTTCTAAATTACGTAAGCAATCGTGTCAGCGATCAGAGATAATCTGTCTTGTCAGTGAATAATAACCTCTTTTCTATCTTCCAATATTTTTTTTACAGTGAACTTGTCGATTTGTGACAAGAAGTAATGGATGCAAATGTTTGTATAATCTTTCTATAAGTAAGCTGCCCCACAGCATCGCATAACAGAAATTGCAACGAGAGATATTTTGTCCACGGTACCGAATAACGATAATTGTGACGCGAGATATCTCGTCCTTGGTAACGAAAAGGTTAAGAGCGGTTGAAGAAGGGGTTTCTATAAAAAGACATGAATTGTGTAAAATGGACTGCAACCAAATTTACAAAGTTAGGTATGCAGTCGATTACTGGGCGGTTTACCTTAATTACATATGAATCGTCCTATAGCAATCGATGACCATAATTATGTGCGACTCCTATCTGATCTCAATTTATTACCGCTTGAGAAACGTTGTATCTTACTTGGACTTCATTTCGCTTATAACGTAATTAATGGTATTGTTAATTGTTCTTACGTATTGGAGTCCTTCAAGTTTACCACGTCTTTCACAGCTATTCGACACCAAACTCTTATGTTAGATGAAGCTCATACTACGCTATACGGTATTAACAATGGTCTCAACTCGATTCTAAAGAATGTTAACATGTATTGTAAATCCATCGACTTCTTTTCCACTCCCGCTAGCTTTAAATCTCAATTATTACATTGTTTAAACTCTTACGATTAATCTTAATTTTTCTTTCTACTGTAAAGGGTTTACCCCCGTTAATAAATAATAAATAAATGAATAAATTATTTTACACGTTTTTCGTGAAAAGAATTTTGGGAGCAGTGGGAGAAGAGGGGAAGGGATGGAATACGTCGAAAAGAAAAAAAACCGAGAGAAAAGGAGAAAACGGAGAATGGAATAAAGGAAAACACAGGAAGGAAAAAGTGGCTAATAACGGAGAGGGAAGGGGGGTACAGGTTGCAATAATGAAGCTAAAGATATAGAGTAGGAAATGCCAAAGAGTAACAAGTAGTTAAGTAGTTATAGATGGTAATTGTAGTAATATTAAAAATAACGTAGATTAAATATAGACAATTAGTATATAGACAGATAGATAATATTCAATAATATGTATGACTCTAAACAGGACAGAATTTATGTTTGTTAAGATTACGGAATCATTGGAATTCTAACAGGGAACCAATAAATATATAAACATATACATTTCATACATTTTTGTGCATATCTAATTCGATCACGCGAATATCGCGTCGCAACCAAAGGGTTAACAGTTTAACAGTAAAAGAATGCATATATTTGTTCTAATTTCGATGCGAAAAAACCTCTTCGTCGTTAGTGAAAAGATTGTCGTATCAGATAAATGTTTAATTTCGTGGTCGATAATGGGTCTAGTTACGGCAAGGTCGGTGTTTACCTAATTATTTCCGTTCGACGGTTCCTCCTTTCTCCAAGGATTCGTCTGCCAACTTCCGGTCAACAAAATGAAGGATTCCGTTTGTAAATGCCGCGTTTTCGGGAACTCTGATATCCTTACGACGTTCGTTTACGATCCCCCGTTATATTTGTACGACGTCTACGCTTTCTCTCTACTCGCCGACGAATAATTTATACTTCGTTGATAAACATCTGCTTCGGAAAATGTCGCACGACACGCAAAATTCGCATCGGCGCAACTTTTCTCTCCAGAAAGTAGTCACGTTTCGTTTGGTTTCTTAATTCTGTGTGAATATATTTTTACGTTTATAAACCGATATAAGGTAAATCGACCAGTAATTGACCAGTGAAATTTTTACATTACGTAAAGAAATGGAAATTATAAGCTTGAAAATTATTAAAGGTTTATAAATCAATTTTAGTGGCATTTACAATAAAATATAATTGTTTTATTTAAAACAAAGGCTCTTGAATCATGGTTTTACGCGTGTTGCACTTTAAAATTAATTAAAGGACAGTATAAAAGGAAAGAGTAAGGATATTTTTACGAATAAAATTAATTACTAAAGAGAAATGAATTCTGTTAGATTGTTGCAAATGAAATGGCCGATTTTATGTAGCTCATAGTTTTATGATCAGTAATGAATTAAAAGTAATAGTAAATGGCATTTACTGTACACAAATATAAAGCTCGGAATTTGTTACATTTTATACTACTGATAGATCGTTAATTGTTTTAAAAAGGAATAGCAAACAATGAAATAAAATAAACTATGCATACAAGTAAAATTCTTATGTTCTTTATAAAATGCACTTTAAAATTAAAGTTAAGCTGCAACGCAGTGGAAGTTCCCTTATTATTAATATTATTTATGCAAGAACAAATATAATTTGTGAACGGACAATTCAACGTTAGTTTGAAAAATGTTGTACCTACTGAAAACATAAACCTAAAAAGTATATTTTACAGTATTACATATAGTATTACATATAAAAGTATATTTTACAGTATATTTTACAGTATATATTTTAAAGTATATTTTACCAAAAGAAACGATTGACAATGACAAATTAAAAATTTTACATGTATCCAATATTCATCAATGTTTTCAAACCTTTGTACACAAATTAATAACGCGCTATTTAATTAATTAATGAGTAGAACATTTTGGGCTACATAAAATCGGCCATTTCATATGCAACGACTTAAATTCAATTTCCACAGTCACTTTATTAATTCAATATTATTTTCTATAAACTATAAACTATGTTTACCTTCAGTATCGCTTTGTGGCGACAACAATTGACTATAAGCAACTAAAACAACAGTTAAAAATTTTAAAAAATACAAGGACTCGTATTTATACTTAAAGATACTGCATTTGCACATCGAACTCTGAACCAGCGAACCTAAAATTGCCCGATTTAAAATACCGGACTATCTAAAAGGGAAGAAAGTTAAGACACACTTCGATTCAAAGATTATCTTTCGAACGTCAAGTTGCGACGCTTCTTTCGAAATCTGCCAGATCCAAAGAGGCAAATTGTTGGCTCGCGACTGACCAGAGTGTCGAAATGGAAAGGCTATAGATTAACCGGTGCAACGTGGATCCGACCGAGTGCAACGTTCGACCAGAAACAAGTCGAACAACGGAAGGTGACATCGTGAAGAGGAGATTAAACAGCGTTCTCGACGAGAAGCTTTAATTCCACTTCTTTCGAGGTTTTAATCAACGGCCAGCTAGCTCACGTAATCCCAGAAAAAGAGTGCCCTCGCCAAAAACTATCCGATCGGATCCGATCGGCAAAAAAACAACAGCAAAGGAAGGGGGAAAACGAAGAGAGAAGGACGCGAATAATCGAGCCGGTAATCCGAGCTGAAATATTTTCTTTGACTCCTGGTTTTTATCATCCCCGAGTTATGAGCAATGAAAAAACGACCCGCACCTTCGAGATTCGGGATTTAGAGATGTTGATGTTTGATGGTACTTTTTTCGGCTTTTAAGGAAGAGGGTGATATGGGAATCAAGGGATGAAAGGTGAAACGTGTTTTTTAGTACGCGTTCACTGCTGAACGAAATTTATCGGTTATGAGTAGACTGCGGATTTTTGTGCACTTGTGGAATGTTTAAATGCTCGAAAAAGCACGCAATGCTCATAATATGAGAAAATATAGAAAATATCGACAGTGAAACACATTTTGTAATATTCACAGGGGCAAATTAATTAATATTTGGCGTACATTTTTCTATTTACGTTTGTAAAAATATGAATTTGCACAAAGATTCGCAGTCTTGTGTGTGATAACACAGCGCTGCAATTATGCCTTATATAATAGTGCAGTTGCAGGCTGATAAAATTCAGCTTCTCATTTTAGTCGTACAATTACTATAGGCGGTATATGTATTGGATTGAATAGAAAGTTCGTGCTGCATTATATTTATATTATATTTCACAATGTTTTCTAAATAGTTAACGATTAGATCTAAATGTACCTTAATTTAGCTGTTCCAGTTCAGTTTAAGAAAGACTTTCTGGGTAGCAAAATGCTTCTATTATAACTACAAAACTAACTTGATTTTTCAAGCCACTCTCTATTTCAGATGTGTTCATCCAATATAAATTTCTCTACGAATTCTACAGTAATAATCGCAATAAATATTAACAATTTTCTCATTGAATTTTCCACATAAATTATTGATTAATTTGAAGACTTCCAGTATTTAAAAAGGAACAAAAATTACAATACCATATAGGAATCATTCAAGTTTGCAAAAAAAGAATGCAGGAAAGGAATTGTTCGTATGATACAAAAATGACACGACGGCGATTTTTTTTTATTTTTTTTTTTTTTAAGAAAGACTTCTCAAACTTGTCCAATAAAACTCGGGAATTCTCGGGCTTTTTTATCTGCGGTTCGCGAGGTGCATCTCGAACGCAATTATTCGCGAGCTTCACTCCGCCGCTCGCTTCTTATCCTGATGTATGCTCGCTACGCTAAACTTTTACGGATGGAGGGTGAACGCGAGTCGAGCACCTTTATCACCCTCTTCGCGTTTAGGCGAAGTGTGCGTCAAGATTTCATACACTTTACTTTATTATCTCGCGTAAGAATTCATCTTAATAATAACAACAATTTAAACACTGTACAATTTGTAAACCTATAAAAAGAGCAAGACATTTTCCAAATAAATTACAAAAAAGAATATTAACACTAGAACTGCGAAAATGGTCAAAACAATTCATCTGTAATTTCTTATGAAAGTTGTGCAAACTTACAGTAATGCATTTTTGAAGATTTTCGAAGATTTTCTATAAATATTGCGAAGGAAGATTTATTTTCCTTACATTATGTATTTTTGCAAAAATGCTATCATTTTAATCACCTTGGTGAAAGCAACTGTATTTCAATTACGTCGCAAACAATTGATTATTTCAATATTTAGTTATAATTTCCATCGTTTTAAAAGTGCCGTTGTCTTACTGTACTCTAAACAAGTAACGTTGCATGCGATACTAAACTCGATTCTATATAAGAATGAATAGTATATTCTATGCTTCGCCGATGGTATAATTAAATCATTAAAAAATTAGCAAACTCATCCCTTGAACCCTCACTCTTCGCAACCGTTTAAAAATGATCGTTTTATCGAACAAAACTTACTCCGATCTGTAAGAATCTATCAAGATGAATGGAACGAAGATTTTCGTGGTTTTCCCGCCGTGAAAATTTCCTCGTGGCGGTCATCGACTCCGACAAAGATGGCGAAACATAGCTTCCTCAAGTTCGAGCGTGTGAAATCGTGGTAGTTAAACCAAAATGTTTACGTGCGATGGCTGTCGCGACGCGGCTCGTACACTCGTCGAGTTAGTGGAGGCGCGGAACGGAAATGAGAAAATTCCTTTCTTCGTCGCCTAACGCGTGCGTCATTCTTTTCCGAAATTAAGCTAACCTTCGTAAGAGAAAGAGCCACTTGGCTGATAATGGCCGTTGCATTAGGCTGAAAATTACGTGGAAATTTGAGAACATGCAGCAGAAGAATTCGTAAGCGTAAAATAGGGTGTTACCATGAAGGTGAAAAATATACGCGATGGTATGGTGAAGTCAGAAGCGTAGGAACGTGTAGGTGCAGACGAAATTTGTGAATATTTTTAGTCGCCGACTTTGGAGGGTGATTTCAGCCCCTCGAAACGCGAATCTTAGCAGCTAAATAAAATACGTGTCCATTACATTCGGATTCTTCAGTTGTGCGGAAAATGTTATTAAAGTCTAACCGTAATAGTGATGATTATTATTAGCGATGTTAAAGTATTTGGCATATTTTATTAGCAGCATTATTATTAGCATTTATCATACTCCATTGGCACTATTATTATTAGTATTTAGGATATTTTATTAGTAGTATTATTGTTAGTATTCAGCATGTTTTATTAGCAGTATAATTATTAGTATTTAGCATATTTCATTAGTAGTAGCATTGTTAGTATTCAGCATGTTTTATTAGCAGTATTACTATTAGTATTTATCATATTTTCTTAGTAGTATTATTGTTAGTATTCAGCATGTTTTATTAGCAGTATTATTATTAGTATTTAGGATATTTCCTTAGTAGTATTATTGTTAGTATTCAGCATGTTTCATTAGCAGTATTGTTGTTACTATTTAGCATATTTTATTGACAGTATTATTATTAGTATTTAGCATATTTTATTAGCACTATTATTGTTAGTATTTACCATGTTTTATTCGCAATATTTTTATTAGTATTTATCATGTGTTATTAGCAGTATTATTAGTAGTATTTAGCATATTTCATTAGCAATATTATTATTAGTATTTAGCACATTTTGTTAACAGTATTGTTACTAGTATTTAGCATATTTTATTAGCAATATTATTATTAGTATAATAACGTATAGTAAAACAACATGCTATATTATATTATGAATGGTATAAGAATGTCTACCAAAGCCACCGGTAAAGTACCTATATAATACCTAATTTTTCAGTAAACGTGCGTGAAGGGTGGGTAAAAAAGGGATGCGTAGGAGTTTCTAAAAGTATCCATGACGAATCAGCGAAATTTCGGAGCTCAAGACAGCGATTGATCGGTGACTTGTTAAACTAATAAGATAGAGCAACGGAGGGGAGTCTACAACCGCCCTGCTCGCTAGCCTAAATGCGATTGGCAAAGGGGAGAGCCTCCAATCGGTGTAATCATCGTGACGCGGATGAATTTAAAATGGATCTCTTCATATTAGGACACACCTCTGAACGTAGCCCCGTTTCTTTGCCAACAGATCCCCGCATCGCGTCGATTTTATACCCGTGTCATTGTTGCCGAAGGGTGAGCTACCCTTCTTGAAGATTTAAGGGATTCGCCGTGAGATTCTCTTACAAACAGCGTTAGTAAATTGCTGAACTTTTAGGAAGAGAATTGAATAAAGGGAAATCTTCTTTACACAATAGAAATTCTGGATAGAAAGTAGTATATCCGAAATGGGATATTGTGTAATATTTTAGTTTCGCTTATTGAAATTACACGGGCTAAAACGTATAAGTTGAAAATCGAACATTGGAACAATGGAAATGAATATTGTATTCTTTCTTACGTTCTAATGCTGTATTTGCGCACGTACCAATGTAAGAGAAGAAAGATTGCATTCCGCGTTTAGTTTGCCTTATACTAGAAAGTATAAATTTATTATCAGTGCTAGAGGCTGTGTGCAATATAAACATTTAAGATTATTTTACGACTGGCCTATATTTGGACCGCACTATTAACAACGAAAATTTTTGTTGTTACTTTAATTTTATAATTCGTAGCAAACATTACTTTTGTTCGGCATATTTCAATTCTAATCAGAAAGCTAAAATGTTATAGATATACATTGATATGAAAATGATTAGATATCTTCAACAGGTTCAGCAATAGATGCTGAAATAAAAGTGGTAAGCTATATTTCAATCACCTCCTCTATAAAAATTCAATGTGGCCTTTAGTTTGCTTTTTTTTACTTCATACTATTGTGGCTTGTACGAATACCTACTTATAGCGAACACTTTACTCTTTATAAATCACCTTCCTCACAGCAGCAGAAACTCGACAATTTTCGAATTATTCACTTTTAACACGTTCATAATCCGTTATATACTAGTTATGCAGTCGCATTATTTATACACGTGACAGTATTGGCCGAGATCTAGTTTTTTACTGCAGCGATCCAAAGTTCGAATCCCCGTTCAGATTAAGATACTCCCCCCCCCCCCCCCCCCCCCCCCCCCCCCCCCCGCTTTCATTTTATTTCATTCCAATTTATGACTGCTTTGAAGCATTATGGCATTCGTATTACGAGATTTCCGGAATCCATAAATGAGATTCATTTCCACGATAATTTTATTACTTCTCGATGCTCATTTTTCCTCTTAAGCAACTTTTCATTAACCGATCTTCCTCCCAATCGTCTATAAATTCTCCGTTAAATTTCCTATTTATACAATAGCACTTGGCGTTATAAAAATCTTACAATTAACGTGTTTTAATTAGTTTCGTATTATCGCGTCTGATCGAAAGCTTTTTGCCAGTGGTGGTAGAGGAATTTTCATTGTACCAGTATAACTCGTTGGACTAAAAGACATCGACGCAAAGAGGCATTCGAATTCTGGAACGTTCCCTGGGTGCTTAATCGCGTATCGAAAAATATATCGCGGCGCGAAATCGCGACGGGGTAGGATAGGAGTTTCAACATTGGAAACCGGTCGACCATGCGGATCGAATGTCCGCTCCGATGGACGTGCGTAATTGAACGATGCTATGGCTGATCGAGGTGACATGCAGAAAGCGCACCGTGTCCGCTTAAAATTCATACCCTGCGTTCGGCTGATCCTGCGATTTCAATAAACACACCCCATCGTTCTGCATCTTCTTTTAAAAAAAAGCCAACCGTATACCCTTTCAGCATTCTTCCTTTCGCTTCCAATTCTTGGCTTCGTCCTCTCATTTCAAGGTTGAGATTGAAGGATAGAAAATGTAGAGAGGGGTGAAATAAAAATTAGATTATGGCATTGATTTACTACAGGATAGACCACTCGTTTATAAAGATATTATAAATTGTGTGCCTGGTCGAACTTGGACTAAACTTATATGAAAAAATGATACAAAAGTTTACGAAATCGAATGATTGAAGGGGGGAATTTACTTGTTATTAATATTCGGAAAAAATTGATACCTTAGATTAGTTATGTATAGTTTTTTAATTATCAAAGATAGTGTCTTATTATTTTGTTCAAGTGGAATTGTATTATTTTGATTTAAATTGGATATTTGATGTAATGTTTATTTAATTTAGAAAGGAACTGGTTAAGTATAAATCGTTTCATTTCACATGTGATGCTGTTTAATATAAATATGATATTAGGCTCTCATCTCAGAAATCACAAGGTGTGTTATAATTTTTTCCACCGGTATATATGTATACACATTAGCATAGGTTTGAATTTTAGAGATCAATTATGTCGAAAACAATTGATTATTGCAATATTTAGTTGCAATTCTCCTTATTTTAAAAAAGTTGTTCTCTCATTCTACTCTAAACTAGTAATGTCGCATGTGATACTAAAATGGTAATTAGTGTCTTTACTTGCAAATTTGACAGATGTAAAAATTCAAAATGAAAAAATCGGAATGAAAATCGGTATTAGGGGTTAAGTTTTATTGGTGCAGATACGATAGTTTTGATTAAATTAAATATGATAGTATTTGTACATCGTCTTTTTTGTTGCATCATTTAAATACTGATGAGTTGAATTCAGCAATATTAAGTATTCCTTTATCAAAAAATTATAACCAAAAAATCAAAATGCTGCGTAGATAAGTTGAAGTTGAATTTGAAAATAATTGCTACATTATCAATCAATAATTATCCAAATATAAAAATGACAATTATATTACTTAAATATTAAAAATTATTCATATTCGCTGCACTATATACAATCATTAAAATATTCAAAGGTAAAGCTGTATTCATTGCAAGATTAATTCTCCACTTTAATACTCCCTTAATACTCGATTTCAATGTTTCAGTTTTCATTGAATAATATGACTATGGCCAATATTTATCAAACTTTCATCACGCGAGCATCCCAATATTTTAAACCTAGAATAAATATTTCCAGCAGGAGCTGAGTTTAATAACGAAGAAATCAACGACGCAAAGAGCGCACATAACTCGCAATGGTGGGCGAGGTGATTCATTGTTTTCGCGGGATGCGCACCTGAAGCAGCCAGAAGATAATTGGCCGTGTATCTATTCCTGTCAGTCTCGATCCATCTTCTTTACGAGGCTGTTCGTCACTGGCCATTTATTGGCTATGCTACGTTTTCCTGCACGAAACCGTCTCAAAACACAAGCTCGATGCATAAACTCGTCATCAAAGAAAAACAATCTCCTTCGGTCTGTATTATATTAGGGCACTCGATTACTTCTTACAAAATACATATTGCAGCTGTTTTAGCTTATAGAAGTAGATGTTCTGTATGTGCTATTTATACAAAGGATTAAAAATTAATTAGTGGTATGAATTAAAAATTACTTTATAATTCTCGCAATCTCTTGATCTAGTTACAATGAAAAATTGTTGAATGAATGAGATCAGAAGATCCGAAAGGGTTACTCGAAGATTAAATCTGATTTATGGAATCATTTACGAGATGCATGGAATTTGATACAATAAAACAATTATGATATACAATAGCAAAATTATTAGGTGTACCAATGAATAATACACTTCTTTTGTTAAATTCACCATTTATTTTTAACACAATAAAATACGTGTGTTAAAAATTTGTTACTAAAATGAAGGCTTGATTATTCGATAAAATAAATTCATTAACTTAGATTTATATCTCGGTAGCACATTTAAAATTTAAACTACATTTATTAAAAAAATAGTGAATTACTTATTGTTATGCCTAATACTGCGAATGCTCAGATTAATTAAAACAGTGATCGAGAAACTTTAACTTTATATTACATAATTGATCGAGTTTTCAGTGTGAAATTAAATATATATAAATACTTTGTGGTTCAAAATATTAAAGTAAAAGATGATTCTTAAAGGTTCTAATAGTTTCTTAATGATTTTTTATGTTCATTTAATTTTATCCAAGTGTCCTAATATTTTTGCTAGTACAAGGTTACAAAAAAATTTGGCCCATAAAAGCAAAAACGTTGGCAAAGCATTTGATTTTTACATAGGAGAATCGAAAGGATAGAAGAAAGTGGTGCTTTATAAGATTAAAATTGGAAAGATTTTGCAAACAGTTTCTTATTATTGGGAAATATCTGCGATGCTGTATTGAATGTCACGGTATTGTAAATTCTCGATAAATGATAGAAGAAACTTGGAAACCTCGAGATTCGAAGTTAAATTGAAGTTCCATGTATGAGGTTGGAATCTATTGGATCTCATTGTTTGGTCGCTTGGAGAGCTTCGATTTGGTTTCGATGGGTTAGAGAAGATTTGTGATGCCAATATTTCGATTTTTCATTGTCTTTATGATAACGAAAAGCAAATACGGTATTATCGATAGAAATTAATGCAAATTCTGACCCAATTGTAGTGAATCCTTTCAACTGTGTTCATAAAAGCCTACAATTATTCTACAATAAATTATGATAGCGTTCTGTCCGATAAATCAAGTGAGAAATGTATTTAAATGTGTTCCAAAATAGATATAAACATAAGTAAAATAAAAAAAGCTGAGTTTAATAGAATTTAAAATAACAAAATTGATCTAAAATTGATAACTAAATTGAATCTGAACACAAAGTTGGACCACGTAGACTCAAACAAATAAAAACATTAACCCTTTCGCCACGATCCATGAAAATTAAAAGCATTTTTGACGATTTTTGATACTTTTTCTTAGAATTAGGACAGTTTTAATTAATGTGACAATCGTATGGGTATAAATATTTCGACATTCTATACAATTAATTGTATTAATTTAATTAATTATATTAAAACAGAAAATTTATATATTTAATAATATGAACTATTCATCTATCAAAAATCTATATTTATATATTAGAATTTTCGAGTGTTTTTATCAATTGAAATTTCACTTATGAATGAAATGACATGAACATTTATTTTTAAAGTGACCTAAGCCCTTTCAGGCATCTGAAAAAAATTGTTGGCCTAGTTAATTGGACTAAACGAACAATTTGATTGTTTAACTTACACTTATTTGAGTTCATAAATACGTTCGCAACATATGCAAAACTTAACACGATTTTTCAGTAAAGGCAAACGCAAACCCTTTAATATCTCGAAACTAAGGAAAATAGACTTACACCACTTCCGAAATAAGCGGTCCACACGATGGCGTAAAATATACAAATTATAGTAGTAACAGTACTGCGCTATACAGAATTTATGGTAGTACTTTAGCAAAATATTACCTAAATTTTGGGAACGTACACGTACGTCCGTTTTAGCGAAAGGATCACGCGATATATCATCGAACTTTCCCCTTAAATTTTATCGAACTACAACTAACAAACCCGAAACTATTAATTATAATGCATTAATCATTAAAACATACTCTCCCCAATATTCCACGAACATCGCCCTCAAATGCAAGAGTAAAAAGACGACACAGATGAAAAACAAAGGGGGAGGGGAAAAAAAAAATGAAGAAAACCACACAGGCTACCAGCTGCGAAGGCCGAAGGGGTGAGTAGTTAATGGACCACCCTTTGGTGGTCAAGAGTTGGCTCCAATCAAACGGCCATGAAAAGGGAAGGGTGGCGCGAGGGTGCAGCGCAAAAGTTAATCGTCCGCGAGGTGACATTTGAAGAGGAAAACGGTGCGAAGAGCGGGAACGAAGGGAAATAGACGCGGCGGAGAGGATGAATCACGTAAAATGGAAGTGCGAGCTTCGGAAGTGGGAGACGTGCAACTGTGCAACGAAGGGAGACAGCTAGCGGTTAGGTGGGGGAAAGGGAAGTGGGTGTCGCGAAGGGTGACGAGAGAGAAGCAACACCCATGCAAGAAAGAGAGGCAAAGAGGGGGTGAAAGCTGCATTGCAGTACCCGACCCTGGCTAACAGAAGCGCCATCCATTGGTCCGTCCGTGTGATTCCGGGATCGTTCGGCAAGTAATTGGCTCTCTTTGAGCACGAAAGAAACGCCAAGGCAGCCGGCGTTCACGCTCTATCGCACCCTGCTCTCTCGTTGTTCACGAGGGTGCGGCGATTGCCTGGTTAACAGGTTGAATGTCAGCGGAGTGGGATCGAGGGTAAGTGGCAGCGGAAAGGGGTGAATCGGTGCGGGAGATTTCAAGTGCGATAATAGCATGTAAATAATTTATTCGATGGATCGGTGATTTATGCTGGAGTGGATCATAGCGGGTTGCCGCGTGCTCGATACTATTCGTTGTAATTTCATTGCAGAATTTATCGGTGCGAAATGATAATAGTAATCGACGTAATAGTAATTGGAAAACGGTTACGAGTCCACTTGGCGATATCGGCTATATCGTACTATATCTATATATATGTCGGCTATATCTCTATATATATATACAATACCTTTCAACTCATTTCGACTAATAGGAAAAATATTTACATAGGACTATGTAGAAATTCATTTCTGAGGATAGTTCTATTGATGTTTACGTAAATCGAATAAATTAATTCAGATTTAAAGGAGGTAAACGAAGAGAGCATTGCTTTTCTGAAAATTTTGGTTGGGGAACTTGTGCCATTTTGCAGCTCACGACTTCAATTGGTAACTTAACCCTTAATTATTACACCTATTAACTAGTAACCTTTAATTACTACATTTTATCTACCGGAAGCTTATTAATTCGCTTTTTTGGGAAGGTTATAAATTAACACTGTTTTATTTATTATATCTGCTTTGTTTTCCGAAGATCTTGTACTATTATTGTCTGAAATAAATGCAGATAATGTAAATAAATAATGTTGTTTAGAACGTGTTCTGAGTGAACAAAACGATCTATGATGCTTATGCATTTCATTCGGAGATATAAAGGTAGATAAAGTGTTAAAACGTACGTAACCATTATTGGCAGTTTTGCGAGATTGATAATGTTTACTGATAATGTTTCATTGACAAAAAAATTGAACATTGTACTACAATTGGAAAGCATCTAAAATGACAAGCTTGTAAATCCTACAGAAAGGAAAACCGAGACGAATAAGTAATTATATTAGTAGTCTCACAGATCGAGAATAATAATTAAGGGTTAAGGGTTATATTGATATTTAAGCACGTTTATTTCAACTGCGCCATATATTCTTTTCAGTCGTCTGTTATTTTTATTTCTTTGATAGGAATAAGCATATTTTAGTCGTCGGTAATTCTAGAGTTATTTCCGTGGTCAGATGGCATAACGTGATACCCGCAATTTTCTAATTTTACAATACCGCAATCTCAAAGGTTGTTTAGCTGGGAAGAAACAGAATATACTAAATTAACAGCCAATTTTGTCTCATTAGCGGTTGTAAAAATTGGTTATTAATTCAGGTTCAGTCAACTCATGTTTATGCTTTCTTAAGCAAATTTACAGAGAGGAGAATGCATATCTCAATTTTAATAAAAGTTCGACATACTTCGCCATCCGACCACAGATTCATCGTGCCCATAATCTATTAATAGAAGAGAACAAACAAAAGCAAAAACAAGAAAGTAATTTAGTTGCATCTGTAGTACTCGCAACACCTACGGCAAACGCAGCGTCTTTTAATATTTAAATTTTCGCTACGAAATCCCAAACACCTCCCTCCCCCTCCCAAGTATCCATCCCAAGAAGATTCCATCAGCCATGCGTCACTTGGCTCCACAATTGCTTGCAATTTCCACGGTGGAATCGCGCGATCCGCCATGAGAAGTGGAGGGTGCATCGATGCTGGTTTCGTAGGATCACGGGACTCGTTACTTTTTCAAGCAAATTTATTCATTGCGAACGGAGAGGAGGGACACGACCTTCTCGGTCCGGATGAGAGCGATTCTAATTTCGTGAAAGACGCGTCAAGGGCAACGGGAAAGTTTCCCGGCCCTCTCTTTTCTCTGTTGCTGCAAGTAAATTTGACGCGAGCCTATAAAATATCTTATCGCGAATGTTGCGCGGAACTCGACTCGCGTCGCGACTGCAAGAATAATTTGTATTCCCGACGTTCTTTTCTTCGTTGAATTAGCTCGAAGCTTCCGCCATGAAATATTAAATTCCTTCGAGAACGGTCCCACCCTCTGCCCCATCTGTGCGACCATATTTTCTGCGACTCTTTGCTAGATATCGTATTTGCAATGGTTGTCTGCCTCCCGAGTTCTCAACTCTGAACTCTCGATATTGATTTGATATGGATGATGAATTCGCGTGATCGATTTACTTAGAGTATCTTCGAACTGCTGAGGCAGAAGAAAAGAGAATATTCCCTATGGGAATTTGAAAAAAAAAAAATGAGAAAATAGAAGGATGGTCGAAGATTTCAATGATTTATTCTTGCCGTCGAGAAAAGTTTCGAACTCGATCGGTTTTTCATTGCAAATAAGAAAGGATGGGACACTCGAAACCTTGAAACCCTTCGAAACTCGACAAATTGTGGATTTTCGAAAATCGAAACTTCGTGCTACTATTATAATTCGAAACTCTCGAAATTTTGGTAAATAATAGTTTGTCTAAATAAGAAGAACATTGCGATGATACGAATTTATTTAACTAATAATCTAATGAGTTCAGGTTCAGATTCTAAACTCAATCGATAGAATTTTATTAATTTATTATAGTCGTTTCTAATGAGAAAAAATAAAACAGAGAAGTAAAAATTAATAATTAATTAATAACTTCACGGAATCTTTCCGCTTATTGATTCATTTTAATTATAACTAAATTTAAGTTTCATTTAATTAGGTTTACCAAGTAACTTGATTTTCTAAAAAGAATTTATTATATCTCAGGGTTTCGACAATTTCGAGTTTCGAGAATTTCGAAGGCTTCGAAGATTAACAAACTTTCGGATTCGAATTTCGCAAAACTAAAAATTAAGTTTAGACTCATCTCTATAAATAAGTAAACGCTGTTATCAACAAAAAAACTTGCAAAGTTATCAATATAACGCGAAATAACGTAATGATTATGTTTCGTTACATTTTCTTTAGTAGTCATCTAAAATAAAAGTGGTAATAAATTGCATTACAATGATTTTCGTCAATTTTGCCAATTTGTATTCTACAGTTAAAGGTATTTCCATTTAATTCAACAAACGTGTCCATTCTTTGTGTACTTTATACTTTTCTAAAAAAAATCCACCGTAAAAACAAGACGGAAATTCTTCAGAAATATAAACTAAGCGAAGCTTTCGTTTAAAGAATCATCTTTGGATTCTCCATTTCCCATCTTTCATACAGTTCGCGGAAGGTTACAGTTGCAGAGCAAGTGAAACGTTTCTTCGCTGTTTCCTAGGAAACCTATTAAATTCCCAATGAGTTTCTGCACTCCTTTAACTACGAAGTACGTGTCCTTTTGAGCGTGCGAGATCTTTGCGAGATCGCGAGAACTCGGAGAACGGTTCTCCATTAATCAAAAGAATCCATCGTTCTGTGAAATTACTTCGCTTGAAAATTTCATTTATACCGGCGTCGTAATAATGTCGGGAACAGTTCGACGCGGTAGCTCTCGTTTTTATTCCGATCCGGCTTGCTAATCTCGACGCCGGCCGCCATTAATTTGGCTGTCGAAGAAGATGTATTTTCGCCCCCGTCTGGAACGCTCTGCTGGTCGAATTCCAATTTTAATTGACACTTTGTCTATGCAAAAAGCGAGGATGTCGAAGCCTTTGGGCTTACGAAGAAATGCGCGGATCGGTAAACAAGATTGTTATTCAATTTTATAGCCGTACGATTATTAAGAAAAACAAGATTACGTGTTTTATTGAAGATTACTACATATCAACGTACTGTCAATACGTTACGCGTTATAAGAAATCGTGTTATACGAGGAGAATTAATATTTGACTGGAAAGATTAATAAAAATGACTATTCTTATTATATTGTTTAAACAAATTGACTTTTTGTAAAACTGTCTAAACAGTTGACGTCCCTGCTTAAAAACATTAATTTCATCAATATACATAATTATTCTATCTCTAATAGTTTCCAAGGTATTCGCCAAAATAGGTTTTTCCAAAATAGGTAATTTTAACCCCTTTAAAGTGCACGATTGCCGATAAAAAGAATAGCTGTTGAATATTTTCACCAATACTACATCGTATTTAAATATCATCAAAATAAGTGATCGACACTTCGATACGTCCCCTTGTTAGATCACTTTCCCACCAAACGCCTCGACTATTTCAGCAAGAAAATCGCAAACACACAATTTTCTTTCCAATAATCCTGTTCCTTTGTGATGGATTCGAAGTGGTAAATTTAATCTACCCAGGAAATCGAATTTCGCCTTCGTCGCCCTTACGTAGACCTAAATTACGCTCCGTACGCGGTGTTATATTCAAATTTCGCGGACAAAAGACGACCCCGATATTCCTGGACGTAAATTTAATTTGCCCAGCATGGTTATCGGTCGGGGGTGCGAGAAGTTCGACGCGGCGGAAATGTAGCCTCGAATTCGAGTGGTCCGCAGCTTCCGCTTAATCGGCAGAACCCCGACACCCACGTCACCCTATCGACCACCGTAGAAATACACCACGAGACTAGCCTGAATGGAGCTCACAATTTAATCGAACAGAGGCCGGTCGAGTTTAAATCGAACCCCGTCGTACTTCGTTCATCCCTTAGTGCCTTTCCCACCTTTCAACTTTTACACCTTTCGCCGATGGTACAACGAAACCTCTTTCTCTCACCTCTGTGAATATCTAATTTAGTTTTCTTTCCCACTTTTCTTCTGTCGGCCTCTCTTTAGAAAGATATCGTGGAAAAGTTTTACTTAGGCCACTTATAGAGAACTATGCTTTCTTCTTTTACAAATAAATTTAAATATAATTAGTATTGTTTCGATTATTTCGTACTTTTTGAGATGCATTTAATTCAAGAATTGTTAATCGCGATAAGGAACGATAAATGTACCACGTACTGCCACTTTAAGGTTCGCGCGTAACTTTATGTAACTATTTTAGAACGTATTTAATATTTATAAAGATCGTTCCACTTTGGAGCATAATATTGTTCAACCGCTCTTTTATTTACGAACATTTTTTTTATATGTTTAATATAATAAATTCATTACTTCGTAAATGTGCAACAAAGTCCAATGTCCTTCGTACTGTCACTTGAAAACATTTCATTTAAATAGAAACACGTTTTACATATATTAACACGTCAGTTTGTGTAACAGATATAAGGTATATAGTAAACGTATCGCCTTACTGAATTATGACACGTTTCATACTTTGTAATTGTATTGGTCACGTTTAATGTTCAACAGCACATTTACCTCCTAATATTTGTTTGTAAATATTAAGTGTACACGAATATACAATGTCTATGTGTTGTTACGTAAATCGAAGTCCAAGTGTAGTATAAAAATTTGTTTACTTACGATTCTTTATAAATTACCTTGTTATTAAATAAAATATTTCAAGTGTCGGTTATGGGAACAGTGATAGTAATCGAGTCATTTACCCTAGTTAATATTTTTCGTAACCCTACTTTGCTTTTTCTTCAGCAACAGTTTTCATTAATTCAAGAAGCTAATTTTCTCTTCTTCACCTTTTTTCTTACTTTCCTGAGCTTATCTACGTAATCCGATACGAGTTTTATAATATTTCATCTAGGGCACTTTTCATTATACAGTTTTTTTAAACAATCTTTTAATTCAATAGAAAGACGGAGAACTAACACAATGAAAGTAATATTTAATGAATCATTCCTATAGAATAATATTTGGGAGCGCTTGCCAAGAGTATATTTAACTGTCCATTATAAAACAAGTAGCACAGGTGACCTACGATTTTTGCAATACAAATACGAATCTCGTATTTAATTGTAATACATTATTGATAAGTATTTTAATAAATAACTTAAACGTAGAATTTGTTGATTCAATTAATTGCATTTAGTAACTGCTCATTTTAACAACATTTATTCACTGTCACTATAAATAAATCTAAGTATCTGGATACATACAAGCAATACTGTAAATATCACATAATATTCCTAATACAATTTTAATGTTTTCAATACGAAAACATCAAACTGTTTACCATTTTTCATTACTTTAATCTATAATCCTCCATCGCCACTGTGTCTCTACTACCATAATTAAATCATCATTACGAGTCTTCCACGTTCGTAATATCCGTATTTGCGAATCTATCCCCATTCCGCGCAACTCATCCTTTCTCACCCTTAATTACCAATCAAATATTAATTAAATCCCAGATTCTTTATTTCCAGAATTCTCTCTCTCCCGTTTTCCCACTTTTCCTAATTTTATTTGCTTTGAAATTCCCTCCACCCGTGCGATCGATATTTTTATATTTCTCCTTGTTCCCTTATATTCACTCTATTCCTCTACGAATGGTCTGGCTTTTCATCCGTTCGTCTCTCGTTTCCTCGTTTCCAGAAGTGGCTGCTCGTTAGAAATTCATCCGAAAGTGCCCTTCTCCTCCTCTAACCAGAAATGAGACCGAGATTCAATTTATTATTCGCGGGGATCATCCCCGTCGAATAAGGTCGAGGAAACTGAGAGTGGAGATCCGGTGTTTGTATCTCGCTACGTTGGATGAAAGGAGTGGCAGACTACTGAGAAATCGCAGCACACAAGGGAAAATAATTAAGAAGAATTAATAGCAATCTAAAAACGAAGCGACACCTTCAATTAGACGGCCTTCGTCAGTCGCTCTGCTTTAATTAAATTAATTTCGTCTGATCTGATTATCTACTAAAACTTATTTCTTCCTTTGAAGTTGTGGAAACTTTTCGTTTACTTTTGAGTGATTTTGTTCATTTAAGAAGCATAGAAAAGGTAGAAACACTGATCCAATACTTGCTAAAATTAATATTTACAATATAGAGGAGGATTGAAGTAGTAAATTATTAATTTGACTTCCAGCGATGAAGCGTTTTAAAAACTTGGTTATACTATTTCAATGGTTTGGTGAAGTATGATATGATCAAAACATGCAGATTTACATTATACTTTCAGCATTAGTCAGTTAAAAATAAGTAATTATCTTTGTTTTACGTGATTATCTTTTTTATTATCAAAAAACAGGAGTCCATACAATATACGAGAAAACCTCTAAAAAAGATTAATTGTGCTCTTTATCTTGAGTGGACGTCTTCTTCTCGTTTGGACAGAAAGTTCGTACTTTTTCGTTAATATCTCAAAAACTTAGACCGACCGAGACTAAATGGAAAAGAAGAAAGTAGTTAAAAATGGCGCCCTTAAAAATATATTTCAAGCCTGTTCAAAAATTTGTGAGGGTATACTTCATCGAAGAGTTCACCAGCAAATCTAACAAGGAACATTCGGCAACTCGAAAATTCCACAAAATTTAAAACAATGGTTGTTCAAGTAATTCTATTAATGGATCCATTTTTTGTTTTGACAAAGAACCGATCCAAAAGGTCGAGGATCCTTTCTTAAAATTTTGGTGCCTATGCTTAACTTTTTATACTAAAAATAAATTTGCTTAACACCACGAAATGAGAAAACTCTTTTTGCTCGTGAAATAATAAATAACTTGATAAAAATCATACCAATATACCAAGGATATATTATTCTACGCATTTTATATATCGTTAGACGAACGTTTCGTCAGTAACGATACATTCTAATATGTTTATTTGAAATGAAACTTTGAAAAAGGAATTTTAGACTACTTTGGACTACTTTTTCTTTCGCTGAGTTATTCGATTTGGCAAACGAGTGGCTCGTACAGTGGAGGGTTTCGAAGATAACGGAATAGGATTGCAAAGGTCGTTGACCCGAGAAGAATTCCAGCAAGCACCTAACCACAAATTCGCAGGTAACGTGTAAACTCCGTGAGGAAGATATTTGGATTGGCGGCGAAACAAAGAATCTGGGTCAGCGGTGGATATTGTTAATTCGTGGCGGGCTGAACGGTGATTAACGCCGACGTCTGCTGGCCGATTCGCACGCGAACTGCTTGCACGGATTTCGAAGTTTCGCTACGGGGATTCCCCAGTGGCCTCTGTTGAATTATGCCCCCGTTCCGGATACGGTAGACACGGGGCCAGATCGATGCATCCCTCTGTTTACGCGACCCTCGACCCTTCTACGAAGCAGCAAACACGAGGCTAATACAGAAGAAATTGAATTCTTTTCCCTCTCTCTCTCTCTCTCTCTCTCTCTCTCTCTCTCTCGGTATTTTATCTGCTCATCTCCGGAGGGATTACGTAAATTTCTCACAAACGAAAGTTTACATCGTATAATTGAGTGGTTCATAAGCGGAGCAACTCTTACTTGTTGGCAATACTTGAAACATCGGTGATGAAATCTACGATTTCATGATTTAATTGGATAATGATTTAATGATAGAGAGAAGCGATCGATTGCAAGCAAAGGTGTTGTAGGTTCGAAGGCGAATTTACGTTCATAAGAGAAAACGTTTTATCTGTATTAGTCTATTCCACGCGTAATCTCGTATGTTAGATGTTTTGAATAGATGCATCCAGAACTAGTGGAAGAAAAAATCCAAATATTTCCTGAGAAATACTGATTAAAAACAAATGAAGACAGGAATAAACTTGATTAGTCTACATTTTATAGGAGAGTTCTCTCATAGCGTACGGATTCAACCCTTAAAGATAACAAATGACCAAATTCTTTGGTTTGTAATATAATCAAGTTTACTCGAAAGTTTCAAGTCGTTGTAGGGTAAATGACTTAGATATTGTCACTGTTCCTGTAACTGCCACTTTAATTCGTTTATTTAATAGGAAAGTAATGTATGTAAGAATCGTAAGTAAACAAATTTTCATACGAAATTTGGAATTCGATTTACGTAATAACACATAGACATTGTATATTCGTGTGCACTTAATATTTATAAATAAATATTAGAAGGTAAATGTGCTGTTGAACATTGAAACGTGACGAATATAGTTCTAAAGTATGGAACGTGTGATAATTCAGTAAGGCGACGCGTTTACTATATATCTTGTATTTGTTACACAAACCGACGTGCTAATGTATGTAAAAATTGTTTCTAGTTAAATGAGAAGCTTCCAAGTGACAGTAAGAGGGACATTGGACTTTGTTGTACATTTTCAATTAATTAGTAATTAATTCACTATAATCAACATATAAAAAACATGTTCATAAATAAAAGAGACGTTAAACAATATTATGCTCCAAACTGGACCGATCATTATGTTAACCCCTTGTCCTACAATTATTTCATTAGCTACGTACGCTAGCTGTAGTTGATCAATGCATCATATCGTACCAAGTACAAGTCATATGAATATTATAGGCACGTTTTATTTTATAGCCCACAACCTTGCAAGGCAAAGCTAGGATGGAAGTTCAAATTAAATTTCACCCTCAATAGTAATCGTTTTTATTCAATCTGCGTCATAAATCGTCAAACGAGTGCGACTCGTTATTGTAAGCCAAGGGGTTAAATACGTTCTAAAATAGTTAAATAAAGTTACGCGCGAACCTTAAAGTGACAGTAATTGGTACATCTACTCTATCCCATCAGCGTTTGCACGATGGAGCCCGGCAAACGCGTCGCTTGCTCATGATTCGACTTGTAATTTCTATCGCGATATCGGCCGCAAGAACTCGGAAAACGCGAGCGGATCGGCGAGAAAGTCGTGAAGAATGCAGCGCGCGGGCACGCAAACCTGCTTCGGGAATAGGGTCGACCGGCGTCCTGGACGAAAGTAATGCCTGCAACGTGGTTTCCATGCCGGGAGCACGCCGAAAGCACCGTCTCGAATACCTCGCGAAGCGATCGTGCTACCCGGAATCGAGGACAAGGACTTCATCGTCCTCATTGACATCGAATTTCCTCCTCTCGCGAGAAATTATTTATTGGATAAGTATTAGGTATGTGCAAAAGTTTCGAAGTCAGCTTAACTCATCAGAAATGGAATCTGTGCTCACATAGTACAGAACTTAATATCGTACTTACGATTCCTATGGTTTCAAAATCGCTACTGTTTTATTTTAGTTAGCCTCCCCTCGATGATTTCATATAAGAATGTAATAATCTATTCTATGCTTCGTCAATGATGGTACTCTTTGCAATATTCTCCTTCCAAACGACATATTCAGCCCTCAATCTTCAACCTTAAAATCAGCCATAAGATCGTAAAAACTATCTAAGCTCCAATATCTTCCACCGGCAGTCCGTAATCCCAAAGTTTCGACTTTTTCAGCCGTAGGAGCTACGCAATGCCTCGCCGATGAAGAAACATCATGACTCGCAATTTCGATAGGCTCGTAACCCGTCTTTGTACCCGTCGACGGAATTGCGTCGTCGTAGTCGGGATAGTTAGGTCAGGTGCTACGAAGAAGACGAAGGAGGAAGGAGGAGGGGACCCCTTTGAGAGCAACTCGATTCGAAGTAATTTAGCGGCCTGGCCCTAACTTGCTGAGTGGCGGAGCCTGGAAGTTTCCAGCATTGACGAGGATGAATGCTTCCCTCACCCTGCTTGCAGCTGCGAGAGGCGACATTAATCTATTCCGCATTGGCGATGATGAATTTCTCGGAACCCAAGCCCGGAAAACGCCTCCTCCTCGCCGCATAAGCTGTTTTGCGTGGGCGAGATTACCTTTGCACGCGGCTAAAAATTAATTACCACTACGGGGAGTATTACTTTCGAGCCGAAAATACTCCATTTTTAACCGAATGGATGTGTAAGTTTAGAATTCGAATGAAAGCTACGTTTTTCTTTTTTCTTTTTTTTTTAGAGAGAATTAACCCTTTGCGGACGAGTGTCGGCATATAGCCGCCGAAACTCTCAATTTTCTGGGTAAATGTCGATTTTCAAAACAAGAAATTTGCGACACTAATATAAAGACACTAATAGAAATGACATAATAAATATAAGAAACTAGTGGTACTAATAAGCACTTTTGATAATAATTGGGCGAAAATTGGTTAAGTATTATTAAGTTCTGTCTGTGATTAATTCATAACTGAATGGAAATTTGTTAAGTGTTATTTTTTTTCTCGTCCGCAAAGGGTTAAAAAGTTCGAAGATCGATAAATATCGAGTTGATAATGCGGTGGACTTATTGAGACGTAGCATTTAAAGTACATTGAAATACTATGGGTAGAACATAATTAATACCAGGTTTACGGACATTACGTGCATAATTTGACAGACTTCCGGAAAAATACGTATACTGCATATAAATATTCGAAATTCGAAGTTTGAGGTTGAAGAGAGTCAATTGGAATACATATTCGTACCATTGTATTAATTAAAGTTAACATAAAGTACCGACAAATAATATTTATGGTCTCTATAATTTTAGGTATGAAATCTGAAATGCGTCAACGTAACGAGTACCGTAAAGCCAGTGTTAATACAGGCTTTACTGTAACTAGTGGTAAAATAAGGTACAGATAAATTGTACGTAAAAAATAAGACAGAGGTATACAATAATATGTCTTCATACTAGATATTATTTTTGAGAAAATCTATCTTAAAATTTTACATAGAACTAAAATACATTTAAATGGGGCTCTACATTCCAGCTTTATTGAAGAGCAATATTTCCAATGTCTTTTTGAAGTAGCGACACACTTTAAGCTAGTTACAGAATACATTTCTGATAGAGAACCCTAATATTAATACTATTATTACGAATACAACACGAAAATAATTAACCCTTTGGCTTATAACAACGAGCTACACTCGTGGTTTAATCTATGGACTAATTACGATAAAAACATGCTGTATTTTGTAATAAATTTCAATCTATTTTATTTCAATTTGTAAGATTGCGAGATCGAGGATTACCAGGTAAGAATTGCGTATAATATTTTAGTGTTTTGCATTCCATGTGGTGTTATAATAACAAATAGTCAATAGTTCAGTGGATAATCTTTGAAAAATTCGTAAGCCAAGGGATTAAACGGACTATTCTTTCTTATATTCCATACTTTACGTTTTCAACAATGTAGAAACCAATTTTTTTACAATAGCTGTTTACCAGAAGATAATCGCATAGTATCGAAAAGTACAAAAATTCACCGAATTCTAAAGAGTTAATGCATATGTGTGCATTATTGTAATAGATACATACCAAGTGAAGGATCCAAAGTTTTGGATATTGTGTATACTGAAGTGTAGAAGTTTTCTTTGAAGTGGCTGTTAACAGAGGTTCCCTTCTAGGTGTATGCGCTGGATGTGTTTAACGGAGTCGGTTATAACGAGTAAAGCACGTGGTTAATTGTTTCAACTGTTATTAAACTAGCCAAAGGTGTACTTGGTTTGATATCAACGATAGTGATACGTAAATTGCTGATCTGTATGCAAACCATATTTTTACTAGCGAAGTTACAAAAGTGGAACCCAAGTGGAGGATTTTTGGACCTCAAAATACGATAATTTGAACTTTACTTTAAACATTTTTTAAATATTTTTGTGTATTACGTGCGTTCTGAGCCTTTCTGCATATTTAAATTTCGCATAGGTACGTAAAAATCTGCGGTCCAGTGATAAAGAAATAATACGAAGCTTGAAAAAGTAGATACTTGAATTAGTGATCCTTATATTCAATTTTTAGGAATTGGAACTGAAAACTTATTCTAATTCTTATTGATATTAAATGGTATCCATTAATATTGCAATTAATGTCACAGGAATTTTATTTGATGCCATTAACGAATGTAAACGAATAGGAATTGGCGAAGAACGCGAACTTTTCAGTAAATAAAGTGCTTCATCTTATTTATTATCTTCGACATTTTGTATATTTCTACGCATTGCGTATCAACAATTTGCACATTTAAATTATTCGTAAATTCATCAAAATCCGTAGCCCACGCATAAGCGATTTAACCCTTTGCACTCCGCTGTCGCTGCTATGGAGACACGCCTTTCCCCAAAATTCAAGATTTAAAATTTTTATTTATTCTCACCAGATCAATTCTCATTCCTTTCAAAACGAAGCGAATCAAAGACAACTTTTCCCCTTTCCGAAATACGTGATAATTTAAATTTTCACAAGAGCCATAAAAACGTGTCAAAAGTACCGCTAAGTAAGTCGTACTAATAAAAATGTTTCGGAGCGGAAAGGGTTAATAATATTTTCGTGAGCTGTCACCATTTCGACATGCACCATACGTTAATATACTTCTTCCTTCCTTCTCGAAAGCAGAGAGGAGACAAAATAAATTTCTTTGTTCTCCGACAGTCGAATCGTATTTCCGCTTTCCGGGACGTCGTTTCACGTGACTTTGATTTTAATTAAACTTCTCCCGGAAACTCGTTGAAGACTCTACCGGACGTGATCAGGTAGGAATACTTTCGCGGCCACCGCGACACTATAACAAATACCGTTCACGTGGCAAGAAGAAAGAGGGAAGAGGTGAAGTAGAACGGAAGGAAAGAGAGGAGAGGAAGTACAGTTGCAGCTGGTGACAAGTCTGCTCGCAATAAGTCTACGAAGAGAATAAACTTTCGACTGACTTGGAATTCGCTGGTGCGATTCGTTTCGTTCGCAGCCACGTTGCATCTCGACAGCTCTTCGATTTCGTATCGAAGGAAATTCACAGATAGCAAGTGAATATAAAAAATATTTGCGTACGTTTTAGTCCATTGAATATTTTTAGGTACCGATTTTATATAAAAACTGTGAGATAAAGCAAACGTGTTAAGCAGCGAATGATGAAACAGAAGATAAAGCAAATAATAGAAATTATTATTTAATTAAATTTATCTATGCTTGAGTTAGTTACAGAAAATTTCACAGCAGGAAAATATCAAATATTTGCATTCAGCTAGTATGAATTTACATAATTTGTTTAATCGCACATTCTCAGTATTGACACAGGAGCTTGAAATCTTGGTGAAGTTATTTTAGGTGTACAAATTAATTTTGAGAGGATTTCATAAGATTTAGGTACTATTTATTCGCAAGAAAATAAATACAGTTTTAATATTAAAAATGTTCAGTATTTTCATATTTATGAAGCAACTTTGTGACTTGAAAAATGGGAAAGTGGTGATTTTTAATTGATAAAGATACCAGGAGTTTAAAGATAAAAGCTCTGAATTAATTTGTACACCTAACAATATTGCATTAAATACAAAATATTGGAATATAAGCTGTTTATACTTATTACAGTAATTCTTTGCAAACTGAAACTGCAATTGTCGTTAAAATAAATTTTATTATAGTTAGTACGTGTATTTATTCTATTAGGATTATTATTTACACCATCAATGTTACTCGTGGTCGCAAGATAAAGGATTGAACTTCATTTCTAAAGTATAGTACAGTAATACTATAATACACTATATTAACGTACATATTCTTAAGTATAGGAATACATTGAGCTAACCTGCTTTGCTTTTATAAGAAACTAATATCGAGAGAATAGAAATTAAAAGTTAATCAGTAATACATTGAATTTATAAACAAAGGTATGTGCAAGTATTATTTTTTTTTTAAATCTACACACCGTAGGTCTACGTCAAAGTAATTTCGAAGTGAAAATATCAATAATTCTTTTGCATCCTGTAATAAAAAAATAATTTTGCCACAAAATCTATCCCTTAAAAAATCCTATATATATATATATATATATATATATATATATATATATATTCGAATAATAAAATAACACGTTGAAAATATTAAAATTAAAATTACTTGAAATGCAATTCTATTAAACACCGTAAAAAGTAAACAAAATCCTGTAATGACATCAGCATCGTTACAGCAGTTTCGTCATCTGCTATAAAAATTCGATTTGTCTACATTTCTGACAGAAGAGCCGCACGAACTATTTTCCGGTACCCGATATAAAATCCTGGCAAAGATAGAGCAGCTTTTTTCAGCCTTTTTGGCTGATAACATACTGACCCAGTGGTTCCAGATGGGATTTTCTGGCTACTTTCGTTTGCCCGAACAAACGAGGCTATATAGAGGAGGGGTAGTTTTTACGGACGAGTTTTGGGACCTCGTTTTTTGGGTTGGAAACTCACCGGGATTTAATTAGAGCAAGCTGCGACTGCAATGAACGTGCACGTCCCGAGAGATTCTATTTTCTACGAATTTTCGGCACGAACGATAGCTTATGGAACCACAGCAGTGGAGTCACGAACAATACTTGCAATAAATAATATCTTTAATGAGAGTATATGTCCTCCATTGTACGTTAAAAAATTGCCCATCGATTAAATTATTTAACTGGTTAAAAATTATTCCGTGAACCTGTCGATTTCTGCGTTATCCATGAATAACTTCGTTTTTATAAATTAATTCGGATTGATAAGAATTTGTATGAAGTTACGTATACAGGATTTATAAATATTTCAATTTAACCCTCTTGAAAGTTACAAGGTACTTGTTCATATTTTATTTTACTGTTAATGTATGGTTATATTTTATTGGTATACTGCTATATCAACGGCAAATAATTTATAAAATTACAACCCATGTTATTGATAATGTTTATAAATACAAATGCAGCTAAAAATCGAAAACCTAGATCGCTTATGTATATTTGGAAAACATTACAGCAGCTTTAAAATCGTTGATGTTAATTTAGCCCCGCGTGGTTCGCGAAAGATTAAATTTTATATTTCTATTTTCGTTTATTGTTGAATTTGCGTAAATATTTACAGTCTAGTAATTACGTAATATTTGTTATAACGTTACTAGTTGAATTTAATATAAAATTACATAACATTATATAAAACAACGTTATTATATAATCTAATTAAGTAAGATTAATTAAAAATGATTAGTAACCATCGTTAAGGGTTAAATCTCCGATAAGTACATACAAATAACTGATAATCACAGATAATCTTGAAAATCTACTACTATATTTACAATTTCACCCAACCAAAAACAATTATACTCCCAGAATTTCCCTTTCATTAACTTTATTAACATAATGAGCCATTTTGCCTTCTCCCTAAAGCACATTTCAAACAAGATCCCTAAGGAAATTTCAACGAGGATTCCAAGTCAACTAAATACAAAGCATTTAAAGAACACCCTTATCGTCTTTGAGAACTTCCAGCTTGTCCAAGATTAAACCGATTGGGTTTGCTAATCTAATAAGGGGTGAAGAACGCGACATACATACACCCCCAACTTGCGACTGGTTGATTATTTAAGGGTTGTTTTAATTACAAGCCGACAAACGGCCACGAAAGGAAGCGATTTCCAAGAGAAGAGGGTGAATCTTGATTGGCGAATTAAAAGGACCACACGCGTTAATTTGCATTTGCATAATAGAAGCACGACGCGATAAGATGTGAGCAAAGCATCCATATTCAAGCTGTCGGGTAATCAAAGATTTAAACGGACGTGAAATATTAATGAAGCAAAGAACAGTTCTTTATAGTAAACTTACCTCTGCGACATTCAACATCGAGTTGGTGGGTGAACAATTTATGGAAACTGCGACCTGAAAAAAAAAGGACAGAGATATTAGTTAAGAAGAAAACCTATACTCTTGAATTGAACAGAAAATTCGTGCATTTCTGATGAGATAATGATTTTTTTCTTTTTTGATAAATTTAATGCTTGCTTTAAAAAGAGCCAAATATCCATACTATCTTAAATATAATTGCTGTTATTATAATTGTTTAGAAGATTTTCCATGCTAGATATGAGTTCCTGTTCAGAAGAAAGGTTTATCTTTTGGTAAAACAAACTCATCGATCCATTTAAAAATAGTGGGTTGCTTATTGGTACATCTAATAGTAGAGTTCGATATAGGGTAGATGTTCCAATTGCTGTTAGTGTCCCTATAACCAACACTTGAATTATTTTATTTAATAACAAGGTAATTTATGTGGAATCGTAAATAAACAAATGTTGATACTAAATTTGGACATAGGTTTACGTAACAACACATAGATATTGTATATTCGTTTATACTTACCATTTAAAAATAAATGTTAGGAGGTAAATGTGCTGTTGAACATTGAAACATGACCAATATAATTGTAAAGTATGGAACGTGTCATAATTCAGTAAGGCGATACGTTTACTATATACATCTTGTATCTGTTACACAAACTGACGTGTTAATGTATGTGAAAACGTGTTTCTATTTAAATGAGAAGCTTCCAAGTGACAGTAAGATGGACATTGGACTTTGTTGTATGTTTTCAATGAATTAGTAATTAATTCACTATATTCAACATATAAAGAAACGCTCATAAATAAAAGAGACGTTAAACAATATTTTTATTTCAAACTGGAACGATAATTAGGTTAAATACGTTCTAAAATAGTTAAACAAAGTTACGCGATAACTTTAATTTGACAGTAATTGGTACATATTGATTGGTTAGAAACCATGTTACTGAAGATATATTCTAGGGAAGAACGTAGCAAAGCAACATAAAGTTATCTAAACGTACGGCTATTTTGAACAATAAGTAAAATATAAGCTTACAAGGCCACGATGAAGAAAAGTTCGCGAGCTTCGTGTTACCGGTAACCATTGCAAAAAGGAAACCGAAGAAACTTCGTGCCGCAAATTACATTTGCTATAGCGGATGCACCGCGCTCCTTCGACCAGTTCGAAAGCTTTTACTGTGAGAAACGCTATGTAAGAAAACATTTGGAAATTTATTACAGGCATACGCTATCCTGTAATTTCCTTAGCCGGCTTTGGAATATAATATCGGTGTTTCATTCCTTTCCGTGGCGCAGCCTTTTCACGATAACTTTACGAATACCATCAACTCGTTTTATGATATTTCTAAAAGTTCGGACATCGATTCGACGGATCTGGGTTAAACTGAAGTTAGATTCACCTTCTGCTATGTATACCCCTGATCTACCTGCAATTTCTATTAAACTCACGTTACATCCAGACATAGTCTTAGCTTTGAAATAAATCCGCCTTACACTCGGCTTAGATCCACTTAAAGTCGAAATTAATTCTACGTATTCTATGTTAAGCGAGTCTTCTACTATACCCTGAATTTGTTCTTAAATCTCTTTCAATATTTTCGTCACAAGGAAACTATAAAATCTGTCGTCCGATTTTTTTTTATATTTACAACAGAGATTAAATACTGGTATAGTACCAGTATTTGTTTCCATATTATTGCAACGTAACTGCTATTCGTTATTAACAATTTCAGATGTTTCAAGACGCCAATAGTCTTGACGACCGAAATTAATCAGTAAAAGATGCCAATTGAAGATCTGTAAACGCTGATAATACTGAAAGGGTTAAGCAACTCTAAGTCGTCCTAAATTTCGAAACTCTAAATCAAACTTGTTCGATTTCTTGTGTCCACCGGATGCCAGCCAGGATCAAATTCAACGAAACATCACTCATTCATGATAAAATCGATCCCACGAACACAGATGGTAACCATCAAAGGGTAGCGCCAAAAAAAAAAAAAAAAAGATGAGAAGTAGAAGAAGAAAGGGAGGGAAATAAACGCGTGGTAGCGACTTTCCAGTTTTCTTCTCTGGGTTTCTCGTTTTTCTTCGAAGAGAACGCGCCCGCCTTTTAGCAGAACGACCGGTTCGCTCTTCTATTTTTCCATTTGCATAGCTTAAGCGATTTGCCCCGCCATTTTTCCATTTACATAGCTTAAACGGCCTGTCCTTCTATTTTTCTCTCGATCCGCCCTTCTCGCGAACTTTCTCGCGACGAAATGCGATTCTCTTCCCTTTTTCTGCTACTACTTCTTCTTCTTCTTCTTCTTGCACTTCTTAGAAGGCTTTTCCTCGCGACGATCTATCGGAAAGTAAAATGGCAGGAAACACGAAGGCCGCGAAGAATGCGACGCACGGCGACGCTTGAAAAAGAGCAACAGAAAACGCGAAAATCAATACGTCTGAGCCGCGCGGAAACTATTTCCGCGGGCTTTCGCGCCTCGACAAATAACTGCACTTTCCAGGGGACCGGCATTGTGACCGGGATATATCGCAACTCCGTTTGCAACTGGGACAATTTCCACCCCCTAACGACTGAAGAGAATTCACCCTCCATGATGAGCCGACAACCCCTTTCTGCAATGAAACACGTTTTATTAAAAACGGGGTGAGCCAAGCTTTCGTGCGTTACGGGGTGTTTAGAAAAATTTAATGATAACTGTTACAGGGTGTATATAATAGGATTCCAAGGGTAGCGTTGTTTGCTGGTGTAACTGCAGGGGTGACTCTTGGGGTTGAGGTTAGGATAATTTCGTTGTGAAATGGTAGCATTTGAAGATGATTAATTTTTGGTGTCGAAATTGGATAGGGATGGTTTTAGGAGAATTTTATCATAAAGTGCATTCGTTAGTTGGTAGTCTGACTTGTTTTGAGCATTCTGTAAAACTTAATGGTAATTTTTGAAGAGCTTGGAAATTGAATGAGGATCTTTTGGTGTTTGGATTGAATAGAGAAATGATTTTACAATACATAGATTCAATAAATCCCTGTTTGAATTTTTCTTTGAGATTTATAAGAACAGGTTATCAGACAAGATATGAAATAGCGAAGGTTCATTGCGAATGAAAATGAGCAAAATTTCCTGAATAATTGAAAGAAGATTTATGGAGATAAGGAGCTTCGGATAATCGAGTAGGGATGGCTCTAAACACACCCGACTAGTTTAAGAGTTAATCAAGCTTAGATTGACACTCTTGCTTGAATTTTCAACTTGATTAACTATTAACACACTTCATGGAACTCATCTAAAAATTAACAAACTTTCAAATAAACTTCAAAGCAATTCCAACCAAGAGTCATACTACACTTTAACACATTTAAATTTCGCAATTGAGTAACTGACAAATTTTTTCTTCCTAAACTATCTAAATGTACCAAAAAATTATCATCACGAATCGCAAAATTTCTGTTACAATTCTTTCCACCCTCTCACCGAAAACAGAAAATATTTTGCACCAACTAACATTTTTTACCTTTCTGAACTGTTATGATTGGATTTGTAGTAAACTCCAAATAATCATCAATAAACTGCGGACCTTTATGCAAATTCCTATTTTCACCATTGTAAATAAAAAAGTGTACGTCAAATATTAGTTAATTTGAGCGTCTGATTATTGTAAAATGTGTTTTACTCGTGATGTTTTCTATGTCTTGTACATATTATGAGCATTGTGTGCTTCCTAGAACATTCAAATTTTCCATGAATGCATAAAAATCCTCAGTCAAGCGATAACCCATAAATTTCCTAAATATAATTGTTCCAAAAGTTAAAGAAAATCAATCGCATTGTCCAAACGGAATTCATATGCATGAGAAGTCCGTTCAAGGCCGCACGATAGAATCACTCCTTGTAATTCCATGCTACTCGATCCTCGTAACCGGTCACAGATGGTCGTGTTTGTCGAACGATCGTCGAGGAGAGATGAAAGTCGCCGCGAAGAGCGTCGGAACGCGCAGTTACCGAATACAGGTCACAGCGCCTCGTCAATAACGACGCGCTACGTCGACGCGGCATCGTTGTCGACGACAACAAGCGAACTCCACGAAGAAGCCCTTAAGAACGAGCCGAGGACGAGGTATAGCGCCCGTACCAGTGACAATGGAACCACTGACACGGTTCCAGAATTCCCTACGCACGCGACCAACCTCTTTTCTAACCCTTCGTTTAGGCATCGACGAAGCACTGGATAAACTAGGGTAGATGTACCAATTACTGCCATTTTAAGGTTCGCGCGTAACTTTATTTAACTATTTTAGAACGTACTCGACATAAAGATCGTTCCAGTTTGGAGCATAACATTTTGTTCAACAGATCTCTTATATTTATGAACATTTTTTTTTATATGTTCAATGTGATAAATTCATTTTATTACGTAATTGAAAATGTACAACGTTACTGTCACACTTGAAAACTTTTCATTCAAATCGAAACACGTTTTTACATATATTATACACGTCAGTTTGTGTAACAGATATAAGGTGTGGAGCTGTGGAGAGGGGATAGGATAGGAAAAATACATTTCTCTTACTTCTCTTACTGTCGTTGAATTAGATGTTACGCGAATGTGATATTAAAAACTTGCTCACCACTTAAAGGTTAATTTCAAGCTACACCTTCTAAATGTTCAAAATTGTTAATTAGGATAATTGAGTTAAGAAGGGCAGTATTATAAAAATGATATCCAGGATTGCTTTACCAATTAATTTTTCTGAAATTAAGAAACAGGGCCACGTCGGATATTGAAGGCATTAAAGTCGTCTCAGAACTCATCAACCCTTTCCCAATTCCCACTTTCGTCCGGATCCACGTCACTAACGCTCCTATGACCGTGACAGTGGCTGGATGGATTTATTTACGGGTCGTTAACGTCGCTGCCTTTCGCGAACCGACCCCTTAATGGCTCGTTACCGTTTACTCGCAGAATTATTGATTCACGACAGGATCTTACAGCTTTGGCACTCCAGCTTAGGGTCTTTGTGGTGGCTGATGTAATTCGCCCACTGGAAAGGGTTGTTTCGGAACGATTTCATTGTCCGTAAGTAGGTCGCTCCATGGCTGAATGATTTTTGCGACTGGGGAATGAATTCAGTTATTATGGGAGATGAATTCGAACAGATTGAAGCATAAAAGCATTTGATGTTAATTTAACTTCATAATTACTGGCGAAATTTAATTAAAATTCTGTAATTTCAAGCAAGCGATTTGATACGAGAATGTTTCGCCGTTTCCTTTTATTACTTTACGATGTATGAAATTAATTAAAATTGATTTGTTGGAGTAATGGAATGATCATTTAATATTCTGCATACAAGTTCACATATTTGTTACAAGAATACAGAAACGAGGCTTAAGATAGAGCCTGGTTTAATATTGTAGAATAGTAGACATTTGTCTACAATATACAATTGATTATAGCCAATATTTATTGTTAGACTGCGGACTTTTCTGCAGATATTAGTTTTCAAAAGCATGGCCAGTGGAATAAAACCTAACTAGAAACTAATTTCGCATTTCAAATATAATAACGTGTGTTTTACTTTACGTATTTTATATAATACCATAATAGCCACGTGTCTCCTGCACTTTTCACCATAGTTAAATTTCCCATAAATGCGTAAAAATCCCTGGTCTATTTATCATAAAGGTACTTAGAATAGATAATTTAATTATGCATTCTATAATTCGTACCAATCGTATACTAGCATAAATATCCAAATTCTACCGATAATAATGAGACAATACTTGACTTTTATTTCCTATTTCAGCTATTACATCTGTTATTATTTGACATTTATTCGTCGCCTGAAATTCACATGATTTCAATAAAACCGGCAAATTTCTCATAATCCATTAAATATTCACCCTTTCTATCACACGTTCAGCGAACCCTTTCCGAAAGAAATTCTCGAACAAAGCCGAAGGGTGAATTGAGGGTAACGAGAAACGCAAGAAACGAATCATTAAAACGAAACAATGCATCACTGCCACCAACATCCCCTTCGGCGTATCCAACCACGTTTACAACCCCTTCCCCAAAACACCCCATATGCTGACCGCCACGCCAACTCTTACAACCATCCCATATAACCCACTTTACCCTCAGAATTTACCGGATCTACCGCATCGCCAACCGCCACCCGAATTATCTCAGTCTACAAAAGAAAAGAAACAAATGCAGCCCCGCCTGGAAAATCAAGGTCCGAGGAATATCGTTCTCCCATTAAACGGAGTCACTGGATGCCACTTTGCCAGAAGAAAGAGAAGAGGCGAGAAAGTGGCGCCAGTGTTTTCTCCCTTATGCAAAGCAAGCCACTTCTTGCCTCTTGTCGATCCGTGCAACGAGGCTGACGCAGCCAGCCGCCAGAAAGGGGATGAAAAAGCAGGATGGTGGGTGCAGGATCACGTGGGCGTGCGCTCACCTACGTATCGTCAGCCATCTTGCTGGTTTAAAGGCTTCCTGGGGGCTTCGGGCAAGGATAACCGGAACTGGACGCCTCGTTTACGCTGCTATCCACGTTAAAAGGAGGCGTTCAGCTAAAGGGGTAGAAAAATGAGCCAAAGGGTGGATTCAGTGTTGCACACAGGGCTTGGATGCTACTTTCAGTGGTGGAATTTTCGTTTGGCCGAAGGTTTCTGAAACAGGACCTCGGAAAAAATTCAGTTTCGACGGCTGTGATGCTTTGCGTAGATTCGAAGGGATGTTTAAGGGCAGAAGGGCGATAAAAATGCGATAATGAGTTTAGTCAGCATTTTCTCCTACGCTACCTCTTCTATTTGGTTGTCAGGAAAGTTCGTAGAGATATTTTAGAAATATTTAAAGATAATACGGGCACATTAACATTTTAGTAAATAATTTTGCGCGGAGTATTTGTTGTTCAATAATTGTATGACTATCAGAAAGTTTCATTCATCCCCTTTATAAAAGAGGTTGCACTGTTTGTATACACTTTCTTCTTCCGAAATGAACCTATGCAAGAAATTCTTGTAGGCTTCTATAATTATTTATTCAATTTCTGGCCATTAATAAAGTTTTACAAATATTACAATAAATTATATTAAACGATGTTAAATGATGTTCAACTTTAATTTGGAATAAACAAATTACAAATTTTCTAAGAAATTCGATGTTTTCTATAAACACGAAAAAGTCCCGCCCTATTGGAAGTAGTACAATTACAGTATTACTTACGATAAGTAAATTATAATGTAATATAATTACCATATAATTTACAGCCGACAAAATATAGTATAATTTTATTTTTGTAAAGTGTATACTTCTTTTTCTACTCTTACTGTATAAAGATGAAATCTATATCAGGTTAGCACGACCCAACGCGAATAATTAATCCTTTGCAATCCAACGTTTTTAACTAATTTTTTTCTTGGCCCAACTAAATTTTACAGGAAAATAGAGGAAGCTCGGTAAGATATGAATTTTATGAGACTGGTGCATACGAAATGCTATTTTTCTAGAATTTAATAATCGTGAATATCCAAGTTTCGTAACGAAATTTTAAAATGTCAAATACGAAGAATTCGGAAAGACAATAAATAGTACGATTATGAAATTGATTTTAACTTCCGCGAAACTTCCTTCAACCCCAATCACTGTAAACGAATTTTAAATAAAAAGGTTAGAATCACGAAATGCCGGTATCGCACGGCTCGTTCCTTTCGTTAAGTAAACGTCTCGCAAGGATCGCGTTTCGAATTGTTGAATTATGAATGAGGATAAATTGAACGAATCCTGGCGTGCTTTCCGCCGCGAAAGAAAGCGGACTTGGTTGTCTACTTTGCAAAAACACGACTTTCCTGCGAGAACACGGCGATCACGTAATAAAACAGTACTTCGTTGCCTGCTCTATTCCTATGCATACTTTATCAATTATTTTAGGACACGTAGAAAACTACAAGAAGATTATTACCTTCTATGTTGGTTCCTCTGTCGTATTTATGAATTTAATTGTGAAAATAATGTGTACAATGGTACTGTGATTCGTTCGAGTATTTACTGTAAATTTTCAAAGAAAGTAAAATGTCGCGAAAACTATTGAGTTTTCAATTACCTTCCCTCATATATTTTATACGTAAAATAACGCGAAGAATCAATTTACGAATAAAAATCGTAGGGTTCCATTTATAAAAATGGTGCAACTGCATTTTGAAATTACGTTAGTGCATCTGCGAAAAACATTTTACAATGGACGAAATTTCTGTAAGAACACTATTATTTTTAATAAAAGTATGAAGAATTTCGCTTATTGCTTGACATTCTTATAAAAATTTTATTCAATGCATATTGGTATCCTACAATGAACGAGTGCTATAACGAACCAGATTCTATAAAACGAATTAATTCGTTACAAGACACCTCACTGTATTTTATATATTTTCTTTCTCTTTACTGTCTTATTCTTTAAGAATCACGATGCTATCAAACTTTTCGTTAGCAGTATAAAAGAAGTAAAATTGAAACATAAAATTCAACAAAATTCTTAGTCTAATTTCACTTCAAATTAAAAATAATCTCCATTATTAATTCAAATTAACCACCTTACCCACCGACCCTACTTTTAATCTTCTAACTTCGAAAAACAAAAACAAAATAATGTTCCTTTAAACAAATGCTTAGAATAGGAAAGAAAAATTGGGAAGGTGAACAAATTCGGAGTATAATTAGGAGAAATTCGCGTTAAAAAGTGGAAAAGAAAAGCAATCTTGGAGACGGTTCATCACTGGTATTCCACCCTCGGACTTATTTCTCGTAAGGGGGGTAGTTGCGCGAATTTGCCCGCGACTTTTTGTCCTCGCGAGACAAACGCACCCGCGGGATGCTCAACAGCCGCAATATTTTTTCCCTTGTGTCTCCTTGGCGTGTTCCTCTTTCTTTTCTCGCCACAGAAACGCCCCGACGGAATAGGATGGGGTTGGGAAGAGGGTGAGGATGGTTCGCTGCATGGGCCGAGCGTCGCTCGTCGCAGTCTCATATTTTACGACTGTTTAAGGTGTTCTGCAAGCCATAACTTTGCATTTGCCGGCTCTAACTCACGTTGCCCTCTCCTGACGTCTGCGAACTTCCAACCGACCCGCTTCCGGTCTGTGATTTCTTCCGCGGTTCTTTGAACTCGCGCCGTTGGATTTCGAAACACTTGTACGGCGTTTATTTCCTCTGTCATCCTTATTTTACGAGAGCTGTTTCTCTTTTTTTTTCTTACAGTGGCAACTCTATGGCAAGTGTGCGTTTGAATTGCAAAAGTTGTTCGATACGTGAAAACTGTGGGTGGAGTGATTTTAGAGATATTTTATTGCTTCGGAATTTGAAGCAGGCGGAAGAATTTTATAACGTTATACTTTCGTTTAAAATCTTCAAGCTTAAAGTGGTGACGTAGGTTAAATTGACTTCGCATAATTACTGTAATCTGCATGGCTAAAATCTGCGCGATTTGCTATGTCGGAGACTGAGTTAGTTTCTGTTTTGTCAATTATTGATTTGTATTATTGTTTAGTGTATGAAGTGTTGAGTTAATTTCTGTCCTCTCAATTATTGATTTGTATTACTGTTTAGTGTATGAAATGTTGAGTCAATTTCTGTACTGTTAATTATTGATCTGTATTATTATTTGATGTTTAAAATGTTAATTTGTATTCTGTCAATTATTCATTTTATATTGAAATGTATTGTTGTATTGTTATTAAGGGCATGAAAATAAAATTTTTGATTGTAATTATATTAATGAAGAATATATTTCGTTTACAAAACGGTATAAATATAATAAAATCACCTAGAGAGTAGGAAATAATAATGCATTAATATAAGTAGAATATGCTTCCATTTAAGGATACATCAAACTGATGTCACCTCACTACTTGAAGGTTAAATTGTTTTCTTTAATTTTAATTATCTTTGTTTAATTTTGAGAAGTGCCATCAAAATTGTAGGGTTTAAATTGTATTAGGTGTACACAAATTAATTCGGTACATTTTTTTAGCAAACTCAAGGATTATTCACAAACGATTGGTCACAATTTTAATGTTCAATATAATTCCCATTGTTTTTAATGACTTTTCATCAGTTATCGCGCAACTGACGAAATTAATTTTTTAAAATATATGCCGATATTAAATCTATAGAGTTGCGGAGATTCTAAAGGTACCAAATTATTTTGCACACTCAGAACATTTTGTACACAAAACCGATGCAGTCATAATCTTTGCACTCAGGTAATTAACGAATCACTAACTGTTGTTAAAATATGAGAGTATTAGGTGCACCATCAAATAATCCATTATTTTCAAAAGGGCCACAGAATTTAATTTATCCAAAAATTAAGCTTTCAAACAAGAACAACTTGATGTCGCTTGTCGAAAAGAGGGTGTAAAAAATTACAACTCAACAGAAATGTATTTAAGACTGGATTGTTACTTGATTTTACTAAAAACAATTGTTGCATCTAACGAGAGAAATGAATTATTCATCGATGCACCTAATATTAGTAAAACGCACTAGGTAAATGCAAAAGTATTAAGTTCTTTCGAATAAATTCTGCGCTAAGTCACGTGTCGCATCTTTAAACAAAAATTATTAATTTTTTTATGCTAGAAAAATTCGACTGCAATCGGAATAATTCGCAAAAGTTATAGAAAATAACAGCAGCTATCCAATTTATTAAACAAATGGTCGAATCTATCAAAACTTTTGCACGCACTCGATAGAATATTGGGGCTCTGTACGTTTTTTTAAAATTCCCACAAAATAACGTTCGATAAAGCCCGGAGTCCCGTTTACTTTCCCCTCCTCATTTCCTCGAAGTATCGCAGAAAAACGCATCACAGGGATTTCTAAAGCCGATCAATATCCCACCAAACACCTTTCCACGTGAACGACAACCTCGTCTCGTCTCTTTCATCGTATTCTCGCGTTCCCACGCACTTTCATCCTCCGTTCTCACGACGGACCTTCGCAGGCCGACAGATTCGAGGCTCGGTCGTGCAGAAAATAGCTCAGCCTTGACCTTTAACCGCCATCTCACGTTCTAGCTCTTAAGGGTGTCCGGAGGTGGCAAAAATAAGAGGGAGAGGAATAGAGAGGGTGGCACAGAGGAACAAGAGACGAGGGTGCAACCCCATTTATCGATTCGAGCGTAAGATGGCCTTTCTCTTCTGGAACCGTCGAGCAACCGACTTTTAAACGTATTTCCAACCGGGTGGCAAGGTTGGAGCCGACCTTTGAGTCAAGATTTAACCCCTCGAGCCGAATGTAATCTGACGCGGCGTAAAATATTCATCCGCGCTGATACGGTAATTTCCAACCCTTTGGAATTTTAATTTTTACCCCTTTCACTGACGCGGTAGGTTGAAGAATTGAAACGGGACGTAGCCTTGACCGCGAATGGACACTTTCACAGGATATTTTAGAGTGCCGCGAAGGGAAAAGTTGTTTGGTATTTTTAGATAGCGTTTACAAAACGTGACTATAGGTACTCAGGTGAGACTTTGAAGAAAAATTCCACGATTCGATTTAGAAAAAAAATGATAGCGGAGAAGGTAGGAATACGAGACTGGGTGGAAATGTGAGATATCATGTACAAGATATTGGCATTTTGAGCATTGCCGTTGAGCATTAAAACGTGACCAATGTAATTATAAAGTATAGGCAATGTCATAATTCAGTGAAGGATCTTCTCTATCTTTTACTATACATTTTATATCCGTTACACGTGCTGACGTGCTAACACATGTAAATACTGTTTTTATTTAAATGATAGCTTTTCAAGTGACAGTAATAGGGACATTGGACTTTGTTGTACATTTTCAATTACGTAGTAATTAATTCCTTATATTCAACGTATAAAAAAAATGTTCACAAATAAAAGAGACTATGAACAATATTATGAGGCAAACTGGAACGATTACTAGGTTAAATGCGTTCTAAAATAGTTAAATAAAGTTACGCGACAACCTCAAAGTGGCAGTAATTGGTTCATCTACCCTGCATCGGTGTATTATAAAAGTGGGTCGCGACCGAAAGGAAGGTTGAGAAACACTGCTGTGTACGAAGGAATCTCTTGATTGTGGTGTATATAGAGTAACAGAATTTTCCATATTTTATTTGGCCGAACGAGCATGGCCGAGCAGTTGCCACTTAATTTGCACGCAGAAACTGCGCGGGTGTGCATCCGTTATGCGCATAACTAAATCGGTCGCACTTGCTGCCGCGGGTTGGAAGCGCTATACCGGAAGTTTGCCAATTAATCTGTGCGTCTCGCTCAAACGCGGCCACTGCACGATCACCGATAACATTATTCGCTCGCGTACACGCCGCGCGCGCGATACACACGTCTATTTTGTCGCGCGCGTTTATTTACTTTCGCCAGCGGCGCGATCGCCTCGATTGTCGAATCGAATCGACATCCGGGTGTATCAGTATACCGGCATTCGTTCAATCTCTCTTGTACGAAAAATTGTACGAGTTTCCCTTTTCTCTCTTCCCCCTTTTCTTTTTTTTTTTTTTTTTTGTTGCTCGCGTCGGTTTGTTGGTATTTGTTTTATTTTGATTGGTTTTACACGCGATACGGGTACAACAGGGTGGTTTCACTTGGCTGGATTTAAAATTTCCTACCGCTTTTGTAAAGATATTAATTGGAGAGCTGAATATAACGTAATAGCGTCTCTGGCGATTTCGAATACAAAATCACCGTTACCGCAGATATCAGCTTCGCAATATTGTACAGGCATTTTTGATTTCGTACCGTTCCGCGAGCTCACAGTTCAAGATCGTTCGTTTGGAGTCCTGGGAAATCAGGCAAGTCGTTCTTCTTTAGAGATAGTATCGATGATCGGTACTTTTATTAACATTTCCGCTGTTCATATACAGTCAACCCCTGTATAACACGATAAACAGGAACGAATTTTAGGCTACATAATATTTAAAATTATTAAATGAAATTGCGCGATAAGCTCAAAGTGGCGGTAACTGGGACATCTACCCTAAGTGTAGCTTAAATTGAAATTATTATTCCAACCTTTTTTGTTTATTAGGACCAACTTGTAATAGATTCATTTGAAACATAACCCGATGGATTTTATCTTTAAAAATCCGTCAATATTATGATAGAATATTGATAAGTAAAATCTGAAAGAAATGGTACATATATAAATATATGTTTATTACCATATTATATTTCTTGTTATATCATACCATAATATAAATTTATTGGTACACCTAATGATTCCATGACATACTATAACTATAAGAGAAACAAATATGATGTGTCAAATATATAGATCGAAAATAGATCTTGAAACAAAGCATCTGGATGGGAGAAAAAAAATCTACATTTTTCATGATTTTTATTCCCGTAGAGGAAATGTTAAATCGGAATTTTGGAAACATTTCAATAATTTTACGTATCCTTATCTGTTATAATATTAATATCAAATTGGCCTCAACATAAAACTGATCGAAACGAAATGCGATATCGAGTCAGACTTACCATAACTGCAAAGGATTTAAATGGATTGAGAATGTTCAATAATTCGCTTGGTTATCGTTTCAAATCAGATAGAGGAAGAATATTGATTACGGTATGTATAATTGAGCAATGTGATTTGACGTTATTGATCAAGATTAAATATTATTCTGCAGAGCGTAATTGAACGAGCAATATTATATTGCTAAATATTCAGCAAATTTGGTGCTATCGTTGAAGTTATTATTTCACGCCTAACCTGCAATAATTGTTACGCGTTGTTCGAATGTACGTGCGATATTAACTAGTAATTGATAAAATATTTCATCTCATTACGACGCACAATATACATCTAATATTTAACACGTGCATGCAATCGCCGACGTATTACAGTGGGTGGTAATATTTGCAATCAGTTTCGTATGCATAAACTAATAAAGCTCGATGCTTATGATAATCGCCATACAAACTACAAATTAATAAATTTTGTATAAATAGAAATATTTGTAAGCGATGTAAAAGCGAACGCAAAAATTAAGTGCGTTTCTACGTTTCTAAAGTAATATCGGCTTTCGATAATCGTACTGTTAGATGCAAGAACGACTTCAAGGTACTCAGGTCCTTTTTGTGTAAAGTATATAAATAAATTTCTCATACTTTTTTAAATATACCCTCCAAATTTCATTGCATTATCTTTGATATTGACGAAAATTATGGCAGACCAGCATATCTTCAATAGATAGCATTGCACATTTCAATTGCACCAAAATAATATATAAAATTAGGAGAACTGCAAGATGTTAAAAGTCTGTACGATGCGGAATGATTTAAAGTGGAATTATGTTTTTTCCAATACTATATATATCTTTATATATTATATAGATATCATAAACAATGAAACAAATGTTAATAAACATTCCTTACTATATTTTTGTATTTTACGTAAGAAGTACCTGAGCTGGCCATAATTGGAAATAAAGTTACTAACCCATTCATTACGTAACTCATGTTCCACTAATGAAGATGCAAAGCAGGAATATCGCATTTTTAAATAACCTCAGGGATTTTAAAACAACTTCGCCACGTATAATAAATATTCAAACGTAAACTGTTCAGAAACATTTTTCTCGATATTCAATTTCGTCATTCAAGCCCCTCTTGCATCCAACACTATAATTACGAAGTTGTTCAAGTTTCTATCGAACCTTGAAATAAAATAATTGATTAACGATTAACGATCAATTTACTTTCCCGTGAAATGTGTCCTTTTGCACATTTAAATTTTCCCGTAATTACGCAAAAATCCACAGTCCGGTTACAACACTTACAACCCATTCACCAAACTTAAATCATGTCTCGATCCATAGATCGTTAATCCAAAGATCGAATAATCAGCCGAAAGGCCAGAATCGCGATTCTTATCACAACAAAGAAACTGATAGCCTTTTCTTCGAGGGGGTGAGCGACACGCTGGCGTAGTTTCGCATTTACGATTATTACAATGGCGGTTGGTGGGCTCCATTACTGGGATGGCCGGCGCGTTCTTGGTTTCCGCCATTAGGCCGTCTTCTTCTTTTGCGTTTTCTCGCCCCATCTTCCTTTTCCCTGGAACGATCCTTGTAATAAACCGGCCGCGTTAAAACGTCGCTATAAGCGACCCTTCTAATATCGCGGAGTCTTTGCCAGATGGCATTAATAACGTGCCTTTAGTATTCATGGATTCAACTCCCCCCTTTTCACCCCCTGGATAAGCGTTACCTCCCCCCTCAAATTGTCTCCTCTTCGCCGATTTTACTTTCGATCTTACCGCGAAGACGTTCTCTTTCGAAACAACGACCTGGATTCGTTCTTCATGGGTTGCTCCTGGGTCTGCACTTGTTTTTATGGCGAGTGTATGGTTCTGGGCACGTGGCAAGTGCTTGAGATTTTATTATGACGGTAGTTGTCGAAGATAAGAGTACGGATTACGGTGAATGACCCGAGAACACAACTTTATCGGGTTGGTTGAAAAACAATGTTATTATGTAATATTTATTATTTATTCAATATATTTATGTAATATTTATTATATATTCAATATATTTGTTTATATTTATAATATAATATTATAGTAATTTATTTTATATTTATTATGTTAATGTAAATTATTATATTGCCATTATTTCATTTAGCTGATTGTATTTGGTGCTTTGGTAATTCTGGCGTTCAGATCGCGGCAGAATAATTATTGTCGTAAGAAAACCAATAACACTGAAGGATCTACGATTCAAATATTCGCTGCGAAATCCGAAGATATAAAAGTGAAGTACACTCAAAGGGAAAGCCGCGATGCAACGCGAAACGAGGATCCTAAAATCTCTTCTTCGTTCGAATGCGTCATCACGAGACCACATCAAATATCTACGTTTCTTGATCCCGATTCAGGTCAAGAGAATCGTTCACCGAAACTTCTTCGTGTCGCGATAAAGCAAACGGGATTTCTTTCGTTCAACCGTGTCACAATAAAAGATGATCCGACGAATGAAGAAAAACTTCCCGTAGATTGCACAGTTAACTTCCTTCCTCGTATCCATCTCTTCGCGATTTCGTGGCAACGCTGGTCGTAAAAGATCTCTGTAAATCGGAATTCGAACGATCCGAGCTTTCGAACGTTCGAATCGAATCGTGGGATCGATTCGCCTCGCAAGAATATCGATACTCTATCCTAAGGAAAACGGGCGCAATTTGCATCACGCGCACTGAAGCACGTTTACTTCGATTGCTGGGGACCTGAAGTTTTATGGTCGTGAATCACTTAGTTTAGAGCGAACCTGACGGAAGTGAATCGTCGCGATAGTGTTTGCATAGGCAGACAGAGGGACCGTGAATAGGGGATGAGGTAATAAAGGTTAAGGGAATTCGGTAAGAAGAATTTTACTCGAAATGGAAACGTTATATTTAACCGATTCGCAACCGATGACGTATTGGTACGTTATATTGGGACTTGTCCATTTCCGCCGACGACGTACTGATACGTCAAAACCAAATTAGTTAAGTTACACGAGAAATAATTTTTTTGTCGATAAGAAACGTTTTTAAGAGAATGAAATCAAGCTTCGAAAATTCAATATTTTTATCATTTTTTGAGCATTAATATAAATATACTTTTAATTTCGAACATTGTTTTATTTACCAACTAATCGAATTATAAATCCAGTAAATAATATTAATGAAGCCTTGAACCTTTAGACGATAAAAACATAAACTGTTCAGAAAGACAACTAGAAAAATTTGTTATTTTTCTTTACTCTACTTTGTCGAGTATAGCTAGCTATCGCTGCTTAAAAATAATTAAGCACACAGGTGAACACTTTCTAAATTAAATAAAACATGTAAAGGCGTAATTATTATTACTGTAGAGTTGAAAGTTTAATGTTGCTCCTATAATAGCACAACTTGGTCCCATGTTATAATTAGCCAGTTATGATTTGCCAGTGCCAAAAAATTCATTTCTTGCCGTCAACCATGGCATAAATAATAATTTCTGCTTTCGAAATTATTTTGAACTCGATCTGTGTAAAGAAAAATCCTTCCAGTTAACCTTCGTCGAAACACGTGTCACATTGTTTGCAAGTGAAAAGAGTTAAAGACGTGCTGCAACGAGTGAAATTTCATTTTTTGTACACTACAGTTGAAAAGAAGGGTTGACTTTAAATAAGCAGTGTGTCGACAAAGAAAAGAAATTTCGTTCTCTGGCTCAACGCTGATGAGCTACTCCAACATTGCCCCTTTTGTCGCGTTCTACACTTTTCATTCGCTTTTCAACAACCTTTCCTCACCGATGCCCTCGCTCACGTCCTTCTCCATTTTCTTTCATCCACGCTTCTGGCATTTTCAGTGTTACGGAGTTTCTAGATCAATCTGACAATCTATTGTCATCTTCTTACGTTTCGTTGCGCACGCAACGCGAGGACTAACCTTCACTTTTGTGTTCGAATGCAGTTTGCGTTCCTTTCGCTTCTCGTACTATCATGCAGTGATTTCTTTCGTTATTGATTACGTTCTTGGAGGTTGACAATTGAAACCTTGTGAATTTAATTTTGAATGCGATGTTAAACTGTTCGAAAGTAGGAGATTCCAATAGAAAATGCAAAACTATGAAGGTAGACAAGATAGCTTGAATTGAAACAAATTTACTTTGTAACGATGTGTAGTTGTTTGCTATTATGCATAATAAAAAATAAATGAAATGTTAGGTTGAGTAATAGGTTCGTTTCCGTTGAATTGAAATAGTGTCAATTATTATTACTACACAACGGATGTTTATGCGTTTATGGGAAATTCGGGTGTACATAAAAGCACAAAATGCATATAATATGCAAAAAGGCTCAAAATGCATATAATATGCAAAAAGGTACAAAATGTATATAATATGCAAAAGTATGCAAAATATCCAATGTAAATCTATCTTGAATGTGAAACAATCTTCCTGTTAAAAACAACTGATATTTGGGAAATTTAGCAGCAGTTAATAGTTAATACTATTAATTCTGAATCGCAAGTACAACACCCAAGAGTTTCGCTTTACACACTTGAGATTTTCAACGAAGCGTTCGACTAATTTAACTCCAACTACGAACAGCACCTCGGGGATTAGTACGAATTGGGCACGGGAAAGTTCATCTGATTCATCACACACGAGGGGAACGGATCGACACGAAGAACATAAAAAAATATCACGAATTGTGTCATTCTCGAATGCTTTTATGTTGGATGTATTTATGATTCATTTGAATGTCGTCTGAAGAATGGTCGTTTTTAATAGTGTAGTTAAAAAGCTGAGAACAAGAAGAAATAAAGTACGCGACATTAAAGAAACATGCACGTATTTACAGTGTACGAAGATGCCATAAGAAGATAATGAAAAACAGATAATTGTTCAGTTTCACCATCGCCGTTGCTTCGTAAAAACGGCGAGGAGCGATTAAAAAATAGTAAAACGAAGCGAAACGGATTATGCACAACGCGCCATTTTTATACCTATTGCTTCGAGGGAAATGGGTTGGGACCATTAAAAAAAATCCATAAAATTGAAAATGTACTAAAACAGACCATCGCGTTTTCCGCAGCGAATAGAAATCTAGTAACATCATTAAACGGAACGATTTTTGTTCTATTCTCTCGCTTATCGTTACACTCTTAATACACGTCTACACTCTCGCTTTGACTTTAACATACTGAACGCTATGATTGAATCGTGGAATGAAATCAATGAAGAGATATTAAAAAAACTAATCGACAACATGCTTGAGTTAATACAGAAGAAAGGATGTCTCCTCATTACTAAAATTTTCCATTCTATTCATTCAAAGTATAGTTTAATCACTCCACTATAATTAACTATCGTAATTACGTCCTAATTTCATGGTTGCTATAGTTGCGCATCTGTAAAATATTTATGTTATTCCTACATTTTGTCTTAAATAAATTTTATGTTCACCTATTTATCATTATTATCATTTTTATTCAGCCCCTTTTGCGTAATAACTTTAATTCGCAGAAATGATTAATAAAAACCCTGATACTTTCGAAAATTGTACAGATACTATAATTATGGTCCGCAGTAACACTTGACACGCCCGAAAATTCCAAAACAGATTAAACAAGAACCATTCCAGTTTCAGCATCGTTCAGTTTTCCATCTTTCAGACCGAAACTCCCTCCAACACGATTCATCTTTTTATCCTAAAACTTCCATCAACCCCCTGCGATAGCGCAAACGGATAAAACAATATATAAAGAAAGTACAGTCGATAAATCACGTCTACGTCTCTACATTATCCCCCCAACCCCCTCCCCACAATTGCATTTTTCAAGCAAAAGAAACATCCTCCCATCCTCTGCGGTCGTCGATGAAACCATGACAAGCATAGAATCGAAGCGGATCGAAATAATAAACTGGAAAGAAACAAAACGAGGGGACAATGGAAAGAAATACGAAGAAACGAGTCCCTCTCTTTAACAAAGCCTCGTCTGTACGCTTGTTTACTACCACCCTTGCCGGCGACCTGGCAAAAGTCGAGCTCGCGGGACAATCGCGATCGATGTACGCCACCCTCTTCACCCTCCGTCATTCTCGTAGCTCGTCGGTATTTTTCTCTGCCACCCCCCGCTACCCCTTGCAAGCTGGCTCGTGACCCAATTCGCGATAGTAGGCAAGCGTGCTTTCTACGTATCGCGCGAATCCCACCCCTCACCCTTGCACCCATCGCTGTTACGAGGGGTGCGCGCAACCCGGACTCAACGGGGCGTTTTCCCGTTCCTCCGCACGGGATATGGAAAGAAACGCTGGAGAACCGTGACGGCGGATCAACGGAAGAAGCTGCATTACGGGTATAATCCTTCCTGCGAAAGGGTTGAACCCTGGCGTGGATTAATAATATCTAGAAGGAGGGGATTCGCTCGTCGTTTCACGTCGGCGCGCTCTTTTGAAGACGATTCGGGAGATATAAAACGTTGGTGAGGCTCTTTTTGAAAGATTTTTCTTTTAGTGAGTTGGAGGGTCGAGGGATTCTAAAGAGGTTAAAAGGATTCGCGATGGAAAATCGATGTGACAGAAGAGGCGATGATAAATTGAGGAGTAATTTAAGCGATGCAGTTAAATTGTTGAAAGACATAAAATTTAATTTGCTTTTTTGTTAAATTCATATCTAAATGTATATTATGGTATTTAAGGGATAGGTAAACATTCGTAGCTGAATTGTTTTTTTCTTTCAATCGTTTCACTGAGGAAGACGAGTTAACTAGTCAATAAAATTATCATCATTTTGGGCTTAATAATTTGCTGAAGTAACCCAAGATTTTTTTAATGTCTACGTACGCAATTATGTTATTCATTTTTACACGAACAAACGAAACTAATCCACACTAGCTAATCTTTAAATTCCACCCTTAAAGATAATCGGATTAAGGAACGACTCAGCGAAATGTTAAGCATTTTGTTATCATCATCCGTGGATATCAATTTTGGATTCACTTTTAAAATCCAGTCAAGAAAAGCGGAATGAGAAAACATAAAATTTCCCAATTTACCATCTATTTGCCGTTTAGAAAAAGCGGCGCAAAAATGAAGGGAAAACAGTGATACCAAGCGTTAAACTTCGCTAAACCATTCATAGCGTTTTGCTCCCGTTTCACCCCCTATCTTCGACTGGAAAAGGGGTGTAATCCGCGCGGGTTGCGTGAATCGTTACGGTGCGCGCGTACAAACGGGAAGCTTCTCGTAGCTCTGGAAAAGGGAGAAAAGCTGCAGAGATTAAGCTCTTGTTACCGTCCGAGGGGTGGAAGCACTGGGGTGGTGGGAGGCAATTCTTTTTCATACTCACGAATCTGCCGTGTTTCGCCAGGCAGAAAGAATATCGTTTGTTCGCGAACGCTGCGCCCGGAACGGCCGGGAGTGGAACGAGGGGGGTGGATAAGCTGAAATGGTCTGGTGCGTCGGCTTTCGCGATAAACAAAGCGCCCTGTCGCGAGGACCCGGTTTACGCTCGTTTCAGATGGATAAGGAGCAGTGTGATTCTCATTGAAAATTGATTCTTGCACCTTTATTCGGTTTTATTAATATTTTCTAACTGGACTGCGGAAGTTTATGCAAACGTATGTTTTAAAGGAACGCGTTAACCCTTCAGCAACGGCATCCGTACGATGTACGGACACTAGCTTTTTTTAGAATTAGCATAAGAGGATTGATATTTATTTAAAATAGAGAGGACTGTTTATTGGTGGTTATAAAAGGAGCAATTAGTCTTCATAATTTATAAATAGTGAACTAAAGTAGTAGTATAATGGGGTATATTCGTTGAAGTACGAAAATCTTTTCTGTTTGCGTGAGAAGAGTAGACACTTTCATTGCTATTGGCGCCTATAGGTGCACAAGAAATTCACACGTAGCGCGTTATTGATAGACTTCTGCTAATTAATTTTGGTAATCGAAGACACTATTGGTGTCTTGAAACAGTTGAAGTTCTTTATTGTCTGAAGAATAGGATAGAATTTGAAGAAGAATATAAATTTAACGCAATGCAATTCTGTATTCTGGTAATTTCTACATGTTCATTGATTAAAATCCATTGTGATGAAAGAATTAAACAAATGGGGCTTTGACAGAAGTATGTTTGATCATTGCAAAATTTCAAAAATATATTTGCTTGCTTGGCTTATTTTGCATATTGCATATACAGTCAACCCTGCAAGTTTCTTCTGTGTTACTATTTATTTATTTATTTATTGTCGGGTGTAAACCCTTTGATGCATAAAACTAATTAAATGTCATAGGCGAACATAGTGTTTAGTATCAATCTTAAACTTGTTATTTGAATTAAAAAATTAATTTTATGACAATATTTATTGACATTTATCAGAATCCTATTCAGGTAATTGAATTTACCGTAAATAGTATTATGACGTCCCTCTTGTAAAAAAGGAGAACTTCTGAGTGTTAAATAAGATATATTTAAGCAAAAGTTACGCAATATATCAGAAGGAGGATTAAATCCCCATAACACGGTACAAAAATTCAGACAATTCTCCATTAACAAGACATTCTTATTAATTATTTTATATTAATATTTCACGTCACCCACCTACAATCATCTTGCGTTCCATTAGTAGGTTAAAACCAGGGTTGCCTCCTTGTTAATGTAATGTAAAATCCGGGGAGACATAAATTGCCACCCGGAGAACGAGATAGTAACAAGAAAGACCACATTAATAAAGCTTCCTATACAAAAATATAAATTATCATTTAAGGACAGACTGCTTTATTACCGAATCATTTTAATTACAATAAGCATAGATACAAATATACAGAATTTAAAATGTTCCACTTTTTTTAAAATTACGATACGTTATAAAGAATGATCACTTTTGTTATAAACAAAGAGAAACTGCGTAGCCTAATAGACTAAAATTATAAACTAATAGAAGCTTAATATTCATCATTCACTAATATAATCCATTTTAAATCTTAATTTTAAAACGATATTTTCCGTTCAAAATTGTACACAATCGTGTAATTAATTTTGTTTTCGTTTCATTAAAAATCACCTTTTCTACGAACCCGGATATGTTCCTGGGAAAACTAGAGCCCGGAGATTTGTATAAAAAACCGGAGTGGTGGTAACCCTGGTTGCAACCCATAGTTTGGGGACTATTGTTTTGTAGGTAATAGAATAACCACCTAAAAATATCGGTACTTTATTAGTATTCGTAATAAGCGGAATTCACGACCCCGCGAAATTCGAGTAGTGAATTGCGGTGTACTGACGTAACATTAATCTTTTGTTCTCTTGCCTGCACCTGTGAACTTTTCTTCTATTTTTCAAAGCATTGTTAGAGGTGGCGTGGAATTTTCCTTGAACAATGAATTACAAAAATGGGCAGGATGCTTTTCTTTACCTCTTTGTTTATTAAACTCATTATTTCCGTTCGTATACGTTGTTCTTTAAATTTTTTAAAGTACTGTTAAGATTAGTTACCGTGAAAATCCCTTAGACAGGCAAAATGGCAAGAAAAGGTAGAATGCCGTTCTTTTCACCTTCGGTAGTTTTCTTTATTTCCTTTCCTGTACGCGCCCTTTTTCCAACTTTTAAAGTATTGTTAACGGCGATTACTATAGAAGTCTCTTTGCTTAACAAAGTTGCACAAGGAGTGAAACATTTTTTTGAAATACTATATTTTTTTTTAAATATTGTTAGGTGTGGAAATTTTGTTGAATGATAAAATTTTAAATAGGAACAGAACGATGATACTGAAATTTTACGATAGGACGAATAACTGTTTCTGGAGCAAGAGCTATCTTTGCAGATAACATGTATAGTGAATAATTTGTTGTGGAATGCTTGCCCATCGATCGAGTTCTTATTATACCCGGTTTTATCGTCGAAGAGATAATTTTGAACTATCCATCGATCTCTCAAACAAATTTAAAATCGGTTCATATGGACTAATTTTACTCGAATTAGCTATCGCATGTTGAAAACCGAAAAATATCTATTCTTGCCTTAGATTGACTTCCTTTCGTAAATCGACGCAGGGACAATTTTGAACCTCACGTGTATTTATTAATTGATGAATTTAATATAGATTTAGGTTCTTTACTAAAAGAACGTATCTCAAACATGTGAAAATATATCTAAGGTATCAGAATATTATGAAAAACAATATAAATTGTCTCCTTTATGCCAGCATCGCCATTACGTAATTTTAACATTCTGGGTAAAGAAACAGGAGGAATTTAAGGTAAAATTACAGACGAAATACAGTATATACATATTTTAAATTTTTAACATTAATACATTTTATGACATATTTTAGAATAATTAAAATGAAGTGAAGATGCATAAAATACAAAGTTACAAACGAATAAAATTCCTAGATAACGTTTCATAAAGGGAGCATCGAATTATACCTAAAAGTGTCCAGAATGTCATTTTATTTATGCTAGAGACATTATAGAACGTCGCAGATGTATCAGAAGGTCTAATAAAGCATAAATACAGTTGCAATAATTAATTTCGAATAGTTTAATACACCTACGCAGACTTTAATGAAATAATTTTCGGCTTATGAATTTTGTTACGAAAAATAGTAAAAAAAAAACATCACTATTGTGTGACAATGTGCATAATTCTAATTAATAACTAGATTAATGTTCTTAGATTGATGAAAACATTTGTATTGTTTCTACACTTCCGCCGAGGATCGACTTGAGAATTTTCATCTTTACCTCTGCTTTGTTGAATCAATTTCAAAGAGCACAGAATTCTTTTACCCGACGATTTAATAAACGTGAACGACGCAGTTGTCATTTAAATCGGAGGAAGCAGCAATTCGTTGTCCACGTTTCGCCGCCGTTTAAACCTTTCAGCACATTAAATTCTACTTTGCTTAACATCCTCACGGTTCGCCGATTCATCATAATATAATGAAGTTTCGACTGATTTTAAGCGATACATCGCGCCCGATCCCTTGACAGTTAACAGTTTTCAAGTAATAATGACCTAGAGAGCATCTTTTTTATTGCTTCGCGATCGCGCGATCTGTCGACCGTGCCAGAAATTATTTATCAGGTACTGGAAAAAGTTCGTGCAGTTTTGCTCTCGGAAATGCAATCGAATCGAATTTTTATGGAATTTTGCGAAACGACTGTAACAATCGTGTTACTATTTTTTACAGTGTTATATAAAATTACATTTGAAGGGAGCTTAAGTCACTTCACTTTTGTTTTCTGTTAAATTCTGATTCTTCTGTTAAAATTGAAGTTTTAATATTGCACATTTATATTAGATATTTTTATATTACAATTGAATTGTTTCGCTGAATTTCACAAAACTACTGTAACAATAATGGTATGGTAAGAAAATTCTATCTATCTTTTGCAATATTAAGTAAACTCACATTTGAAGGGGACTTAAACTACTTAAATCTCAAAGCATAAACCACCTGGTGCTTCTATCAGAAATATTTTTAAATCAGAAGCAATAGTGGTGTTACAAGAATATTACGACCATATGTTACATTGCTAACCCTTTCACAGTGTAATAAAATAACGAAGAATCAGAAGAGAAAGACGATATAAAGAATATTTAATTTCTCTGTTGCAATACTATTCGTATTTTTATTGCCGAATACAAAAAATACGTATTTTCACTTACTCACACGTAATACATTTTAATTATTATGGTGTGTATAATACAACGTAAAATCCGAAACTTATAATGCCATATTATAAATGTAACTTGGCAGCTTGACCAAGTCTCTCTCGTACTAAACTGCGAAAGAGTTAAATAAAATTTCATTTGGAGGAACATTAGCACGCTTAAATTTTGTAAAATTTCGACGAATCTTTTCAGCCGTCCAATATTAGAAAAATAATTAAATATATTTTTTTATGGAACTAAAGAAAAGTGGAATCTCCTGATTATTTGTGAGGAACGATAAAAATTTGGGGATTATTTTGAATGCTAAAATTAATTTGCAACATCGACAGAGACCAAACGTTGCTAGAGAAAAAATATTCAATCGGTGTCGTCGTTAAAATTATTGAATTGGACCAAGTGTATTGTAAAATAAATCGTGAAAGTGGATAACGTAACAGAATTCTGAAATTGGTTACTGAACTGACAAATTGCTATTGAAATTTTAACCAAATTTTAAAAACTGATACAATTGCAGTGTAAAATTTCAACATTGTAGCGTTTTACCGTACTAATTTACAATTCTATTATTTTCGGTTCGAAGGTGTAACTACTTTTAGCTTCCTGAAAAATTTCCCCTACTTTTTGCATGTATTAATATATCTGAAATATTAAACTGCGCAAAACCTCTAAAAGTTATGATAGAAATTTGAGGTAAAACCGAATTAAAAACATTAATAGCTATTGACGATTAATAGGCTGCGGATGTTTATGCGAATTCATATTTTTGTAAACATAATTAAAGAATTGGAACCTAAATAGAAATTTGATTTCTCTTTTAAATATTATAAAAGGTATCTCACTTTGAATATTTGGCACATTTTTGTATATTATTTCAGACCTGGGCGAAGTTTATTTCAAATAGTAATTTAAAAATAATCATTTCATATAACGTTAATTGGCATTTTATAAATAATGTGTTTCAATCGATCTTACGTTCTTCATTTGGTCAACTAATAGTGAATCCTGATTATTTGGGAAAGTAACATTTATTTTTAAATTGAAGATGTTTATACCGATAATATATACAAACAATTCATTACTTGAAATAGCAAATAAATCAATAATTCATTTTCCATATGAAATGAACTATGAATTAAGTTTCTTATTTTAAAATAGATTATTTATTGAATGACTCTGATAACTTATTCCTCAAAAATTTCTCAAAACACACATGTCTGTATTATTTACACCGTGTGCTTTTTTTACACATTTAAATGTTCTATAAATGCGATAAGAACCACTGTCTAATGATTAGTCATTTCGACTACAATTTGTGAGAATATTAAAATATATTTGAAGTAGCTTAATTTACTATTCGAATCGTGCTGTATTAATTAACTTTCATTGGCAGATTTTGTAACGAAATATTGTTAAACACGTGCTCGTTGTCTTAACAATCGCTGCACGAAATTGGCGTAAATAATTGAGACGCTTTGTACCGCAGTCTAACGATCGTTATTACATCAGTTCGCGATAATTAATTCATTAATTAAATGGGTTTGCTACGGGGTAACGAGTCCGTTTGATGTGGCTACAGAAACGGCAATTCCTGGATTAAATCCGAGCGAAGAAGGCTCGACGAATTTTGGTTCTCCGGTTGGCAATTGCAACTCGTTTCGAATATGGGTTAGTTTCCCGTTGCTCTATAAAAGTTAAAACATACATTCGAGCAATCGTAATTGCACCAACAAATAGAGCTCAAGTGACTGGGAATATAAATTACAAATTAAAAATTTCACAAGAGATTCAAGGAATTGAAAATTGTGAGGTACAGGTTTGGAAAAATTCAAACGTCAAACTATATTATTGTACAATTCAACACCTTAGTTTTTGAAGACTGGAAATTAGAGAATTAGAGAATATTACAAATTTCAGAAAGATTGGAAAAATTGAAAATTGTGAAATGAAGAATTGGAAAAATTCAAACATCAAATTATATTAAAACTCAGAATCTTATCTTTTGGAGACTAGAAATTAGAGAAATATTTTTGCGATAAAAACGTGAGATTTTATTATATAATATTGGAAGATATTTTAACTATTATCCATTTTTACATGCCCTTACAAAGATTTCTTCTATTATAGAAACATTTGCAACAACCTTAAAAATTCGGAAATTACACAGAAAAATTTACACCATAAATGGCAATAATTTGAAAGTTTGAAGCTTCAATAGAACGGAGCAGCAGTGTCCTAAATTTCAGCGACAACGATCGGAATCACAGGATTGGACAACGCGCCCATAGCAAAATTTCGAATCTTCGCAGATCCATAGAACACGACGCTCCACTTTTCCTGAACAAAGCTTCCAAGGCCGTTCCATATGAAACAATCCCCGGTGCACTAAACAACAGAAGCCGCTGCGATCGGTGTACCGAACAAAGAATCCTGTTCCGAAGAATAGATCGTGAAAGGAATCCCCATAAATGAAGATAGATAACAAGCTTTGAAATCTATTTTATAAATAGAGAAAGTGATCCAAAGATGGGCTAGGGTTTAAATATGGATTAGTTAAAGTGTAGGGCTTATTTAATGCTGCCTTGTGTCAGAAATGGTGCAAAACTACGACTAAAGTACAAATAAAGTTGCACAGAAGAAATAGTAACAATCGTTTGTTGTATAGGATCATCCAAAAGTACCTTTAGGATGTTGAATGAGAATATCTGTCAAACGCCATGTTTGTTAGTAAAATAGAGGTGAAAAAAATAAAAATTGAATCGAGAACGAACGAAGATAATAGAAATAAAAAACAGATTAGAAAATGGTAAAGCAGAAAGGGAAAGAAAAAAAGTGAAGGTAGGTGTTCCTATAGTTTATTTTGTATAAAACTTTATCAACGTATTCTATTGCAAACAATGTCATTGTTACGAATATCGTGATCCTACAGGTTTTCACAGGTATACTTGTTTCATTGTTCTAATAATTATCTGTTGAAGTAAGAATTAATTTGCTAAGAACACCGTGTTGTTAACATTGAGAGCTGTTTTAGCCACTTTCAATAAGAAGAACTGTTTTCTGAAAACAAAAAGCAATAGTTTTCATTTTTATTTTAGATTATTTTGTGAGTAGCTCATATTTGGACCACACTTTCAAAAATGAAAATTTTCACTGTTACTTTATAATTTGTAATTTATAGCAAACGTTGCTTTTGTTCAACATATTTCAATTCGACATGAGAAAGCTAACATGTTATAAATATATAACGCAGAATAAAAAAAAACAGATGTTTTATTTTGTCGTGGAAATGTACAAAACGTTTACATTTTTCAATTATATTCTTGTCGTTTCCTATTGATTACAAATGTCTGTAAATGTCTGTAAATTACAAATATCTTGTAAATACAGTTTGAACTCCACAATTTGATTCATTAATTAAAAAGTTACACGTTCACGAGTTTAAGTATACGGTTTTGGCCGACTTTCTCTTAATAACTTCTCTCGATAAATTCTAAAAGATCCAAGATATATTTGGAAGTGGAAAAGCACTTTAAACTCAACAAAGGGGAATCTAATCACGATTTCCAAGTTCGCCGTTCTTCGGCGCCTCCTTCTTTCATTCGACTGACTTATTCTCACTGACGGAGGGGCAATTAAGCATTCCTGTATGCGTGATTTAACAGGTGGCTCCGCAATAATTTACTCTGGAATTGGGTTACGTAAATGGCTGGGATAATTAAATGTGACAAGGGGGGGGGGGGGAAGGGTTGAAGTCGAAGGGGCTGGAAACACGGCGACATTTTATGATCCGACGTGTGTCGTGTTTCCACGGGAGCAATTTGTATCAATTTGAATAAAATTGGCGTTTATCCCGAACACGAGTATCGGACAATGGCGGACGGTTCTGACGTCACTGAATTAAAATAATGAGTCGATTCTGTATGGGGTGTGGAAGGATGAACGTTGTATAATTCGAGGGAAAGGCTAAAATAAACAATTCCTATTAATTCAGTCATGTGATACAAAGTTGCCTTAAAATCAAATTACATATATGGAATCAGAAGTCGTGAAAGTATTTCGGTATACTTGCATATTATTGAAACTACACCGAGTGCTTCAAATAATATTTTAAAAAGTAATGTTCACCATTGTTCATATTTTATACGATCGCATAAAGTTAATAACGTTTAATGAAAGTAATATTTATATAAATATTTGCATTGTTCGAATAAGTATTATATTAAAACCGTCGAGATCAATATGAAAATGTGTCTTGTATATGCAACGTATTCCTGTAATAAACATTAAAAATTCATTGAATTTTACATGCGTTATATTTTTCAGAAAGAAATTATTTACCGTCCAATTATCAATTCGGCTCAAATTGACTTGTAACAACGCACGAAGGTTAAACCCCCCCCCCCCCCCCCCCCCAAAACATAACTATTCAATCTAACTGAAGATTCATTTAACCAAAATGTCCTCAGAATATAGAATTCCACGATTATTCGGTAATAGCCTCTCCCAGCCAGTACATCACGCCTCATCGAATTCTATTTGCAACGTGACAAACCATTCATCAAAGTTATGACACCCTAACAGCGTCAAATCGGTCGACCAGGCTCGCGCGGCCGCCCGCGAAAACAAGTTTCAATTTTGCCAACGTGGAAGAGAGAATTATTTTGCAGCGTCGAGCGGATCTGCATTTCAACTCGTCGACGTTTTGGAAATCCCGGCTGGAAACACCAGCCTGTTGCCGGATGCCTCGAAACGCAGCCCTGTCACACACTTTGATCTCGATTATCATGCGTGCGAAACAGGGAAAGAGAATAAATCGCGATCGAACAGGAAACGGCTATCGATTGACAGTCAGGAGGATTTCATCGTATCTGCGAGTGTCCGTTGTGAATTTTAATAGGAGAGAAAATAGAGAGCGAAAGAAGGGGAAACTTTGGAAAATCGCGACACACGGGGCGAGGGAATTTTTAGAAAAGCCAGGAATGGAAAATTCAAATGCGAAGCGGGAGGATGTTTAGAAATGCCAGGAATGGAAGTTCTAAACGTGGAACGTGAACATTTTCGGAAAACTCAGGACCTCAGCTATTCTCGATATCTGTAGTGTCGTTTCCGTGGTAATACTAGTAGTATTTATTGCACAAATATGGTAACAGTGTAATATTGATAAAAAAGTATTATACGATTAGTCACAAAAGTGTAAATGCAGATTTTAAATTTCAAATATTTTTATAACTCAATAATTATTTTAGTAAATTTTAATTATTTATTTTAATTCAATAACTATTTTAGTAAATGCTGATTATTTGTTCTAATTCAATAACTATTTTGGTAAGCTTAATAATCAAATTTAAGTCGACTTATTTCAGTAACTCATAATTTTGAAACAATTTTTCTCTTATTTAAAATTATTAGTCTTACATTCTTCCATAATTAACCATAAAATTGCAGTACATACCTGTTACAATCGAAAATAGCTACAAATATACCGAATGCTACTTTTCATACATAAAAATTGCTATTAAATATATATACAATTTTCTTCCCTTATATAATATAATTCCGATCGCTCAGGTTTACCAAATTCTTACATTACCAACATTTGGTTCGCGGCATCGTTGCAAACAAATACGTTAAGTGCCACGGTAAAAGAGTTGAAAAACGTTGATCCACAAGCCGCAGATAAAAATAACAATTTATTCGGCGATTGCACAAAAATTCTATTATTTGCTTTGGAATAGAATAAAACGATCGCGATACGTTTTTCGAAGGCGAGGAACGCCGGAGCAAAAATGGCATCGTGATCGGGGACATGGAAGGGGTGAAAGTTAGCAGAAACTTTGCGGATACGTTTATTTTCCATCTGGTGACCGGACCCGCATAATCTCCAATGAATTTTATCGATTCTAGCCGGAGGGGGAGGGTTAGGTCGCATCGTTGAATGCCAATACGATTGCTCTCGAATGTGCACTCGTCGCCATGACGAGGACGAGTTTCGAAACTCTCCACGCTTATCGTGGTCCCGTAAAGGAGTCTCGGCGAATCCTAACGGTAGAGAGAAACAACCGGCCAGGAAATCGAGCACCCGAGATGGGTGCTGGCTCCGGAAGTATCCAACTCGAGAGCAGCTTATATCTTCCTGCTGGAATCCTGTGCCAGAATGCTACAGCGTGGCTACATTTCGCCTTTGCACACGCCAATTTCATGTGGTCATGGTATACCGGTTCGTGGGGAGATAAGCAGCTTTTGATTACTCGATTTCGGGTGGCTTTCAGGTTCACCGTGAGTCGATTAACGAAACAAGCGCGAAATTTGCGGAATGACAAATCATTTGTACGGAAAAGAAAGAAAAAGTTAGAATGTTTGGGTAGGTTAATATTCCCATAAAATGTAATATGAAAAATTAATATTTGATATACGTATATATAATTCGATTCTTTCAAACCGATTATTGGAACGTTCCTTAAAATAATGTGGATAATCAGCGTTCTACTGTATTTTTTATGTTTAAAGTTTTCTGAATCCTCAGTTACCTTAAGGAATTCTAATACTATGTGTCCTCGCCAACAGCGCAGTACCAGATTTCTTCTTTTTCATAGCTGTTCCCCGAGCAAATTCAGCGTAACAGAAATTCCTCTTTCGGCGTAACTGAAATGGGAAACGGGAAATGGGTCAACGCGAAGGCAGCCATGCATTATCGCGAAGGGCGCACCATTCGCAAGGTCGCGCTGCTCCTAAAAGTAATTGTGCTACACGTGGTGCAACATTATTTGCTTGATCTCAGCTTTCTTATTGTAATACTTCAACTTAAAAGTAGAACTAGAATTTTAGACCACGAAGGTTACTAAGGTAATTATTGTGTATTGAAACTTCAATCTTATCGTGTATATCGATGAATAATTCACCTTTTCTATTCAAATCAGCATTTACTTTTAACAAAACCAGATACGCTGTCGATCTTAAATATAATCGAGGACCCTTCGACAGCTTCAAGTAAATTAAAAAAAAACTGTTTATAAAAATATTGCATTTACTTGAGCAAATATATATTTTCAAATGATTAATAATTATATTATATAATAAATAAACAATTTACAGTAAATAAATTTATACCACAATTTTATATTTGTAAATTGGATATTCAGTATCGAATATTTTGTTTATTTCTACATTTCATACAATTTACGACAAGAATCTCAAGTGGATGTACACGTCATAAAAATAAAATTATAGTATAATTACAGTATTGATTATGGTGCAAATGAAATTACAGTATAGCTATATTATTATTAATGACAAATAAATAAATATTGTATAATAACAGTACAATTATAGTATTACTAACGATAAATAAATTGTAATATATTTGCAATATAATTTACAGTGAGCAAATTATAGTATAATTTAATTTTTGCAAATTGTATACTTATTTTTTACCCACACTGTATCCACGGCTCAGCGTAGAATATAAGGTAAGAGTTTCGTAACGAAATAATTAATGCTTTCGCCACGGTCTTCGTAAAATGAGCAATCGATTCTTCAAAGCATAAGTCGCAATTAGTTACACAGAATATTTGCATATTTATAGCCAATATTATTTCCATATTAATTAAAACGACCCTGACCTGTGCGTCAAATTTCAGTTTTGACGGTATCATAGCGAAAAGGTTAAAACAATTCAATATTCATTTCCAATGGTTTTTTAAATGACACGATTCGTGTTTTAAACCAAACAAGCTTTTTACATCGCCCATAACCAACAGCATGGCAAATCACGAACAACACAGGCTGCTTAGCATACGATCAACAAGGAATACCGTGAATTTTCACGCGCGTTAACCGCTCCGCTTCGAGTCGTCCCGTTGCACACGCGATTCGCTCGCGAGCGAGCGACACGCATGCAGGCTAGCGTTAATCGTATGCATATGAACGGAGCAGCGTGTTTCAATTAAATTGCACGTTCTATCGTCGACGTTCTACTACCCGCGTGTCCGTGAACATGCACACCCATGTCACGCAAGTGTCGTACGCAGCTACGACACGCGCCGCTTATAACGCGCGCTACGCGAGATACCGTGAACATAGACGTTTGCATAGCTTCGCATCCACCTCAAAGCCTTCTGGGCTACAGCATTAGATACAAAAGAATTTTCATGCCAAAGGCTTTTAATAGTAACCTTTGAGTAATAAAACGCTTGTGCTTCGTTTCATTATCTAATAGATCTGGCAGATATTTTAGGAATGCGAACACAATGCGTCTTTTGTACTGTTCCTTTATTTATGCTAAACTGAAATAAGGCTGCCTTATCCGGCCACCGTCGTACAGATGCTAAATTCTTATGCTTAAAAGAGTACAATATTTCATGTTATATCAGGTACAATTCATTTGAATATTATAGGCAATATTCGTTTAACAACCACCAATCTTATAATATAAAGACAAAATCAGGGTTTAAGTTAAGCTTTATCCTCAATGTTGTGCGTTTTTGTTGAATTTGTACTTCTATATACTGTATTACTAAAGAAGATTTTTTACTTCATTAATAAATTATTATTATTAGTAGTAGTAGTGGTGGTAGTAATCTTAATGATCATTAATGATAATGGTAATACGATAGGTTTTGAATTGCAATGGGTTTAGAACGCACGGATTAACGAAAGAAGCGTGGAATGTCTGACCACATACGGTCCGCTTCTACTTACGGGCACAATTCCACTAACTAAACTCTTCAACTCAGGAACAAGCTTAAAAATTTGTAAGTATTCTGAGATAAGGCATTAGGTATACAAGAATTAGTTGATAAACTTTAATATTATAATGGTAATTTTTAAACAATGGAAGAGTGAAATATTTCTGTTCTGAGTGAATTTCATGAGTTACTGAGAAACAAGTTTCCTATTATTCAATTTGATTGTGAATTTTAAGTTTAGATTAGGCAAATTAATGCTAAAAACTTAAGAAATGAAGTGGACTAATATACAATGGAAACGATAAAAGTGAATTATAAATGAAGACCACAAAGGATGAACTTGATGAATTCGTTTTTTTTCAGGTTTTTGAAGAAATAGGACCTAAATTCTAGATAACCTTACTACCGTTTAAATGTCATTTCTATCGTAGTTTGGATATTTTGTATAATTTTGTAGCCAATATACACTCTGTATCTTTTTGTTAAAAAACAAATATTCAGTTTAACAACAAACGTGGATTACTCATTGGTACACCTAATATAAACTATAGTTTCTACCTTTCTCATTGTAGTAGCACCTGATAGTAATTTTTATGCTATCGAAGAAACTAGAGAGCGACTAGAGAAAAAGATTATAAAGAAACAAGTGCACAAACGGATTAGCTGTTCCAAGCATAGTAGCGCTTGAAACTTGAGTGAAGTATGCAGTAATATCCCTTCAATCTTCATCACATCTTGGCGCACGGACAAAGCCGCCCAATCAGAGGCCAAGTCCACTCGATCGATCAAACGAGCAGAGAGCAGAGTTCACAGTTGAACAACGAAACTTCACTCATCAGGGGTAAACTTCGAGTCAGCGCACGACAAGTGGACGGCCCAATTTCACCCCCCTTTACGTTCCCTAATTAATGCGCCAGCCTAATTATAGAATTACAGACAGAGGTTCGACGTCGCCTGCCAATATGCGGAAACTAGGAATCAACTTGATTCAACGAACGCTGGGAATTACTTTGAGCAACGTGGGACAAAGGCAGTCGAAGGTGACAGTATGCCAGCCTTGACCTAAAACTAGACTCCACCTCGTTCTCTTAATGGTTATTTCGTTCGAAAAGTTTGTCGTCGAAAACAGAAATGCCTTCGATCAACCGGGAGAAATTGAGTTGCGAACAGAGGCTTCCGTCTCTATTAGCAATTTCGTTTTATGACTCTGCAACTTGGCCGTCTTCCGTACGCCGCGCCGGTAGCTGACCCACACTATTATTCGATATAGGAAAAAGTTTAAACTTATTGGCGCAGCGTGGTGTTTGTAATTTAATGGAACGATGAAGGTTAAAATTTTTCCTCGCACTTAACCTTATCACCTAATCACAACTTTGCTTATTCTCAACGTCTAATGGTTATTTGTGCGCAAAAACTTGCGTTTCTGAAGAAAGGGTTCTTAACACATTGTCGGCCGGTTATGTTTCAGCAAAAATTAACAAGTTCCGTTAGAGGTTTTCATAACTGAATATTAAAGTGTACGTAATAGATTTCGTCACTGTTATAATGAATTCTTGTACAATTTTATACTTCGGTAATTTTGTAAATTGATGCATGTGCGAATATGAATGTAGCCACTGTTGAGCAACAAAATTTGTAAACGAAATGATCGATCAACGATGTTTCAACGCAATACTGGTAATTTTAATACAACGTATTCAGGTGTTAGTTAATATTTAAAGCACAAATGACTTTCAAAGTTTTAGAGTCTAGCTGTAAAAGTAAATTATAGTACAAGTATCCTCCGTATAAGATAGTTAGGTTTCGAAAAAGTACCGCGTTATGCGAATTCGTGTTATACAAAACTCAGGACTGATACAAAATATAAGTTTAGGTTTCAAAGGCTAATATTACGATACTACTTTTTTCGTAACTAAGAAATATATGTTGATGGAAACATTAAATTGCTTTATGAAATAATTAGTCGGAAGTACTGCACATTACTATTACGTAATGTGTATTTTCTTCTTCGCTGCCAAACATCGTTGAACGAGGACGTTTTCTTTTTCGCAAAACATCATCATATTCTGAACTTTCTCGTTGATTTCGATCAGATCATGAATTATCTACCAATAATTCTTGAATTCTTAAGCTTTGTTATAAGAATACCGTTTTGTATGGGGATTTCCCCAATTCTCGAGTCGTGTTAGAGTGAAATCGTGTTATCGGAGTATCGTGTAGTGCGGAGAAAACCTGTATTGTACGATTCAATTATTGTAGCTTCATTAATGTTCATACTTTCATCTCCACTGCTTCAAATTTTTATATTAGGTGTACTATTAAGTAATCCACTATTTTTTAATCGATTGCCGAATTTATTTTGTCATCAAATAATCAAATTTTCTTTTAAGCATTAATCCATAACTTGTCCGAAAAATAGAGCAAAATATTACGGCTATTTTACTAACAATAGCAGCTGTATTTAAAACAGAGTACATATTTAATTTGTAAGCAAAAGGTAGTTTAATCATTGGTAATCCCAATATAATTTTCTTGATATATTTATATCTGTCTTATATTTTGTACGTTTTTATGGGTACCATAACTTTGAAATACTGAAGGACCTATCATGAATCACAGAATAACCGCGGTTTCTTGCTCCTTAAAACCCCGTCCCTCCATTGTCACGATCCAAATCTCGTTGGGAACCTCCATTTCAAGGGAATACGTGCGACATTCTTGCCGGGCCCTGGCAAATGTCAAAGTTCAGTACACCAGTTCTGATCAATATTGCTCGGCGTATTCGTTCGGATGCCTGTGGCGCACTTTGGGATGCGATTTCTTCGCGAATACAGAATCGTGCGCACGTCGTTTGACCTTCGACTGGGATCTTTTGCGGGATTTTCTCAGATGCAGGGATTCCTCGCCACGCCCATACACGCGTAGGCAGATTCACGCGCGTGATACGGAAAGGGTAAAGTAATAGCTTGCAATTTCAAAGACCACCAACGGGAAATCAATTACGGGCCTTTAAATCCTGCGTCGACCGGCTTCCTATCGATCCCCCGCCTTTGTCTTGCATCCGCTTATGAAAATCCCGCCGCCAAGCTGTTATCGAGCGGAGTATCAATTATCTTGTCGCTAGCCTTTTATTTTGCCACGGTAAAAGGAGCTTAAAGGTGGTATTGGATATTTTAAAGGATAGGAATAGGTAGCAGCGGGGTTTTCTTATTAGGAGACAAAATTCAACAACCTTTCTATTAATTTCGTTGAAAAGGAATTACAACCTACGTCAAGTATTAAGATTGCATCTGCTTCGATTGTTCTGGTCAAATTGACCCGAAATCGAACTTTGACATTAAACGACCCTTTCGTGTAATATCCGAATCGCATGAAATTTACTGATTTTGTTCAATAGTACGCGAACAATGCATTAACACGTAGCACATTTCACAGCCGCCTCAAATGACCTACTTTACTACAAAAATCATAAACCGTTCACAGTAAACATAAACACATAAAATTCTCCTATCTGGCTCCATACAAGGAATGCCGCCGATATATACGTAAATACAAAACTCACGTAGAAGGCCCAAATGACATCCTAGTACGCTGCATAACCGGTAACAACAGTGCGTGCTTCCGCGAAACGGTTTCATCCGAAGCGTGACCCTGTGAAATGGTCAGCGAAGCAAGCCCGGCCACAAAACCGTGGACCGCGAAAGGGTCAACGCATTCCGTCCCGTGGAAGCGTATCGTTTCAAAGAAACCGCGCGAGAGCGAGCGTGCACGAGGTTCGCGAGGCTACGGAACGGCCCCGATCTTGGTTGGCCGACAAGGACGAGGTCGCGAGCGCGGCCTAATCGTGTCCGTGCTCGTAGATGTACTCGTAGCCGACACGGGGCTCTGCAAAAGGGGGTTGCATACAGCTGCAGAGTGCAGGCGCACCCCCGGGCCGCGCGTTATATAGATAATACATGGGCGCGTGAGACAGGGTGGGAAACGGGAGAAGTAGAAAAGTGAAGATATGGAGGAAGAAAGAGAAGAACGTGGAAAATACACACGGGGAGCGTGAGAGAACCAACACAGTGGGACCGAGAGGAAAATAGAGAAGAGTGGGTGGTTACTGGTGCCGGGTCGCGAAACGGGCCGCACAGAGGGGTTCGGAGGGTATCGAGGATTCGCTTCCGTGTCCCAGTAGCACTAATGACCGCCATCCTCCCCTCCTTTCGTTCACTGCTCCCCACCACCGCGCCCTTGCACACTCCCTACCACTGCCAAACTAACCCCACCCTCACTGGTAGCCGTCATTTCCCCTCCGTCTCCTCACTGTTTGCGACACGTACAGCTAGGATGACTCGAATTACGTCATAGCGCCTAGAGCGTGCGCCATCCCTTTCCCCTCTGTATCCCCTCCATTCTGTTTTAACTCGCTCGCTCTCCCTTCTCCTCAAATAGATCTCCCTCCCTCCAATTATCGTACTCCCCGACTGTCTTGATGGACCCCTCCACCCGATCTGAGTTGAGAATCCAGCAGAGCAGCGTATACACACGGTACGAGTACGCTATATATCTTTCCACTATAGCGGCCAGCACTCGGCAAGATCGTGGGGGACCCGGCAGTCTCCGCTGGTACACCGAGCTGTGTGTTACCGTTCCTCGCTTGCTGTATCACGTTGTCGCCGTAATCAGCCGAGACGCGCGTCTAATCTGACAGACCTGTAGTCACGGCGGCACGTCGTACACACGCGCGCACCCTACATATGTATACATATATATATACATATCTGGTGTGTATGTATATATAGAAGGATAGAGGAGGGAGAGATATACACACTGGTGACCCAGCACCGTACATCCCTTACAGACGCACACCAATCTATACGAAGCCTGTGCGCACACATAGCGCACCCTCAGGCATACGCGCCCCCGCGGACTATCGAGAAGATTATACGGATCCTAACGGGAGATAAAAGAGGGAAAGAGGCGCGGGTGTTCGAGCAGTGCGAAGACGAGCAGAGACGCGAGAACCGAATCGCGTAATCGGGCACACGCGATCGCGACTCAGTGAAAAGGGGTTACGAGAGATACACGGTGTGAGCTGGTGCACGATCCCCGTTTCGCCCGTTCCTCCGGCCTCCCGTCATCGAGGAGTAACACGTGCAGGTGTGTATTCGAGGGCACGTGTACGGTGCACGCTCGTTACGCTACGTACTCGTGCATAAATATCTCTGTGTGTGTGTGTTTGTGTGCTTGGCTGATTTAGGCGATCAAGGGAAGAAGCTGGAACGGGGCAAACAGAAGCAGGTAGGCATAGTCGCGAGTGTTCGTCCTTTATTGGTTCCTCGTGAATCAATTTCAGTGGTGTCCCTCTTGTTAAACAATATTGTAAACCTGGCCCATTGAAGACCAGACGTGGCGAGTGAGTGTGCCTCTTTAAAGACGCGAGTTGCACGCTTCTCCCGCGACAACACGCTGAAAGAGCCTCGTTGCGTAAGCTGGGGGTGAACTCGGAGTGATACCGGAAGTGGCTGTCGACGGCCGCTCTACCGGCTGTGTTTGAGCTTGAGATAAAGTGACACGGTAATTAGGAGTGCATAAACAGTAAATATTCGAGGCCTTCGATTTCATATGCTGGTCCTTTAATGGATCTGATAATCCTTTTATCTCGAATGCATCGCCATGCATCGGAACGAAGAGTCGATGCTTTTTTTATGGATTAGGATTATCCTGTGAGGTTCGAACCGTATTTTCTATGTTTGTAGTGCTGGTTTGTTTTACGTTTTCTATGCTTACATACTTTCTTGAAGTTTTTGTTGACCAATTCCACGTGGCTCACGCGTTAGTTGGTCTCTGGTTGATAAAACACGATCTTCGAAATGTTTTTCCGATTTTGTTTATTACGCTTCAGCTTATTTCTTCCCGTTTATCACGTAATATTGCGAATTTATAGTCGTGGAACATTACACGTGAGATTCCTTCGCTAGAAATTGGAAGGAAGCGACGATAAGCGAACGCGTTTGCTTCAGGTACCTCGAGTTGCGAGCTACAAACTGATACCTGAAATCTCATTGATAAGACGCTTTACGTTCGATAACGCACGTTGCATTAACGAAGTTGGAAGCCTTATTTGATAACGGAACTTGTTTTTCTACGTATCCTCACTTATGGTACACGTGGCGTGTTAAATTTATTTGGAATTGAGTATTTATCGAATTATTCGATTTACAATTCAGCTGATCGTTACAGTGATGGGATTATAATAAAGTTCAGTATAAAAAAGAAAATTTGACGTAGAGTTGATTTTTCTTCGCAAGGAATCTTCTTCCAAGATCTCCATTTTGATGTACTTAAAACGTTTCACGAGATATTACAATTGTTTCTTGATATTTCAAACAAAGAATTATTGTCGTCATACGAGAACTTTAGTGATGTAAAAGAAGAACACTTCGAAAGCATTTCGTTTTGTACGAAAAACTAGAACCTCTTTACGGTTTTTAAATAACGCCACATATTTTCCCTTTGTGCATACATTTTTTTATGCACATAAAGAAACGGATTCAACGACATAGCATCGTGCATCTCTTTATTCTAAAATAGTTTAGTTTACATCTGAATTGCAATTCACGAATGTGTTATCGATACATGTCACTGATGCACTATATTCGAATAAAGATACAATCAAGTAATGTGTTTATTATGTGTTGACGATCAACTTGAAGATTACAGTTCAAATATAAATTAAACTATTTCAAGATCAGATAATTATAATGATACATGCTGTTGCGTTACTGAATACTATGCAGCTTAAAAGTATGTCAAGAAAAATACAGTGGAATCCGATTATTATAATCACGTATAATATTATCAATCGGTTATTGTTATCATAATCAGTCGGTCCCGAAACACTATATTAAATTGATTAGAAATAATATAATAATCAAACTTCGTTTATTGGTATCACGTGTGACAATTACATTTGGAGACAAACGATAAGAATTCTTAATAAATTCGTACTAAATGAACCTGTCCTTTAAAACTTACTTTTAACCGAAGCATACCTTTTATTATATGAGTGCGTTGCAAGGATTATTAGAAAATACGTAAATAAAATAAAGGAGAGACTAGAGAGACAAGTATATAACAATTTGAATGTTCTAAAAAAGATAGTATATCCATTAAACTGTGTACAAATGTGATAATTAGACTGCGAATATTTATGCAAATTCGTATCTTCTTAAGTAAAATTGAAAGAGTGGACTATAATAAACATTTGATCCTCTAAATGTTCTAATTTGTTCTTTACTTTAAACATTTTGTATATTTTTATGTATCATACGGAATCTATCCTTTCTTGCAAATTTAAATTTGCCATAAGTGCATAAATAACCGCAGTCTAGTCATAACTGTTTGCAATAAAATCAATTCAATAATGAACATTTTTTATCCCCCGCGTAATGTTACCAGCCGGTTATTCTTATCAAAAATTAACAAGTCCCAAAGTGATCATCATAAGTGGATTCCACTGGATCTTTACTATGAGCGAATCGATATTATTTTTATTACATACAACATGAAAAATAACGATCTGAAATAATCTCAAACAATTATATTTTATTTTCATTTCAAATGAAATTTGCCCAGGTCTGAGTTTCGGGTATCCGACAAAAATTTATTCATACGTGAAAGACACCATAGAAGTCTGTTCATGGAGATTATTTACCGTTGGAATTCGACTGTGAAGGGGAAACAATAGCAGGGGGATTTTCCATCCGTGTCTCGCCCTTCCGCATTAAGCGGCTCGTAAATATTGACTTACGGTCGAGTAGGCGTGAAGATCGGTTCGTCATTTGTGCTCCACGAGTGGCTCCGTTGACAGCTGTAATTTGTATCGTATGCAGTCTACATTGTTCGCGAGTAAACCGTTCCTCGGTACCTGCATAACCGTGCGGCTTTAAATCAATGTGCGCGACATAACGTTATTGATAAAACGGGTACGTATACATATACATACGATTCACGTTGCACGATAGTTATACGTGTATACTCGAATGCATGCACCTGTATCTCTCTTCTTTTTCGGCTATCCCTGGCATCGAGTTTCGTGGAAAGCGTGCAACGACCGAATTTTCCTCGCTACGCGATTTTTACCGAACAACAACTTTTTTCTTTGTTCGCGGATATTCGGATTACTTTTCCATCTATACAGAGGATGTGGCCGTTATTGTGTATCGTAAGAGGTCTTTTGTGAAGCACGAATTTAATGAAAAAATGGAATAGGTAACGCGAAACTTTCTCCATGCCAGAAACAAACGATTTCGGAACTATAAGTCCACTTAAGGAAATTCGTAACCTAGTTTAATTCATGTGCGAAAGTTCCGAAATTCGTGACCTATTTTCGCCACTCCCCAAACTATTAACATAATTATAATTAAATTCTGACAAAGTACTTTGTCAGTAGTGTTGAATCATTCGAATACACAATAATTCTGTTATGAACCTTTAAATGGGAAAAATTGCAGGATGAGGAGAATATTGTTCTAAAATTGATGAACGTTTATTTCTATTCTCTCAACGTAGACAGTGTTTTGCAAATTCGTTTATTTAATATATATTCAGTAATCTGTTAACCGCGTTGATCTCCTCACTTTTCACATTTATAATTCTTCCATCTATTGTGAAACGATGAACAAATATACGACATTTCAGAAATATTATTCATTGTACGAAACTTATACAAATTTGAAATACACTGAATATGAAGATGATGTATTTAGAAGTATGATACCAAATAAAATGTAATCTTCACATTGGGTCTAGATTTTTCATATTCTGAGAAAGTAGGCCAAAATGGATAAAAAAAGATACGTCACAGGAGAATTATTTCACTCGAATGCGAGGATCTCGTTGAACAATCATTTTACAATATTGAAATATCGAATTAAGTGGCATTTAAATGCAGTGAAACTATTAGAAAACGGTAAACTTAGATTGCCTTAATAGAACAATCCTTCAAACTACAACCCACAAACTTTGCATCAAGAGTTCAAGCAAACTCTTCTTAACCTTTTCAGTGTTGATCAAAATGACAGTGCACTGCGATTATAAACAATTCTACGTAACATAAAACATAAAAGAAGAATTTACAAATTCTATGCCTTTGTATCAAAAAATTAGGAAAGCATAAACAATTTTAAAACCCATCTCCTATCGTTAAGATCAATTTTCGTTATTCCTATGTTCATTTGTTAGCACGCGTTTAAGTTTAGTTTGTCATTGTTACACGTATTTTCTTACCCGTAAATAAATAAATAAATAAATAGGTAAATGAATAAATAAATAAATACTTTAATCTGTGTCTCGATTCTTTTGAGCTACTCGATTTTTTCCAGCTGCTCGTTCTTTTCAAGTACTTACTCGAGTCGATTCGTTTGCTGGAACCTAGTACATATAATTTGATTCGTTTTATCGAAGCATCTGACACCTCTAACTGACAGTAATTAGGACATTCACCCTAGAGTCCTACATCCAATCCTCCAACACATGATAGCGAGGACTCAAAATTTGGCATTCGACAGAAGTGAATGACTCAACGTGGACGGACTCGACAGGTGTTGTAACTGGCCCAGATTCCGGTTCGTTTACCAATAGACTCGCTTAAATATATCGCCAGCTGTGCAGACGATTTCGCAACTTGGGGACCGCGGAATCCTTGCGAATCGATATCGCGATCGAGCGGATCGATAGCCGAAACGAGCCAGCCCCCGTTGCGAAACGAAAAGGAAAGTCGATCTCTGTTTGCAGCATCTTTCGGTAATAGAATGCAATCTACTGGCGTGGATCTTCTATGGAGGAAAGTCAATTATATGTTTGCAAAACGTTCGATTGCATTTCGTTCGAGGCATAACAAGGGAGTTCCTTGATCGCGTCCACGATCCTCCCGTTCTTTCACTGTCAATTATTCATTTGGTAAAATTTATGGCTGGACGCTGCTTTCCTGGCGTGCATCTCGCGCGTCGTCTCGCTGCTTTGGAGCTCCGCGTTTTAATGAAGCGTGTAAATCAAAACTGGGACGAGCAGCGTGAAAGTTGTGGCGTTTGCGATGCTTGGTACGCGTGCTAGGCGAGTTTTATGGGTTAGAGTATGGGGTTTCCCCGTAAAACATCTTTTGTTACTTTTGTACTATGTCACATACTGCGGCACGAAGTAAAACTTGGACACTTACAAGTACCGCTCATAATTATTCGAACGACTTCAAAGGTTGGCAGACGCTCGTGTTAATACAAAAGCTTGAAATTGGAGAGTTTGGAAATCCAAAGACTTAGGAACCTAAAAACATGGAAATTCAAACGCTTGGGAATCCAAAAGCTTGAAAATTGGAATGCTTAGAAATATAAAAGTTTGCACACTTAAACGCTTCGGAATTCAAAAGCTTAGTAATTCAAACGTTTGGAAATTCAAAAGCTTAGTATTCCAAACGTTTGGAAATATAAATGCTTAGACATATAAAGGCTTGGAAATTCAAACGCCTGAAAATCGAAAATCTATACTACTTATTCTTTTGTGAACAAATAGGAAAACATCGCTTTTTAACGATCTATGTAATCTTAATTGATAAACAGATTAATATTCGTAGAATAATCGAATCTCTCGCATTTTCTTAAATATTCAAAATTTAAAAATGTATATAAATTTTTGCAAGTGACTGAACATTCTAATAATTATAACGCGGTTCTTTATGCGTGTTTATATTTCAACTAACAAAATTAAAGGAATAAGATTTAATTGGAGATTTATTGTTTCACCCTCAAAATATATCTAACCATTTTTATTTCACCTTCGATATAATACCATGAATTTCCCTTAAATGCATAGAAATCCACAATCTATAACATTATTACTTATAATTACTTACACAGCCTACCCACATAATTAATTACCCCCCACCACAGAATGAAATATAATAAAAGGAAACTTCATCTCTGCGGATGGATACGAACAAAAGCGAGGCGTCGCGACGTCGCCGTTAATCGTCTTCGGGATAATTACGCGATTCAACCCTTTGGATTTTTGCTCGCAAACGCGCAATGCCCGAAAGCTCGTTGTCGTCGCGCGAACCGTGATTTCAATTCGCCGCTACCCCTTTCTCTTCGCATATTTTTTTTTCTCTCTCTCTCTCTTTCTCACTTCAGCCGGCTTTTGTGCGTTCGCGCTGTCAGATTTTCGCATACCAAAAGGCCGCGAAATATCGCAGTGAACGCTTGAACGCGCCTAGACCAATTACATCACGTGAATTACATCCTGGCGCATCGTTTGCGCAGAAATTTTGTTTGCATCTACCCGGCAACTATGTCTCCGCGAACTTGAAACGAGCACACGATGTTTCGTGTTAACGTTTTAGAGGCTTAGAGACTTTGGAGACGATTGTGCTAGACCAGACAAATTGTTTGGAGTATCTTTCGTGAGAATGTTTTCGTCAAACGGTGCTAACTTTCGCTGAATCGTGGAGTATTCTTTGTAGGAGTATTTATAACAAAGGTTATTTTGCAAACTGCAGATTTTTATGCAAATGTATTTGTGCGCGTAACTGAAACAGTGGAGCTTAAATGGAGATTCATTTTACCCTTATTTTTGCACATTACGAAGCATTCTGTAGATAATTTCCCGTACATTTAAACTTAATATGAATGCATCAAAATTCATAATCTCTTGTTGCGAGTTTTCGTTAAATTATGAAAAGTTATATATTTAGTTACATGTTTTTACTTTTTAAATCAAAGTTGTACGTTTTCATTGAATTAATTCTTTATGAAATGTTTACAAATTTTTCCCATCTTTTTTCGCAATTTCTCTTACTGACATTTCATAAATTTTTGGACGAATATTTTTTATATACAGTGAGCGTTAAAAGTAAGTATACACTTTACAAAAATGAGATTGTACTATAATTTGTTCACTGTAAATTAAATCGTAATTGTATAAAACTACAGTTATATTACTACTATATAATATCTATTTTATTTGATCAAAATAATACTATAATTATACTGAAACTTCATCTGTACTATAATCAATACTACAATTACAATATAATTTCATTTTTGTGAGATCTATACTTATTTTTAGTTCTCATTGTAAACTGTGCGAAATGCAGAAGTATACAAAATATCCAAAATACAGTGAGAGCTAAAACTGGATATACAATTTAAAAAAGTGAAATTATGGTATAATTTATTTACTGTAAATTCTGCCGCAATTATATTATAATGCAATCTCTATAAGTAATGCTACAATTATCTTATTATAGCACAATACTTATTTATTTGCTATAAGTAACATCATAATTAGACTCTAATTATCCTATAATTTCACTCAGTTTTATTTATGTGAGGTGGATACTTACTTTTGACTCTCTATATGCATATATATGACCCTTCTTTTGCCTCATTTGTGTTGTTACGAAATTCTTAGAATTTCATAGATTATCTACTTAAATACATTAACTGTTTTATTGCAGTAGACTCGAGTTAAGTTTGAGTCACAGCTCGTAAAGATTACAATCATGCAACGCATTATACTACGGTATATTTCATGAAAACTTCACTGTATACAGATAATTAACAACTGGCTAGAAATTAACGATAAAACCTAGTAACGTTTAAACCTAGTAAGGCCAAACCTGTTGTGTTTAATTTCAAAGAGAATTGCACGCATAAATAACGAGTGGCGTCAAAATGCTTCTACGATCGTTCCTTTCATTACCAATATAATTGTCGGTATAATTGCATCCAGTAATTATCCCATATTCTTTCTACTTTCCTCGATAACGAGATATAGCGTCAACATATCATTACCCCAGACAATAATTACGAAACTCTTGCCTTACTTTCTCCGTCTATCATTCTCTTTCAAGTTTTATTGTTTCAGGAATATCAATATTTTACACCAGTTTTATTACGCTAAATTTGCATAAATTAATCAGGAATAGAATTACTAAATGTTCATCCAGCCATACGCTTTCAATTTCATAATCAGCATCGGGAATATTTTGCAGAAATTACTAAGAATTGCTAGCAATAGCTTATAACAAAAATTATTGCAAAAAATTCGAATATATAATAAGTTTTTATGAAATTAATCAGGCCACTTTTATTTCTGTCATACATTCTATACTTTTTTAGAGTACTTAAATGCTTCCTTAATAGGATTCCTGTACAATTACAAGTCTTTACAGCTTCGAAAGAACATAAATCTGCCAAAAAATCCAACACTTTTATTTTGTTGCTGATTCGACGTGTATTTATTTGCTATCCGGAAAACCGATTTTAATACCTAGCTTTGAGTATTTAAAGCATCAGGAATTAGTAGTTTTGGAAATTTAAAACCTCGACAACGCGGCGCTATAGAATTTTGTAACTTTGAGAATTCGGCGTTTTAATTAATTTTAGGATTAATTTATACGATTTTCGTGATTTATTGCACGTGGCTTCGACGATTCTCAATGGAGCAGAGATGACACGCGTCCAGAAGTAATCGACACCTTTAACATTTCCTACAACGCCGACCATGCATCGGTTATGTAATGTTAGACACACTACTGATACATTATCGTCATTACTGCGTTGTTGTTCGTAATCCTGCTCGCCAGTAAACTGAATACCATCTGCGTCATCTAATAACGCGCGGCTCCTGTATCGCGATAATTACGAGCAACGCGATAATCATCAAGAAAGTTATTATTTAAAAACCGTTCTGCGTTACTAATTACCTGACATTGTACACTACTTGCTGCGCTTATCTTCCGTAACGCTCCATTGCCGCGTTAATTAACAAGAGGATAATTATTCGCATCGGCATTGCGCCGTTCTACTCGAATATTGTTCGATTTCAGATCCTATTTCGACGAATGTATTTCCGAAATTTACCATCTATGTATGTTTGCTATCGGGCTTGTTAATCAGGCTTTGGCTTATGCGTATATTTAGAATATTGCGGCGTTATTTGGGATTTAGGCAGAATTAGGTACATCTATTAAGATTTAAAGGTACAAAATTTAAAAGAAGTCTAATATATTTAAGATGTTGTTGGAATATTTGGAATTTTGGTAGAATTTGATACATGAATTAAAATTTAATGTTCCGAAGTTTGAAAGAAGTCTAATATATTCAAAATATCGTGGCAATGTTTGGAAACTTGGTTAAATTTTATATTGTAGTTTATTCAAATTTAAAATTAACAAGCATAAAAGAAGTCTAACATATTTAGAAGGTTGTGGTATTATTTGGAATGTAGGGAGAATTTGGTACATGTATTAAAATTGATTGTTACGAAATTTGGAAGCAGTTTAATACATAGGCAACGTGGAAATATAAAAATACAAATATATATAAAATAAGTAAATATAAATGCAAGTAGGTACAAGATTTTTAATCACTCATGTGGTAGATGCACCAAAGAACGAATATTTAAGGAAATCATTGACACTTTAGGTCCAATATCAAGGATTAATAGCATTAACGTGTATTTTAATGATTCAAATCAAATTCTATAGTGTCTAAACTTCCATGTTAGAGATATGAAAGAATTTAAATGCATCAGGAAGTATGATGAAATAAATAAAAGTTCCAGAAGTATTAATTTCCCCAATGAATGGAATAAAATATAGCAAGCACCATTTTCCTGTTTGAAGTTGGATACTTCAAACTTTACGTCAAATTCATTTTTATCTTAATAACATGCATATTTCCATCGCATTACATTTAATCTTAAAAGGCCATTAATGACTGATCTTGTAACAAACATTGTATACAAATACTTATTCGTAGATACGTTAACAGTTTCTTTTCATTCATGATAAAACAGTTATTTTCTTATTTTCGTTCCACAATTCGTGCAATCAGAAATCGATCAATATGAAGTAAGGAATCAGTGCAAATAAAAATATAAACACTTACTTCATTGAATAAGTTTAAAATAGCGATAAAATGTAAATGTAACAAGAAAAGATAGAAAAATAGACGATTTTGATTCATTCGTATATTTCTTATATTATGCGTATATTTAAAGTTTCGATGGCGTAACAATTTAATGTGAGTTTGATAATAACGATAACAAGAATATGGAGTTAAAAAGTAGGAATTTTGTTCATCTAAATAATTAAGGGAAAAAAAGACAGGATGTAAAAATGAGAAACAAGTAGGTAAGAAATTAATTATCGAGTGTTTGTTATCAACTATAAAAATGCATAATGGAAGTAGAAGTTATCAGATACAAGTGAGATACTAAAAACATTCTTACGCGCTGACGAAATGTCTTTCAATTATGAGTAACAAAGTGAAATAAAAACGACAACCGAAGCACCTTGCAACATAAATCATTATGTACTCACGCGTTATAGAAACATTACTGATAGCATGCTATCCATATTACTGTACAATTACTAATTATTACTATATTAAGATTCTAGATCGCGAAAGAATCTCGAAAAAGTCAATTCGTGATCTTTCTTCGCAAATTCATCTAAACTATAAAGTTTATTCAAATGTTTCTCAACATATCCTCAATACTAACAAACCATGCATCATGTATGCATATGGAATTAAAAAGAAAAAAAAAAGGAAAATGAAGAATTACCGTAGAAGGGAGTACACATATAATGTCGTAGATTAAAAGGGTCAAAGAATAGGGTGGCACGATTAACACGCCCTAACTGAAATTCGCATGCATTTCTGGAACGTTTTTCCTTTAAAACCGAGATAATAACGGCCATTAGCAACGTTAATTATCGGTCTTATCGCGAAATTTATCTCTTCAAGGTTGCCCACATCGGTGTCCATTCCAGGATATTATCGTTGCCTTCACGATGCATTATCCGTTTATGAATTAGGGTTGCAGGGCGCCGCGTTACCCTCGCAATTCGTCTGCTAATCTATATTTATTCATTCCTAGACGGATGGACTCTTTACAAAATTTCTTTACCGCGTGTCAAACGATTTATAAAAGCTTCGATGTTAGATATGCTGTAATATTTCGTTAGTCCGCTAAGAAATATTTTCCCCTCCTTTTCATAGTGCATCATGTTGAAAGGGACGAATAGACATGCGTAAATTTTATCGAAGGACAGAAGCTTCTAAACGAATAAACAAATTGTTATCGTAACGAACTTAGATCGTGTATTATATTGTGTTTTATATTTTAAACTTCAAAATAAATTTGAATCAAACGCAATTATTGAATTGGCTGGTGTACAAATTAATTCGAAGCCTTTATTTTTACCTCTTGGTACGTTTATCAATTCGAAATTGCTATGTTACTATTTTTCAACTGACGAATTTGCTTGATAAATTTGAAAGTGTTTGAAATTTTGAACATTAAATGTGTATTTGATATTTTGTGAATAAATATTGAATCTTGAGCAATTCTGAAAGTTCAAAATTAATCTGTACACTTGATATATTATATTTTTCTTATTTTAACTCAAATTATATTGTAGTTTTTATTTTTAATTAAAGTTTTAATTGACACAGTGCGAATGCAAAACTTGTATCGATTCTAAGTAATAAGGAGAGAATAATCATTTTTAATACTTTTACCAGCCCTTTATGTAACATTTATTGATCTACTATAATATTAGACCATGTGCAGATATTCTGTAATTCTATTGCAAATTTTTACCTATTAATATTAATTCAGAGGAGCAAAACTCATGCGATAGAACTTTTGCACTTATTTAACACTAAAACCACCAAAAGTGTAAAAATTCCCTATTTGTAACACCTTCTAAAAATTGTATAAACTTATAACACTGTATTTTTTAAGACTTTTGGAGATATTCTATAAATAACATAAATGGAGATTTATTATCGTTGAATCACGTATTTTTGCAAATATCTTATCATATTAATTAATAATATTAATCAACTTGGGTGAAATACTAGTGTTAATAAATTCCTTTACTACTAAAAGTTAACCTAAGCTCCACTCGAAATTTAACGAATTTAGTTATTTTCCATTGGTAAGCAACAGTTACTGGAATATCGAATTAAATTCTTTCTTGTCCAACTATGGAACTTTACAGAGGCATAGTCTAGACAGGAAATTTTCGAGCCTCGAACAGTTGAACAATTAGCGTTCTTCGTATTTATATACTTCGGTTACTTACTCTTAATGCTCTTTGTTATCGACTGTTAATTGGTCTTTAACCATTGCTTGGAATTATTCCTTGTCGCGTTTGAACAACTCATTAACATATCTTCAGTCAACTTGTAGGATTACCTGTTTTAGTACACTGTAAACAATGACTCATTTCTATAGCGAGCAACAAAGTAAGCGAACATTTTTGTAAACAGTCATAAACGAAAGTCACGATATTAAACATTACAATTAGACTGCGGATTTTTATGCGTTTATACGAAATTAAAATGTGAAAAAAATAGAAGATGTATAAAATATGCAGTTATATAAAATTTCCAAAGTTAAGCAGAAGTTAAAATAATTGAGAGATGAAACAACCCCCAATTTTAATTCCATTTCTCTGTACTATTAATTGTGAAAATGTGAATTTGAACAAAGATTCGCAGTCGAATTATAATTTTTTTAATATACTGTTAAAACATGTAATTCCAGATTACGTTCAATAATTTCTAGTATCCTATTATTCTCATTTATTGCAATGTTTGTAACACTTCATTAATGGCCAGAAATTAATTAAATTAGAAGCCTAGAAGGATTACATACCCGTACGGAATCATTTCAGGGGAAGAAAATTGAGCAAACAATGCAAACATTTTGAAAACTGGGATTATGAAATTTTCTGATAGTCGATTATCAAACGATAAATGCTACACGCAAAATTATTTCCCAAAATGTTAATGCGCATATTATTACCTTTCAATGTTTGTAAAACATCTCTGCGAAAATTCCGAACAATCTATTATTAAAAGTGTTGCAGCAACGAAAAGGAAGAAAATCTATTCGATTGGGAAGCCAGGATCGGCAAACTAATTTCCTCGATGAGTATGCTTATCCGTCTTTATTTACACGCTCGCAATTTTTCTTTCTCTTTCATCGAGAGATTCCATGAATGATAGAACGAATAGTGGCACCGGAAGCCAGCATGTTTGCATTATGTAACCACGTTTTAAAAGCCGGTCGAGGAGGTAATTAAGCAATGTTTGCCGTGCAATTATAGGAAACGAGGTGTTTTCGATCCATTGGCGCGTACTTGAACGTGCGCGGAGAACTATCGTCGAACGAGGAAGCGTTACGAATTCATGGTGAAAAATACAGCCACCGCGTCCTGTAATCGAGCGAGCCGGAGATGGAGTTTTCAAAGAACTCTAGGGACGATGACATTAATGGTCCCCGTTGTTTATTCAACGAACGCCGTGTCGCGACTAATTGAAATTGATTATTTAATTCGCGAAATTGTTACAGCGAGAGCAACTCGGACAGGAAAACTCTAATTTATAGCTAGAATCACACTGTTTTCCTTTATTTACATAGTAGAGCACATTTAAAGATGTAAAATTGTAAGAGAATATTATTTAACGCTAGAATTATCCAAATGGTTAAAATTAGGACTGGTTAAAGTATTTGGAATAGTAGTAGAATAATCCGGATAGTTGAAAATATACGAATAATTTAGGTAATAATGAGAAGAAGAACAAAGTACGTAGAACTACGGCTTAGTGAAATCTATTGGCATATTACAATTTTTAAAGTAATGAAACTGTAAAAGGGACTATGTTTTTGTACGTTTGTTAGTATGTTCATTATTATTGTGATGGAATATTTAGGATGGAATTGTAAAAAGATATTATTAATACTCCATTATTGAAGATTATATCAGTAAAACAAATATCATAATTAGCAAGTGCCATAAATTCTCAAGTAAATGTACGGAGAAAATATTTCAAGTAGAAAAATTTGGATTTGCATGCAGAATTATTGTTATTTTCCTTTCGTTGCAATTATGATAAAATGTATTGAATAGAACTGTAAAAGCATTATGATTAGTACAATATTACTCGAGATTATATTAGTAAAATAAATATTTTAATTGGAAATTGCCACAAATTCTCAGTAAAACGGAGTAATACGAAAATTTGTATTTGTAGAATGAAGTACTGCTTTCTTTTACTCTGAGTAATTATATTACATTGAGTAATAGTTTAACTCTTTCAGTGCTATGGAGGCATTTACACGTTAGCGAATGTTTCTATATCATAAACGCGACACGATTAAAAATTATGAATATTTGTAATAAAGGTTTAATGCATCTCCGATGTGTTATCATTCGTTCGGTATATTCAACATACCGTCTTCTAAATTTCCAAGTGCAATTTTGCTCATGTAATCCTTGAGGCTCCATATATGAAACGTCTTATATTATTCTTTGTCGCTAATTTTATATTTTATAAATTCTCACACCACCTTTATTATTCCACAATATGTCCTAACATATGAAATATTTGAAACTCAAAATGCGCATGTGGATTTCTGTGATTGACTGTAAATATCGAGTTGAACAGAAAGTTGTTCGTTTTCCACGAGATAATTCTGTATCATTTCACCGCGTAATTAAACAGCGATTATTTTTATATTTTTACCATCCCGTTTAATATTCGGAAAATAATATATATTAATGAAAATAAAAAAACAGTACAGTTAAATGCAATGAAACTTTCCATATAACGTAATATATACTTCTTAAAAGAAATTTAATCTCATATAATCATACGATAAATAAAAAAGATGGAACCTTCGTGTTTCCATAAGACATGCCATGATGGACTTTCCCACGTCCTTTTCCACAAACAGGATTTTAATTAATGACAAAACTTAAAAAAAAAAGTATTAGAAATTACTAACATGGGTAAGAAAAAGGGGATATAAAAAAAACGATAGAAGAAGGTTCGAACGGAAGTGAGACGAAGGAATCACGGACAGTAACGAAAGTGGAGCAATAGTGGAGAGTTTCCGGGACGAGTGCGGAGAGGTTCGCGCGACAATCGATCGCTGGCCTAATCGATTCGATACTCCCACGCCCGTTCCAATCAGTGGCCGCTCGAGTTACACAACATCGCCGCGATTGGTCGATCCTCGTCGGTGAACTTCGTTTTCGTTTCGGCGTCATCTATCGCATTTTCCGGCAAGCCATAATTTTCGAGTACGCTTACGCCGATATCCGGCGCGAATTTATGGTCCCCGATACTTTGCATCCATTCCGTGCACCTAGCGCTGTAAACTTCTGCCTTACTGCAGTAAATTTTGCGTGATTTCAAATATCTCTATATCTTTCGGTCAATTTAAATGATCGTCGTGCCTCTTATTCGCTTTTAAACAAGATTAAACTTGTAAAATTATCCCTCTCGCTGTTGTTTTAAATGACAATGCGCTGCACTTAGCGACGCCTCTAAAGTAGTATAAACTTTACGAAACAACGTTTATAAATTCTACCCGTTCCTCCTCCTAATATATTTCAGTATTAAGCGTAAACAAAATGTGCAACGTCTATGCATTGTTACGTAAAACCAAAGCTAAAATTTAATATTCCAATTATTTTATTCACGATTCATCATACGTTATTCCGTTATTGAATAAAATAATTTAAATGACAGTGACCAGAACATCTACCATACGTCTTTCAATTGAAAAGTTTTCTATTGAAAATTTCGAAGAGTTTCAGAAACCGGTTTAGGTACACACCGCTTGTATAGGAATGATAGTGTATCATAGATCTCGCTTTTGTTCTCTTATTTGCATGCGCGTGATTATTACTACGATTCGGAAAGTAGAGCAAAAGAAGAATCGGCGTTTGAAGGGATAACGGAACGAAGCGTTCGCGATAATAGGCCAGACCGATGCGGTAATAGCTGCGATGGTATTAATGGGCAATAGCAGGGAGAAGGTAACGGTACCAGTAATGCGGTGACAGCTGTAGCTGGCGTAATAGGAGGTTGCAACGACGCGCGATTATTAATTACACACGTGCCATGCGATCGCAAATTTTCGTATCCGGTCGGTCGACACTTTAACGGGACACGTTGCATCTCACGGGATGAGATTAGAGATAGAATGAAGTTCTACCCGTGGCAGAAAAGTTTTCGGTCAAACGTGGGAACGTGGAACTAATTAAGAACAGTAAAATTGTTCAGATGCGAAATACTGCCCCACAAATAAGAAAAACATATGGAAAGATCACGTAAATATAATATTAAATAAATGGGGAAAGAAGAAGGATAAAAATATTCGTTTATTATTAAAGGGAAGACAGCGAGGAGAATAAATCTACTTAATAATAAAACGATACTTTGCTTAATATTTTCTAATACTTCTACGTCCACATATGATTACTTTGATGCGTTGCAGCATTGACACTGCGAGATTTTCGCAACGTGTAAGTGGAATTTCTTTTTAGAATAATTTGATTACCTCTTCAAGCTGATTTTTAGTTTTAGGGACATTTCTATTGACCAATTTTGTTCCGCGCTGTCTATCAATTCTCTATGTGGTTTCGTAGTTATTCAATAGCACTTTGCATCCCAAAACTATCTGCGTTTTTAGCTACGTTTATATTATCGAGTTTGGTCGAAAACGTTTTGCCAGCGGTAGTGCAGTGGCATCCGCTTATTATGATCACTTTGGGGCCTGCGATTTTTATACATTTATTGGTGTAAAGATTTAATGGCGCGAAAAATTCAAAAAGCATCAGAAAAGTATCAGAAGTATAGTAGAAATTATGATACTTAGAGGATGAGGCAACCCTCACTTCAAACTTATTTATAAACATATGAATTTGTATGAAAATCCGTAGTACAGTAATCACTTTGGGATTTTCGAGTTTTATTTATTTATTTATGAGACGAATCCCATTGGTATACAATAAGAAAGACAGAGAAGTTAACCTTTATTAATGTATAATAAGCTGACAATTCCAAAATTTATTGATTTCAATCGTATTATGTATTTTTATTTATTATTACGCACGTCAAATGCGATAAGTAGACGAATACTTATGCGTCCGACTGTAGGTGGATAAAAAGTTCTCTCACAGATAGTCTGTCAGATTTTGATCCGTGGAGTATATTGGCCATTTCAATAAGTCAATGTTAGGTGTTTCGAACCACCCAATTGTTGTTCAAGTTTTATGTATCGCTGCATTATCCTGTCAGTGTATCCAAGAAACGTGATTCTTCGAGTGAATAAAAAGCAGCGACTTATTTTCCGATATTAGAAATCATTAATGAAAATCCCAAAATTTTCAAAAATTCTAGCGATGCTATAATAATGTTCCGCAGTGCACTAGTTGGTTACAACGAAGGACAGTGCCATTTCTCAAGAGTTAAGCAAACATAAATAATTTAAAACCAAAAACCTGTTCCGATCTCTCTTATATTTTTCTGTCAATAATCGCAAGATCCGATGAAATCAGTATCAAGTTCGCGATCTAGATCGTTTCAATTACCAAACGGAGAACGAAACATTTTAATCAGACATCCGGACACCTGTCCTAATCGTCTCTTGCAACAAAAACGCTGACACAAGCGCGCAAACGATGGTCGAAACCAATTTAAAGCAAGAAGAGTTGCTTTCAACCGCATCATCGATCCCCTCCAGCGTGGCCGTTATTGAAGCCATACTTCTTCGCTACGCCTCATGCTAATGAGGTTAGTATATCATAACGTCTATAGAACGAGTGCAGGCTGGAGATAAGTCCTTTATTTATACAAGGAATTAGTATGGCCTCGGTGTGCGCGCGCGCGCGAACGTACACGCGGGGAATGCGCTATTATTCAATGGAGCTGCACGTATACTAGGTATACTTGGCAATAAATTTGCGCCAGGTAATGCGTATACTTTGCCGTCGGAAGTAAATCTTCGAGGGACTACGCCCCCTTTCCGGTTGCATCGAGACTGTATTCTCAAAACGTAGGTTCCTGGTCGAGAAATCGAGAGTTGCCTGAATATCCCTCGCTTTACAACTTTTCTAATGGCTTCCTCGTAACTGGCGATGGTATACATTTGTTTAAACGTTTGAGTATTGCGATAAATGAAAAAAGATACGGTTTTAGTGGATTGTAACATATACTCGTCCTGTTTTTCTATTGTTTATAAGACTATTCGTTGATAAATCCTGAACTAAGTTTAGTCAATTATCATATGTTTACTAGGGATGTTTGATGCTTGCAAGAAAAATCGATTCAAAGAATTGCTCGAGATATTATCTCGATACTTATTACTATCGGTATACTAACGGTATCTCACATAAACTTTGAATACCTCAAATTAACTCTTATATTAATTACACGAATATTTCTAATGAACTGTAGTGAATTTTAAAAGGCTCGCAATGAGGTACAGTTTTGAGAAACCTTACGTGAATTGTTATTCGTAGATTCACTGTTACTTCTAAATTATTTTGAAATAATTTAGTGTTATCATTCATGTTATCATATGGCTTGAACGTTGTTCAATAAAAATTTTACCACTTATATATTTTAACCCTTTGTATTTTACTGCTTTGACATTGTATCGATACCAAGCCATCGTACGGTAATTATTAACTGTTAATTTTCAAATCGAACTGGAAGTCGTAACAAAGTTCTAATTTCTTTTGCCTTATAAACAAATAAAATTCGGGCTATGGAGGAATTAAAAAGATGCTTAATTCATTTTTGTATGTGTTCATTTACTAATACATTTATCCGACGTGTTTTTGCTTCTACTTTATGGTAGAATTGGCTTACCGTCCTCGATTGTTTCCAATATTTTTCTGTTGCATATCGAAATATTTCTACTGCTATCAATAGAATAGCAGCACATGCAAAAACTGTAGAATTGAGTACTCGATTTTATCAAACTGCTCCGTTTTATTCAACTTGCCCCTATTACTTTTTAAGTAGAGGAATAATACTATTAAACCTAATAAAAGTAGCAACGATACAAATAATAATAAACGTAGTACAGTTAATAACGTTTAGGCAACGTTACAAGCAATAATAAGAAAGTGTGTTAATGTGCTGCTAGATTAGTATTATTCGCAGTTGTATCAGTCGTTTGTGTTGGAAGTATAAGAAAGTTACAATCCTATTAAACTCTATTAGCAACATTTCAGTTGTGGAATTACATAGAAGTGATAAACTTTTCATTTAGAAACTAGTACTTCAATTTAAGAAGATTAAAATTCTTCTAGTGAAATTCACTGAATATTATCCTCTAATCTTCTATTTGGACAAAGTGTGCGGAGAAAATTCTGTCGGTTTATGAAAAACCATCATTTTTTTTTTTCAAATGTTAAGTGTCAAAATTTATTTTCCTCGAATACTGTACATTTTTTTTCATAACTGTTAATACCATCCACACTTACCTGAAAAAGTTTTATTTGGACGACCTATTTATTAACATATCACAAATTGAATTTTATCTAGTGATGCTATTACTATGCTTATTCGATCATATCTTTTAAATATCAAATTCGGCACAAACTTTCCGTTCAACCCAATACATTTAAGTGCCCTTATTTCCAAAGCAGCTTGATATGAATATAAATAAATAGCGACAGAATTTTATCCACACCCTGTATATCTCTAATATTCTAAGGTTTAAACTTACGAAGTTTCACGGAGACTATAACGTCTGGAATAAATTATCTTTACTACGTCACTTTCTCGCAATCAGTAGAAACATAATAAAATTTCATTTCCAGGAACTATATTACGCCTAAGCAATAATCTCTATTTAAGCAGTCCATTAAAAATTGATTACACCACGGGTCGTAAAATTATTATTAGATTTCGCTGGTTTTCATGTTTTATTGAATGGAGAACGAGCTTCCTGAATTATCTTGTTAGTAGAATTATACTTAAACGGTTCCGACCAGTTCGAAGCGCCATCGTGTCGTCCAACATACGATTTCTTCTTCGCGATCGCACACATGTTTCCCGCGAGAACACGGTAGCAGTATAGCGTTCATTAGAAATACAATAAGGTCGACAATAGGATCCGAGAACCTTGACCGAGCTATAGTAACGCCAGTGACAATAATGGTTTCAATAGGCACAATGGAATTCGAAAGACACGCGGTTAGAAATTTCATTCTTTTTCTAAGTTACGCCGATTCTGTTTCCGCTTGCGTTCCGACGAGAAAATCGAACAGAATTAATAATTAATCGAGGTAAAATGTTTTACGGAGGCAGAAAATGCTCATTTTGAATACTCGAGTGAGAAGAATGAGGCGAAAGAGTTATATACATCGAGTTACATTTCTGTAGCACAAATAAGTACAACTTAAGTTAAGTTCTAGTGTTAATGAGTGTGAACTTCACGCAATTAGTTCTTCTTAAAGTTATAAACTATAATACTTATCTTTCTTGATTAAAACATTCGAAGAACGAAAAAAAAAGAAATGAAAGAAATACGTTGTACTTGTTTGAGTTTAACCTAACTTTTTTCTTATTTTCTAGCTACTTTTATTGTTTACTCATATAATGCACTCATCTTTTCTTGGGACAGTACTAATTTTTATGTTGAATCTTATACCCAAGTGTAGCGATACTAATTTCATTTCGAAAATGTAAAACTGTATGTCTGACAACGACTGGTATAATCTACTTACGCTGCGTTTTCCTCTCTGGAATCTCCTTACTGCCTGAATCATCATAATTTCTCTATTAATCAAGATTACCAGTTTTCTAACAAATAATCGGAACTAATTTCAAGTGTGAGGAAAAATCTTGACCATTTTATTCAGCTTTAATCTTGGTATACATTGTCTGACCAAGACTGGTATAATCTACTTGGATAGTATTCTTCACTTTGCAAGATTCTTGTTTGGATCATCATGATTTCTCTACAAATCAAGTCCGTTAATAAACTTATAAATAAATAAAATTAATATTAATTTTGACCACTCTTTTTCTACGTTTGTTCAAATGAAGAAGAAAAATCTTTTAATGAAAGAGATTTGAATGATTTTAAGTGGAATAGGTTCTTGATTAGCTATTATCGTTTTTAATAATCAACATATGATACAATTTTAATCGATATACTCATGTATCATTAATATGCTAATTTAAGTACAATTGGTATTCCCATCTGTCGTATTTTATATGCTAATAAGCTTTCTGCTTTATATTACGTTGTCCATCTGCTTTACATCTTTCACATTCGAATTTTTAACAGGGTCAATAGCAGTTCATTACATTTCCACTCTCAGTAATAAAAGATTCAGATGATTTTCGTGTGTGATCCAATGGGAGGACATGGTCGAGTCTTATATCAATAATTATTTTCATTTCTTGATCGTCCAAAAGTTTACATTTTAAACTTCGCTCAGTACCAGAATTTAACTAGTTCACCAAATTATCTTAAATAGAAGAGGCAAAGAATTTACTAAAAATTTGTAGACAATTTATGTAGTGTTAAAATTTTTAATTATAGGAATAATTTATGCAGTATGAGAGTATTAAAACATAGGATTTATTGTCACTATTGACGGAAAGCTCCGCAATATTTATTTCTAATGTTACGTTCCAAACAAAAATTCTTTTATTTTAATTAACGTCGGTGAGAATGCGATTTGATGATGCATAGCATCGTGGGAAGTCCCTTACTTATTATTGCTGGGTTGACATTGATAAAGACGAATTTGTCAAATCCCGCATTGTCAAAGACGAATTTTGTATAAAGCATCTCATTATTATATATTTCTCTTCGGACACATTATAATTTATCATAATTCTATTTTTCCAAATTATCTGATCAAAATATACGTTGTATTTACTTTATATCCATTATTCTTTTTTTTATTGAAACTCTTTTAACCTCTTATTTTCAATAACATTATCAGCCTCCAACTATAATCAACCAATGCATTTCCAAGGACCCGTATGGGACTAGACAATCACGAACCCATAAATCTTACAATAGTTTGGTATAATAATTCCAAATTTTATTACATTTCCTGTCTGCTACGAAAGCTCATATTATTATTCCCGCTCAAACACGTCTACACGTAACACTAATAATTCGACTACCAATTAGATCCCGCTTAACTACTTTTACCAGAACATCAATACTGAACAAAATTTACAGTCTTCGCTAGGAAGCAATATACAGCAATATTGAAAATAAACGCGCATTCTTTGAACGAGGACGCAAAAATGTAACGAATCACCATGATTTACCATCACTCGCTGTCCACCGTCACTCGTTTCAAACCGACCCTATACTGGCTTCCCCCACTTCTACCACTCATCCCCACCACTAGTACTACCTATGACTCATACCGTCACTCTTCTGTCCACCACACTTCTAGCAAAATGCCACCATAAACCTCCGAAAAAATATTTTCAATATTAAAAAGAGCTACAAAGAACGGGAAATATTAGGTGTAGTATTGGCAATGGGTGAATAATAACACACAAGTCTTTTATATTTTATATTATGTGACTATTATTTTACTGAGCGAAGGGACGTCTTGACTCTTTCAATACTGAATAAGAAGTGAGGAGACGCTCAGACCCCAAAAAGAAATTTTGTATCCACTTAAAAAAAGAGAGACTATGCTTGCACCGTGTTTATTAACCTGGCCTTTACGGACAAACAGTCTCAGGCCCTTAGACCTAATGGCGCCAGTACGGTTTTCTAGGAAGGCAATAGACAGTGTTTCTCATTGTCAGATTTAGTTTTGAAAACAATTATTTACTAATAATCCGACATGTAGAAATTAATTCAGAGTCTTTATGTTTAATATCTTTGCATCTTTATTAAAAATCGCTACTTTTCTACTTTTCAAGTGACGTAAATGTGGAAATCCAACAAATTTTGAATACTAAAATTGCGCTTGATATTTTGCAAATAAATATTAACTTTTACAAGATGCCGAAGGCGCAGAATTAAGAGGCGGTGAAAGAAAATAAAATGCTGGAAATTATTCCATGTTTGTTGCGAATATCCAGGAGGTACAAGATTCTCTAAGACGGTAAATAATCCACGCGTTTACCAGGAGGAACCGAGAGAAAATATGTGGCAGAAGGGGAAACCTAGCGAGTGTCCTAATCTACCGCACGCGGAATTAATGCTAGGTCTACTCTAATAGTAATCTCTCCGCGGCTTCTCCCGCAGCGCATATGTTGCCTTGACGTGCACACGGAACTTTCCTTGCGCAAATAAGTAACTGGAACGTAACTTGCCCCCCCCCCCCCCCTCAACTTCACATTAGGCGATACATACCGCACAGAAGCGCATGCGACTCTATCGCTGTGAGTTTCGTGATGAACTTTCCTCCTGTGGAAAGCAGGTCACTATTTGGGGCGGTGGCAAGATAGCGAAATTGATTAAGGCGAAATTGCATCGACGACAATTGCATAGCTCCCCACCTTTTATAAGCTTCGAAAAGAATTTCTGATACGTTTTACGATCCCCTCTTTGTTTCCTATGTTTAGGATTCGCTCTTTTTTTATGGGTCACTAGGTTCTTTGGAAGATGCACATTAACTCTTGTTTTAGTATTCATTTTTTTTTTTAAGAACCATTGGTGTTATGGGAAAATCTACGAAAAATATAGTCTATATTATGCAGTTATAGAGGGTATTAGGAATCTCAAAAAACCTGCAAAATGGCACAGAAACTATGAACTTACAATGTATTCGACTTTCGATTCTACTTAAGTTTTTGTAGAACTTTCTGCGTCGTCAAACATATGAGAAATAAGTAGGTGGTCTGGTTTAGGTGCGATATCCTGTAAATTAATTCTTGTTTTAGTGTTTTGTGTCTTGGCCATGTGTTTTTTATTTGATTTTTGCAATTTATGTGAACGTTAGGTTAAACGTCAATTTATGACGTTTACACAGACCATCGTACTATGTGACAATTATGTTATGAGAAATTTTAGATTACATTTAGATGAAACAAGGCTATACAGTTACAGTGGATACAAAAAGGAGGAAATAAGATTTTATAATGTAGTAGTAGCTTTATGTGACTATAAATGATTGGATATTAATTTGGTAGAAATAAAATACAGAACCTAATTATTACTAGATTTATGGAAGATGATTTATAATTTGACGAGCTTCCGGAAAATAGGTATTACAGGATCAGGAAAAAGATGATGTTGAATCGGAATAACTAGTCATATCATTATGTCGTTTAAGACGAAAATAAATTACTTAAAAGTGGTATTTATGATTGTAAGGTTAAGCATGAAATCTGAAATCCATCAGATTAACGTGTTCCATAAATCTAGTGTTAAGAAACATATAAGTGAAGAATATAATTATTGTACTAACAAAAAAATCTGTAAAAAGTATTATGTATCATTTTAAAAATGATATAAGTATAACTGGTATCGTTTTTATCCCTTAATTATATTTTAAGAAATATTTAATTCAAATATTACTTATTTATACTTTTCGTAACCACTGAATGCGAGTTCTTTTATAAATATATTGGAATCTCTTAGTAATTCAAATATACTATGTTACTGTTAATATACTATATACTATTTTATACATATAAATATATTAACAAAAACTGATGAATGAAAACAGGTACGAAACAGTAAAAGTTGTCAAAGTGACTTGTAATTCTTCAATATAATATAACAAAGACTACGCCTTTCACATTCTAATCAACGAAGTTGTGTTTATCGTACACCTTCCTATAATTACTCCCCTATAAGGCCTATAATTTATTTATTTTTAGCCTCCAATATCCTTCATTCACGATAATTAACACCCACATTAATCCTACGTGCCACCCACTTCCTCAATCTATTTCAATCTCGCCGATCGTTCTTGGCTGACTAAATACTGACTTATTCTACTTAAACCAGACCCCCCGTCGTGGTCGCAAACCAATCGCAGAATTCTATTTCTAATTTTGATCATGAAGATACTTTTTAAAGTCACCTATGCCCATGTACGACTATGTATTATAAATCATACCTGGTTTAAAGAAATATACACGGTGTGCCAGACTTTTTCCGCAAAACTTTGTCAGTATATTCTATGGCTATAAATAAGCAAAAAGTATTAGATAACTACAGTTCAGTTGAAACTTCATTAGAAAGTTACGATAAAAATATTGGTGCAGCGGGACAGTAATATTGGCTCTTGACAGTTCTAAAGTTATTCACGTTACTACAAAAATAACATTAATAAACTCTGAAGGCATTCAACTACAGCTGTATCGTAGCAAAAACTGAACGCTATACAATCGATTAAATAAAATAATGGGAATGTAATAAGTCGATTTGTTTGCAGATTTTTATGGTTGATCGGTAAAACCTAAGATTAATCAATTTTCAGGCTTTTGCAGTAACATATATATACATATTACAAATAAATATGTTTGATCAAGCGACGAAAAGTTTCAGATACGTTGCTGCACACTGTGCATCGTAACGTGGATTATACACGCGCTCCGATTTGATAAAAAATAAAATTCGCAACCCTGCGTACGCGAAGACGCCTTTGTGTGTCGAAATGTTGTTTCGGATGGCGCCACCGGCTGCGCGGTACCTACGGGCGGGTCCACACTAGGTCACGGGTCGATTTTCACCACGTAACGTTCCAATTCGCGCTTGATATTGATCTGAGCTTTTCCGCCCATGTTACAAACCGCCTTCCGGCCTGGCGTGCCCGCGCGAGAGGGTTGAAAGCGTTCTCGCCGGCTCCAAAGGCTTCCGGGGAATTCGAGGGTGGTCAGAAATCGGGATCCGGCTGCTTTTAGAGCGACTCGCCCCGCTTTGATGCATTCTTAGCCGCGAGTAATGGAGCGGAGGATGGGATACGAGCGAAATTCCGAGTATCTTTTACTTCTTTCGCCTCCACCATTTCTTCGTCCTCCCACTTTTCTTTTTCAACCCCTTTCGCTGTATATACGTTCTCATAAATGGGCTATCATTGACCAAAAATATACGCGTATCTTTTTTACAAATTAAAATTGACACTATTTCTATTATCGTACGTATATATTATACTGTGGTTATTCAGAGTATTGCGATATGTATAATCATACCATTTCTAGATTTCTAGACTACGGACGTTTATGCGTTTAGGGGAAATTCGAGCATGCGAAAAGGCACAAAATGCACGTAATATTCCAAGATATACGAAATATCAAAAGTGAAGTAGAAATGATTCGATCTTAAAGATAAAACAATCACCGCATACGTTATACTTGTTTAATTTTCGAAAATTCAAATTATTAAGCCTTCCCTTGTTTCTCATAATTTTTTGGTTTAAAAATCAATTCCAGGAAAGGATCACCAAAAAGTGTCTGCAAATTCTTGTTAATAAACCTCGACATTATATCCCTTCTATTAATCATTGTTAGAACAATGAACAAATCTCGAGTGTAAAAAATCATATTGCGGAATTCTGTATAGTCCTTGAAATTCTGGCAATTTTTCCGAATTTATAATATCCACGATATTAATAATATTCCTGAAACAGTAACGATATAATAATTTAGTAGCTAGTGTAGAAAGTAAGGAAATAAGAGATAAATATAATATAATAGTTTAGCCATGGTGCTTTGATTTTCTTTTTACGTTCTCCGTTGCGTGAAATAGAATGATAACGTAGTATTATAGCATGGTGATGCTTGTCGGGTTTGTGCCTGTGACAGTGGTCTCAGAAAAAGGATCTCGAGCGTGCAGTCCTATTTTTAAAGCACTCGCAACCTTAGCCTTTAAGAGGGTCTGCTTCATTTTATGGGATCGTGTATTTACGCGGGTGGATTATACTTTTTCCCGCCAAGTGAAAGTGGAAATTCCACGAAATGTTATCAAATAAACACATACCGTGTAGCGACGAATTCCCTATTTTGATTTCTCATTTCACTTTCGGTATTTCTTTTGAACATTGTGATACTTCAGTTCCTAAAACACCTTATTTTACGAAACGCAGTAGGACACACTTTGTTTAAAATCTTCTGTAACGAAAATCAAAGAAGTTATCGATTTAACTCCGATTTTTGTATTTGTATTTTATATTCATTTTCGGTACTCCTTTCGAAAACGGTTAAATTTTTGGTTTATGAGACACAGTATTTTGTAAGATATAAAACAGCTTTGTTCAGAATATTATTTTCTATGATAAAAACTAAAGAAATGACAATAGAAGCTCGATTATCGGAACTAATTGGGAGACAAATATGTTCGGATAATAGAATTTTTTGACTTTCTCTACACTAAATTTCATATATTTTCATGCTACCAAATATGATACAAACGATAATATGATATAAACAAACACCATACATATGTTACCAATACTATATTTCTGTGCTAAGATTGTTGCATAGTCGCCCTTTTTCAACTTCGTAATAATTTAACGTTTTATTTCAATTACTACCATTATCCGTCTTCGTTTTGACGATATTATTATAGTTCTGATTATTTCGAACATAAATTCCATACCGAAACATTGCGAAGAGATTTTATTATGATCGCTATACTTGATAACTCTAATAGCTAGAAGGAAATACTATCTGGAGTACACGCGTAAATAGTATGAAACTGCATGGATAATAGAATATTTCGATAATAGAATATTCGGATAATGATTGTACCGATAATCGAGGTTCTACTATATTCGTCCTATTCTTATCCCCGTTCGAATAACCACGTAAAACGCAAATCAAATCTCCATCAGGAACGCATAAAACAGTCTCAAGCGAACAAGGCCACGAGTATCAAACCTTTGACATTCCCCAAAACCAACTCTGCCCCTTCCCAAATCCTGCAAACATATTTGACCTTATATTACCTACCCTAAATTCCCGAAACTTTAATACACGAACACTCGCGAAAGCCCATTCGCAGGCAGAAATCGTGAAGCAGTTTCAAAACGATGGACGTTATCGCGGCAATCACGCGTTCTCAATGCAAAACAGGGAAGTTAAACTTGGAAATTTCAGCAAGGGACCATGTTAGATAAATTCCTGAGATACGAGGCCCACCCTTGTGTGGAAGGTGGTCGATCAATCGTGCGCGTAAAGTAGAAGTTCGCCAGGGCGGTTGAAGTTACCCCCTTGTAGAGTCACGCCCCGGGTTCGACGACCTCGCGTGGCTGCGCGATCCGAAATCGTCGCTGAATAGAAAACGAAATACTTCTGCATGTTCGACGAACAGGCTGGTATTAATTCCCGCCGATCGATCGCTCAGGGTCGCCCGTTAAAATAGCACGCCACCCTCTTTTCGTCGACGTCACCAATGTGTCCTTGAGAGAATTCAACCCTCCCTGCTCTTGTTCCTGTAAGCTAAATACGAGCATTCTTTGCGGCTTCTGTGTTGTAGTAAATTCGCAGTGCTATCATAACGCGGAACAAAAATTGCGCCAGTCCTCCTGTAACGCGGTACTCTTATAACACGGTTTCTATATAATACAACGTAATCAGTTTAACCCCTTGAACGTTACGGTTCAACATTAGACTGAGGATCTTTGTCACGTTTGAGGGAAATTTCAATGTGAACATAACGTACGGAAATGTATAAAATATTCAAATTGATAAACGCGTTATAATATTTAGAGAGTGAAACTAACCCATATTTAGCAACCATTTCTTTCTTTTTAATTATAAAGGAACAAATTTGCATAAAGATCCGCAGTCTATTCGTCACTGAAAGTGCATTCCACAGTGGCACGAATTTTTTTCCATAATTATATAAATTATACAAGTGTACGCGACACATACATCACTATATATTTACATAATAAATTCATACTTTAAATATTTAGAATAATTTTATATAAGAAAAATGATCAAAAAAGAAACATGCATAACTTGTTTTTTTTTTATACACACAAGAATTATTATAACGCTAATATATACGTAATTCCCGCTGTGTATCGACTTTAATCATGACGTATATATACTGTGTATCTGATCGTAATATGGCGCTGTGAAAATGCTATTTTCATTTAATTTTTATATGTACTCACTTCAGAGTTTCACTTACAACTTGGTGTAAATTAATGTGATTCGTACCAATACTGAGTTTCTTATAACGTAGAAAATTTCTAGCTTGTTGGCTGGATGATCTTGATTTCTTGGTATGGTATTTGGTGGTTTGAGGGGGTTGAAAGTGATAAGGGACGCAATCTTGTGTAGGGCGTGTGGGAATGGAGTGATTGGTACTATTTAGATTCTAAACTTGGAGGAAGATGTATGGGGGACAAATGATAAAAGGTTTTATGGTAATAGTGACATTTATTCATCTGTAGGGAGGTCGCGAATGTTTATGCAAATTTATATTTTTATTAGCCGATAAGGAAACGGAACCTGAATACTAAAACTGGCTTCATCCCCTAAGTATTATAAAATCTAACAAAAGACCGATCTTATCCCTTGAGTGTCTCTATGTACTTCGCTATGAATGTTTTGTATATTTTCATTTATTATATATAATGGCTACAAAATGTATCGGTACACCATTGTATTTTTCCATTTAAATAACGTTAAATTCGGTTCGTCTATATCAGATTTGCTGTCATTTAACGGAAGCTTTGATTGAATGACAGAGAATCAGATACAGTTGAACATAATTAAGTAGTACGGAAATGAGAAAATACTGTGGCGTGTCAATACTTCTTGTACTCGTTGTACATACGTGAATCATTCTATATTTGGATAATCAATTATTCACTCAACCGAAATTCGAGTAATTGGTGTCCGGATAATCGACATCCTACTGTAATTTTAAATAAACCTTTTGCTTCCTTATATTCATTTATCGTATATGTATTTCTTAACTTTATTCCTAACACTAGGTTTACAGATAGTTAATGTATAACTTACTGGGTTGCTGGTAAAATTGGTATTACACAATTGGAGCAGATATAATGTTAAATTAGGATAACAATTTATATCATTATATCAATCAAGGACAACATAAATTGTCTAAAAATAATATTTACGATTCCTATAACTTTTAACATGAATTATTTTGATTCCATAAACCTAGCGTCGATCACGTAAAATAAATTCTTTCAACTTGATCATATTTAGTGATAAAGTAATATGCATTCTCTACATGTTCTTCACTTTTAGGACAATAAACATGGTAGAAAGTCATTCGTTATAAATCTCCCACGAAATTGCGTGTACATAGAGCACGAGTTTACTACGTGCTTTAACGATTCAACGAAGCTATAAAATACTTCTATGGAAACGGGGATACGATTAAATCGAGTAAAATCGCCATGGCCGTAGCAGGATTAATATTTCAATACCTTTGTGAAGAATTGAATTGTTATGAGCAGCAGTGTATATTTGAGGACCGCGATTTTTGAACCTTGACAAAATTTCCAGCACAAATTGGATTTACCCAATATACAAACACAATTTCGTCCCCATTATCCAGATTAAAGACCTTCGTCCCTTACTGGCTCGACATTTGATGCTATTATTCATGGAAAGGGAAGCTTGAACTCTTCCCTGTTTGTACCCGCCGTTTAATAGAGATTGACGTATCATAAATCCACGACAGCCCCGAGGTTTAAACAAGAGCCACGAGTTAGGCGGCATTTAATCGGGTGAAGGGTGCATGCAGCATCCCTTCATAGTATAACTCGTGCAAGTTTGCGTGCGTCATATTTGTAAAATTCAGCTACTCTTACCGAAAAATCTTCGCTGCTGTCGTTTGCAACTTTGAGAAGATTTTCGAAAAGGAAACTTATAAATAAAGCATAAGTCTGCTTGCACGCCTGAAGTTTGGGGATTCAAAATGTTTAACTTCGGATTGAACTTCGAACTTCGAGAAGATTGAACTATTTTGTAATAGCTGAATCACTTGCTTCACTGTGATTTAAGAGAATTGAATATTTTCGTAAAAATATTAGGTGCAGTAATGAATAAATTCACTTCGTTTGTCTAATTCAGCATCTATTTTTAATACAATAGAATACCTGTCTTGAAAATTCCTACCAGAATGGAAGCATGATTATTCGATATAATAAATTCATTAACCTATTTTTATATCTGGCTAGCATACTTTAAAATTAAATTATATTTATATAAAAACATGGATTACTTATTGATACACCTAATAATTAGAATATTATTTTAAGATTACTAGATTGTTGCATGAGAACGTCGAGTTTCAATGAGGTTTTGATTTATAGTGGCTATAAAAAGTATTAACGCACCACTGTATTTTTACATTTAATTATATCTTAATCAGATTTAATTGTGGTAAATTTTCTATTATTTAATAGTACCTAATGTAATCACATTTATGTTCAATGATACAAAATTTGATCTGGTTGAATCTAACTACATAAGTAGAACTTAAATGCAAAGATAAATTGCATTGGTGTGCGAATTCCTTTTGTAGCAATTGTGATAATAATAATAATTTATTAACGGAATAACATTCCCATTTAGAGTACAGTGTTTAAGTACTACAAATAAATGAAAGTGACCCTTCTGATTCTCATTGTAAACTGTATGAGATGCAGAAGTATAGAAAATAACCAAAGTACAGCGAGAGTCAAAACTGAGTCTTCAATTTACGAAAGTAACATTATGTTATAATTTATTTACTGTAAATTGTGCGGCAATTATACTAGAATGCATTTTCTATAAATAATACTATAATTATATTGTTATTACACAGTACATGTTTATCTGCTATATGTAATATTACAACCGGACTCTAATTATCCTACAATTTACTGACTCACTGTACGCGTCCTTCGTAGCTAAAGGGTTAGATAAAAATAATCCAAATAAAGCTCATATCTGTATATTTAACTTCGTACACGGGACAAACGTCACGAGACTTTTTTACATTACATACGACCCTGAAGAACCGTTAATTACAACAGTCACAAAGGACCAAGAAGAAAGCGAAGCTTAAACGAAAAGCAAAACAAAAGCGAAGCTAACGCGAAAATCACGGAACGCGCTGTTTTGTCGCGATAAGAACGTATCATGCTCCGGAACACGTATAATTGTTAACTCGTTACCCCCATATTATCCCAGTAATTCCAGCTAAGCGGATAGCACAGCATCCCTTAAGAGGCTAACAACCCCGGATAGCCTCTTTTTCCCTCGATTTTTCGCAAGACATGCATGCAAAAATCGTGGCGCGTTATCCGGCCGTTTCCCTGTTTTCCTTGTTCCGTCTCGTGGAAAAAAGTCGGTCGTCGAGAGGGAATGTTTTCGGCAAGCGATCAATACCACATCCTCTTCCCTCTCATCCATGACTATACTGCTCCCGTCGCTCCCTTTCACCCCTTTCGAAGAATCGCGACGGAATCTCGCCCCTCTTCCCTTTGTCCCTCGAGCAACTCGAATCACCTCGAAAGTTTCGAATCGTTTCGCGCTATTATTCGAAATTAGACGCATTCGAGGACGCTGCGCGAATCTCGAACGATTGTCTTGGAACTCTGCGGATCTCGGCGAGTGCCTTTAAAGGCTGTTCGAACCCTTCGATGGGATAAAATTACGCGATTGCCGCAGATTTCTCGCTTTCAAGAGGGCAATCAGGGAACTGGCTCTCCCCGAATGAAAACTGTTCGCCTCGAACTTATCGGATAGAATGGTTAAAGTGATGGATTGTTGGGAATCGAGAAACGCAATGGGGAAGAGCTACATGTCGGTTTCATATACAGGGTGAATCGCGTAAATGTATTAGAAAATGTTAATTATCTTTGAGTTAAAGTATCATACGTTTCACGTACACTGTTCACATACACTATCAATTTATTATTAGACTTATATTATACTTATATTTGTCTAATATTATTATTAGACTGCGAATCTTGATGCAATTATAGGAAATTTAAGAGTTTAAGAAAAGTATAGAATGCACATAATATACAAAATATTCAAAATACAGTGGAAATTGTAACATTTAAAGGGTGACGAAACTCTACACTTGGATTCTATTTATCCAAATTTAATTATAAAAATACGAATTTGCATAGAAACCTGCAGTCTACTTACTATGATTATTGAATTTGTTTTTCTGCCGGTTGTAAAAAAAAAGACAGGATCATTTAGCGTAGGACTCCGTTAAAATAGAAATATAGATAACTATAATTTATTTATTTAAAGTCGCGTAAGCTTAATAGCCATTAGCGACCACCTGAATTATTGAGATTTCATGCTCGAAGTTTTAATATTAGTTTTCATTTTTATGTAGGTAATTTTTTCGACTGATTTGATTTCTTTGCCAGATACGAAATATTAAAATATTATACAGCATTTGTATTTGCTATAGTAATTATAAAACTTCCAAAGAATATTAAAAAGGGTAAACTAAGTTTTGTTATAAATATCGCAAGTATTTGTTCCGTTTTATCTATAATCAGGAGTATGACTCGCAGTTTTACAGTAACGGGTTCAGAAGAAAATTATTGCTGCAATACAGTTATGACTATTAATGTATTTCTTCGTATTGGTAAAAATTCTTTCTCTTTGCTACTAGGAATATTGGTACACACGATTGTATTATTGCATTTAAATACTACTTAATTAGGTTCGTCTGCATCGCAATTCCTATAATTTACCGGAGGCTTTATATGATCACAGCTATTAAACAATAGAAAATCTGATGTAGTTGAACATAATTAAATAGTACCGAAATGGAAAAATACTATGACGTGCCAATACTTTTTGTAGCCGTTGCACGTACGTATGTGAATCGCTCTATGTATATTCGGATAATCTATAATATTATTCGCGTAACCGAAATTCGAATAACTAGCGTTCTACTGTAATTTATTATCTATTCAAAGGAAAGAGGAAAATCGAAGAAGTAATAAATATATTAACAATTATTTCGTAACTTCGATTGCAAAACCTGATCGCGATCGTCGAGTTCGATGACGTAAAGTCAGGTTCACGAGAATCACGCGTTATCGTGCCGATCAATTTTTTCCCCGGTCGAACATAGGACGGCAAGACTGCGCGAGCTTCGATGGAATTTCACTTGGAAGTCGCGGCCGGACTTCGGAGTCCATTGTTCGATCGTTTTGTTGTTGGTCGTCCAACGACGATTGTGTCGAGTCACAGACACAATGGAAACAATGGCGAACGCACGGCATCATCGAGCCACGAACCGGCTTTCTCTGTCTTTTCATATTCAAATTCCGGTTTCTGGAACGTCATCGTGCGTTGACTGACTTCGTCGAACCACGATCTTTCACGATGTGAAACGATTCCGGGAAGACCTCGTTGCTATTTTCCAATAATACTCACAAAAAAATGCTGAGTGAGTTATTCGCGATCGTGACACAGAAGAGCCGCGTTTTAATGGTTCCTGTATATTACGCGTCAGAAAATGAGATTTTCGATACGAATCTCGGATTTATTCGGCGAAACTTTCATAAACCTGCTTATGCATAAACGATTATGCCTTCAGATGGAAAGTTCGCAGCAGGGAATGCAATAGATAAGTGGAGATGTAACAAGAACTATTTGAAATACTGCACCTTCACAAAAAGGAAGCTCTTGGTATCTTAGAAAGTCCAAGTTTGTCTTCATACATCCCCAATGTTGAAATATTTAAGAGAATACATTTGTTTCGAATTCTAATGTCACGTTATAGCCATTAATTTGCGTACCAGTTTAAGTTGTAAAGATTTAAAAAAGAAACAACAACATTTTACCATTTGTTTGTAAACAACATGGAAAAATTAAAAATTGGGCTCACAAAAATCTACGCATAATTGCCGTGGATAAATTAATTCAGTTGTACAAATTGTATTATCATAACTATGTTTCTACCTTTTTAAACTTTTTAAAGCACCTGTAACATTCTCCAATTTATTTGACACAGACACAGCAAAATTTTGTTGTAGCTTAGTTCTAAAACGCTTTAAAGTACCCTTAGAATATGATAAACTCTTCAATTTTCCAAATAGCTCATTTAACCCATTCTAACTCAATTAAAAAATTACAAAACAATAACTTTTTTACAGAATACCAATTCAACTACCCTAAATTTATCTTCACCTCAAAGTACCATTGTATAATAAACTTTTTAATTTTCCAAATAGCACTTTTAATCTAAACTTAACTTAATCCAAAAGTCAGAAAATAACAAAGTTGTCTATTGAATTGCAAAAATTGTACACCCCTAAATTTACCTGCACTTCAAAGCACCTTTATATAATAAACTTCAAAATTCTCCAAATAGTTCCTTTCATCGAAACTTAACTTAATCCAAAATCAGAAAATAGCAAATTTTTCTATAGAATAGCAAAACTTGTACACCCCTAAATTTACCTGCACATCAATGCACCCTTATATAATATACTTCTCAATTTCCCAAATAGCTCCTTTAATTCAACCATAACTTAATCTAACAAACAGAAAATAACAAGTTTTTCTATAGAATAGGAAAAACTTGCATCCTTAAATTTACTTGCACCTGAAAGTGCCCTTACGCATTAAGTTCCCCAACTTTCCAAGTAACTCTTTAACCCAATCCCAGGTCGATTTAAAAATCGCGAAATAACAAATTTCATACAGAAGAATACGAATCTAACGCTCTTAAACTCGCATTCAACCGAGAGCGTTGTAATACTCCAAAAACTTCTTAACTTACCAAACGCTTTCTTTCGCGTGAAAAAAAAATCGACCGAAACTCCTTTTCCACGGTAATCGTCGCACGATTTGCTTTTGCAAAACGATTCCACGTAACACGATCCCGGCAATTACATCCAATATTTCGGTGCGCGTCACCGCGTCCCATACAACTCCATAATTGGTGACAGTCAACGAGTTCGCACGTCTTCTGAGAACTTTTATTACCACGCCGTGGCTATTTCTGATGCTCGGTTGCGTGCATCGGCGCGATCCCTATGTCGATGCACACATTCGTTGCACTCGACTTTTTCGCATCTCCGCCCCCACCGTGACATCGGAGCCGTCGGTTTAAAAATTGAACCAGGTCGTTCAGGCTGAATCACTTCGTGAGATTTTGCGAGATTTCGCGACGGAGCAAAACGACTTCCAACCGTGACCAAAACCTCTTCCTCCTGGTGAATGCTCTTAACCCCTTCGGGGACTATTACTCTCGCGGTTTTCTATTACTCTCATGCGAACAGAATAGATTCTCGTATTTTAACAAAGACACCCCATTGTATTACCACTTTAGTTCACTATCTATAATATATGAAAACTAACCATGCATCCTATTATCGTCAATAAATAAGGTAAATTAACCACGTACTGTCATTGTTCCTATAACTGCCACTTGAATTCGTTTATTTAATAGCAAAGTAATGTATAAAGAATCGTAGGTAAACAAATTTTCATGCTAAATTTGGACATCGGTTTACGTAACAACGCATAGACATTGTATATTCGTTTACGCTTAATATTTATAAATAAATATTAGGAGATAAATGTGCTGTTGCACATTGAAACGTGACCAATATAATTATAAAGTAATGAACGTGTCATAATTCAGTAAAGCAATACGTTTACTATACATCTTACATCTGTTACACAAACCGACGTGTTGATATATGGAAAACGTGTTTCTATTTAAATGATAAGTTTTCAAGCGACAGCAATAAAGACATTGAACTTTGTTGTACATTTTCAATTACGTGGCACGTAATTCATTATATTTGACGTATAAAAAATGTTCACAAATAAAAGAGCGGATGAACAATATTATGCTTCAAACTGGAACGATTTTTAGATTGAATACGTTCTAAAATAGTTGAACAATGTTGCGCGCGAACCTTAAAGTGGCAGTACGTGGTACATTTACCCTAGTTCTCTCTATTTTAAATAAATATTAATCCCTTTATATTAATCGTAAAAAGAAACTAGGCTCCATCGTACGGATGCCGTCCCTGAAGGGTTAATGACACGTGATATGCATGCGTGATTAAGAAATACGTATCAACCCTTTGCACTCGAAGGTGACACACTAACATAACTAACACATAACTATCAACGAATATAACCGTCGCATTTCAATATCTGATGTATGTTTTGTGTCGCACAATAATTGAATATCGAATTTAAAGTTTTATAATGTTGCGTTGCAGTATCGGAATCAGTTTACCTTTTAATTTCCATTATTCTAACTTTCCGGCTTTTTGAATTAATCATTTCCATTGCCCGCTTCACTGCGTTTAAATACTTAATTTATAATATTATCGGGTTTATTCTTAAGCAGACGCGTCTTCGCTGCTATTAAAAAGGATATCTTGTCATGTAGAAGCTCTACGAAATAGCTTTTTCCGGTTTTAACAACGCTTAACAGCAAGAATTATTGAAAAATGATACATAGATCTTGTCCTGAAACGATCCCCTTAGCTTTTCAAAACATATTATTGCAGTGACTACAAAAAAGTATTTACATACCACTGCATGTATTGAAATTGATCAATTCATTAAATATTGCCAAGGTTGCGTAATGTAAAACTTATTAATTTCACACCAGCTTTTTCCATTACATTAAACTGTTTGTAAATACTTATAGAATATTCCACGTCTAAGAAAATCTGGATAGAATTTTTCGTCGCATTATGAGTTAGTCATAATCGAGGTTGATGGAATCAACGAAAAGGAACGTTTCTTATCGATAATCCGACATTACAATTGGAAGAACACTTTCACCGTTCGCCGCAAACGGTGAAAAGTGACAATAGGGATCGTAGAACCGCGAAATCGATTCGACGGTATTGTAGGCGGTCGATGACTCGTATTTTGCATTAACGAAACTGCTGATCGATTGGTCCCGATGGATCGGCAAATGGTAATTAACGTAGTTTCTCATGTGAAACGACAACGGCTTTTTGCTCGACGGTTGCTTCACTTTCTCTAGTCGTGTTATGACAATAGTATCCCGCAAAAACCTAATCGATCGTATTTGGAAAGTAGAGACTAGATCGTTAAACTCTGTGTCAATCATCGTAACAAAAGTTGAACGTGAAATTTGCAACCTACAATGAATCTTTTGTACAGTGTCATAAGTCGACTGTGGATCTCTATGCAAATTCATAGTTTTCTGAACACGACTAAAGAAATGGAACATAAAGAGAAATTTGTTTCGACCCCTTAAATATATTAAAATACTTTTTACTTTGTATAGTTTTACGCGTTGTGTGCGTTTCGTTTCTTTTGGTGCATCGAAATTTCTCATAAGCGCATAAAAATCCGCAGTCTAGGTATAAGTTTCCGGTTAGTCTATAATTCTCTTTCGATTTAAATTAAAAATTAATAAATTTCTTTTTGCAAACGACATAATAGGATAATAATTTATAAGTTGTAATGAAAGAATATACTCGTACAATAGACTTTCTATTATCAAATATTTCTCCCTGTATTAATACAATAAAGTTGTACTTGGCAGACACTGTACACGATTCGACTTGTAGTATCTTAATTTTTCTACTAGTTTTCCACGAACTGTTAAATTCTAAGGTTCAAATTTAAAGTCCAAACATCAATTTATTCTATTTCTTGATACGTGCCATTCTTTATAACGGTACCTTTCCCTTCCTTTAATAAAACAATTTGTACAACGCCATACAATTGTAGTTTCCATGCACCATTAATATTTTTACCCACGCGAAACTTGCCGCGTAAAAAGCTCTTAAACCGTGTTCTCGTCGAGCAAAATCATCGACCTAACCAATCGCGTTTCTTTCTGCTTCTAGATCGGACAACAACGCGTGATTCGAAGCGGCGATCGAGCACAGCAAAACCACGCAAGGTAACGTTGCTTTCACTTTATTTGTGTAACAACAGTCTAAATAATCGCGTCGCCATTATCATAAGATACGCGAAAAATCATCGAATTATTTAACGATGCACAGGTAGACGGAAACTTGAAGTGAGCAAAAAGATAAAGAAATATTCGTGGTATCTGGTATGTTGAGATAAACGTAACGATAGATTCGCGGAGAAAAAGCTGAAATGAGTTTTGGCGCGGTCCGCGTTACATCATAATCGCGTAGCGTAATATCGCATAACGCTGACTCATTTCCGGCCGGTTTAGTTTAATATTCCGGTTGTGACGCACGCCTTTCGTCCATTCAACCTCGTCCCATCGGTAACACGTTCGGTAAATATTCGAAGGCCGTGAAACTAATTGATCAATGTTAATACTTAATCATCTATGGATAAATATCCTGAGCTATATCGTACGAAAAAAGCTATTCAAATAAGCATTAGTACAATTGGGGAATTCGATGTAAAAGTGATACAACGACACGTTAAGGTAAACATACATAAAAGCATCAATGCTATTGTAAAGCATGTTTTTCGATCACTCAATCTACTTCCACCGATAATGCGTTCGATCAATATTCGAAGGCAGTAAAAAAAAAGGTAAATTATCAAGGTTAATACTTAATCACCTAGACCTGGGTAAATAAATACTCTGAAGAATATTGTACGAAGGAAAATTATTAAACTAAACATTAGGTGTATGCAAAAGTTTCCATCGTTCATATGCTGATGAAAAATATTGTTACTTTTGTATTCATTTTATTTAATTTTGTCTTGATTATTAAATCAAATTGAGTGCTCAAATATTCTCTCATCTGAACACTTTTGTCTCGCAATTAATTCATATAAGGGAGGTTCTACTGTACTCTTTCCTCGCAGATTTCTTTTTGACAATAATTGTTTTTCTTTTCTCACGTATTTTATATTAGATTGATACAATCTCGCCATATGTTCTTTTATTTGTCAAGTAGCATTGAGCACGTGAAAAACTGTAGCACTTTTAGTGAATGTATTATCGTGTATGACCGAAATTTGTTTGCCATGGATAGTATCAACAATTAAGAGAAAAATTCTAAAACTGTTACGGAAATATCAGAGTTTATCCTGGTTAGTTTCCATATGGCCACGTAACTGAATTTTTCTGTAAAATTTCCAAACGATTATGTGTTAATGGACTCATATTTGCTAGTGATAAATATCGTGGAGGATTTATGTTACTTCCTAACTCGTCGACAATCTGTCGGGATACTAAGAGATTTAACGATTTTTGCATTGACCTGGAAACGTACTTCTGAATGTTATACAAAAGTTGCATACAAGTCGCTCGATGAATAACATAATAATTGATAAAATATGAACCTGACAGCTGTTGCCTTCCCTTTATACTTTCCAATTGATCGATCGTGTATAATTATTTTATGCTTCCACGATTAATATTTAGAGTCATGTATCTTCATTCGGGATGATAAATTAAGTTGGTTTTATGTAGATTCGTGGCAATGGTGAAATGCAAATATTGTTCTGGGTAATGGTATAAAGATGAGTTTTAGTATTCATCGAATGGAGGTCGGTAATTAATCAATGAAGAAAGTTTCATTTAGAAACTGGCGGTCAGAATGTATTGGTGTCCTTTATGAAATGGGAATGGAAGTGTTTAGTGGTATTTCTGGCCACTTTTATGTTAATTTTGCCGCTTTGAAATTTTGCCAGTGACAGTGGCATTTAGTATTATATCATTTAGCCGGTGTTTACGTAAAGATGTGCTTTGTAGATCTTGCGTATATTAGTGTTGAAGTGTATTACTGCTATAAACAATAGTAATAAAGGTCTTGCGCCTAACTTTGAATGGATGCCAAAGCAGTTTATCATCACCATTTCCTTGCGTTACAGTTGGAAAACGTATAAATCCATCGTGGAACTTTTCTTCGAATTTTCCATGAGATTCAAGGAAAGATTCAATGATTATACGATTCAAAAATACTTGTGAAATGATTCAGAGATTTAAAAGTTTCATAGATCGATGATTCGGAGATTTCAAGATTCGAAAGATCGAAGATTCAGAGATTCCGAGATTGGGAAATTCGAAGATTCAGAGATCCAATGATTCGGAATTTTAGAGGCTCAAAAGTTCATAGATTCGGAGGTTCAAAGGTGCAGAAATATAAAATTTCGAAGATCCAAAGATTTAATAGTGCAAACATTTAAATATTCGAACATCAAAGATCCATAGATCTGAAAATTCAAAGACTCAAAGATTCGAAAATTCCGAGGTTTAAGGATTCAAAAATCCAACAATTCAAAGGTTAAAATTTTCGAAGATTCAAATGTAGAAAGATTAAAAAATTGAGAGATTCAGGGGTTCAACGAAGCTAAAAGAACTCAAATCATTATAATCCAAATTTTTAAATTTAAACAAATAATCTGGCACAGATTGGTAACGAATCATCATGAAAACTTGTGGAATTCAATTTTAGAAGGGATCTAAATTACACAAGGACCGAAGTCCACGTCGTAAACGCGATGTGGTTTGAATTTCACGGTCAATTTTCACGATTATTTTGCGTATTTCTCCGTAATTTCTCGGCTCTCTATTAATCTAACACTGCGATTTCCTTCATATTTTGTGTACCTTAGCGTTTCCTAATTTCTTCCGTGGGCCCGTAACAAAAACTAACGCGTGCCAGTTCTCAGATTGGCAAAGTTGCGAAGTTGACTCATCGTTGCATCACAAGGAAAATAACTCGAAGCTTTCGAATCCAAATGTTAGAATTTACACAAAGAGTCCGATTCAAATCAATAGATTGGCAATTTTTATACATTTATGAGATGTTTCGATCCGTCAAAAATAACAAAATCTACATGCTACGTAAAAATATACAAAACATACAAAGTAAAGCGCAATTTTAAAATATTTAAGAGGCGAAAGAAAATTTTGCTTATATTTTATTCCTCTAATTGTGTAAAAAATTGTGAAACATCACAGGAACCTATGGATTTTAATTTTACAAGCATAAGGAGAGCTAAATTGTACAAGGTTCGAAGTTCATATCGTAAGTGCGATGTATTTCGAATTTCACGGTCAATGTTTACGACCCTTCCGCGTATTTTTCTGCAATTTCTCACCTCTCTATCAATTTAACTCTTTAATAGCTGCCTAAAACAGTGAATCATTTTTGTTTCTTTTTTTTTGAACGGATGTCGATTTTTAAATCGGAAAATTTAAATTAACATCGATAACGAGCACCTCAAAGTCTTGAAAATTCGCTGCATTGGAATTCGAAAGCTTGGAAATTTAAAAGCTTGGAATTCAAAATCAAAATACTCCTTTAAAATATATTCCATTAAGGGGATATTCTAGTGTGAAATGCGTCTCGTTTAACGTTATTCGAGAATTTTTTGCGAACGAGCTATTACACCTTTTGCAGTTAAATTAACAAGGCTCATTTGTACATGTTTCAACGACGTTTTAAAATTTTTTGGAGCGAAAAGGTTAAAATTGTCGGCACCGTATATTCTCAAACATCATCGCATAGAAGGAAACGTAAAAGATTCCTAATTATTATGATTTTGGCTATAGCAGGTAAGAGAACAAAAAAAATCGGTAATTAAAAAAATGGCGATACTTTGAAATCCATTTAACGATTTCTTCGTGTTCTCGTTCAATTTCGAAGGCCTACAAAAGATAAAAAAATAAAAGTTTTGAGTTGATTTCGGCAGGGACTGTAGTTATACATGTACTGAATATGTATCTAAAATTTTAAGCCAATTGGTTAAATAGATTTCGAGATATCATGAACAGCGTTCTAAAAAACATAGTTTCGAGTAAAATGCCTTTAAAGTTTCGTATGCGGTAACAATGACATTGGCCATCGCGTCCTTCAAACAACCATAACTTCGTTAATTTTCAGACTTCAAGCATAAGATTTTACAGTGTTCTTATTATGCTATTTCCTTTAAGAATGTACAGCAAAAAATCTTTTTTTTTAAAATGTTCACACTAGAATACTTCCTTAAAATTAGGTTTTCGGACATTGATTGTATAATTTAATTCGGTTCCTGGCAAAATAAGTACATATACTGTATCTAAATATTCGAAATTAGAATATCGGGGGGAGAGGGGATGAATTGGAATACATATTCACATCATTACATCAATTAATGTCAACATAAATTACTGAAAAATAATATTTTTCATCTCTGCGTTTTTAAGCACGAAATTTAAAATCCATCAAATTGACAAACGTTCCTTAAACCTGGTGTTAAAACATTACTCCTCGTTCGCAGATGGTTAATACTGCGATTCCGTTCATATTTTGCTGAGAATTTTCCAATTTCTTCCGTGGTCCCGTAATGTAAAGTAACGCGTGCCAGTTCTTGGACTGGTAAAACCGCGGTGCTGATTTATCGTTGCATCACGAGGATGTTAGGCAGTTTCTCGACGTTCCTCGAGTTTCGAGCAACAGAACGTGTCGTAACTAGCGGGCATTCACGGTACATCGGGAAGAACGGCCTTGCTACATTATTAGACACCGCGTGGCATTAGGCGTGCAACAAAAGCGGCGCACGCTCCGATCGCAAACCACAGATGTTACCTTTATTTGCGTCGCCGCCGTCGTCGCGTCGCGTCGTCGTCGCCGTCGTCGTCGTCGTCGTTGTTGATGAGATATCGATCGGTACCAATTGTCAACCGTAGGATCGCTCGATTCTTAATTCGATCGGCCTCCTACAGAGCCGTAACGAATGCTTTATAACGAACGTTCGTTGCTGCTTGTTTATTTGATATTCCGAAGGAAAAGGAACGAGATCGATTGTTGCATAACATCACAGAGACCTTCGCGTGTTGAGGATGCTTTATCTCGATAGCGAGGCCTTCGAACAGGGGGGGGGGGGGGGGCGTGTAAACAATGTTTTTGATCTCGTGGAGTGTTTTGCTGTAGTAGGAATTGATACGATGGGGGATAACGTGGTTGAATAGGGGAAGTTTTAACCCTTTTAGCGCGAGTCGCACAATTGGTATGCGAGTGAAAAGTAGGGCACGCTTAATGGATTACTTCTTTATCTTCAAAGGGTTGTTTACCTTTTTCTGTGTTATTAAATAGATTGAACATATTTTCGTAATTTGAATAATTAGTCATTCGTGGACGAGTATCGGTAAATAATCATTCTATTTCTGCGTTTATCGACGCGAATCGATTTTCAAATCGAGAATTTAAGTTAGTGCTAACAATTTACGTTTGCACTCGAAACGTTTCTTAATGATATGATATAACCGCAAATCGATAATGCACAATACACATTTCTGACTGTTGGGGGAAATTAATCTGTTTTACATTTCGAAATGGAGAAGATTGCTTTGATTTTGAAGGGATGAAAATTGAATTGGCGGGGATAGAATTGGAGAAACGTAAACCTTAACTTTTGCTCATATTTACGCATACCTACATAGCGGCGCCAACGTAATGCAAATGGTTAAGTATTAATAAACGTTGCTGTTAATAATTAAGAGAAAGTTTGGGATCATTTTTATAACACAATCATTAATAATAAATCAATAAATTCCAATAATCTCGACAAGTGAAACCAACAATTAATCCAATGAAGAAGGTACTGGAAACTTGAAGGTGTAATTGGTGATCGTGAAACTATAATCACATGATATAAAGTCTCTCGTCTTTGAAAACAACGTAGGGATCCTCAACGCGTAACCAATGAGCATAAATAAACCACAGAACACGAATGAACAATTGCTACGTCAGAGTTAGGCCACATTTAACCTACTCAAAATATTCGCTTCGCTACTGCGTCATGAATAGCGAAACCATTAACGCACTGTGAAAACCAAAATTCAATGAAATTTGCAACCATATTTATAGTTACACTTCGCTCAATATGTAAATCGCAGCAAATGAAGAATGAAACAGAAACAAAATTTGGACAACAACCAAGAGAACCAACATTCATAATATATTTCACTTCTTTCAACAAATTTCGCATTGTAATACGAATAGAAGAGAAGAAGCAATAATATCTCGATTAATAATTCCAAAATTACACGTGTATGCAATGAGAGTGAAAAAGGAAGTACAGTGGCTCAAAATAAAACTGGGATGCTTAAATTTTCATGTTTTAAGAAGCGATTGATAAACGTTTGAATTTCCAAGCGTTTCGATTCCCAAGCGTTTACATTTCTAAGCTTTTGAATTTCAAAGCGTGTGAATTTCCAAGCTTTTGGATTTCTGAGTGTTTGAAAGTCCAAGCTTTGAAATTTCGAAGCGGTTGAATTCCTAAGCTTTTAAACCCCTAAGCCATCGGACTTCTAAACTATCCTATTTCAAACTTCTGTATTAATCAACGTCCATCAACTTTTCAAATCGTCCGAATAATTATATATATGTATAGTAACTTATAATATCGAATAATTGCAAGTTCTACTTTGAGCCACTGTATATACCTCATAAAAATGAAATCGAGTGAAATTATAGGATAATTAGATTTTGAATATAATATTATTTACAGCAAATAAATAAGTACCGTATAATAATAATATAGAAAATGCATAATAATATAATTGAGGGACAACCTTCGGTAAATAAATTATATCATAATCTTAATTTCGTAAATCGGCGAATTCAATGTTATTCCCTATTTTTATTCGTTATCTTTTTCATCCGATTTTCGAATAAAGCAGCCATTTTTTATGTTTACATATTCGTATAGTACGGAAAAGGTTTTATAAAAGTCGATACGGGAATGAATTTACGAGAATTATTTTTCCTACATTCTTCGCTCAGTACTTCCCCGTTGTTCGTAGCTAACCGTAATATTAGCCCTGTTTGAGTCATCGTGGCGATTTCTCCGTGCCAGTGCACATTTTCACGCGTTTCGCCACGCTTGCGAATTTTTGCCCTCGCGGTCTCTACATGGAAGTGAAAAATACCATCTGGAGCCAGGCCAATCGGATTATTTGTAGAGCAAGTGGCATAAATAGCTTTGTTGTTCGCTGAACGGGGCGCAGGGTTATGTATCCCGTTCATAAAATGCAAAACCATTTCCAAAAAGAAACGGCATTTCTCTTTTACGGTTAATGAAGAAAAAAAAAAGAACGGGAAAAAAAGAGGTTTCATCAAACGCACAACAATCTTTTCCGTGGAAATTCAATCCGATTGAAAAGCGAACGTCAATATGGGATCGATCTTCTCAAATATGGCTACGCAAGTTACGTCAGTAGACGTGGTAACACTTTAATGGTAAAGGAAGATGGTTTCTAACGCGTGGGAGAAGCTGGACGAGTGGGAACACTGAGATTGGAATTTTTCGCGAATTCTTGAGAAAGACTTCGATGATTTTACGAAAGGAAACAGAACTGGTATAACAGAACCTTGTGTACTATTGAAAGGTAATGAATAATGATCGGACCAACGCCGATTATATTTTTGTAACTAAGAAGCACACCAACTCAAGTCCATTTTTTATCAATATTGTATAATACTCACCGTCTTATTGTTCTTTTTTAGCTTTATCTGTACCACAAGAATGTACATACGTTACATAATACATAAAAGAGATTTAATCGTGCGAATTACCTCAAATATAATGCTGTCTTATGTAGTTTTAATTTTTGCTTTTTCTTTGCTGTACATTTACGATATCCTGAAATATATAAATATTTGAAATTTAGAATGTGTATGATGACTTCCGTGACTGACTGCATTTGATAACTCAAATCGATGATTGACAGTTGTCGAATATTATTTCGAAAGTGTCGATATAAGGGTTCTGCAAACAATATGAGCTTTCATAATAATACGTTGAAATAATTCAAGAAACACGTAAATGTACATAAAAGGAATGTAACGAATACGTAAAACGTTGATCCAGTAGAATTTGCTGAAAAAACAATAAAATACTAATACCTTTTGGTAGGTACGAAATAGGTATCAATACTCTTATGTAAAACACAATACTTTCCACTCGCATACCTCGAAAACGAAGTTAAATCGACCCATAATGTATATAATACACTTTGTTCAGAATAACCTCCCAAACACGCTAGTAGTAAAGTTTCTTGATTGAAATTTAGAACACCCTGTGTATATATTTATATATTTTCGACTTTCTTTCGTTGATTCTAACACTGTTGTATCAGCGTTGCACTACGTTTACCTTTGCCGTGTTACGATATTTTCTGTTTGACTGTTATTTTATCATTTATTGTATAACAAGATATAAATAAACATTATTATCTTGTACCAGGTGTACCAATCTTTGTTGTTCAAATCAGCATTTATTTTAAACAAAATCAGATACTTATTCTATTTCATAAATAATTGCTGCTCTGTAATTCTTGACCTCATCTTTCGAGGAAGTTATAAATGGCTATTTGAGTTTCTGCTAAAATAAATTTGTTAACTCATTTAAAAATATTGGATTATTTATCGGTACACCTAATATTTGTCTGTTATTGTTTCAAATCATTTATTCCCTAAGCCTTTACAACTGTTCAACGTTTTGTATTAAAGGATTGATTAAACAGGTAACTAAATAAACAATGAATCTAACCGATCATCTATTCACGATCATGACTAGACCGCGGACCTTCATACAAATTTACATTTTCATAAACGCAAACAAAGAAGAGGAAGCTAAATATTCATCAGTTTTACGCTTTAAATATTACAAAGCGCATTTTACTTTTCATAGTTCGCATATTTCTACGTATTACGCGTACATTTGCCCTTCTTAATTTCCCATAAATGCATGAAGTGCCGCAGTTTAATCGTGACGCATGACCAACAATAAACAGTCCCGGACAATACACGGTCAGAGTACCGTAGAGTAGGTCCCGTACGCCCATTTATTGCCAAACGATAGACATTAATCACCCTTCTTCTCGTCGTAAAATTTACCCTTGGGAGAGTCTGCAGCAGGTTCCGCGAATGCGACACGTATTCACATGGAAAGGGTTTACGAGCGGTTTTCCGTCGGGGAAACCGGTCATTTTCCGAGCACAAGCAAAGGCCCATTCACAGCGACGCGGTCGGTCACTCGGTCGAGCGTGGTATTCCTGGGGTGACACACACCTCGTCGTCACCCCGACGGAGACGAGGCCTCCTCTATTTATAAATGTGGGTCGACGTGGCTGCGCAGCCGGCTCGTTTCGTCATTATTACGAGTCCGCGCGGAAACTGGGAGTAATCCTCTCTCTTTCCCACTCGTAGGCTTTTCGATGCACACCGCGGGAGAGTGACAGATTAATTGAGATCTCTCTGGATCGGTAATTGGCCCGAAGCTTGAAATAGACCGTGGTTGCTGATCGTCTCGCGACTCCTTCTTTCATGTCACGAATTTTCCTATTCTCTGTACACTTGATATGCGAATTTTTCGTTTAACCCTTTGCACTCCGTTGGCGCCTTTACGGCCACGTACGTAATTTTCATCGTAATTCAAGATTTAAAGTTTTTATTTATTTCCACTAATTCAATTTCTATATCTTCCAAAGCAAAGCAAATTAAATGCCACCTTACCTATTTCTGAAGTACAGAATAACACTTCAAATCGTCAAAAGCGCCAAAAAATAGTATTCAAGTTACCAGTAGATTATATTATTAAAATTGTTTTCGAGTGCAAAGGGTTAACTATTCGAGGACCGAGCGATTTTGTCGCGTGAGAAATGTATTCTACGCGAGACACGTTTAATCATGTTTTGAACTGAATTGGAAATTTGAAAGAAATACGGTACGTTTTGTTCAGGATCAGAAGAAGATTCTATATTCAGATTTGTAAATAGGTTTGTTGAATAAAACACATTTATAGGAACGGAATACAACATTGCATAAATGCAACGTTGAGCGTGTCAGAGTTAAGACAATGAGATTAGAAGAGGAGCGACGAAGGATAAGGGAAATTGAAGAATAATTTTAAGATAGAACGATTTATGTGATTGACCAAACGTATGTACATTTGAAGTTACTTTTAGATTCGCAAAATTGATCAAATATTTTCATTTCGTTTGCTTCTTGTTTAATTAAAATTAATCCGCAAACGTGAAACTCTGAATGCATATTTAAAGTGCAATTTTAGGGAATGGGACACTCGAAACTTTGAAATCTCGAAACTCCTAGAAACTTGAAACCTTTTAAACTCAAAGCTTTCGAGTTTCGAGAACTGTAAACTTTTGGCTACTTTTACGATTCGAATTAATGTATGATCTAATGAGAGAAACATTACGATTCGAATTAATATGTAATCTAATTAAATAATAATCTAATTCAATTTATGTTTAGACTTTAGACTCATTTCAATTGATATAAATTGATTATAATCGTTTGTACCGCGAAACGTAAAACGCATAAAGAGTAATGATTATCTCACGAAGATATTCGGTTTATCCATTTATTTAAATTATAACGAAATTTAAGTTTTCTTTAATTAGATTCGATAAATTATTCAACTTTCCAAAACGGAATTCATTAGAATTCTAATCCCTGATAAAATTGATACTCCTTACAACTAAAAGAAAAAATATGAGTATTAATGGTTTCGAAAATTTCGATTTTCGAGAGTTTCGAGGTCTCGCAAAGCTTTGGATTTGAGTATCGGGAATCTAGAAATTAAGTTTCGATCCATCTCTCATAACTTTATAGCAGTGTTATCATTTCACCAACTTCGTCACTGTATTTGCATATTTATGTCTTTAACATAATCTATTAGGTGTATCGATAAGTAATTCATTATTTTTGAACAAGTTAACATATTTATTTTATGAAAACTTCACACAAGCACCTGTACTTTCCTCGAAAGATGACGTTAAACATTACAGAATAAATATAAAGACATATCAAGTAGAATAAGTGTCTGATTTTGTTCAAACTAAATGCTGATATGAACGAAAAAGGTACATTATTCATCGGTACACCTAACACATCAGCGATAATAAAACACTGGCTATTTCTTTGGATCGCAAGCAAAAACCAGATCATTTTAGATCATAAGATGAATTTTTAACGAAACGGTAATGGAAAGTGTTTTCAACGGAGTATAAAACGTGCTCGTATCCTGTAACTGATCGAAATCGATACACTATTCTATTTGTAACGATACAAAAAGATACAGGAACTCTACTTCGAAGGACGAATATTCCTTGCGCAAACTTCTAGCGATCGACTCTTTTTCCTAACATACGTGTCGATTCACGTTCGTACTTCTTGTATGGCGCTAACGTTCAGCATTTCTTCTCCCGTTTCTATATACCATACAGTGCTACGAGGGGTATGTTTACGGGCGTGGATAGAAATTGTATGAAATCGGATCTTGTCCGAGCACACAGCGACAGCAACAAAGCAGGACCACCACGAATGAAATTTCTCGAATCGAACGTACGTATTTCGTCTACCATTTCGTAGAATACACATTGGTAATATGGAACACCTAATTTGAAAAATTTGCCAAAAATCGAGCAATTTATCTTTTTTAAATAAACCAACGCGAGGAAAGTTTTGAAAACCGATCCATTTCACCCTAACTTCTTCCAAAACTTTTACTTTTTCCTACTTTTGCAGCATTGCAATTCTTAAACGATTCAATGCAAGCTTCTTCGATGTGAAATTTTCGCAAACATCGAATTTTCAGTTGAAGAAAGCTATTTGTTTCACAAAGAATAGGATCGCGATATTCGACGGGTGTTTTTTTGTTTTATAGGAAACTGAGGAAATTGTAAGGGGAAAAAATCAACTCGAATCGCGACAGACGGCTCGTAAACGCGATTAAAAGGAGCTGGCACAAAATTCGTACGTGGATTGCAAGGTCGATTTCTTGAATGGCGTTGCGTTAGTCTCGAGAGGAGTCATCACTGATCCGTTCAGTTCGTTAAGCTTGTAAAAGCTTGTTTGGAGCGGCAAGAACGTGTATCAATCAGCCGGGGCAGCCTTGGTCGTGGAGTCGCCTCTTATTTTTAGAGAATTATTGGTCCGTCTTGTAAACAAGAAACTGATACTCTGTTTACCTTCATCGGCTTGTCCAGCGTAGGTTTTTACTACAATATATCGTAGAACTGTTCCATATGATTTTATCTTTGATTAACTGCTAATTGCAGACCGTTTTTTTTAAATTAATAGGAAGAGAAAGAGAGAATTGACCGAAGGAATACACAGATTTTATATTTGGTGATACAATTCTCACAGTAAAATTAATGCAAAGGAAAGAAAATAATTGTATTTTTTAAAAATGTTGATTCAGGTTGGGTATAGTAGAAATTTAAGGAATATTTGTATGCTTTCGAATAAGAAATAGAAAGCTGTGGTAGGTCAACAGAGAGTATAGAAACAGGATGAAAGAACTCTAGCCTTTGTTGCAAATTTTATGCTTATGCGCACTTTGTACGGATGGAGAGACATTTGTTGATTCTCGACTTCGTACCAGTGTTCAGATCTCATTTTTGGAGGCACGTTTAAGTATGACATCGAGAGAAAATAACAAAGCTGTAAAACATCAGAATTCTCCTCTGCGTTCTTCTAGAACTATTGTAAATAGGAACATTTTTTAAATGTTACCAAAAATACGAGACACACTAACCTTACTTCTCTTGAAAATATCCTATAAATATCCTTACCAAGAAAAAATAGGAAGCGAAGCATTTGTTCAGAAATTAATATAACAATTTTCCAGCAATTGCTTCATTTGTTAACTTTTGTCGATAACTTATTTACTCTGTATAACCAGAATTTTGTCTGGTTTGGGAAAGTAAATTATAACCAGTTTGGTCATAAAACTAGCTTACAGTAATTCCTATAAAGGTTTAAAAAATAAACATAAACGAATCAGTGTAAAGAGGGTTAAATGTATCACATTTAAAAACAAAAGAACTTAGATCTTCTCGTATTCATAATATGATGATGATGATAATGATAATAATAATAATAATAATACTTTATTAACGAACTAACAAGCAGTTTTATATCCACATAGATTTGCTAAAAAGGATAACAATAATAATAATAAGGAAAGAAAGTAGAATCTATTAAATTGGATTATCTATTAAAGTATACATGAAGTGCATGATAATACTAATACTCATTATGATTTCATTATATGTTAATAGGTTTATCAATTTATGTATAATTGTCTGTTGTCAATTTTTACGCACATAATAAGTTATACACTTTGTTCTTTATGTGTTACTAGCTAATCAGTTTAGGTTTAATTATATCATCTGTACATATTTTCACACAGAATACGTTATACTTATATTGTGTTCATAGAATATTTATGATATAAAATTAAATAAGGTAGGGAAAGTGGAAGGGGAACCTTTGTAATCCGTAAGGAAACCAATAAAGTTTACTAGTACTACTACAACTACTAATTCGATTAATATCATCTTTATCATTTTCTAAAGATTTTTAAATATTATCCAATATTATCCAATATTTTCCACTATTTTCCACTGTTTACCAATACTTTCCAATATTTTCCAGTGTTTTTCAAAATATTATTACGCCAGGTTCCAAGTGAGCTTGCATAATATTGTTTCCAAAGGTTCCAAAAGTGACTCACCAATCGAGATTCTTCGAAAGCGAGGAAAACGCCGTGTGTTTGCGGTTGAACATCGAGACGGCGCGGAACGGAATGCGTATTCGTGACATTTGAAGGGGTGTCTTAAATTAAAACGATGGCAGAGCAGGCTGAGCTGGCAGCGCGGGCGAAAGAACGCGGCGATTGCAACATCGACTTTTTGGCAGTGGCCATTCTCGAACGCTCCCTTCTTTTTCTTTCTTCTTTCCCCTTGTTCAACACTCTGCCTCTGTGTTATGCACAATTAACCAATCGTCGATCGACGACTAAGCCCTCGGATTTTTTCAACGCCGGTATATTTTTGGACACGTCCGTTCGTAGTTTCAAATGTGACCGGTGACACGAAATCGTTCAGTTGTTTGCTCGAATTTTTACACATGGGGGAAATAGTGCGTAGAAGTTTATTTAAAACATTCAATATAAATACGCTTCTTGTGTTATTAGTGATTTACTTGAAATAGATTGAAACGTGAGGATTGAAAAATGAAGGGAAGGCGAAATTAGAGATTGAATAATGTTTGTCCTGAATTTTAACGACGTATGCGTTACTCGATTGCGAATTGGTTTCCGCAAGAGGGAAACGAAATACGCTATTTCTTAATCGAAATCTTTTATACGCGCAGAATTTAAAATTAATAAAAAGGAATTGGTATTGGTCAGAGCAATTTTAATTATTACGAACACAAGTATGAAATCATGTATACTTTATGCAAATACGATACTACTTCGGAGAGTTAAGAATTTCTGAGCAAATAAATTAATGCTTCTAAAACATTGATAATTTGTAGAACGTGTTAACTCGTCATCCTCAGTTACAGGATGAAATAATAATGGTAGTATCACTGCTTGAATCTTTATGTTCATAATAATTTTAATTTTGCTGAGTTTGACGCGATTATTGAACATACGAACAACAATCCTTACAAATGTATAAATGTACGATTCTACAACAAACATTAAACAAACACTTATCCGTAGGTACGTGAATAATACTTTCTAATTTTTAAGATTATTTTCGTACCGCAATTTGCCGTGTGCAACTTGCAATTTGTTCAATATGAGATACGGAATTAATACAAACCAAAATTTAAACATCTCTTTATTTTAATAACTTATTTTACTCCCTTTTCAATTTAACCCTTCGATTGCTAAGTGACTTTAAGAGATCGGCGGATTTCTGAATTTAATGTCACGAATGGCGTGTACGCATGATCTTTAGTATTATTGTTTTCATCCAATGAATTGTTACAATGTTTCGCAATTCATATTTGATGAACATTTTGTAAAGAAAATGTGCGCAATTTATAAACTCTGTGTATCGCATATATGCGACTATAGCACAGAAAGGTTTAATTCATTCGTCGATGTACACTCATTTATTGATGCATGTACTCTACAAAGTATCAAATTTAATGAACTTCATAAATCAGCAATACAGGGCATTTCAATCTCTCCACGATACAAACAGATTTCATGTGATCACAATAAATTGAACGACTACGTCGAAACAATGCTGCTGCTTCTTTTGTTGAGTCTGACTACGGCCGGTACTATTCCACTGCGCCCAGAGCTCCGCTGTGTCGTCGGCTTTATTACATATCATTGAATCTAGTCAGTAATATTCCAGTGAAACAGATCGCCTCCCTAATAAAAGTATACCGTGAGCAATCAGGTGAAGTATACTCGAAAGCTTCTTACAATTTTTGCAATTGTCGCGACGCGAAATCAAACGTAGCAAATGCGAGGGACTCCTAAATTATTTTATGATTTATGCTCTTAAGATTATGAAAGCTTCGTCGTCTACTAACCACACGTTAGAAAAATATCGTGACGCTTAAACCACCGATTAGGTAGAAGAGTAGACCAATGATACAGTGTATTTTTATAGAGCCCCATTACTATTTTAATTTTTAAATGAATGATAAAAATTTTGATAAAATTGGATAAAAACTTTATTTGTTTTTTTTTTGATAAATAAATGTGGAGTCTTACGAAATCTTGAAGGCACGATATTAATTTGTACACATAATATTTATAACAACATGACTTTGCATACGAATTCGCAGATTACTTATTACTTTCGTATTGCATAAGTATTACGTTTACGAATGGTGTTATGTTGTAGTAGCACGTATTTGTACACTAGTCGAAATAAGATACATTTAAAAGATCAAAAGTCTTATATCTACTTGCTTACGAAACCGTATTATTTTATTGAAGGTTAACCCTTTCGCTACGGTGGTGCTGGCCGAAATGTATAATTTGCTTTCGTTAAAATGAAAAAACAAAGAGGATAAAAAATGTAATTGCCTGACATAAAAAGTTTCGTTAAATGAAAGTATTCGTTATCGTAGATTGCATGCTAAAAGTTATTTATAGACGTTGTAACAAGGAAATAGAACAGTTCAAAAGTAAATTGTCTTCGTGTATTAGGTGAATGTATAAATCTTGATAGTTTAGCTATCAACCTTCGTACATTACAACAAATTTACAAATTAATCGACAAATATTTTCCATCGCTCGTAGTCTTCAAATGTTTGGAATAAGCCCTAAATTATTTTTTCATAAATCTAAAAATTGCGAAAGTCAAGCGAGTGTAAAGAAGAATGCCATAATAGTAATTATTGTTGTCAAGTGAAACAAGGATGAATGTCGATCAATTTTACACATGCAACTCTTCAAATCCTCTTAAAGATTCCAAATTTGGATTTCTATGGCATTGAATTATCAAATTCTTGGACCTCGAAACGCTTCAATTTTCAAGCTATCAAATTTCCAAGCCTTTGAGTTAGCAGAAATTTACACCAATTTTTGAAGTCGTTCAAATAATCATAAACGGTTCTGTAAGCCTGTAAGCAGTTAAACTTGCATCCCTTCCAAGTGCCAACTTTCTAGCTGCACATAATTACGAATTACTATAGCGGCCATTAGTAGCGAAAAAATTAACCCTTTGTCCTACGAATTTTTCAGTAGCTGCACATGGTAGCAAATGCTATCACCTACTTCAATACCGTGTGTCATATATCAAATATTAAAATATTAAACAGTATTTGGATTTACTACGGTAATTATTAAAATTTTAAGGGAAATTAAAGGGGACAAATTAAATTTTATTATATATATAGTAGCTATTTGTTCTTTTTTTTGTCTATAATCTGTGTCACGTGTGTGACTTGTGGTTTTACGGCAAGGAGTTAAATAACACAGAAATTAATTACCATCGAGCTCATTAACCAAATATCTCAATTTGATCAAACTCGATTGAAATCGAAATTCAATTATCCTTCAAAACTAAAGCAAGCAAACTTCTTTTATATGGATCTCTCAAGAAAACACTTTGAGGGACCTTCTCTTGCGGATGTGTTTATCACGCTTAACAATTATTGGCAGATTAATCGAATGAAAACATCGAAGTGTGTCTGTGGTACAATCGAATTTATTAGATGCGTCCGGAAAGAGAAAATCAAGGACGCAGCCGGAAGAACAGAAGGGGGGGCGCAGCTTATAACGTAACATTGTAAATTACGCCGCCGTGTTACGTCGACGATGATTATGCCGTTGCGTTAAATAATCGTCGGCCCGCCATGGACACGTTCTCTTCCAAGGTCACTGAAACAGCAGTCCCTGGACCCTTCCATAATTCAGAATTAGAAGGCAGACTCGTTACACTGTCACAGGTCAGAGCACCTCGCATTCACCGACCACCCAACGATCGATCATGCTAGGGATATTTGTTCGCGTCCATTGAAACTGAGAGTCATAATCGATTCCAATTTATTACTGATATAGAGTAAATGATGCCAATTACTGTCAGTGTTCCTATAACTGTCACTTTACTTAGTTTATTTAATAGGGAACGAATGCATCTAATCGTGATCTAGAATCGTGATTAGAAAAATTTCAATACTAAATTTGGACTTGATTTTTGCTTGACAACATATGGACATCGAATATTTGTTTACATTTAATATTTAAAAACAAATATTAGGAGGCGAATGTGCCATTTGAGCATAAGAAAACGCGGCTAATAGAATGTATGGAAATTTTTATAATGCGATAATGGTGATGCCATTTATGGTTTATTTGTTACATAAACTGAACTGCTGATATATGTGAAGAATCATTTCCATTTAATTGTCAACATTTCAAGTGACAGTAATACGAACATTGGACTTTGTTGTATATTTTCAATTGATTAGTACGTATTACATCGTATTCAACATATAAAAAGAAATCTTCATAAATGAAAGAGCGGTTAACTAATGTTGTGGTCCAAACTGGAACGATTTGTAGGTTAAATAATTTCTAAAATAGTTCAATGAAGTTGCGCTATGAGATTGATGTGGCTGTAATTGGGATATCTACCCTAGGTTCTACTTTGTTCAGAGGTATTAGGTGTACGAATTAATTCAGGGCCTTCATCTTTAAAATCTTCGTATCTTTATCAATTCAAAATTACTATTTTACTATTTTTCAAACGATGAATTTGCTTCGTAAATATGAAAATGCTAAAAATATTGAATATTAACGATTATTTTATTAGTGTCGCTAGTAGACGCGTTTGATAATAATTGGACGAACATCCATTAAATATTACTAACAAGAAACGTTCGGCAACCCGAAAATTAAAAAAATCTGGAACTTTGCACAAGCGTTGTTCAAATGATTCTATTAATGGATTCATTTTTTGTTTTAGCATAGAAGCGATCCTAGGGGTGAAAACAACCCCTTAAAGAAAATATAAGTTTTCATATTATTATCAATATTCTTAAAACCATATATGATATGAGAAAACAGTTAAATTCAAAGTTGTATGGCATTTGATGTCTTTGATAGCTTTACTCGTCGTTTGCTTAAACTCAATTTCTTTCATTCGATCATCTAAAAAGTTACGAAAGAAATATAAATTTTTTCAGTCAGTGAAATGCACCTTTGAGAATTTTGTCAGATTTTTCAGAAAGTTGTGTCATAGATAAGGAAATTAAGAATCCATATTTTTTTTACCTCTCTTGATGGATCAATCACTTTATGAAATCCAATGTTTGCTTATAATTTGATATTATTTTGTGGATCTGTAGAATTTTTCGACGAGTATGAAAAATTCTATCTGCCAGTAATTTTAAACGTCTTGTAAAGTTAATTGGATAATGTCCTTTGTACAATGCTTCTCTTTACGGAGGCCACGGAAAATCGCAAGAGATCTTGTCTCTAAGAAGAATCATTACGACAGACGGGAAATTTATTTTTCAGTTTATTGCCCAGTTTTTGTTACCTGCTGTGCGAAATTGCATAACTTTACGTAATGGTAACCTTCTCATTTGCCCATGAATATAACGTGAAAAAATTGTTTCTGTCAAAGTTGAAGAAAAATGAAAACTTATTGCAGGAACTTGATCTTCGTAGAAGCGAGTCATTATTCTTAACACTCTGTGTTTAAAGAGCTCATTATACCTAAGATACTTTTTTTTAACAAACCAAACGCGCTAAAAGCGAAGAAGATAGTTACTACTATAAATATCTTTCTGTTCCAATTTTAATTACAAGGCTTTATTATATTAATTTGAAAATTGTCTAGAAAATTAGAATTGTAAAATTTAATTTTCAAGTATTAGTAATAATTGGATTGCGGATATTTATGTGGGTATACCATCCGAATATACTTCACAGAAAAATTTGCTACCTCTCAATTACTGAATTTTAATAATCAGTACTTTTTAACATTGCGAAAGACATTCTGAAACTTTTATCAATATATATATATATTGCAACTATATTACGTTAAATTATGTCAAAGATAATTAAGATATCTTTTGTTGCAACAGTAATAAAGGCTGCAACGGAAAATAAATTTCTTCATTTACGTCCATTTGCTTATCTTCCCCTACAAAAGTACTTTGCGTATAATTTTTCCATTTCTAATGACTATTTTTACTAAACCGAGAGGTCGGAACTTTAGAATATAAATGTAGAACGAAGTGATGACAGCGACAGGTGCGAGAAGTCAACGTAGAAGTTTAATCTATCTGGCGCAGAAAATAAATCGTTTTATCGGGACGTTCACGGGGCGAGTCTACCTTTCAATAAGAATTCGCTAATCAATTCCGTGCCCAGGATGACGTTCGGCGCGAAAAATCAAATCCAGTTAATTTTCACGATCGCGCCCCCTTGCACCCTGTTCCTATTTTCCGTTTATCGTTCATCGATTGGCAGGGATTGACTGGGAAATACACCTCAATTTTCTCCCATTCTCCTGTTTTCGACATCCAGATGAGAGCGTGAGGGAAGAGTGAAATATTAATTGAATCCCTTTATTGCTGTTTGATCAAAAGAAGGAAAAAAGACTTGCAGGTTTCGGCATTTTACATGTAACATATATGGTGATATCAGAAAAGAGAGAAATTATATAAAGTTAATACTTTAATTTGGAAGTTTGATATTATTCTTCAAAAGTTCAATACAGACTTCGAGATTAATCATTATAGTTTGCTGTAACATTAGTAATTAATGATTTAAGCAACAAATATTATTATTTCCATCGATTTCCCATTAAGAATAGACATCGAAACATCTATCGTTTCATTTAATTGCACTCGAAGACGAAAAAGCACTGAAAGTACTATAATCAGTACACACATTCAGTCATGAAAGTCTTCGTATATTAAAATGTCCCATCAGTTGGTTTACTTTTCATACTTATTAATTTTGTAAGCTATGGAACATATTTTAGGAGAAATAATTGAAAAATTGTCATATATAAAATTACAGAAATGGTGCAAATTATTGCTAAAAGCCAAAGAAATGTCTTTATATATTCTTTTTGTTCTTCTTCTAAACGTTACTTTGTCGAGGTCAAGTAAATTGGAGAATCTTACAGATACTTTTTTAAAAGCTGTAACGACACACTTTGTAGAATTTAATTGATTTACCTATTGCAAACGTGCACAAATTTTTGCGAAATTGAATTCTCAGTCTTTGCATATTTCTTCCATAAACAATAGAAACAAATTAAAAAATCATAAAATACATAATTAACAATTAAAAATATATAAATTAAAAATACATAAATTAATTGACATAAAATGACGATAAAATTGGGAACAAATGTATATTTTTAAATATTTGAATTCGGAAAAGTGTACGAAGACTTTCGTAAGTGATTATAAATATGTAAAATCCATATGCAATGTTTAGTTAAATTTATATCAGTACGAAAAGTGTAAAAAGTATTTGCATTGGTTACGTTACAATGGTATAATTTAACGAATTTAATAATCCAATTACAATGCAAAACGTCCGTCAAAACTAGCGAGTTTCCATCGAAAAAATTCAATAAACGAAACAATTATCCGCGTGTTTCTTCGACCAAAACGTTTTCACTAGTGTCGCCTGACCCAATAATAAGACCTTCGACTGGCACGACTATGTTGCGCGTAATATTTCATCGCTCGAAGGCCATTGATCAATCGTCGATCGATTATTGTCAGGGTTAGGACAACAATCGGCGTTCGTTGAAGGGGAAAACAGGGAATAGAAATCGATTAGAGCACTGTGAAACCAGATGAATGGTATCATTTCAATAGAGGCGTGCAGAATTTTACAGTTTCTCCTTGTTAACCGAAGAAACAAACCGAACGATGCCTCCATTGTGTTTGTTGGTCGTGTTCCCGCGATTTGTTAACAACCGTAATCACAGTGAAACCTTTGCTCGTCTCGAATCGACGATTACTTTGTTTCCGTAGTATCGAATAAAGTCCGTTTTTCATGGATCAATTAAGCTGCTTGTTCTTAGAAAGAACGCGTTAAGTCCGGGTGATTGAACGATCGATAATAGCGGATCAGAATATTTATGAGAGTCGTTAAAGTGTTGATTCATAGATCTCGATTATTCTACTACTTTGCTTTCGTAGATTGTGGATCGGTTTTTTTCTGTTTCTTACAGTTTTACGCGGATTAATGGTACCGTAATGATTAGAAAAAAAAATATAGCCTTAAGAAATACGCGATTAACACTTTGCACTCTTTATCCTTTTTTGTTTTCATTTGGTAAGAATTCTTTTGTGTTTCAGTATTTTTTACTGGAAACAATATATGTCGAAAAAGTATTCGTGGAAAACACATTATACACTATAGTCCATAAGTATTCCGACACTTTCGTATTATCGAAAATACATGAAATATATTTCAAAAAATACTTACTAATATAATTTTGACAACTGTTTCTGTCTCACGCAATCGTTTAATAAGTGGTTAATAAGAATCATACTTAACATCAACTATTGTAAATAATAGAGTATTAACTAAAATCAGATTGTATATAATTTTATTTATTTATGTTAGGTTAATGTTGAAGTCTTCGGATGATTGAAATATATGTTTTAGCTCAATTTTTAATAATTATGAGAGCCATTTATTGGTGATGCTAGCATTTTCATTTTAACCCATAATGCATTTTAGTTCTTCTGCGTGTTAATAATGTTGATCAATGTTAATTTTACTTAAACACATTTTCAATATAATGGAGTAACTATATATGTAGCGGAAACAATATTTAAAAGTTCCTTTTCAGGCCATCAAAATTTGGGAATACCTTTCAAAATTATGTTCAATATAGGGTAAATGACCAACGTACTGTCACTGTTCCTATAACTGCCACTTGAATTCGTTTATTTAATAGCAAAGTAATGTATAAAGAGTCGTAAGTAAACAAATTTTCATACTAAACTTGGACATCGGTTTACGTAACAACATATAGACATTGTATATTCGTGTACGCTTAATATTTATAAATACATATTAGGTGGTAAATGTGCTGTTGAACATTAAAACATGACCAATATAAAGTATGGAACGTATCATAATTCACTAAGGCGATACGTTTACTATATACCTTACATCTATTACACAAACTGACGTGTTAATATATGTAAAGCGTGTTTCTATTTAAATGAAATGTTTTCAAGTGACAGTACGAAGGACATTGGACTTCGTTGTACATTTTCAATTGCGTAGTAATGAATTTATTACATTGAACATATATACAAAATGTTCATAAATAAAAGAGATCTGTTGAACAATATTATGCTCAAAACTGGAACGATCTTTATGTTAACGACGTTCTAAAATAGTTAAATAAACTTACGCGCGAACCTTAAAGTGACAGTATGTGGTACATTTACCCTAATAAGTAACACAACTGGCTTAAGATTTTTGCACAGTACTGTATAGGTCTGGCGTGTCTTTCTTAATACGCCTGGTTGATTGAGCTTCGTCAAAATATTTACGACCGAATAGCGAACGTCGAACGAAACAGAATGTCTCCAACATGAGAATCACGGTGAATTATTCAAAATCACGGCTAATATTACGTAAGAGTCATGTAATAGGTTTCACTGCAGTTATACGAGACTCGAGATCGTGGATAGCATTCTGATAAGTACAGGCGAATCGATAATCGCAATTCTATAGTTCAACTGCGTGTGTGGAACTGTTCATTTATGCTCCTTTCACACCTCAACCCTGCATTCGACCCAATCACGGCCTCGTTGACCCCCCCCCCCCCCCCCCCCCCCTTCCAACAAATAATCTTGCGCAAATGTTTAGCATACAAACGAACCTAAATATGAGGAAACAGAAATTGTTCTTAGAATTGAAAAGTTACTAGAGAATGGGAAGTATCGATGATCGAATAGAAAACTACTTAGAAACCATAACAAGATTAAATAAACTTTTAACAACTAACCGGCAAAATACACATGACTTTATGATTATTCAAACTTTGAACGAAGGCTGTGGAAAAGTTTACCGAGTTTAAGGATTCTTTAAATATTTTTCATTTCTTTGAAAAAGTCTGGGAATTTCCGATTTGAATGAGGTAGTCGATATTTTAAAATTTATACTTCCATACTGCTATATAAATTAAATCGATATTTACGTTACTCTTTGGTTCTTTCGCAGATTCAACAAAAATACCTATTATTGAGGATGAATGTTAATTTGTACTCTAATTTCAGTTTTACATTATAAGATTGTGCGGTATTAAATAAAAATTGTCTACAATATTCAAACGATTTGTTCGTGATACGATATAAAAATAGTGATCAGCTAATGCTAGTTTAAATGGGTAATAAGATAATAGGGCAAAGGGTTCAGAAAAATTGTAAATGTTACCGAAATACGAATAAATATATGCAGAGGGTTCCAATACTGAACATTCTTATTACTCTACAGTTTCGTCGTAAAAAAAATCCAAACAGCCTAAAAAAATATATCCCACAGTATAATTCCCATTTAAGTTATATAATATTATCCATTATTTCGAATAAAATTCCTAGCTCATAATATTAAAATTATCGGCCGAGAAGGAATGCCTCTTTGATCCAAGAATTACCAAAGATTAAAGTATACTTATATGGACCAAAGAAATAAAAATGGTAGACATTTGCAAAGCGCGCATGATTGGAGTACGATAAAATCTTCATTTATATTTTGTACAGAAAGTCACGGAATATTCTAAATAACGCACATCTTATGTGCTAGATTTGTGATAGATTTGATAGTATCCGAGAGAGTACGTATCAGAAATATTACTACAATTCAATGGATATGAATAAATTTAGGACTGTTTGTACGTAACTTCCAAATGACGTTGCAAATTTACGTAATTTTTATGGTAAATTCGTAATCATCAATTCGACTGGTTTGGTAGTTCTAGCGTTAAACAAAGGCAAGATTGCACTTCGCTCGTTCAGAATGAGAAACGAAACTTAATTTGCATCGTGGGTTACAAAAAGGTCGCACGTTGACGCGTGAGCGAAGAAATCGCGTCAAAACAGTGAACTAGCATAAAATTACGCGGTCACGTTAACGGAACTGACGTAAACACCGTTGGCGATTACGAGTTTAATTGGAGACTTCGCTTTTTCCTCCGAAACGACGGAAATTTTACATGCACGACGTATTCGCGTGTCTTTCTCTCTTTCTCTCTCTCTTTCTTGCTTCGATATTCGAGGTTCCACAGCCGAAAACGGTGTCTCGTTAAGCATCGTTTCGTTGTGCAATCTCGATAATTCCCAGTCGGTCATGACCAACGAAATCTTCTATAATTTATCGTCTTCGCCTGAGCTGGCGAAGATTTTAAACTTCGTTTAATTTACTGTTATAATATGAAGACACGTTACACGTGAAAGTATTTATTATATATCTTTTTTATCGGAGACATTCTTGAATTGCAGAACACCTGTTCCTTTTGCAAAAGTTTTAAGCAAACAATCACACTTAAAGATTTTTCACAATAAACTACAATCAGTCACGAAAGTCTACGCGCATACTAAATTGGAAGTTTATACATATTTTAATACATACTTTGGAACAATAAAAATAAAAATATACACGTTTATAATTTTTATATACGTAGAATTAAATATTGTAGATAATGCAAGAAGATAAAGAAAATAGATGATTGATCTTGCAATAGTTCAGAAATTCCATGTTTATCATAAAAATTTCTATGAAATGTAACTTACTACCCCACTGAGTGCTCTGAAGTAGTTTATTTTGAACTTACTTGAACTTCCGAAGATGTCTTAAGCATATAAGAAACAAAAAAATTGTGATTAACCTTTTATCTGAACGATACCGATACAAGTTGACCTTAAAATACTATAAAATCTCTTAGTTTGCGATGGTGTAATGAAGTTTATTGATCTGATGATAACACGAAGATCATTGATTCATTTCGAGGTTTCTTATGTTTTCCTAATTCATTGGAGATAATCGAATGAAATATAGTGGCTGTTGGTTAATATCATATTTAACATAGCTGATCGTGAGAGACTTTCTTTATCTTCCGCGTTGCGCAAACAATACATATGCTTATTATTAATTTCGAAATGCCCGCCGTTTGTATTACGCATACATCGAATAATTGCGCTTTGCTGTTTTAATATTACGTAATGGTATCCTTACTCCAATATAAACAAAAATAAAAAATACTCGCAACGAAGAATTTATTTGCTTTCTGTATTTTTATCTGATCTCAAACACGTAACTAAATAAAGAAAATGGATTTGGAAAAAGGGCAACTGAAAGATTAAGTATATCTTTGACTCGATAACTCTTATCAACATTTAATTACAAGAAACTCGAACTTCTTTTTCTAATTGGAAATACCCAATTTCCTTCTAATTGGAAATACCCAATTTACCCAATACGAATTGATATCATACGTTGAAACATTGTAACGTGTACTTTGAATATTTTGCATATTTTTAAATATCATATGCATTTTACGCACTTTTGCCTGTTTGAAAGTTTTAACTTAGAATTTAAAGTCGAATTAAATATTGCGAATACAAAATTGTGCAGTTTTGGTACAAATCTCTAAGTCGCGTGAAATTATTAATATTGTGTGAGTTTATAATACGCATATACAATCGAATGTCCATTCACGTTTCAAAATCGATATATTTATGGCGAAGCAAAATGAAAGGCGTTAGCCGGTTCCTTGACCACAATTCTGAACCGATAAATCGGGGGGCAACCAAATATTCCTGTCAACTTTTTAATTTTATTGGAATGCTTGGATAAGATTCGATTAATGAAATAATCGCGTAAAATACTCTAGGTGACGTGTTACGCGCAAGTGTCCAGAGATTTAATGAGCAGATTCGAGCGTTGCGGTTTGCGTGACACAAGAAGATGCTATTAATTATCATTCGTTTCTGTCAAACGTTATTCGCACCGTTTCGGAATATTAGCCGTTTGTTACGTAATAGTCACGCAACCGGAAAAGGAAGAATAAAATTATATAACGCAATTAAAGAAAGGGAAGCGGAATCGTGACTTAACATATCAACATCCGCTGATAGTGCTTTATAAACGGTTGCAAAACACTGTGCACGATACTCCAGGTGCTTAACGTAAGGACAACATCTTTTGTATCATTAAGTTTTTGATGAAAATAATAATAATAATTGGTTGCAAATATATGATGGGTAAGGGGAAGTAAGTTTGCAATATAAGTAGAAATATTTAAGAATTTCAGAACGTCTTAATATTTGCAGAAACAACAGCTGTGAACAAACTATTTAATCGATTTTAAGTAGAAAATGCACAGGTGTATAAATTTAACAGAACGAAAGAAATTGATATAACGTTTTCTAGTTTTTTTGTGAATGAACTTGTCTTGAAACTTTTTGAACAGGACAGTATAGCAAAATTACCATTAAAAACAATGATTTTGAACAGAGAAAAATGAATAGAAAAGGGAAAGCATACAGTAAGTTACAAAAGTCTGCACACACATTTTAAATTTTAAATATCTGCATATTTTGGAACAGACTTTACAATAATAATGATGATATATGATGATGTACCAGAAGTTTTAACAAAGTATAAATATAGTTCCGACAGTAAGTTTTGTACACTTAAGTACACATACATATACATATTTCCCTGAAGTCGTATTTTTGGTTTATATAAATTTTGTTGTAAGCGAACCTAATAAACAAGTTAATGTTCATAAAATCACCGAAACTCTCGCATTTTTCTAAATACTTGAAATTTAGAGGCGTATGTAGATTTCTGCGACTGACTGTAAGCACAAACATACGACTACATAATCGTATTTCCGCGCCTTCGTTGCAGCATTGTGATTTTAACACGTTATCTATAGCTTGCGAATAAAATGCATAAGTTTTGTTCGAACGCAGTAAGCTAGTACTACTTAGAACATGGCCTAAACAACATTATTTATTTGCCTTATTTCAGACAATAATAATACAAGATTTTTCAGAAACAAAGTAGATGTAAGAAATAAAACAGTCAATTTATAGGCATCGCAAAAAAGTCGAATAATAGACTTCTGGTAAATAACGTGTTAATGATTGATATTTACTACTTTCCCAAAGGACTACAATTAGATTCCGCTTCTTTACATATCTACATTTTGACTACTTAATCAATATCTAATAGTAATTAAATCTATCGTGTCACGAAGTTTTAATGATAAAAACGTAATCGAAAAATTCCGTTACAGCATAGTCCACTGTATTTGGTTTTTAACGAATTGGTCGAGGGAAAATCGGAATCTCCTGCGATCTTAGCGATTCATGAATGGCAAGGCTGAATCTCGCTTGAGGCAAGGTTCGTGCCACTGCGTACAGCCGACACGCACGTGCGTAGCAGTGTGTATGAATTATTATCGAAGCAATGCGCGTCGACGCTACAACGCCGGCGTTGCATTTAACGTGGTGGCATTGCGCTGTACTTGGCCAGGCCACGCAATCGTGGCATTATGTAATCGTTAGGGATGCGATCAAAGCTACTACGATATAAATTTTGCGCAAATATCGTCATAGAATTTAGGATTCTATCATATTTGTTGGGAAGTACTACTATGCACATGGAAGCAAATGGAATCATCATTCGTCATAGGATCATTATTTTATTTAACCCCTTAACGCACAAACCTATGAGTGTCACAAGTTCGCCTGGCTTATGTTTCTATGCACTATTATTATTAATAATTTGTGTTATCTGTTCTGTCTTACCCTCGCCATCCTCCAATTTGATGAACTGAAACAAAGAAAACATAATATAATGATATTTCATTTCCACTTCATTTTTTGTCGAAATAGAATGATACGAAGCGTTCCAAAAGCTACTGTGCAGTAAATATCTTGTACCAGAATGTAACACAGTGTACGTAGTATATTTTGACGTAATACATTTGCATAGAAATCGGCAATCTACATTATTACTGCATGCGAAGTAAGTTTTTGTCACGTTATTGATTTCTTAGTATTTTAGAATATTCAAACGTATTCGCGTATATGCCAATATATTCATCTTTATCCTAGGAAATCTTTATACTTATTCCCTTGCTCAGTCATTTTTAGGAGACTCTATATACAATGGCTGCCATAAATTTCCAGCCAGGCTATAATTTTGTTTCATTTTAAATTACACATTAATTACATGTTTCTCTATCGGCTTTTAAGAACCAAGTGCATGAATTAGTGTAACCTTGCCTTGTTACCATATATTTATGTTCATTGTTTCTATTTCTATCGAATTTTGATTTATTATATCTTTAATTTTTTATGCCATTTGTTCTTCGCACTGTAAACATAAACCGTGAAATTTTGATTACTTTTCCACACTAATGGGTTATTCCCATATACTAAATAAAATTAAAATTAAATTAAATTAACAAAATTCTTTTCACAAGCTGCTTAATAAAATAATAGTCCTTAAGCTATAATAAAATAATGTATTCGTACAGTGAGCCTCTATTATCGGGTATTCTTCGTCTTATTGCTATAATAAAGTTTATATTTTAGCCGAAAGATTTTGGCAGCCACTGTATATAAATATTTATGTATAGTTTCGAGTAACACTTCTGACATCCATTGTGTATAATATTTATTTAAAACGCAACTGTTCCTTCTACTTTACATAATCACACAATTGTAGTAAAAAGTAATTTGGTTTACGCATTGAGCGAATGTAAGAGGAAAAATGATCAGGTTTTCCTTTTGTTTGCTGTCATGTTGCGGCTAAGAATGTAGCAGTGCATAGCTATGCCCGTATGAAAGATGACTCGAGTGATCGGAGACTTGTGCAATTTGGCTCGTGTAAACCCGAGGTTGTCTCGAAGGCCTGACGGACGGGAATTAACCAAGAGAGATTGACTCTTTTCTTGTTTACACGCTTCTATGTCTACACTTCGCCTGCAATTGTTAAGCTATTTTATAGTTACATTTCATTTATTCCACAAAAGCGACACCAGATTTCTTTCAACTTCTATGAATATCAATAACATATATGACGATTATTACTGGATTGCGGATAATTATGCGAATTCATATTTATATAAATACAGTTGTAGAAATACGACACGAATTGATATCATACCTTGAAACATTGTAACGTGTACTTTGAATATTTTGCATATTTTTACATGCCATATATGCATTCTACACACTTTTGCCTGTTCAAATTTTCCATAAATGCATAAACATTCGTGGTCTAATTATTAATTTTATTTATAATTATTCTACCTTTCAAAATTGTATGCTCGAAACACGTTGATATCCTAGATTAAAAATGTAACGAACTTATAATTCCCTTCTCCTAAATTTCAAGCGATTCTTTTTCTAATTTGCCCACCAAACTAATCACCGTAAACTAATTTACTTTGCATCATTTGAAAATTTGATCATATGACAATAGATGATAACATAAACTTTCAAATAATTCTATCAATACGAATTAAGATATGTTTAGTTGAAAAATGCGCGAAGCCTTTTCATTAGGTTGAAAATTAATCGCAACAACTTTACACGTGTAGAACATGAGCTTTTCCATTTTCTTCAGACGGCAGGAAATCGTACCAAGGTCACGGTAAAACGAGTACTGCGTAAATACGTAGCGTCGAGCAACGGTGGCAAACACGGCCGTGAAAATAAACGAACGAATGATACGCACATTTTCTGCAATGATTGCTAAATAGATAATATCGTTTCGTGCATCGGTGACATTTCGCGAGAAGTTCAAGATCGCGTGAAACAGAAAAGTTTCTCTACGGAACTATCGAACTGGACGTAAGTCTACAATCTACTATGCAAATTACGATTCTCTAACGAGCGGAGGACATTGAAAGAATTCTGCTTTTGCAACGTCGTTGCTCGGTGTAGTAATACCTGTATCGATACGCTGCTATTGAGCGCAAGTCTCGAATACCATTCGATACTTTTTCTTTAATTTGTCCACGCTGATGAATGGACGGCTGATAGCTGGGAACTTATACGGAAGGTTGCTTTGGAGAATCGTTTGATATTTGCCAATATCACTATTAATAGTCGCGGTGTTATGAAATATACTCGCAGGTGCTAAAAAAGGTGGTCCTGAAGTTTACAAGGTTGCGAATCTTGGTTAAGCGAAAGCAAATTTGTTTTAATGTCTGGCGTCTAATAATAGTATCTAATTACGTGCTAATTTAAAGAACCTTCTGAAACAGCGTTATGGAAATAAAATGATACAATGATCTCCGCGTCAACAACGATACCATCAATTACACGTCCCTTATTACTTGGCTTTTAAATGGAAGCTACGTTTTTAAATCGCGAAGGGATCAATCAAATACATTTAAGAAACTAATCGAGATTGTAAAATGCAGTTGAAGTATAGGCTTGTGAATCTTGTAAGTAAAGCAAGGTGCAATAAAAATTCTCGGTATTTTATATACCAAGAAAAAAATTCTTGCACATAGTTAACCTATTCGCATCATTCCATAACCTGAGCTCGTCGACGAGCAATTTGTGGTCGCATTATGAACATATGTAGTACATTTTTATGACCAGCATACATATTTGAAATGAATAGAAACACATGGCTGTCAAATAAGTTACCTGTTGTCATTGTTTATCGTTTACCTTTATAAAGATATTATATACTCTAATTTTGTTCTACTACTTTAATTGTTTGGAATAATGTCCTCAACACGGTATCACATTAATAAGAAAAAGAGAACTAGAGATTCCAACAATTTCTTATACAAGGTGTCGCATTTAAGTTCGGATAACGAAAAATCTCGTAAATAAGTAATTTAGAAAAAACAAGCGAATTTTTAGTATAGTTCGTATAGTTATAATTAGTATCTTTTAATTTGTTTTTAGTGGGGATTCAAATAACAAATACTAGCTTTTCAATGCGTAGGAGTTTTCAAGGTTATCTAATTTTTTTATCGTAAACTTATATCTTTTATTTCCAAGTCTTATTCTACATAAAGAACGCATTTTTCTGCACATTCTCTGTTTTTACGTACAATATTTGAAAGATATGCGTGTACTTTTGATTTCTTACAAAATAAGATTTTTTTACGGAATAATTTCGAGTTTTTTAATCATGTTATAGGATTTTAATCCGACGCGAATGGGTTAATATAAAATAACAATATATGCGCGAAAAGCTCTCTACAAAAATATATTTTTGTACTACCTTCTCCCTCAATTTATTACTCTGCGTTTAGAATCGAGTCACTAACAAGAAATCGATAGATATTTCACATCGTAAAACCAGTAACCGAGTATCAAGCGAATGAACGCGGAAACGAAGCTATCCGTGGAGCGTCGTTCGTTCTGTGCGCTGAAAGGCGAGAAACTGCGAAGCCGGGGCAATATTAATGAGGAAGAAATACTTTGTCCAGTGGTGTAATTAGCAACATAAAGGTGCAAACGACTATGCACTGTATAGGTATGAAAAGAGAAGAGAGAAACGGCAAACACGTAGAGAACTGGATTCTAGTTGACTTCTATTCCACTTCACACTCGTTCGCTAATAAACTTATTACGTTTCGATCTAAAAAATTCATCATTTGCAATTTAAAGGGGTCTGCATTGACTTGTTTTTGTCGATTTGTATGATAGATTTATGATTCGCATAACACATAAGGTTTGTCGGCAGGTTTGACCCGCGTGGGTCACCTGTAATTAACGATAGTCAATGGAAGTATAACATGAAGGTAACATTTTTGTTAAAGAAACAAAGATAGTTGGTGTAGTGATCAGGTAATGTGGATAGATCAGAAGAAAAGCGAAAGGTAAAAAGTTCAATAAAAGTGTCACCTTTCTATAGTTGAGCTATTTACAGGTCAAAATGATCAATTCCACTTTTTGAATTTTTTAAAATTTTAGTACCAAAGTACTTGACTGATGCTTAACCCTTTATATTTAAAATAGATTTTCTTAACAATTAGGTTTAACACCACGAAATGGGAAAAATATACTTGGACATGGAATAATAAATAATTCCTTGCCTATTGTTCATGTGTTAAAATTATATTGAGCGTGGTTAAATTTGCACAGTATAAAACTATGTCGTATAATTTATAATATTATTTTACACAACGCCGTATAATAGATAGATTGTTATTAATATTATTATTAGTATTAGTATTCGTATTTTTGTTTATGCAAAAACATGTAAAGAAACGAAACTCACTCGTAATTCCTTGAGGAAGCCGATAAAGTTTACGTTAATGCACACTATCTAAATACTTATACGCACATTATTTCCATCTTAATAAAAACTATTCCATGTGGAAATAATTATTATGGATTAAGAACGCTCTTAATTCTAATCGACCGAAAGAGTTAACTCATTTTCCACTTAAGAAACAATTTACTTACATAGGCATTTCTTACATGTATATACAGTCAGTCACAAAAGTCTACATACGTATTTTAAGTTTCAAACATTTACATACTTCATAACACATTTTACAGTGATCAAGATGATACGAGAATTCGTAAAATATAAAATTACATGTGCAAAAGACTCCTAGGCGATGTTTAATCATCAATCGTATGCACACAATTGTTCCTAAAAGTCTAGATCTTATTTTACTTGCGTTAAACAAATTGTAAAACACCGCAGATGTATCAGGAATTTTAATAAAGCATAGATATAGTTACAACAATAAGTTTTGTACACTTAAATACGCATACATACGTAGATTTTGTTATGAACAAATAGAAAGGACATCTCCATTTCTCAGTAATTTCTTTAACTTTAATTAATAAGTAAATTAATGTTCACCAAATTATCGAAACACTCGTATTCTTTCAAATACTTGATATTTATAGGTGTACGTAGACTTATGCGACTGACTGTACGTACATTGCCACATTCGCAATATTCACGTATGCAAAAAGAATCACGAATCAACTTGCCTTATATCAGTCTTCAACTCTCTGTCCAAAGTTTCTGGCTGATAAAAAAAAAGAAAAAAAAGAAACCCAAGTCAAAGGGACTAAATATTCTAATATAATTTATCCAGTCGGATTTTAAGTTCAACCGAAACGATTATTATTCCGTGAGGATAGAACGTATTGAGAATAAAACAAAAAAGATTAGTAACTGAGGAACAATGAACGTTCCACGGCGGTCTCGCAATGACCGTGGCCTAGCGACTCTCACACATGCGTGCACACACTCGATCCGCTTGGAAATTTTACGATCGTTGCGTCAGAGCACGGCGCGATACCCGCTCAGAAATGGATGAAACGGAGGCCTTCGTCAATCGGAAACTCGGACATAATCTCGAAGGTCTTGCTACTCGAAAGGGAAATTGATTCTTCTGGTCGTTTACGATCGATAGACTTTTATGAACAATTGGTTACGATATGGAGCATTCATTTGATATTGTATGTAGTGCAGTTTTACGGTTACAAGGTCCAGCTATGATGGATAGCTCGTTCATGGTCGCCGAGCCGGACTTTGGATTACGTTTATTTTGAAACACTCGCGGTATCGTTTGTTTTTATGGTCTTCCATGTTCTTGCTCTCTTATTGTCTCATACATGGGTGCGTTAACTAGTTTATCTTCTTTTTTTTCTAATCATCTGCTTCCTTTAGTCTTTGATCTGGACATTTTTCCCGACAGCGTAGCGTTCTTCTAAGCATCTATTGATTTAGATTGCATGCACGACACTTTGCGGAGGAAATATCTATACCAACGGGTCATAAGTTTAAAACGGAGTCAGATTAAGACCAACCGTAAATTGGAGCATCGTGGAAATTATCCTTAGATATAAATATACTTTTATTAGAAGAAACATTTACTTACTAATTTCGATTACGAATTGGCAATCTTATTTTTTTAAGGGAACGCTATTAAATATTTTTAGACATTGCGAGCCAGGAACTGTTTCTAAATACTTGTTTATTAATGATAGGGATAGAATTGGTCGTTTTTGCAAAACGTTATATTAACGTATTCCGACGCAAATATGTATATATGGGACGACCCAATAAATGCATTATGCGAACTTATCCTAATCTAATCCTGAACTATTTTTGTCCTTCCCGCTAACGCGTGCATTTATACTTTCAAGGAATTGTTTAGTTCAACGACGAAATACGAAAAGGATTAGCGATTCATGGCCGTGTTAGAAGGGGAAGACCCATCGCGCGCAAAACGTTTCTCGTCATGTTAAGCGACAATGGCATGTGTTTCCTTGCAGCGAATAATTATTCCTCTGACGTGTGCCGGTGTTTACCATTCCAAATACCGTTTCGTTCACGCTTGCACGACTTGTTACGAAACCAGCTCTTAAGGAAAACGGACATCCAAGGCGCGCTGTCACGACTTTTTGACGGTTGATTATGCATAATACTCTCGCGTTCTCAGGAAAAATTATGGCTTACGTAAGAGGTAAAAATTGTAAATCGTAGCCCATTAAGATTGGAAATTTCTTACGAACTTCGCGAGCTACCGTAATACCCAGGTGTTAACTTTTGGTTTTTCTGTGGAAACGGAAGGCGAATGAATTGTATATAATATTTATAGCAGTATTACATTCCAGTCTAAAACAACTGACAGTACGTTTTTTGTCGTTCAGCTTTAGAATCCTATATAGGAGTTATACGCAATATGCGCAGTACTGTATTAACCTTTGATCGCATATTATTCGCATGCACTACCTGTTAAACTTATATACATGTAACACAAATTATGAAAGAAACACGAACAAAAACAAAAAGTTACAAATTAAAATACATTTGGGGATATGTAATAGCGTATGTAATTTATATAACAAAACATTATTGCGGATATACAAATGTACATGATTTTTAAGAAATTAACTGACATTGATTCTGATTTCTCATTCGCGTCATCCATTTTCCATACATAAAATAATACTATAATATACTGTACTATAAACTGGAACTTCTATATTCAACTTTTGCAATTTCTCTTTGGAAGTTTTCTTAATTATAATAACTAGATTAAAATACTAAAATACAATTGGCAAAGTATATTTTAGTTCATAGAATCCCCAAATAGCACAGGTGAATAACTTTAAGTGTGAGCTGCTTTTCATACATACCATTAGATGTATTAAATTCTCATTCATCGTTTCAGAAAATTTTACATTATTTTTTACACTGAACCTAGTAAACCCATAGATAGAATGTTTCCGCGCCGGATGCAAATGTTACATATTTATATAATTGTGCCAGTACGTGTGACAGTGGTGTAAGTCAAGAATTAAAAAAAAAAAATTGAATTCATCGCTTACTTTATATTACACTGATTTATACCACACAGATATTGTTGTTTCGACTCACACCACTTTTATAATTATCGACACAATTAAGAAACTAAAGGCGCGGTGGGCAATCTTCAGTGTACACCACTGTAGGGTAAATGACTCAATTACTGTCACTGTTCCTACAACTGTCACTTGAATTGGTTCATTCAATAGCAGAGTAATGTATAAAGAATCGTAAGTAAACAAATTTTCATACTAAACTTGGACTCAGGTTTACGTAACAACACATAGACATTGTATATTCGTGAACACTTAATATTTATAAATACATATTAGGAGGTAAATGTGCCATTGAACATTAAAACGTGACCAATGTAATTATAAATCGTGTATATATAGTAACGCGATACGTTTCCTATATATCTTATATCTGTTACACGAACTGACACGTTAATATATGTAAAAACGTGTTTCCGTTTAAATGAAAAGTTTTCAAGTGACAGTAATATGAACATTGGACTTTTGTTGTACATTTTCAATTACGTAGCATGTAATTCATTATATTTAACGTATAAAAAATGTTCGCAAAGAAAAGAGCGGTTGAACAATATTATGCTTGAAATTGGAACGATTTTTAGGTTGAACACGTTCTAAAATAATTGAACAAAATTACGCGCGAACCTTAAAGTGGCATTAATTGGTACATCTACCGTATCTTATTCAACTTCCAATTTTATGCTACTCAACATTCATTCCTTTCAACCGAAAGGTCCGCATTCAGCTATGCAGAAACTTTTGCAAGTCACAGTACCGTCGCATTTCTTGCGTTGCCTCGGTAGCATTTTATATACATCCACGGGTGTCGCGACGACGCGCGGTTCCCGAGGGCATTCTTCCGCGCGTTTTTCGCCCTCGAACCGTAGAAAGCGGAGAATAGAGGAAGTCCACGCGCGAACGAGCGAGCTCCGCCTTTCCCGATAGATTTACGTAACGCGTGACAGCCGGGTTGCAAAGAAAAGAGCCTCGGAAGCGTTTTATGTAACGGTAAAAATGTCGATTATGGCAGCGATGAATTCGCGGCGGCTGCGTTACGCCGTTGATCTATCGCGCAGCTGCGCTCCAACCAGACTTCTCTCAAAGTAACAGTTTATTGTTCCATCGTACGCGACACCCATCGTGGAACCCTTAGCGAAAGAACTTTATTCAAATAGGTTGGCTATACGATAATAATAAACATGCGACACTTTCCAGACAATAATGAATATGTATTTAACCATTTTGTGGCTAGTCTCGCAGGAGAGCATCCGCGATATCTACAAACAGCGATGCGAAAAAAGAATAAACCGCAGCAGTCTAAAAGTACAGTCTTCGTCAATGCACATCTTTGTTAGAACTATTAGGCCCGTTTCGGGCGTTCTCCGATTTGTACCCGGGTTACTCGCATAAGAATCGTCGCATATTACTTATTTTTCATTACTTAACGTGCACATGTATATAATTATATACGTGGTACCTATCCAACACAAGTTGCTTTCGCTACTGCTGTACAGCTAACGGATAGACATTGTGTGAACGCTCTCATCGAATTCCATGTATTGAGTTGTAACATAAATTCGTCTCATTTTCGTAGATTTTTAAGTCCCGGAAACTCTACAAGAGAAAAACGCTTCAGTTGCCGGAAAAATGGAAGAATGATCATTGATCAATGTGACAAGCACATAATTAATTAAACTTACTTCTGGATTTATAAATGAATGTTCTGAAAGGCGTTAATAAAACGGGACGAATGTATGTTAAAACCCAATACTTCGACGTGTTCGACGCCGGATAATTTTATCCGGTACTTGTGAAAAGACTCTTACCGTTGTTTCTACTGTTAAAAAATGTAGATTTCTTTCGAGATAAACACCGCATGCAACCTAATTTCTGGTTTTGTGTCATAAGAAAACGAACATTGACTTTAGTAGATGTAATAAACTTTCTACATATGTCAAAGGGGATTGTCAATAATTACATACAATGCTATAGGAAGCAAGATATGCTAATGACCTTATTGTTAACGAACGTACGCGTTTAGCATTGTTTTGATGCACTACTTTGACGTGTATAGTTTCATCGCTTCATACATGTTCATCGATGCTTGAAACCTAATTGAATTGTACCAAATGTGGCCTTTAACATCGGTTAAATGTTAGCGTAATCAATCTACACAACAACTACTATTATAAGCGCCATACTCTAAATACCGAAGTCATGCCTGTGGCTATGAGAAAGCAAATTGATTATCTCTAGATCCAAATCCAATTCAAACTGACCGCCTTATAATAAAACAAAAATGTTAAAGGAAACATGTTATGAAATGAAAATTAGTCAAAGTCGCGCCAAAACCATAATGAGCTGAGTATATTCGATACTAATGAATATTGGACTCATTATTAAACATGAGTGCGTAATAGCGTTTTAGATATCAGAATCATAAAAGTAGCCCAAAGTTTCGAATTCTCAAAACTCCAAACTTTCTAAGTTTCGAGATTTCAATCTCTAAATCCCATCCCTAATTATTAGACTGTGGATTTTTATGAAATCGTGGGAAATCTGTATTTGCAAACAAAAAAAAATGCAGAGTATAAATAATATGCAAAAATATGCAAAACATCCTTTAGGGGGTCATTATAATATTTATGGGGCGAAACGTATCTCCATTGAAGTCCTGTTTCTTTAACCCTTTGAGTTCTGTAGACGCATATATGCATCAGCGAATGTTTTTATTTTATAAACGCAACGTGAATAAAAATGATAATATTTGAAATAAACACATACTTGGGAGAAGTATAAATACTCTATTTAATGTTGCGTAGATAAACAAGTATAGTAGTAACTTTAATCAGCACTTTATATAAACAATATGCCTTTTAAATCGAAATTATACTTACACTTGTAAAAATATAAGTTGAGCACAAAAATCCTCAGTCTACTAATTATTATTATTTTATATTATTTCAATCCATCGATGTAATTCCACATTCCTTTGCATTCGGTTCGAACCAATTGCACCGAGCTTCTGATGTGACTCAACCGAAGAGCATCGTGTCTGACTTTCACACACCGTATACCACTTTCCGGCTGCGTCGCGTCGGCGAGAGCTAGTAGAATCGGAGAAACACAGCAAAGACCCAGTAACAGCAGCAGCAGCAGTAGTGGTAATATGCTAGGGAGGACGAAATGCTCGGGTCTCGAGTACGGAACCCGAGACCTTGAGTGCGTGCACTCGCGCGTTGGTACGTCCCTGAGCCGCAAACAGGAACACGACGATTATCCGGCAAATGAATGAAATCGAGTGAACCGGTTGTTCACTTGCGTACGTACGCGCGCTGTTGCCTCCGCTTCGGTTCACTGCGGATCCGCCTTAAACCAGATCCATTTCTTCGTGAATGGCGGTGCACAGCGTGGCAGGCTCGTGCTTCATACCGAATAACGCGACGGAGTTAACCGGCTGTCGTACGATCATTAATCTGGCTGGTCACGTGGCGGCAAGCGAGTCTTATTAGTTGCGATGTGACGACGCGTGGCGTACGGCTTTCGAATGAGAAAAGTTGCTGCCTCGTCGTTGCTCGAGTCGCGGCTTTGTAAGGTCGTAGGACTGGGAGTGGAAAATTTTTTAACGTAATTGGAATTACGGAAAATCTTGAAACAGTAGATTGTTCGGGTTAATGGTTTTTTGGAATCATAGCGGTTGAGATACGATCAACGAGATACAGTGAGTCACAGAATTATTGGAACACGTAAAGCAGTATTACTCGATATGGAAAGTGAAATAGGTTTTTGGACGTGTTATTTAAACAAGTCAAGTATATTATAGGTTAAACGTTCAATTTTTAAAAATATAAGACTAAAATTTTGTTATTAGTAAAATGAATTTTAAACGCGATTCTTTGTAACTGACAAGCTTAGACAACGAAAACGAAAAAGAAATACATTTTCCCTTTAAATAAGGTGCACGTAATTAATATTCAAGAGTCCAATAGGATGCTGTTGCAGTATACTTTTATTATACATATATATATGAACTGCACATGTTGCTAGGATCGATACGTACGTTCTCTGTCATCATCCTGTGAATTTAATATTAAATAAGAGTAATATGCTTCCGTATTCAAATGCTGCCTTAATTATATATTTAGCGAGGATCACGTGTAAACATTTCGATTAACCCGAATTTGGATTAACCCGAGCGAATTGAATAATGGAGTACTGAATAATTACTTTGTCTCGCTAGGATGAGATCACAATTCGTTCTACGTCGAAGAAACACAATGGTGTCATGAGTATAACAGCAGAATCTCACATGGAAAGTCACGCTTTTATTTAGCTCGAGCATGGTATTGTGAATGAAATTCTTCATAATCAATTGCATCATGCCGCATCGCGATAATAATGTGAAATCGACAGCATAAATAGCGGAGAAGATCATCAACTTTTCTACGAGGTTGAACTACATATGCAAATTATACGCAGCGTTGCATAATCTATACACATTGAAAATTTTGCGCTGAATTGTATTTGTGGCAAATGTAATTAGCTTTATCGCAAGGCTTAAGGAAACTAGCGACTATTCGACTGATTATATCGACAAACAATACCCGTTTACGTGACATGAAAAATATCATGCAAAATGCCATCCATTTCATTCAAATCCAAATTGAAGATTAATTGCTCTATATAATTATATTAAAATATGCATTTTTTTGAATTTTCAGTTAAATTTTCATTTGGAATTTTGATGTTAGATGTACGTAATTCAAAAATTGAAATATTCCGGAGAACGAGTTTAAATGTTTGAATCATTATTATTCGTTAAGAACGTCATATTAAAATGTCAAATTGATATGATAAGATATTGGATATTTGATATTGGTTAAAAGCGAAGGTATTTTAACATCATCATCAAATGCCACGAATTCTCATTTCCTGTTATTTCTATATTATCTAAAAAGCAATCATTTGAGAGTTGTGTGATTGTTGCAACAAATGAGCGATTTGTAACATTTTTACAATTTCTAAGGTTTTTAACATTTTTCAGATCAAGCATTTCTAAATAAAAATTTGAGAGGATGTAACTAATGAATATAAGTATCTCTTAACGACAAAAGGTGTGCCTACTTGAAGCTTCACCAATACTTTTCGAATTAATTCCCCAAATCAACGTATAAGTTACTTTCAAGTTATTTCGAAGTAGACGTAACCTTTTACTCTCCAATATTCTCGCAGTCATGACAAATTCATAAATTTCCGCTACGCAGCATTTAATTAATTACACGGCAGTTTAATAAATAAACAGCTCACAGCTCACGAACGTTCATCATCGTTCGCTAGTTGAATTTTTAATTAGTCGCTATTACAACATAGTGCTTACGTATTTACGTGGTACGCCTTTGCAAACGCGCATCTGTGTTTTGATCAGTTTTCCAATGGGCTACGAAATCGAGGACCGCGTGGAACAAGGAAACGTCGAAATTGTTTTCCCCAGAGAAACTGGCTGACTTTTCATAGAAGCGCGTGCGCACGTATACACGGCACTCTGTTCGTGACGTGCAATTTCACGGTCGTGGTCGGCGTGTGTGGGTCGCTGATAAAAGCGAACGCTATCACGGTCTCCACGCTTATCGCGGTAAAAAAAAGCTTGAACGGTCGACGAATGACTCAATTCTGCATTTTTTTCTGCATTCGCCAAAAGTTCTTTCTTTCGCCGCGTGTCAGCGATTTTCTAATTTGTGTTCCAGCCAGGCAACATTTATTTATTCTAACGTGACAATTAAAGACCGCCAACCGCGAGATCATACTTGAATGGAAATAGAGTAAAGGGTGCGGTGGAAAATGTAAACTGCTGGAAATACTATTTCCGATCATATTTGATTGAGAATTTTTGATAATTGATGGAAGATTACATAGAAGACTCCATCAATCAAATTAGATCAGATAGAATAAACTGAGTTACTCTTGATAAGATACGCACATATCGATCAACGACGTTGGGTTACATTATTCTGTACGCAAAGTCGATGTCCTTCCCACCATTCCTCGTGGAAATGTTTACTTTTATAACAACACTATCGATTTTATCGTGCACAGCAACAATATTGATCACACCTGAATACAGAAACAAATACAAGCTGTTACAGGTATTATTCCATTCAGGTTTCACAACGATATTTGCTACTCTAATCTTATCTTGAAAGGGGAACAACTATGAAACGCGTAGGAATTCGAATCAAACACCCAATCGAGATCGGTCGCGAAACTCCACGAGAAACTCTCGTAAACGATTTCTTTTTAGATTCCGTTTGATCTTTGTTCCCTTCTTATGGTAACTATGAATATGCATAGAGACGAGGAAGTGAGCTTTGCTGGCATTTGCCAATTCACGCGATAACGCTCTAACTCGTGATCGGCTCCGCGCAATGTTATTCCGATGGAATGAATTTTTGCGACCGTATTTTTATGCGCACTTGTCGAGAAACCGGAGAACACGTACGTTTTCACGAATTCCTTGAAAAAAGGAATAGAAGGCGAATTTTTCTTTCGCTCACCATGATAAGAAACGCGATATTAAATTTTTGCAGACAGCCACCTAGTTATTTTTAATTTTTTGGACACATGTTGATTTTTAAAGCAAAAAATTTTAATTAATATCGCTAGTAAGGACTTCAAAGTTTTGAAAATTTGATGGTTTCGATTTCGAAAGCTTGGAAATTTAACGGCTTGGAATTCAAAACCAGAACACTGCCTTAATTGTAACTCTAATATTATACAAAATTCGAATTCAGCATTCATGAGAAATTATCACGAATAATTGCATACCGATAATAATAAAAAGGGGATCAAAATCGCTTCTGGAGCGAGACTAAATGAAAATTGTAGTATAAATCTAATTTTAAGCCACCCTAATAGGATTTGTTAGATGGACCTCCATTTTTAGAAGTACATTAAATGTAAGATTTCCCAAATATGAATTCGATCAGAAAGATCAAATATAAATTGTAATCAAAAGAATATTTCATCAAAGATACCTAATTAATCCTTTTATTGTGTTATAAAACTTATAATGATTTTGTAACAAATTATAGTGGCGTATCATTGATAGATTTAGTAGAAGATTTATTTACATGTTCTAGATTATGCATAAACAACGTAAAACCAAAAATCGCATTCCAATAATGTTCAAAATACAGCTGAGCTATATAAAACAGAATACAATGGACGGATTAAATTATTATAATACATTTCCACACAGTGTGGAGGCAAATTATATTTTTTTGTTTACAGTTTTTAATTACGAAATGTTTTCTAACACAGATTTGTAACAGATGTTATTTCTCATTTCCATATAACAGTTACTATCACATTAATTTCACAGTTGTTTAACATCAATTGATTTCAATTGGAGTTTAATCTGTCTAAAAAAAACTTGATGCGAATAATTATTAAGAGTTAAAGAAAAGAATCGTTAAATAAATTGTTTCGATAAATTCCGTAAGCTGCATGAAAATGCGCGTCTACGTATGAAACAGCGGAAATTAGAAAGAAAAATGGAGTTCGCGTGGCGCAGTAGGAAGTTTTACGGCTCCGATCGCAATATTTCACTGGTTGAATTCCGCTCGTACACGTGCCACGAGGTCAGTCGTAAAACGGTGCTGGAAGAACGTTAGCTTGTTACGCAAAATAACGACGGACGCGCGAGCAAGCGAGCGAATACTAATACAAGTGTTTTCAGCCGGTTGGCCGTGACCACGAAGAGCTCGGTTCTGGAAAATAGAAACTCGCTAGCGCGGCGCCTTCGCTAAAGGACAAACACGATTATCGGCCCGGTTATCGGCGGCTGTTAATCAAACCATGATTTATCGCGGTATATTTCGCATAAATTTCGCGCCACTAGGTACGCCTACAATTGAATTTCTTGCCATAATTGTAATTACACGGGGATATAGTTGTTCGTTATTGTTTATTATCCACTTTTTCCAATGCTTGTCCAACGATTCGTAATGCTTGTTTATTGTTTTGATTATCGGTTCATTAATAGAACGATTTCTACGCGATCGTCAAGCGGATGTAACGCAGATTAATTGTTCGACGTGCTCAAGGTGAAAATAATTGTGGCGAGCAGGGAACGAATTGTTTCCGTTTCTTTCGCGCACGCTGTTGCACATCAAGAAAACGAACTTCTGTCCATCGTGCAATCAGCTTTATTCAGATTGTATCGCGAGGATATACATTACTCGAACCGGTGATCCGCAATCATATCTGTAGGAAGTGCTAATTTCACGATTAATTTACACTTCCAGTTGAATCATTACGATTAAGTTACAATTCCTCTCTTAATTTAGCCGATTATTCCTTATTTTACATTGTAGCTACTTCCTCAAAATTTTAAAGTATTTTGTATAAAGGTATACCAATACTATAAAGTAATAGGTAGTCATAAAGTATAGTAAACAGTAAGATCTTATAAACATATTCAAGTTCTTCTTACTATTTAGGGAAAGTTTCCCTTGTGTATTAGAGTGTTACAAAAGCATTACACATTTTACAAATTTTAGTTTACTAATTCGAAAAGGATAATAAAAACAGAAATATTTTAGTAGATGTGTAAATTAATTCGCCGGCCAGTTTAACAAACTTTAGATTTTATTTATGAATCGTGTTCTAAATAATTAAATCGGAAAATACTGAATTAATTTATACGTCTAATATTATTAATATATTACTTATAATTGAAGGACTCAAGACTCTTCAGTACTTTATAAATGCTCCATAAACTGTTAATTTCTATAGTGTACCTCGCTAATATTCACGTAGTGAATACATGATAATAATCGATACAATAATACATAAAACATGAATAATTACCACAATGTAAAGATATTCAATCTTAAACATCGAATCTCTATAAGTAACTAAGAACTACTTCAAATTTTCCAACATCTTTTCGACACATCCACATTCCAAGCCATCCAAATTTTTGAAGAAACCAAAACGTATCAGAAATTCATTTCGAACCGAACCAAAAAGGCTAAACGATTATAATCCATAAAGGCAACAATCTCCAAAAAATCTTTCCAAATTTTTATATTTACAAATGTCTGTCCAAATTTTCACTCGCGTAAATTTCTGAAAAGAGTTTCCAATAATTAAAAAGGACACGTGCAGGTGGTGAAAATCACGTAAGATATCCCACTTCTAAATAACTACATAAACTCCTTACTGCATCTCTACCACCCTAATTACACCGCGCCACGTATTTCCCGTCTCGAGGAAACCAAGTCGTCCTTATCGGACGACTTTCGAACTATTCCTCGTTAATCTGTCGCAGGTAGTATCAGCGTAACACGGTCGCCGGTTTCCTGCTCGTGGCACATATTATCGGATTATAGCGTTCGCGGGCTGTAACGTAAAAGTTCATACCGGTAATCCTTGGCATACTTAGGCAGGACTCGTGCACAGAGTCGCGAGCTACGTGCTCGCTCTTAATCTCGGTCGAAAAACCTGCTCGAACAATATGCATGGCACGTACGTGTATGTATTGTGCGCCGTTGCACGCTCGCGTGTATGTAAAACATTGCACGCCTAAACCCTCCTCCTGCTCCTCCTCCTTACCCGCCGCTACATTCTTATTCCACAGCTTCTCTCACGTTCCTGCTTCCTGCGCCAGAAAAATTGGCTAACCTGTTTACTGATGCAACAAAGGAAAGGAAAACCGAGCCAGAGAAGAGCCGTGAAAGAGCCGCATGAAAACCGGAAGGGAGAGGCCTAAAACGGGGGAAGGTGTCCACGAATAGGTTAAAATGTGAAACCACAAAGGTATCACTTTGAGAAAGAAAAGACGGAGGCGAAGGTAGATTTAGTCGCGGTCTTAGAGATCCGAGCTCTAGACGAATCGATTTAAAACGATGGTTGAACGAAATTTATTCCGTAGAGCAGAAAGATCGATCGGAGTTTCTTTTATTAGAGTCTCTGGATTGAAAATGGGGGAACATTCTAGGGCTGTTGATCGAAGCATCTTGCGAATATAGCCCAAGTAACGTGAAACTAATCAAAAGTATAACAAAGTAACGGGAGGGGAAGAAATAAGAAAGGGGCGGCAAAGAGTGATTCGGTACACACCGGTGTTTCGCGTTGAATGGGCGACGAGGCGGGGATCGCAAACACTGCGAAAGTGGTTGCAAATAAAATTATATCGAGTAGCGAGAGAAACAAATAAGAGATGGGATCCGTAAATACGACTAAAAGGAAAGTCAACAGTGGCTTGCGTTGGCTAGGACTGTACAGACGTGCAAACGAGGACATAAGTGGAACAAGCGGAAGCAGCGAAAGGAGCAACCATCCAACGACCCTCTTTCGCATGATACGAAGAGGCTACGAGAAAAATTGATAACAGGAATCAAACGATAAGAAGAGGGAACGATTGTTCAGTGCCAATCGAAAACAGCGGAAAGAAACTAAACCAGAAATTAAATTCAATGAAATGCGGAACAAGGAGTAAATGACCCAATCACTGTCACTGTTCCTATAACTGCCACTTGAATTCGTTTATTTAATAGCAAAGTAATGTACAAAGAATCGTAAGTAAACAAATTTTCATACTAAACTTGGACTTCGGTTTACGTAACAACGCATAGACATTGTACATTCGTGTACACTTAATATTTATAAATAAATATTAGGAGATAAATGTCGTGTTGAATATTAAAACGTGACCAATATAATTATAAAGTATGGAACGTTTCATAATTCAGTAAGCCGCGACGTTTACTATATATCTTATATCTGTTACACAAACTGACGTGTTAATATATGGAAAAATTGTTTCGATTTAATTGAAAAGTTTCTAAGTGACAGTGCGAAGGACATTGGACTTTGTTGTACTTTTTCAATTACATTGTAATGAATGAATTATATTGAACATATAAAAAAATGTTCATAAATAAAAGAGCGGTTGAACAATATTATGCTCCAAACTGGAACGATCTTTACGTTAAATACGTTCTAAAATAGTTAAGTAAAGTTACGAGATGACCTTAAAGTGGCAGTAATTGGTACATCTACCGTAAGTGACGAGAAAGAAACAAGAGCAAGCTATCGTTCAGTGGTTAGCAAGGCGTAGAGTGATGCAAAGGAAAACTAACAGAACAGGAAGGTATAAGACGACAGAAACCTTAGATAATACAACCGGATATAATCAGGATGAATCGTTAAACGCTTCGCAGAAGTCGACGAGCACATTGCAATGTGTCCTGGCCTTTATTTACCGAGCGCGTGTTGCCTTCCATGGGACCTTTAAAAGGCACGCATGAAAGGAAGAGTGACACGGAGACCACAGGGGTGGTGTATACGTGTATGTGCACGCTTCTGATGTTTCCTTCCTGCTGAACTTTCCGCATGCCCGAGCCCAGCACCCCGAAGTGTGCGCTCGTGCGTGCTCTTTCTATCGTCCACGGTTGTGTATGCGTGACACATTTTATTGGATACTACGAATGGCAAATACGAGGGGAGAGGATCTTAAAAAGACACGCTAGGCTTTTGATATAAATACGCTGCGCGTGGAAAACATCCACTCGTTCGAGGGTTCAAATACAGATGGAGTGGGATTATCAGATTCTTTACCTACGTGGAACTACTGTCTTTTGGGTTCACGAATATTATTAACCCTGCAATGATCATTTGGGTCATCTTCGATCTAATTGTGTTTCTACTTTTGGGACAAATATAAAAGAATTCTAATTAGTACGCGTAATCTTAACATATTCTGTACTGGTTAGGAATTAATAGAATGAACATAAAAGACCGGATAAACTTATAATTTGGTATATAATACCAGCTAGTTTCTCATATTGTATAGAAACTTATGAAGTAAAAGAAAGACTTGAAATATCATATTCCCTACTGGTTGAATTCTAATTGACAATATAGAGAACAAAAGGATAATTTATAGGGTGGTGCACAATAAAAAACCTATTAATCATGATAGATAATGTGTTAAGTGTCAGTTTTTATACTGAACGACCTTTCTCTCGAGATTATAAAATATTTCTAAAACAAGCAGGATGCGATTGAATCGAATGAAATTTTGGAGACTGCTACAGAATTAATATAACACCATTATTACACTTGTAAGACGAACAAAATTGAGTGAAGTAATATAAAAGAGAAAACAAAAATGAATAAATAGCGTATCATAAAGGTGTAGAATTGTAGAAGAAGAAACTCAATATTTTATAACAGAAATTTTATCTTCGTATGTAAAGAAAAAATTGGCTATAATTCCTTATGTTGATATGATAATTGGAAATCAACAATTGCCATAAGTAGTCCATCTGGTATCAATATATTAAATAATAAGAAAATATCTGTAATTATACAGTGATAAGTGATAATAAGTACGTGAAATAAAATTTCAAAGATATAGAATTTATATCCTAAATGTGAGTAACTTCTAAGTTACGTGGCCTTATAGAAGGTTAACTGTTACTTCTAAGCCCAACTTTCTACATGTTGTAAGAAATACCTATACAAGATTTTATCAAAGCGGAAAGTAGATTTTCTGGAAAATCCCGAAGAATTTCAAATATTAGAGTTATTGTTGTAAGTTTGTAACTTTTGTAATTCACACGTGATTCACTGAGCAATGAAGCAACGAGGCTGCAATATATGGTGCTGGTAAAGGAAGCAAACTACTTTTACTGGCATTACTAGTTATTCTACTTATGTTGCCCGTAATGCAAATAAGTAACACGTTTCTGGTAACTAACTCACGTACTCACTTTCCTTTTCACTACCCCAGTGCGCAACATTAATACTTTTATTACAAGTTTATGTAACTTTTTCTACCGGTACGTTCTTTAATTTATGCATTATGTAACTTGTTGTTTTCTTGTCGAACAATATCCCATGGCCCAAGTATCGAACACATCGTAAAACGTCTCGATAATTTTAAAGATCTAACGAATGTAATCTGGAGAATATTAAATTAAACACCATGGATTGCATTGGACATTGTAAACAAGAAATCAATTAATTCATAAAGCGATAATCAAACTAGAATCTGACAAAAAGCAACGATAGTCTAGTTGAATATTCGAACAAAGAATTCTAATGAAAACTGTAATAAGAGTTGCGCAAATGAAAATTTGATGTAATAACACTGGAACAGTGCCCACAAACATGTCGATTTAATAATTTGCAAACGATTTGCAGATCCACTCTGATACAGTTATGTCAGTGATTATGAAGATGGTATAAGTCAAAGGAAAAGACGGAAAAGAAGCTTCCATATTTTTGTGATATAACTCAATCTAACACAAAATAAACGAGAAACTTACATTTTTTTAGTTTTTCGACTTACATCACTTTCATAATTAGCGGCACAATTAATACAAAAAAACGACGATAATTAAAACTAGCAACTGGATATTTGAACAAATAGCTATAATAAAACATGAAACAAGAGTTACACGAATGAAAGTTTGATGGAATATTTCAAGTGATGCAGGTTTGTTAAATTAAAAAGCAGTTTGTTAAGATTGGCGAGTGATTTACAATATTTTCCGTTGTAATCGTCCGACGAAACCTTTCCTTTGTGCATTACGTGTGGAGAAAAAAATGAATTCCTCCCTGAACCATGGCCGACACGGTTTTACAGTCACAATTACGTCTCGTCGGTCTTACCTCATCACGGAAGTCGCGATATGAATCTACCTTGCGATTTGTCGCGATCGTCTTTAGATAGTGGGCTTCCTGCACGTTGGGTTACCCATTGCTTACGCATAAGTAAATCAAGGTCACCTGATCTTGACTGGCGATTAAAACGCTTTGGAATCGAGGCGTTCCCTCGTAGGAATCGGTTTTGGGGTCAAATAATGAGATTCGGTTGCCTAACATTAGGGATAACCTTGGATAAACCTTCAAGTTTCAAGTCCCTTTCTTAGAGTCTAAAGGAATTTAATATGGTAGAAACAGCTTGAATCCTGTGCATCGTTAACGATAGAAAATTTAACATATACAGTGCCTAGAAAAAGTATTTGTACGTCACTGCACTTATTTACGTAGTTAAATATTAATTAATTAGGTCCAAATACATTAAACCTAAATCGTACCATTAAGTAGTACTCTTTGCGACTGCACAAATTTATCGCTTTGTAATTGAAATAATTAAATAAAATAAGGTATTGAGAAATTGAGGTATGTACGAATACTTCTTTAGCCACTGTAAACTATGTTTAATACATTCCGGACGTTTCCAAACAAGGAAAATCGACACAGAAGTTTTGTCCATTTGTAGCAGCGCATTAAGTGAATACTTCTACGGCGATTACCTCTATTTTGTTTCTTAAAACATTATTCGGTCGTAACCGTGTTAAAGATGCAGTTATTACTTCATTAAGTTTGTAACAGCAAAATTACGAAAAGGTTAAGCGTGGAAGGTTGAATTACTAATTGAAGATTACAGCAGTAAAGAGATATGTAGTTCCATTTTCGACACAATTTTTACAAAATTCAAATTGTATTTATTGGAAGTAAAAAATAGATGTAAGTTGATTTAGTCAAATTGTCAGAAGATGGAGCTAATTCGTTAAAACTGCAATCCCTTCGATCGCTAGTAATTTGTTTCCTATTAAATCAAAATGAAAGAAATATTTTATACGAAAAGGGACTAAAGATATGAACATCATTTATAACAGTGTTTCTCAATTTTTTGACCGCTTCAAAGCAACTATCATTTAACAACCCATTAAAAATTTAACTGCGCCACGACTTATTGGTTGAGGAATGCTAGTCCATAATATCTGCAATAATCTTCCCTAAAACCTCGATGTTATTTTTCTCGATAAATCACAATAACGCGGAAACGAGGTTCTAAATGCGGTGAAACTACAAAATGAACAAGTTCTCACGGTAGCCTATCTTTAACGTCCCCAGTGGTTTTCGTATACGTATACCGTGCCGCGTGGAACGCCGTCCAAATGGGACAAGCTCTTTTTTTCTAACCTACCAATTCCAGATTTCGTGAGAAGAGTGGCTTCAGATAACTTCCCTTATCAGCCTGGTTAGAGGAAAGCGAGTACAAGTGCTAGTAAAAAAGTAGTACAACGAGCGACCGCGACACGTCGAGGTCTCGCGTCCTTGCCAGTTACCCCTCTCGTGGCTACCGGAGTGGGATCTCCCTCTCTACAACTACTCGTTGGTGGCTCCCCCTACTCTCTTCCCGATTCCCCCTTCGTCCTGAACGATATGTAAGAGGCCGCACATGTTTCCCCGCGTTTCAGTCTCGCAGCGGCACTCGCGAGTGATTGTTCGTGTGGATTAGCGTAATAGTAACCGTTGGAGTAAAAAAACGTTTGCTCACGGAACGAAGGACATAGCAGGGGCACCACGCGTGTTGTATATAATATCGTATCTATACTTGTCTATATATGTACATACATATAAGTGTGTACAGTAACGCGCGGGCGCAAAGGACGAGTTCTTTCCTCAGTGCTTAGTTCGAGAACTGTCACGACACACCGCGAACGTCGTTGCAGCGAGCAACATCTACTACTCTAGAAAAAAAAAAACACCGAAGAAAGGTGAAGCAGTACGGTACTGCTTCGATCGCTTTCCTTTCTTCCCGAATCTCCGCGTCTTTCTTTTTTTACTTTTATACCGTAACGTGTACGCAACCTAACCCTGTTTCCCGTCGCATTAAACGGATCGCAGTGAGAATTGATTGTGCGAGTGACAGCTTGTTCATTTTGGAGCTACGATATTTAAAGAGTGTGACCAACGTTTGGTGGCGTACCTTGTAGGAGCACGGTGAGAGGAGTGTGGATACCAGCCGACAAAGATACTCGGAGGGTGTTACGGAAGTAGTGATCATCAGCTAACGTTACTTCGTGCTTTCGTGCTTCATTGGGGGCAGGAATAGTCTCTATTTGCTGACCGGACGAACACACACGTGAGTATCAAATTGTTTTTTTTGCCTCCATTTTTGAACACTGCGCGTTTCCCGATCGCGTTCGCGGTCGCGGAACACTGTAACTTGCATAAACTCGGCTCACCTTTTTTCACTACCACTATGTTCACAGTAACCGAGTCACGCGGTTAGATAATTTATGCACGGAATACATCACGATGCGAATTCCGTAATGTGTCACGCGATCGGAACACGTCCCGACTCGTTACCGGTTCGCGAACAATTTTGCTGCATCTGCGTGCGCACTAGTCGAAGCTGATTGGTAATCGCGGCGTTCGATATATCGAATCGATCACTTCGATACATCTTTCTCGTGTCACGCGTTTCACTTCAAATTAATGCTAGATTTACGGAAGCCGACGATTTGACGGATTTTTTCGTTTCATGCTTAAAGTTACAGGAATCATAAATATTATTTTAAGCAATTTATAGTGACTTTAGTTGGTGCAATGATATGAATAGTTATCCTAATTCAACATCCTCTCTTTGCCGACCTTGTAATACCTATTTTCCCGGAAATCAGTTTAATATATTATATCCGCTTAATATTATACAACCAGCGTCCGTAAAACTAGTGTTAAATGAAAAGTGTAACATGATATTATACGCAGCAGCAGAATTGTTTCGAAAGTAAACGCATCGCAGTGACATGTTAACAGTCTGCAGTATTAAGTGCGATATTATATAAAAAAGTAGACTTTGTAAATGTAAAATACGTGTATGATTAACATGTTAAAGAAAATCTACCTCGTTTACTAGTGAGATTATCGTGCGAGTGGGTGTTAAAATAAAGCTTTCGCGGTGGCAGTGTCATAATAGTGTTGGAGCATCGTGAAGGTCGCGTATCGCGATTCATCCGTTGGAATGTAGGCTTGTTCAAGAGGTAAACGAATTCCTTCGATTCTGTAGATAGAACTGGAAATCGTGTTAGTTGCCAGTCGATGCGTTTCGCTTTTCTCCAAGGTCGTCACGATCTGGAGCAATCGCTGTGACTCAGCCTCTCGGTGTTACATCAAATAAACATGCCTATTACGACAAATTACATTAAGGTCGCAACGCTGTCTGGAACGAGCTTTTCCTACTGCGGAAATGGCGATTTCCATTCGCGTTCAAAGATCACGTGACCCGTCGTGAATGTGATTAGCAAATTAACAGATTAGGCGCGTTTATGAATTAATAGGTCAAAACGCGACACACGTACATTTTCTTACATATCTTTTACGCATTTATTTACGTCAGCTTGCTCGCGCTGCTTACGAAAATAGCGTGACAATAATAGCAAGGTCACAGACACTATTCGAGATGGCGTGACGCGTCAGCGACTCGCGTTTGACGAATTAATTAATTGGAATGGGTTAATGGATTATAATGGTGCGCAAAACGCCAGATACAGATTTTGTTTTTGTTTACGTAGTTATTTTTACCAGACTATCTTTTATTGTACAGAGTAGTGCAGTTGAAAGGAATAGTTATAGCAAGTTATTATATTACATTATGCACTATATAATTTATGTGTTAAGGTAATAATAGCTCAGTTACGATTCTGGTTAATCAGCTGTCGTTTATATCGGTTCAAAATTGCACCGACACAAATAACTAATTGAACAATTTTATCAGAAAGCTTTTGCCGTATCTGGTAAAATGCGAAATCGTTTCGAACGATCGCGAAGCGCTTTTCCTCCAACGCAACTCGAATTTTTTCGCGATTCGAGTCACGTGAATGGAGGAAAACGGAATTCAATAGTCCCATCGTTGACAGAGAGGACAAATAGAGAGGAAGACAGAGAATAATCGTCCTTCTCCTATCCCTCTGGAGTGGCACGAGGCAAACGAATTATCCAACTCGTGCCGTCCATCGAAATCGGATTATCGTCGATTCCTCTGCACCCACTCCCAATCCCCGGCACCCGCACTGTGTATATCGATTTTCGACGCTCTGTATACTAGCAACTTATTTCCCCCGCGCCGTAAACATTCGGCCCTAAGCATTCGTCGCGTGGATTAATCACGGTTTAATTGGAAAATCTCGTTCGGCAAATAAAGCTTTCGAGGCCCGTGCAAACATGTCGTTCAGGAATGGTCACAGAAATCCTTTTCACGCCCTTTGTATTTATTTTAGAGTTCATAGAAGCGGGAAAAAGAGAGCATTCTTAAATAATTTTAGCATAATATTAAAGAATTGGAATACATTTTTCGCGCGCAATAGGATAACAGATTATTTGTGGAACGTATTAGGTGTACCAATAAGTAATTCATTATTTTTAAATACGTTGATAAATTTATTTTATCAAGGGAAAAATGCAATAAATAACAGCAATTATGTTTAAGGTCAATTAAGTACTCAATTTTGTTAAAAATAAATACTGAATTAAACGAAAGTAGCGGATTATTCATTGGTAGACTTAATAGAATGTAGAATTGATCAACAATACGGATTTTGAACTGCGCGGGTCAGTTATGTGTCTCTAATGCATTGAAAAATTTATCGGAAAGTTGCAAGAATTTCAAGAAAATCGCATAGGAATCGCGCAGTTTAGGAATATCGAAAAAAATTCAGAGAGAATCATGTGTGTTTACAAATTCGCAAAATAATGATACATATCATTTACTAATATGAAACATGTACAATTCTGTTATATAATATCAAAACTTATCGAAACTTATTAAATTTCTGGAAAGTTAAAAGTTATACGCGTATTTTCAACTGCATAAGGGGATCATCATTCTTAACCTTGTATTATTGAAGAATTAATCGTGCTAGCATTATTCTTGCATTTTTGCATTAATACTTAATAGTGTCATTGCATCTCCTGAAATCTTGTCCCACAAATTATGGTACTTTTAATTGTCTGAATCGGTTATAATAATGCGACATAGTGGACTTATTTTATTTCAATTGAATCAATTAAACGTCAAATTCGAAGTGTTTTAAGTAATTCTTAGGTGCTTGCCACTATCTGTAGTTATAAATAATTGGTAACTTTTAATTATCTAATTTTGACATCCTATTTCATCTTGTTCTTATAATATTGTAATCTTTTGTCACATTCAGTATACTATTACCCCAAAAGTAAATAAATAAAGATTAAAAAATATAAATTCCAAAGAATTTGAAAACAATCTTAAATCTTCAACCCTAATTTCCCCCAGTATTTCACTGTGATTTTCGCATAAATTTCTGCAGAATCTGTTGAGAAGACGGCGAAAAATCGTCAGAGCTATGGGGGTAATTAACGAGGCGCTCGAACGTCGTGCGCCAGCCGAAAATTAATATGCCGTTATTGAAGGCCGAGAATTCGTGCCAGCGATAAATTCCGGTCGCGACGTTTCTCCGTGGAGAAGGCGATATTAAACGTAGTCACGGTAGAGAAAAAAAGATGCTTGGGTGTTGGGGAGCGTTCACGGAGCGTATAAAATCAATCGTGCTCGACGAACTCTGCGCCTCCTCGTAATTAGTGTCCTCTGCTAATTATCGTAACGATTCGCCCGCCTCTCGGACCCCTTCCATTATCGCCGTGTCGGAAAAGCGATTATTGAAGATTACCTGGGCCGTGTACCGTTTCATCGTGATTCACAGTAGGCAACGATGTTTCGAGGATTTTTTAAACTACTGGTAAATTGGATTCGTACAGGGAACGGATGTTTCGAGTGGGAGTTTATTGCTTTGCAGATTATGCGAGGTTATTCAGATTTGATAATGTATACGAATTAACCGGCGCCTTTTTCTTTGAAATCTTAACAAATATATCGTCTTGAAAATATTTCTTTCCTTTTAAAGATGAAATTTCCTTGAGTTCTTAATAGATGATAAAAGTCATTTGAAACGATGCAAGTAATTTAGAATTTTATAGTAAAAGGCGTCGTATTAATCTGTTAACCGGGTAATTTCTTAGTCAGAATCTTAGTCAGAATTATTATTGGTTAGAATTTTAACTGTTGCGAATACAAGTATAAAATTACATGCTTTTGATAGAAGTATTGACACTTTAGGAAGTAAGAAATCTTTGGGAATATATGGTATTGCGTCTAGAACATCGGTAATCCGTAGGACGAGTTAACGCGTCATTTCCAGAAACGAGTTAATTTGTATACGTAAATATGAAGAGGGATTTGAAATTACATAATATAATACAGGGATGATGTGTGAAAATTGAAAATCTTTGAAACGTACCAATTTTAGACGCGAAGCTTGAAACCAGTTCATTAAAGCGAAAAATTCGAATTAATAAATCAATAAAACGTGACTGGATCGTTAAGTTGAAGCAGTAAAGATAATGTATAACATCTATTAACCAGGCCATTCGCTACTTTTTTCGACATATCGTTTATGTATTAATATCCGAAGTAATTTCGTCCCAGACTCGCAAAAACCACTAGTTAACTGGTATTTCAAACACAGCTGTCCTTAGACATTTCTTTTTGATCGATTATTGATTTACACTTTCACATTCGAGAATCGTAACTGTAGTCAGCGGCTATAAATCGCAGCATTTACGATGCACTTTTTGTCGAAATTATTCTCACGCATTCGAACGATCTGGACGATAACGCGAATTCAATTTCGGGGAACTCTTGTCCCTCTTATAAAAGTGCGAATGGACCCGGGCGTATATTCAAAAGCTGCGGTAGCGAGGTAAACGTGGAAAATCCTGAATATTCGATACACAAATGCTACTGACGAGGAGGAAAAAGAGAAAAAAAAAACAGATAGGTTTTGGCTGACGCTACAATTCATCCACCCTCGTGATCAAAATAAATTTTCCTAGCACATTCGGCGTTTACTAGGCCATCAACGGACGCCTGTGCATACGTTTTACGAGGGAATGAAACGAAAGTCGAATTTCCATCTTTTTCAACGTTATCTTGTTCCCCTTTTTCGAATAGAATAAAAGAGGGTAAGAAGCAGGGTATCTATCCAACCTTAAAAGGGTCCCTCGGACCTTCGTTTTGTTTTGCAAATATTCGCTATAGAAAGATGAACTCTATTGGCCTTGTAAATCTCAGCGTCCGTTTCTACGTCGAGCAAATAATAGACTTCTATTTACATGGTCCGATGCCGCTTTCTCATAGTTTTTTTTTTGCCCGGATGTAAAAACTCTGCCCCGTAAGGTAGAAACTGATATTCTATGCGGAGATTGCGCGCGAGAATCCGGTAATTATGCGTATTGCACCGTTGCAATCATGTGATCGAGTAGAAAGGGAAACGATTTCGTAAGTTCTCTTTCTTGCTAAAATTCGTGAGGCTTAAATCACACACGAAGTACAGAATAGTATGTAAGAGTAAGAAGAGTAAGATCTATCATATTATGGGACTTTATATCACGTGGTCTGAAATATAGACATCTAAAAAAAAAAAAAAACGGAATTTTGCGGAAGAATATCTTCCACGTTGTTATTACCTTAAATGGAATTCAAACATTTCTAAAGTATTTTAATATGCAAAGTATAAACGCAAACACAAAAGCTATAGATTAACTATAACTAAGATAAACTATAGATACAAAAAGGTCCGATTCTTATTTCTACTTTTAGCCTCCTTTTATAATGTTCAAACAAGTGAAACGGCTTTGAGAAAATATTGTAAGAGCTACTTTATGGTGTCAGCCATTAAACATTGTCTGTTTTGTTATTATTTCTTCTTTGGTATCATTGCGAATCAGCATATTGCAGAAAATGATAGAACTATTAAAAATCCATTATCTATTATTATCTCCTTATTCAGTTTGAATGGAAATAATTAATTGCTGCTAAGACTATGATTTATATATACATTGGCTATATCAGCGAGGCTAGTCGAGTAGATAATCGAGTTGTCGGAATACTTTGTAGTCCGTATGCAAAATTTTATTGTTTATTCGCAAAATTTCAAGACGATCCATCAATTTGCATTGCATTGCATAACAAACTCACAGACTACACAAAATAGGCAAATTAAACTAATCATAGAAGTCAGCTCAATATTAGAGATTAGTTCCAACTGATACTAGTAAAACAAAAGAATGAAGTATTACTGAAACTGTATGGTTCCCGTTCAGTTTTCCATTTTCTACAGATTATGCATACTTTAGAACTAAATTTTACTAAAGTCTCCACGTAATAACAGGATCGCTGCTTTACTCGCTCCATTACGGCGCTTCTTTTCTAGCAGCGGAAGAAAAAAATAATAAAAATTCCTGCGGAATAAACATCTTGTAAGCCTGTTATAATGTAGACCTTTCTCGTGTAGCACGCGCGGACGCGTTAATTAAAAGCGTGGGCCCGCGACCCGCCGACAAACTTGCCTCTATTTGTTGAAGCTGAACGCAAAGAACAACAAACGAGCGCACGACTGCAAGAAAATAGACAAATCATACCATCGCGGTGGCTCGACGACGCAAGACCGAGCTTTTTAAGTCGTGTCGGACATTAATCCGACCCCGAAGGCTTGCATTTGTTAATTCACCAAGAGTTTTCCACCGAGTATTTTCTTCTTCAACTGCGATACATCTTACTCCAAACGTCGAAGGCGAAGGAAGTTCACGGAAACGCGAAGCAGATCGCTTTTCACGCGTCACCAGCCGATCCATCAACTTCAGATCGCCCCCAGGCTGGCCAAGAATAACGCTGAAAGCGGGTTCGAACCGCCCATTGTTCCCGGTTGCTCCATTCCAAATGCGTAACGGCTTTTTGTTAGTGAATCCGTTGGTTTTGTTTTTTTTATTGCTCAGAGGAATGCGCTTTGGTTTCCATTTTGCGGAACGAATGGAAGGCAGAAGGATTGGCAAAGGGAAGTTTCCGATAAATATCTACTGGAATGCTTTATACAATTTTGGAGCATCGGTAAATTGAGGATCGATTTGGAAGCATGGAAAAAGGAAACTTGTAGTAGGTCAATTTTTAATGCAACGAGTGTAAAGATTTATTGTTAAATAGAAAATTTGTAATGAATACCTATCGTGATCGATTTCAGCTTTGAAGCGCGAAATAGAAAATTGTGAAAACGATTATTTAATCCTTTCACTGCGGCAGATTTTATTGGAAGAATATGAAGAAGTCGAAATATTAAATTGTTTCGCGTTAAATCTGTATTTTTCATGCTCTTTAAATGGCATAGAATTCCAAGCGCTTCAAGACTGTAGTTCTGCTTTTGATTATCGAGATTAGTCGGTAGAAAATACCAACAACGCACTATGACTAACTTTTTCGAGCACCTATAGGCGCCAATAGGATTGAAAGGGTTAAGGGAGAGTGTTTGTACATTTTTCAGTAGATTAATTTCTTATTCTCAAGTAATTATGTAACGAGAAGCATAAAGACTTACCTAATGGCAGTAGGGAAAGTGATTATTCATCGGATCGTCAAGGCTTGATATAAAGTTGATGGTGAAAGCAGTGACATTTAACAACAATGTTCCCATTTTAGTATTCGTCGTCCATGACCTACGTTTGACATATTATTTTCCTCCGGTTTGCTTTCGCGTTATCAGAGGTTGGAATTCTTAAATACTGCTAGTAGCTCATCGTGACCTTTACTAGAAGCTGGCATTTCCTGGTATTCTGTAAACATACCAATTTAATTCCGCTACCATATTATCCACCGTTTAATTCTCTTTCCTTTTGTGTAAGCTCGTACCTTCCGCGAAAACTCGGTCTCAAACGAATCGAAAAATATTATTTCTGCGCGAATGACTGAGGATGACTGAACAAATTCAGCAACAGTCTGAAAAAACACGCCACTTAAAAATAACTCTATAGGCGTTTTATTGTTGGTGGAAATATAAAAATGTCAGAGTTAAAGGTATAATAAACAGTACAGAAGATCCGTAAGATACTTACGGTAGTTAGTTACTCAAAATTTAATTGAGAAAATGTGCTTATGCTTTTACTTAAAACTCATTTTCGACGAAAGGTCTACTTAATTTAACAATGTTAAATTTGCCAATTTTGTGTATCCTTTTCTCAAAAACTATGAGATATTGAAACTAAATTTTAATCACAATTTTAACCGAATGCACGCATAAATGCTTGTGTGAGTTTTACTATACCTTGTTTCGTTCGTTACTAGAAATATGTTTCTACCGAAAAATGGGTATGTTACGAAAACATTTAGTATTTTTTGAAAAATTACATTTAACCTTCTAGGCAATACTTCTAAATTGTAACTTATGAGTATGCATAAGGTCTGAAAAATATGTAGCTAAAATTTGCTTGCAATGTCTCGTACAATTTTTTGAAAACAAGATGTATTAAATTGGCAAATCTACTATTGGTAAAATACAGCGAATAATGAAAACATCGGCAATAAATGTTACATAAACTTGTCCAATTTTTCTTTAAATTCGAGCACATTTATTTAATAGCATACATGTAATTTAATTCAAAGAATCGCAATGCGTTGTATGATTTTCGCATAAAGAATTATTTATTGTTATACCATTTGAATATTCTCCTTACTCGCTGTAGGTCTGCCCATTCTTCTTTAACATCTTTCCAAATATACACAAGAATAATCCAAATTGAATCTCTGTGTAAAGAATGGAGGAGTCGAAAATTTCTCCTCTTTTGTGCAGAAGCGTTCAAACACGCGTTGCAACCTCGATGCATTAAGATCGGCATAGTTGTGACGCAAGCGGGGTTTATTGATTCGTAGAATCCAATATAACGAAGCCAAGCTTGGGAGGGATATCTGCCGTGGTTTTATAGGCCGCTCGTATTGTTAGCAAAAATCGTCTGAGCTCGCTTTTAACGATCGATTTCGAGTGTCCCTGTGATTCGACAGCTCCCACAGATTTCCTCGACCCATTTTCCTCGAGCTTCCTCCACTGCGAAACGTTGCTCAGCAAGAACATAACGATCCGCGTTTGCTCTTTATGTAATCGATTATGAAACGAAGAAACTTGCTTAGCGTGTCTCTCAGTATTGAAGCATTATTAATCACAAACTGCTGAGGTGTAGTCAAAAGTTACACCCGGTTCTATGTAGCGTCTCGTCTGATCAGTGACGGTACTTTTCTACTGAAACCTTTGAATTAGTTAATGCCGAGTGAAAAAGTCGAGTTATAGGGCAAACACTAAGTTAAATTTATTGGTTCGTGGTTCCATGTTACGTTTTATATTGATTTCGCTATGGTTAAAAGACGTATAATGTAATTTCAACGGGAATTGCACGTTTTTATATATTATGTACGTTAAGAAAGGAGAAGTATAAAATGATCATTTAACTCTTTCGCTACGAATACTTATAAATTATACGATACATTACGCCATAATTAATTACTCCAAAAGTATTTCCATAAATATAATAATCGATAACTGAAACACACTTTCTTCGGCTCTTGTGAGAATTTAAAGTGTTATATATTTTAAACGGGAGAAAGTTGTCTTTAATCTGCTTTATTTAGAATTAAATGTAAATTGTATTGACGAAAATAAGTAGAAAACCTTAAATTTTAACTTTTGACGAAATTTACGCGCGTCTTCATAGCAGTGTCAAGAAAGTGCAATGGGTTAAAGTATCGTAGCGGAAAGGTGAAGATTCTAAACACTATTGTTATACTATTTTATAATACTTCATATCGAGCCCACCTTTATTTCACGAACTTCTTATCTACCTTACAACTAAAACTCTCTGACGGAAAAACGTGAAGAAGCCCTGAAATTTCTTCTTCTTTCATGTGCCTTTCCCAGCCCATTGCGCAAAGAGAACACAGAAGAAGGGGTAGCAATTATTATATTTCAAGGGCGTTTTGCAGCACGATCACGAGATCCTTCTCTGAACAGGGAACAGGGATGCGACCATGTTTACCGTAATAAATTTCCATGCGACGTTATTGCTTGTTCCAAGCCCGTTACCGAGTGTAACAGCTTTTATTTCACCTTGGCTCCGCAGTTGAGGGGTTGCATTTTTCGAGGGTGTGCAGGATGAAGAGGAAGGTGGGGCCAGGGCTCGTTAAGGGCTCTCGAGGAAAATGACAGGGTTGCCAAACGAATCTCGAGCTAGCCTGTAGTCAGAGCGTAATTTTAACCCTCGTCCGCGTGTACCTGCACCTGTATGTCGACCGGTCATGTGTTTGCTTTGGCAATTTTACCTTGTTTTATCGCCACTCCTCGCGCGATCGAAATTATGAGACTTTGCGACGTTTCGTGCTGGTCACCTGTACAAACACACACACACACGCGTACACGGTGGAAGTATATATATATATTTTTGTTAGGGTTACGTGACGAGCGTCTTTATTTTCGCGTTCATGCTACACGGAACCCTCTGGAGCTACGATATTGGTAAACATGCAGCCTGATTAGGTCTGCAGACGTCTATTTAGTGGCCCTGTCGCGGTTAGAATGGGAACGTTTCTGGAGATTGATCGCTATACCTTTTAATTTTGTGGGTCAGGTCTGTATGAGAGCGGTGTGATAAGATTTAAAGGAAATTTTGCATGGAATAATGCTAAATCGCGATGGCAGAATGTATACTTAATAATGGTGGAGGGTTGAAGTTGCCGAAGCAATTGGCATTTAACTCGAAAGTACGCAATGAAAGAATTGAGGCTTTTAAGGCACGACATCAAATAGTTTTTGGTATTCTGTGACCGTAAATCGTTTTTTTAACCCTGTATGAAATTATATAATTTACAAGTTATGTACCCATTTGTATACATTTTTTGAACCTATTTTATTTTATAATTATTCTAGAGTTGTATCTGATTAGCATACTACTGTATTAATAGCAAACGATTCCATTGATAGCAACTATTATTCTCCAGTTTTCGGATCAAAGATAAAAGAGACTTCAATCAATTATAATTCTTTTTACTGAACCAAACAAAATTCCGGTTGTAGAGAGTTAAAAAATATGCCAGGTTTACTAAGCATTGCAGCCAGCTTTGTTAGAGACCCAAATGGCATAAGTGCGCAAGTTTGCACATACGTAATTCTGTCCCGAAGTTCGAAATGAAAGATTAAATATCTGTTCACAAACATGAAAATGTCCAAAAAATAGTCCAAAAAAGATTTATCCCAATAAGGAAATTTTTTTTTTTCATAGGCAGTCGTTAATTTATTGAATAAAAACTAAGCTGCTATGAAAAATTGCGTACTTGAGACTTGAATGCACTATAAAAATATCCATTTCATTTTATACCATTGAGTAAAATGAGAATGACTATTCTCTTCGGAGGAAGAAGCTTTTACCTTAACAAATTCCCCTTTGCAACGTTTATTTTCGTAAGGAACGATAACAAACTTCAAAATCCTCTTACATTATTAATTAACAAAAATTGTGCCAACCTCCGAAGCAAAAAGCTGTTGATACTCTCGTGTTAGAAATAAAAATTTCATCAATTAAAACTGTAAATCCTCGTAAAGGAAAGCCGACGAAGTCGATATGCAAAGTGAACACGAGCAAGATACGGGGCGCCATTGAAGCGTAGTTTATTCGATGTCACGTAAAAGTAAAAGTGAATAAACGGAGGAAAATTCTGCAGCACGTTAAACGTGTATCGTGGAATGTAGGAGAGTAACGTGGAGTGACCTACTAACCCGTTTTCCATGCGATTTACACGACCCTCCAAGTTCAAAGTGGTTGAAGCAAGTCGTGCATAAGCATTATCGGCTATAGCCAGCCAGGTGCTTCGCGTCGAGTTCTAAACGAAGCCTTTCGTTAACCTGACGGCTCCGTCACGGGCCCCGACGACTTGCTAAGAAGATCGTTAAAAAAGTTTCGATAATTACGGTCTACAGTAAGGTTTCGTTAGCGTGTACTTCGTTGTTGAGTTTCAGGATTACTTTACTAATTGGCGCAGTTTTGATAGCTTGAAAAATTATATTAAGTATAAAATTACTTCGATGCTTTTATCTTTAACATTTTTAGAAATAAGAAAAAAGCATTCGATGGAACGACAATTATTTTAACTATTAAGACTCTGATTTATTTCTTTTTTTTTCTTCTTCTTCTTTGCGAATAGATGTTACATTTCGCATACGAAGACATCAAATTTTAAAAAAGTTCTAAGGTATACATATAAATAGAGGTTTCTAAGTATTTAGCAGAAAATTTTTTTATTACATTGTTGGTAAAACTATATCGCAAAGTAAATAACAAAACGAGTCGTTATTTTTGTTGGCAGACATTTTGTACGGTTTTTCTTGCACTCGGAATTTCGGAAAATTGTTTTGACGATTCGCCAATGTTGTACCAATTTCGTCAGCTTGCTCTCAAGTTATTTATGACTGAAATTCAAGCATCATCTTTGTGCAACGTAAAAAATTATCTTCAGAAATCTAAATATATAAATTTCAACGTTCATCTTAGAATACACTTTGCTCATAAAAATATTGGAAGAAAGTAAGAACTCTTTCACCAATTAGTCGTTACAACGAACAAATACAGAAGGTTTTCTTAAAAATTTTGGTTTAATTCCATTTTGATTAAACCTGTCGCGGAATTTTATATAAAATCTGAAAATCTTGCCAATTTTATTATGTTGCTATCACTGCTTCAATTGGACTACTCCAAATAAATTATCGATAGCTTATGAATTAACATACAGGCTGTTCTCGAGAAATTGGATCACCTAATTACTTTCTACGTTACTTAAAAACTTTACTTAAAAATTACCACGAAAATATTTTTGGAGGAATCTGTGACATGATTCAAATTACGTACGAGATACTTTTTGTATTACAGTCGCGAAAGGTAACGAAGTAACCTGTTCTCAGCGAGATATTCTGAACAATGCAACAGCTTATCAATTAATTACCCGTAGCAGACGAATAACGAAGAATCGTCTCATCAAAGTTTATTAAATCTTCCGTCGTCTTCTGCAGAACCAAAGACAATTTGTCGACGATTTGTTAATTAATTATCCACGACAGACGAATAGAGAAGAATCGCTGTCACAAAATTTCATTAAAATTTGCATAGAATTGTAGAAAACTGTCGAAAGTCTCGCCAGTTTTATCAGCTTTCCGTCGCACCTCCAATTTAACCTCTTAGAAAATTTATCGATAATAACCGACCACATAACTAAAAAAACTTCATCAACAGAGGCCAGAGCTTATCGCGTATATCTTTTTAATCACGACACGCGTGACGATCGTAGCTCGTATACTCGATCTTGAAGCAGAAGCGAGTTACGATCGGCGACGGGATTAAAACGATCGTAAAAAGCGAACCAGACAGATATTAGCACTGAGAGTATTATCGGCGGTTCTCAGGAAACGTAGCGAATTGCGTTGTTGATAAATTTATTGGCGGAATTTCGTGGGTTCGTCGTTATTGTCGCGAGCTACGTGCTTCCGCGAGCCATCCGATTCGCTGGTAGATAAGAGCATGCGACACGAATGGCGTAAAACTTAATGGATCCATGTGGTCCGTTGTTTTCTACTCGCGTTTGCTTTATGTACGCGATTCAAGTAACGAGCGTCGTAAAGGAATGGTAATGAAACGCAAAGAATGCACAGGGATTACGCTTCGCATAAGTGGTGTATGCACATGATGCATTCGAGATACGACTTCAGTGATTTTTTTTACTACTTTTAGTGTCCATTGCTTTAATACTTTGAAATTTTTACGGGATGGAGTTTCTTGCGTCGAGAAGTTTTTCTATTTTATGTTCAGTGTTTTAAATTACGGTGTATAACATATACATACACGGGGATCTCTACTATAGTGGACAAACTGAATGAACATAAACGACAAGTTGAAGTAAGGAAAAAATGTTTACATAGTTTCGTTGCAAGATTATAGGCAAATATTGTGTCTGTACTTACATATCACTTAATGTGTGAAAATCGTTGATTATGTTTAAATTGTCGTTTTAAGATGGCCACTAAAATTAAAGGAATTGTTTCGGAATTCTGCTGCATCTTAGCAACCAAATTATTGATTTACCGAATTAGTTCTTCACATGTATTAATGTCTATACTATACCTTTGCAACGAAACATTTGCAAACAAACTTTGTAGAACATATTTTCCTTATTTTCACTTGTAATTTACGCAGTAATTACTTATTAAAAAATTACTTATTGTAATTACTTATTAAAGTTTGACTTAATTCTGAGTGTAAAGTATTGCTACTTACAATGGTTTTTAATCATCGATTTATTGAATATTGCTTTCGATGATTTTTCTCATTTCTTAGGAAATTTGTCGAGTTCTTCTTCAAAACAATTTCGGATACGCTTGTTTAAAGAAATTTAAGAAGCAACGTTACTTATGGGATAGCCTAATATATAGGAGCTGCGGAAAAATGTGGGACCCAAAGGAGAAATGAGCCTCTCGAAAGTCCAGAGGCGGATTTAGGTGTAGGCTAAGTAGGCTATAGCTTAGGGCAGCTACTTTTATGGGGCGATGGTTTTTGGGGAAAATTTCGTTGTAGGTTTTTCCGTACACGGTAAAAAATCATACGATTTTAATTAATTTTACAATTGATTTTTATGCATTTGTGCAAAAATTGCAAAATAACCTCGATATGAAAAATTCTGTAAAATATCGAAGGAATAGTAGATGTCATCATTTTTAAGGGATGAAATAAATCTGAATTAGGATTACATTTCTTTGAATGCATTTCTAACTTTTCGATTTCGCATAAAAATCTGCTATCTCTAATAAATTAGAAAGTGCTCTAGAAAAATATAATATTATCCCATAGAAAGTTCCAGTTGAGATAATGTGTGTGAATTCACGATTGCATGAACACTTGTGCCTGTTTCGTTGGTCGGTTGTTATCGCACAGGGCGCTTAAGTCGAAGACTAATCGCGTAGAATAATCGAGGAGATTATTACGATCACACGTGCGGATAATTTAATTGCTGATGAGTCCAGTAATAAAAAATGACTGGCAGCATTGTGAAAAATCGTATAACTCTGCAGAGTAATTCAGCATCGTATTGCCCATATCTGTAAATCGTGCAAAATTAGACTTCTATTTTCGTACCGTTACTTATCTACGCGATAGAGGATTTGATTGATTAATTCTGATGTAATGAATCAGAGATTTGGATAAATCCTTCGTCGAACGATAATCAATTGCAAGAATATTATATTGCCTTTGTTTATTTTCTAATATCAAGTATAAGAATGCAGGATATCATTGAGTCTGCCACGTGTTTGCAGATAATCGAAAGTATGATATAATTACCAGATTTATTAATCTTGGAGACGTTTTTCACTACTCTTCATTCACTGATCCGTGTACAATTACTGATTCATGTTTGTATTACAATTAAGGTATTCAGTTTCATGTTACATTTGTTTAAATTAGTAGTAATTTAAATATAATGCCGGCGATTCGACGTTGATTATATAATTGACGCTTTTGTTGCGATCGTCGCTAATAAAATTAACGTGCAATTGCATGCATCGTCTGCCGGTGTACATAATATCGTATTACGTTCAACAAAATTTCAGACAAACTTCATCATGATTGCATTTTAATTTTAATAAACACCCAATCCGATATATAGTCATATTTATAATTTATTTCAAGTACTATGAACCCGAACAATTCCAAGCAATATTGGAACTTTTTCTGAGCTAATGTCAGGGCAAATTCAAGTAAAATAATAAATGTTAAAACGTTTAAAAATGTAAGATACTTCAACCCTTTCGGAGCTAATGGGATAATACGTACATAATTAATCCTGAGACTCATTGGAACGTATAATCCCATTGTAAACAATTAATGAGACTCTATTTTCCATTTTGAAAATTACAATAAAGTATTTTTGAAAAATTCAATTATATTATATTCCGTCTAATACGTCATTAATTTTAAATACGTTTTAATAATCGTCTCGTACTTCATTTTATTCTAATAATACGTCATTTTTAAATGCTAAACACGTTATTAGATTTTAAATGTATCATTAATAGAACAAATAGGAGAAAACTAATTGTTGCATGCTCTGTTAAAATAAAAATCGTAGTGTATGCGTTCATGTTGTATTCTTAACGAAATTTCTGATATGGAAAAAGGTAACTGGTTAATATCGAGTAGTCTTCTTAAACCAAAGGTCAAAATTACTAAATATCTTTCGCAAACTTTATTAAAAGCAAATAATAAGAGTCTAGTAGATGTCTAAGCACTTCCCAAAAATATTTTAAACACGAAAATTCTTTAACCTCATCTCAAAATCCCAAATTACTAAATTTTTGAAAGAATGTTTCTCATCTGAAAAGACTTCTTATCTAAGAATTTAATCTTTTGCGATATTCCTAACCATTTCCCTTGCGATTTTCTCACTAGCTACAATGGATTAGCTATTCACGGCATTAACATTGTGTCACCTAGTACTAAATACAGTAATACCACAATTACTTTGTATTTAACAATCTTTAATCTTATATAGCGAAGCAGTAGTTGAAGTTCCAATTAAACTCAATCGCAAATGCAGCGTTTTTTCGTTGTATTTAAATCGTATCCTCATCACGAGTGAGATTCGTCATTGTAAGGCAAGGTGTTAAACCCATCTCAAAATTAAATAATATCTACATCATTACAAAAAAAAAGGTTTTTAAGTAACACGTTAACATCGAGTAAAATCTTAAGTGTATCCTCCAAATAAAAAAACACTCAATCATTAACCACTTCGGTACGGCGCTCACCGGCCTCGAAACCTTGCCCACAATCGACACTCATAATCCGCACGATATTTTGTACTGTGCATTGACGACGAATCCGTTTTGCTCTTTCGCAGAACTGTGATGAGGAAAGCTTTGAAGCACCGAAAGCTTGTTTTACATTACAGGCAGCTTTACTTGTAATGTAAATCAGCATAGCGTATGTTTTTATTACGGCATTTCTAAATGTTCAAAATGTCGACTATAGTCAACGCTCGACTGCGCGCATTGATCTGTGTCTGTCGCCTATAGTCGACACTCGTACCGAAGCGGTTAATAAAAGTTTCACGTACAAAGAGTCCGATTAACCTTTTGCGGACGAGAAGTAATGACAACTCGTGCGAGTACTTCAGTTTTGAATTCCACGACTTTGAGTTTTCACGCTTATGAGTTCCAAATCATTCAATTTCCAACGATTTCAAATGTTTATTATTACGTTAAGTATTCATTGCATTAAGTTTTGTGCTTTAAAAGTCGACATGGTTTCGGAAAGCCAAAAAATGATCAGGCGACTATTTGTCGACGCTCGTCCGCAAAGAGTTAATATCGAATAATATTCTCACTATCATCCCAAAAGCCAAAAATACTCGTTAACTAAATATCGTTTTCATTTCCATGCCATATGGGAACGTCGCCCAAAATCTGGTTCGCCTGGGAAGTGAATCGGTTCGAGCTCTTATCAGTAGGCACTTTGCGCGCGTGCACGCACCGTGCGCGGTTATCACGATGTAACAGCTCCATCGCGATGAACGTGGCCGTACGATATTACGCAGCCGCGATGCGGCCAAGCAGAGAAGGACAACCGGATACCGATATCGCGACGAGGAAGAGGGACGGTGAAACGTTATCGCAGAGACGGTATCGCGCGCTTACAATCCGAATTTCGTGATAGCATCGATCGTGAACCGCAACCCTTAACCTGCTGGGGTTATCTCCCCTGACCGTGCACGCCGTGTTCTTTCTCCTGTGATTTCGTTGCCACATTAAACGTTCCGCCGCTTTTTCCTCACGAACGCCTTACCTCTGTTCCAAGATATTTACTTATTTCTCAAAATTCCTTAGCTCTCTTTTTAGCATCTTTGGAGCAAAATATTTTTGTAGAATATATTTCTTTAAATTTTCCTTTTTTTTTCTGATAACCCCGTTTTATAATTAACAATTGTTTCAGTGAACGTTTGGTATTTCTTTTAATAACTTCCAATCTTATAACCCAGAGGCAAAATTAGAGTTCAAGTTAAATTTCATACTTAAGCTATGCATTTTTGTTTGAATGCATGCCATAATTCATTGCACGAGTGTGACTCGTTATTTTAGGGTAAGGGGTTTTAAAACTGATAAGATTATGTAAAACTATAAAACTTTTCTAACGGAGAAAGGATCTGGTTGAATTGAATAGATTTTGGTTAACTTTCTATAATAATCTGTTAAAAACTTAAAGTTTTATTTAATTTTGCTGTATTTGTTTCTCTTTTAATATCGCCTATAATAGAGAAGAAGAATGTAAGCGTTTGTTTATGCATCGTACGCACACAGCAATCAAAGGGTTAACTCTGCAAACAATTTTTGTCAGCATAAAGTTTCTTTTAAATTCAATTTTATATTTCATTCTTCTCTTCCCATTTTTAATACTGCACGCGCGAGTGGAATGACTTTTCGTTTACGGGCGAAATTTCGGTACAAATGAAGCACTGGCCAACGAAAGATAATTAATTTGGCGAAGCATATTTTTCGGCCACCTTGTTTCATCTTTTATGGCGTCGCCTTTACGCGTCGCTGCGGTGGCGGATTAAAATTTTAGAAGCAATCACGAATCACGCCCGGAAAAAGTTTACAGTATAAGTTAGAGACTGTGTTGCGTTTTCTACGCCATAAACCTCGAAGTCGTAAAATCTTCCACTAGACGTAAAGCGTTAAATTTGTGCCGCGTTAAGTTAACTGTAAGCAATTTTCGCCTATCGTTAATTTCGTTCAAAATTTTTTCTAACGCAGCCGGTTAAATTCATCTCCTTATATAAATCTCCCAATATAATGTTTAATTCATTTGGTTAATTCACATCTTATATATGTGTCAATAATTATGAAAGTAGTGTAAGTCAACAAAATTAAAAAAATAGTTGAACTTCTTACATATTTCGCGTTCCGTTGATTCCATTCTTTCCTTTTCACTTACACCACTTTCATAATCACCTGTACGTATATCCGTTTGTCTAATGAATTCCTACTAATGTAAATGAAAATCCGACGGATTTGCTTTAAAGGGAAACGTGTTCATTTTTTATAAGTTTGTCAGGTGCCGCGTTTAATTGATACACGTCTACGAATTAATTGGAACGAGGGAATGAAAAAAAAGTGGAGGAACGAAGGAACGGAATAATTGTTGTGCTCCTGTTAGTGTCGTTATCGGCAGGACTCGCGTCATCGTGGAAATTGACATCTGTCGCAACTTGTCTCCTCTCTGTTCGTTACGCGTTTCTGCCTGTAATATATAAAACTGCACGATTTCTGTCTCGTTTCATACAATTTCCCGGATTAACCTCGATCACCATTATCGATCCCATCGCATTTTTATTTATACTTCGCCGCCAGTTATTTCAGTACGCGCAGAGCGTTCGATCGTGAGAATTTTTTCAGAATTTCTCTTCTGAACTTTTTATAACTTTCCCAGAAATTTCATTTCAGTAATTTTGCAAACTAATCCAGTGCCTTTGTTTCCAAAGTTTCGATGCAAAACTACCGCCTGTTTTCAGATGGACAATTCTTTGGTTGCTTGAAAGTAGCAGAAAATATGATTCAGAATAATGAAAACCATATTGAATATTAATGTATTTAACGTTTCGAATTTTCTGAAAATTGACACCGGAAATTCGTTTTTTTTTTGGTATCCCTCTTTTTTTGTGGCGATTTTCTTTCTCTGGAAGTTTTTGTTCTAAAATTCTGATTTTATGTTTTCCTATCGTTTTCTGGTATTTCTTTTATTTCGTTGAAATCTTCGTCTTGAAATTCTATTTCCCAGGGTTTCTAACTCTAAGTTTTTATATCTTTTGCTGAAATTTTCGTTCGTATTCTAGAAATGCATTTCTCTCTGCTATCTCGTTCCCTGTGGATTCCTTTTTCAGAAGTTTATCTTCTTTCTTACCTGGAAATATTTTTCTTACTTCAAGTGGACACTACAGTTTTGTAAGAATTTAAAATTATACGTAAAACTACAAGTTTCTCACTTCGTTCACAACCATATACTATTTTTCAAACTAATCCCCTGTCACTGTTTCATAGTACGAAATACACACAGTAAATCTATCTATACTAAATTCACACCTATATCTTCTGCAAGATTCATCAAATGCCTGTGCAAACATGTTTCCGTATCTATCTTGCGCGAGTTTTCACCTAGTCACGTTGATAGTTTAACTTTAAAAGGAACCTGCGACTCGAAACTTATGACATTTTCCATAGGGAAATATAACACAGTGACACGCACCTAAGTACGTCAGTTTTTCGCAAACATATGTACAAAACCGTGCCAAATTGTTTTCCACAGAAGTGCGTTACGCAATTGATAATTTATTGCGAATAATTGCACGTGGATGCCGTGCTTGTTGCATCACTGCATTTGCATACAAAAAGGTGTGCATCGTGCGACATTTGCCTTGGAAGTATCACCCCATTGCAGAATAAAATTCCCTTGATAGAAATATTAAACAGCTGCAAAAACGTTATTCGCCTTATGGATATTTTGAATAAATTTTGGAAACAGTTTTCTTCACATTTGTACGCATTTTTCAATGTTATTTATAACAATTTCGCATCACTTTGAAAGTTGCATGGTTCCATTTTTGTAAGTCTTTGATTTATTGCTAAAGGAAAATTTATTGATTTACAATTAGATCAAATGAATCATTAATAGTAAACTTTAAATGATTGTAGAATTTTTTTTAAATATCTGATTAATGGTAAATTAACAAAACCTTTCATAGGTTATCTTTAAAGTATACAAAGGACATTTATATTTGTAGTGCCATAGAAATTACGTTATGCTAAATAATATACGACTTCCAAAATCGATGAACATTTCTATTGATTCAAAGGCTTGAAATTCGAAAGCTTTAAAATTCAAACGCTTAGAAAACCAAAATTCGAAGACTAGAAAATCCATTGAAAGCTTAAAAATTCAGATGCTTGGAAATCCAAAAGCATGGCAACTCAAATGCATGAGAATCTAAAACCTTTAAAATGTGTAATAATTTAAAGCTACAATCGATTAACAGAAAAAAATCAGTGTTAACTAGTCTAATAATAAGTAATCTGCGTGAAAAAGTAATATAGAAGATTCACTTATCTTTTGTAACAAAATCTCTGTCGTTCGAATAATTATGAGCGATACTGTATCAGACTTTTAATTTATTTTATAATTAAGAGTTAAAGTCACTTGTTGGCTAAACAGCTTAATTCCCATTTGATTAATCGTGTGAGGCACTGTATTTTCGAGATAACACTTTAAAGCCTTCTTACGTGTAGCATTTGGCAGGAATCAAGGCCTCAATAAACAAGCAACCTAAAACTAGGCCTCTGTCATCGAAATATGAAATTTGTGTTACCTCTTTAGATAATCTATCTAGCGCATGATAATAATTTACGCGATTTAATTCGCTGTGGCTATGATTGCACAGTAAGATATAAATCAAAAGATTTTCCACTTCTGAATTATCTGATCGCATAAAATTCGAGTGTTTCGTGATTCTAATAGCGATTCTATGTCTTCAAAAGACGTAAGAACTTTTGTAATCTTAACCAGCAGACCTTCATTACCCTCTACTTCAAATTTATCTTTACCTTGTATTCATACGCAAACGTGTCCGAAATTATACAATATTTTTAAGTATCTGCAATACAATTACATAATTATCTATAAACAGCACAAGTGTCACTAATGACTTAAACTCAGTAGAATTTGCCTGCTTGCTAATAACTATTCTAATCACATAAACCTCTTTGCCAATAACATTAATACTCTTAAATCTCAATTATACAGGTATTTATCTAATTAGTGTATAATCGTCTTAAATTTTACATCACTTTCTTTCTTACTTCTTTTATTTATTTTATTATTTATATATGTGTGATTGTTACCGTTTTTCTTTTTTCGGAATGGGTCTTATCCATTAATAAATAAATGAATAAATACATTTTTTCGAAATCTGGAAGACCTACAGAAAAGTTGTATTCCACGTTTGTTTCATTTTTAAACGTAGAATCACATTTTATCCAGTTAAACCATACATTTTGCCACTTCCTGTATAATTAATCACCGCTGCGAAAATCTCACACAGCAATTGGCAGCTGATTAGCAGCTGCAACCAGCTTACAAATTATTTTTCCTGCTGCTTTTTATCGCCAACTCGAACATGCACTTTTTCTCTGTTAAATTAGGGTAAATGATCCACGTACTGTCACTGTTCCTATAACTGCCACTTGAATTCGTTTATTCAATAGCAAAGTAATGTATAACGAATCGTAAGTAAAGAAATTTGCATACTAAATTTGGACTTCGGTTTACGTAACAACACATAGACATCGTATATTCGTTTACACTTAATATTTATAAATAAATATTATAATAGGAAGTAAATTTGCTGTTGACCATTAAAACGTGACCAATATGATTATAAAGTATGGAACGTGTCATAATTCATTAAAGCGATACGTTTACTATATATCATACATACATCTGTTACACAAAGTGACGTGCTAATATATGTAAAACGTGTTTCGATTCAAATGAAAAGTTTTCAAGTGACAGTACGAAGGACATTGGACTTTGTTGTACATTTTCAATTACGTAAGTAATGAATTTATTATATTGAACATGTAAGAATATGTTCGTAAATAAAAGAGCGATTGAACAATATTATGCTTCCAAACTGGAACGATCTTTATCTTGAATACGTTCTTATAATAGTTAAATAAAGTTACGCGCGAACTTTAAAGTGGCAGTAATTGTTGCATCTTACCCAATACTCCTCCCCCGAGGCCGAAATTAGGATTCTCAGCCCCGTTCGACTTATCGATTCCCAACCCACTGACCCAGATCCCACAACTCCATGTCAGACACATAAAACAGCAGCTCGGACGAACTCTGTCGAACTCGGTCAACTGTCATCAAGCCATCGCTAAGTCCTCTCGATTGCCCTCAGGAATTCCCCGTTCAAACAAACGCAGAACAAACGAGTGGGATTTACGATCGATAGACAGATCGTTGAACCATTTGCTATCACTGTTCGTTTCCGCCGGTCGTCGGACGATCGGAACTCGTGAATCGTTAAAATGGACCGATTCTCTCGTTCGGATATCTCCGAACCGGGGTCTGAAGTCTGTAACGTCGCGGTAATAGATCGAATCGATCGTTCAACGTCGAACGAAGCGCGTAACCCTTGAAAGGAACCACACGTAGTTCGACGTGGCTCCGCAACGTAATTATTTTCCGTTGGACACGCTGATATATGGGCCGAGCGTAATTTCTAGTCTTTTTGCGAACGTTGCAAAGGTCTGACGTGTGCTCCTTGGGGTCTATTGTAACCATGGAGCACCGTCTGACGATGGTTAATTAACGGAGAAGCGATTTTGCGATCGGCGAGCAAGCGAGACTTGGAGTATTTCGCCGTTATCGTGTGGCGCGAGATAAAAATTTGTTGCTAAGCGATAACACGGAAAGACATTTTCCAACGGGACATTCCACGTTACTTGGAAGCGTTACCCAACGTCGATAAGTGCTTTTTTCCTTCTGGAGCAGCGTAGTTGCGTCACGGGAAACGATCTTTATCTTGGTGCTTCTGTGGCTCTTGCAATATTCTGCGTTGTTTGTTTGGAACGTTTGGAAGAGTATTGCAATGGTTTTGAAAAGTTTCCGAGGAAATTGGATTGGGATGTTTGAGAGAAGTGCACCTGTAGGGGTGATATCAATGCATTTTCCCTATTGTTACAAGCCAATTTGACTTCTAGTGGCTTATCGGTCTTGAATTGTACGAAATTTCTTTGCTACTTTGTAGCAGGTTCACGAAATTTAAATCGTTTGTCGCTAATTCGTAATCTTTTGGAGATTTTAACCAAAGAAAGGTTCCAAAGTAGAATATTCTAAAGTAAATATTAAACTAGATATTAATCTCAATATTCACCAAATACAGACAGCACACTTGTGTGTTAGAACTAAAAATGTTCTTGATATATAAGTTAGAATAAATTTCATTCATATGAAATTGTTATAAGTATGAATATTTAAATACTTCGTATAATTAATTACAGATAATACATAAGAACAGTAAGAGTAAATTATTACTCAAGATTTGAAAGCGCATATATGTATATTAGGTGCGTGCAAAATTTTTGTTGATTTTAAATAAGTAATAACATTTTTTTATTATTTGCATTTATCTTTTACCCATCGTTTGATTATTTAGTATTATACTAGGGCATTTATGGATATTTTGTAATTGTGTTACAAGTTTTTCTCCATGAGAATTAATTTACGGAAACAAATTCATTTATGTGTAACACAAAAGATATCATCTAATACATATTTCATAGTAAAAGAATTAAATATTAGTACATGACAAGCACAGTCATTAATATTTAGCTTCCAATTATTGTTACCCAATTTCACTATACGTTTAATTACCATCCAAAAGTTTGGAATCACTTTTCGATTCGTACCTACATCTAATCCTCTAATAATGTTTCTACTAATTCAAAACAAATATTCTAGAGACTGGTTGCAATTTTCGTTACGTGTTGATAGATGTTTAATCGAAAATTATTTGTCATGATTTGAATAACTTTCCACTTTCCGCTCCATAGAATGCGTGGCGATTCCAAACTTTTGGCCGGCGGTGCACACAATGTAAGATTCAACTTCAATCGGTGGTATAAAATTGAATTTATCCGACACGTTGATTCCTTGTGAAAGCAGTCGATTTATTTTTTGCGCGGGACATTCGAACGGCTTGTATCGAAGGGGGGTTGGTCGCTTGAAAGCTGAGCAACGGCCAATGGGACTGGCTGCCAAGTAAATCGCGCCGCAATTACAAGGGAATAAAGAATCTGAGCTTCACAGAAAGTCCGGCCAAATTTCGTGCAATCGATAGCACAGCAAACTCTTAGCTCTATATTAGGTAAACGTTCTCGAATTCTCTAAACATAGTCGGCCTCGACCGGAATAGATCCCGATTTTACTGTCTGTTAACATAAACTCCCGGTATAAAGTCTTTTTCGCCGTGGCATTACGCGTTTCTCGCATCTTCTAGCGTTCTATTGCGATTGCAGTACGCTTGTAGTAGGTCGATTCTCGATAGAATTGTGAGAGGTCGACGAACTTTCTTTTTCTATCAATTGGCTGCTCCAGTTTATGAAATTGCTTATTGTTTGACGAATTTTCATACACCTCGTGCGGGGTTCTGGGTCTTATTCATTTATGTAGGTTAATCTACCTAAGGCAAGACATTTCATTGCTGCTCGTATTATGACAGTAAAATCTTAAGATGAAGCGTGCACGATATATTTCAATTCGTCGAAATTAAAGGAGATTTAATTAGGTGGCCGGTTTTAAGTGCAATACACTGTATATGGCATACAGTAAAGCGTGAATTGCCTAATTATTCCAAAAGTATGGCGAAGTACACTATAAATGTTGTCAAAGGTGTTGTACAAAATTATTAATCTTTTGTCACGGTTTAGCATAAACTGCAACTATTCTGAACACACTTACGAATTACCAATTCTTTCGTTATAAGTTTTAAAACGTATACTGACACGATTCGTGTCTCTTTCGCTATTGTATCAATATTTTTCATTTCCTGGTACATATAAATATTCCTATAACAACAGTAATAATTACTTTTTTATATTATCAAAAATACACAACCGGTTTTAATTTTTTCTCAACATCAATAGCGTGGAAATGTTCCACAGCTTTTGCAGTGAAAAGGATTAAACAATTTCAAATTTCCTCCAGTTCCGTCGAAATCTTTTTTTAAACGAAATAAATTCTTCGTATTAACAATATCCAGCGCGAAATCGATTTACCAAGATCTTTAATCGAATTGTAATTTAAATTCTACAAAATTTCAGGCAACTTTGTGCTCCTATTATTTATATTCGTACGCTTATTGGTCGTATGTCGGTAAAGAAATGAAATTCTTAAACTGTTGCTTCTGTTATGTCATTTCTGGATTGTCTAATAATTCACGCAAGAGATGCGGGTCAGTCACGAGATCCTCCAGATGCACGTTCACAAACGAACAGGGAAAAAGCAATTTATTGCACCTGTTAATTGGCGTGCCAGCGAGTTACTATCGCGATTAAGATCCCGCTTGATAAGTTTTACAGCATGTCGCGTCGTGAAAATGTTTTACAGCCGCAACTAATCGACGTCTGTCAGAGATGCACGACGTTTTCCTTGTCTGGAGCGAAAATTCACTGCGTTTTATGGCGGACGCCACGTGTCTCCCCCGATGTTTACATACCCGAGGGCTCGGTTCACTTCCGTGTTGACCGACGACACTGGGACTTGCATAAAGCTTCAACTTCTGCGAGTAACTGCTCTGCGCTGTGTTAATGCAGCTACGTTTCTCTGAATACAGAGAAGTTTTTAGTGGGTTATTTTAATTTTAGGTTAAAGTATCAGGTTGCGCAATAAGTTATTTCGTCGCGTAGCGATGCTAGTTTTTGTACAATTTTATGATTACGGTATGAGGAATATTATTATTATTATTATGAATTTTATAAATTAGGAAAAATTGCAAGGATCTCAAAGATTCTTACACTCGAGAATATACTAAATGGTAGATTCTAAAAATGATAAATAAAGGCGATATTATGCTGAGGTTTATTAAGAAACATTTGCGGGTCCGTTTTGGTTCCCCTTTTTCGAAATTTAATTTTAATGCAAAAAATTGTGATCCTTCTTTTTTAAGAAATTCTTTACGTGCATGTGAAGTGCAAAGAAATTGCTATTATTATACGTATAACAGCTCTAGTTTTATAATGAAGATTTGCATTTCCAAAAATTGGGGAACCTTTTTTCAAAGAAACAACAGCATAGTTAAATGTGCAAGTTTCGAAGATCAGTGCAAGGTTAATGGACTTCTGTAGTACTATAGTCATTAAAGATTAATTTAAAAGCTTCGAATTGATTCGTATACCTAATAATTTTTGTAATTGATTTTCTGCATAACTTTTGACGGCATTAAATCTACAATAGGGCATTAAACGTTTTTTCTACCTCTGTGAAACTTTTCCGTGGATATACTCACAAAACCATGTTACTAAAATTGACGTTCGAAGAATGACTAAGAGGCCGATACGTTTCTTCGCCATTATTAAGTGCTACGTCAAATTCGTGTTACTGGCTCAAATTTGTCAACTGCGTGTATTATATATAGCATGACCGCGAGCATTCTATTTTCACGGGTCGATAAATAATTGCATTTAGATGCGTAACAGTCGTAGTGTCTTGCCAAGTGTCGTAGCGAAAGGCTGTCGATGACGATAACGTTATCGATGAGCGCCGATAAATCGTGCGAATTATTGTTAATTTATCGATAAATAAAATTTCAAGTGAAAGAAAGAAGATGCACGTATCGACATTATTGAAAAATGATTGCAGTCACAGATAATGCAACGGAGAGCAAAATATTTATAAACATTACCAAACCTTATATGGTGCTATTAGTACTAACAGCTACTATTGTTCTACTGTAGTGCCTCTATTGTGATACTATAATTTTTGCTTCACTTCATATCGCATCACTTGATTTTATAACTAATTGTTTTACTTAAGTAGTTTTACTTGTGCTTCATGTTTTACCTTGGTACTCAATAGTCTCTGTTTCAATAGCTACAATTTATGATACAAATTATTTACGCATCGAATCGTAAAAAAGTAAAATATGCATATATATTTTCTTTATAATATAAAACTATTTCTATTTTGATTCAAGCGACAATATAAAGCTAATTGACCATATAGAATATCGAAATACAATTTAATACTTTAACTCTTACATAATGTAATACGGTGACAAATAATGACAAAACGACGATACTTATACATTTCTTAAAATGTTTTGTTACTTTATTGTAACATTTTTGTCATGTTGATTGTAAGATACGAAAAATACATAATTTCAAGTATTTATATGTAACATTTTTTAAAACTAATGTTATGTAAAATATCATGTAAAATATTAAGTTCAATATTGCCATATTTGATAACTTACCCGAGTCTTTCTCGTATTAAACTGCGAAAGGGTTAATAAAAGCTGACTCCTTTCTTATGCTTTTAGTCTTTAATTATAAAGTGGAAACGCTACAGAAATACTTTAACATTATTGGTACCTAAAAGCAATTAAAACTCGTCTTTTATATTTTATACGTATATCACATTTTAAAATTACAATGATTGCTTTTGACCAGAAATATTTACACTTATAAAAACATTAAAAATAATTAGATAAAACCAAAGAATATGAAAATTTTACCTACTCAAAATGATCAGTAATTAATTAGTAGTTCATAGAATATTAACTCTTTAACTACGAAAGGCGTATATATACATGCCATAGATTTTGTATAATACAACATAAGTTGATTAGTTTCCCAACTTATCATTTCATAACAATATTAGTACGTCCATGTTAACAGCAATCTAACATTTCATTATCTTAAACTTCATCTTAATTTATTCGCAAGTAACCAATATTTTGCACGCGTAAACTATGCGCGCACTTTTGATTGTCGAATCATGCAAACAGCAGCGTGCCGCAGTGAAATGGTTAAATAGATTATTGATTATATTTCTACGCGAGCATTTGATCCTCGATAGCAATAGTATCAGCAGATGGCTGGTCCCTTAATTTTCCTTTTGCTTTCACGGCGCAAATCCCCGAAAGCTCGTTCTCGCCGTTTCCATGCCACAGCCGGAGCTTCGAAAGCTCTCTTCGCGGCGAGCATTAATCCTGTCTCGACCGCCAAACTTTACCCCCGTTCTTTTGTTTCACCGATCCAATTACAAAGGGGGAGAAAGCTTAAAGCCGAAAGCGCGATCAGAAGCCCTAGGAAACGACGATTCTGTTATTTCGCTGGTTTCCGACGAGGAGCCGGCCCCGACAATTTTCACGACTTCCACCCCTAAATTTCCCCCGAAACTTCTCCGCGCAGCCTCTCCCTTTGAATAGTCACTGATTTAAAACTCGCCGTAAATTACCACGAACGTTCTAGTTCGGTACGAACATTTTCATTTAGAAGTCAGAAAAATGTGTTAGGCAAGTTGGACCCTTTCACTTGGATCGTCTGATTACCTTTGGAATCCCATTTCCGCGTGAAATTTAAGTATTAAACATTTTGCCGATCACGTGTAATGCACGAATCGTGGCAATTTCTTTTGTTAAGAAACGGAATAAATAAAAGTATGTATTCCGTTAGTATAAAGAAAACAATGAACTCTCAAATAAGAGATGCAGCTCTTAGCCCCCTGAATATTATCTACTCCAATTCATTTTTAACCCTTCCATAGTGTAATAAAATGATAAGCAACGCTAAAAAAGCTACATAAAAAATATCTCTTTCGCTTATTGCAACATTTTCTATATTTTCATTGCTAGATAAGAAAAAGATAAGATATCCACTATTTATATGTAACACTTTTTAGCAGTAGGTAATATTATCTATAATATAATTTAAAATATTAAATTTAGTATTGCCACAATGGACAATTTACCGTGAAAGGGTTAAATCAATTTGATAGATGAAAGGAAATTAAACAATACCAACAAATTTTATTAAAATTTGAAATTCTGTAACTACAAAATTATCTATGCATATTTCTACCAGATCTACTTTTCGTACTTCCACGATCAATTCAATTTACACATCTACTATTAAGATTTACCGGATATAAGAAAGAATGCAAATGAATTATCAACCCCCTAACCGTTTCTTTTAATTCACAGCGGATCGTAATACCCTCAATTTTAAATGAATTCCGAAACTATCGAGGAAATCATCCCGAGGGCAATGTTTCCATTGAAATTCCGTCGATCCTTGTTATTCCTTTTCGTTCTTCGCGACCTGGTACGATTGACTGGAGTGACGATATGGCGATGAGTATCCGGGTTAGACGAGGTGGCGTTAACGCGAGAGAAGCAGAAGAGGCCGCGAGCAGAGCCGTGGTGGCGATTGTTACAGCTCCACTTGGCAATGGTGCCGGAGTTTTTGCTCCGAATATAAAATTAGGTCTGTTCGGGCCGCGGGCGCGGGCGCTGGGATCTCGCAGAGCAAAGGACGTAAATAGATCACCGTTAGAATGCGGCACGTCTTATTCACACTTACGTAAACAGGTCTCGAGAACGCGTCGCGTTCTAGGTGAGCCTCTCTCGTAGTTACGCTTCGAAAAGGTTGCGCGGCCCAACGTCGATTCTTCTTAGAATCGAACGTTCTTAAACTAGTATTCGATTTGGTCACGAGCAACTCCTTCCTGATGCTTCGAGAAGAAGGGAAATTCGTGAGGGGATGAGCAACATTCTTAGTCACATGTCTTAGTCATTTTCTTTTCAAATTAATGATACCTATTAAGACAGTGGAATTTGGATATCGTAATCACGGTTAATGTTATCGATCGGTTATTGTTATCGTAAGCAGTCGGTCACAAAATGGTTCGTATAAAATTAGTTAAAAATAATCCGCCTATTATAATCAAACTTCGGTTCTTACATTTGGAGACAAATAATAAGAATTCTTAACAAATTCGTACTGAATAAACCTTTACTTCAAAACTTGCTTTTAATCGAAGCATACATTTTATCTGTTGTAAGAATTATTAGAAAATACGTAAATAAAAGAAGGGAAAAGTTAGAAAGGGAATCTTCTGACAATTTTAATGTTCTAAATATATTATATCTATTAAATTATATACAAATTGTGATAAATAGACTGCGGATGTTTATGCAAATTCGTATCTCTTTAAGTACAACTAAGAGAGTGGAATTTAATACTTAGAGATAGTTTAGATTTAATAGTGATCTGTTTAATTCTCTAAATGTTGTAATTTGCACTTTACTTTAAATACTTCGTATATTTCTATGTTTCATATAGTATCTGTCCTTTTTAGCAAATTTAAATTTGCCATAAGTGCATAGAGATCCGCAGTCTAGTCATAATTGTTTGCAAATAAATTCAGTTCAATAATGAACAATTTTTATGCTCCGCGTAATGTTATCAGCCGGTTATTCTTATAAAAAAATTGTAAGTCCCTAAGTGATCATAATAAGCATATTCTATTCTATCAGGACTTGAGCACCTCTTACGCTTCGGGTTTGATAAGGTTGTACTATTTGAAAATACTTCTTACAATCGAATGTTCTTAGATTTGTCACAAGTAACGAGTTTCTGGGGATAATGATGGCGAATTTCGTTTTCAGGTTGAAGGTGTTTATTAACCCTTTCATTGTGGTGGGTGATTACAGTTACCCCATCGTTGATTACTGTTTGTAATTTGTAGTAAAGATTCGCAAATTTTTATCAGCTTAATTTCAAATACCGTCTCTCTACTCGATCCAAATGAAATTGTGGAAATAAACCATCCACTTTTGTTGAATAATACAGTCTAAATGTTTTTAAACAATACTTTGTTGAAATTCTATTGCGTATAGTCTTCGAGAAGTGGCACCCATAACATCCAACCCAAAATAGATTTATTCTTATTACGAATTACGATAATTTAGGAAAGTATTTATACACGTTGTAAAACAATGATTTCAATTAAATATATCCTTTCCAGGAGAATTCCAAGTTCTGTTTGTAATAGTGTTTCGATAGTGTGCACCAATCGTGAAATATTGATTTCGTATGCTGTTTTTGTACCTTTTAATCGCTCGAACGATAAATAATAATTTTTTTTATACTAAATTGATCTAAAATTATCCTTAGGAATTTTATATTAGGAAGTTAATGAAGAGATCTTTTTTCAGAAGCTTCGAGTCGCATTTCCTGTCTAGTACCGAAGCTGTCTAAAATTGTAAACGAGTTTTTTCCTGTCACAAACTACTTTGACACCACGTACTATTTATAATATCCTGATACAGTGCCTTCGACACACACTGTCTTGTTGCTCAAAATACATCTTCTTCAAGAAGAAGAAGCTATTCAACGAGGCTAACTTGAGCAATCTTTTAAAGAAAATTAAAAAGAAATATTTTACTTTGCCTTTAAAAATATTCGTCGTACACGTTCGTATTCGTTCATTTCAAAATAATAATAATTCAGTTAATCCAAGTATATATAATAATAATCCAAGTCCCAGTTACAAAATCTTTCTCACATTTTATTTCAAAATATTGGATTGTAACGTAATGTAGTGACATTTCGAATCTCAAGAATCCTACCAGCGAGCAAATCCTTCGGTTATCAAAGAGATCGAAGAAGGTTATCGATTGAAGACACGCACAGATAGCTGATCAAATTTATTTCTGAATTCACCATGAAATGGTTTAAAAAATTGTAACGGAACGGGATGAATATATATTACAACCAAATACTTCCACGTCAAATATTCCCTTCCGAATCGAATTGATAAAAAACCTGCCAGGCACTTTTTACGACGGGAAGTTGTGTGTGTATCGTCCATCGACAGGAGTAGGGTAGATGGCGGAAGTTTTTAAAGAACGAAACACAGCCTACCATGGATAAGAATTTTAATAGGGTTGGTGGATCGCGAAGGAACATAGAGCAGGTCGAAAGACGAAGTTTGCTATGGCTAGTCGATGTAGAACTGCGTTTATTGCACGGGAATTATCTATTGATCGTCCCGTGTCTTGATAACGTTTCATTTTTCGCTTCCGTTTGACTCGTGTGCCGTTCTCTACGCTGGCCAAAGTCGGGATTAATTCTTCTGATATTACTTTTCCTTTCCTTTTCTATAGAACTAAAACTCCGTTGGCGGCTTATTTCTCCGAGGGATCGTGTTTCATAAAGCGATTATTCCCTATTTTGTAGCGTTTCATGAACGAAATGAGCGACGATATTGCTTAAAAATTAATTTTAATATTCGTCCGTAGTTGCAGAAATCGTTGAAAAATTGTTGTAGGAATTGGTAAATGTTTTACGGAAAACTTTTTTAGGAACCATTCGTAATTATTCGAACGACAAAGACTTTATTATAAGAGATACATAAATCTGATTCTTTTATCATTGATTACTTCTTACTAGATTAGTTAACAATGCTTTTTTTGTGGCTAGTTGAGTTGTAGTTTTACGTATCTTAAGTTTAAATTATTGGGGATTTCAAAGCGTTCGAATTTTCAACCTTTTAGACCTCCAAATCTTGGAATTTCAAATCGTTTGAATTTTGAAGACTTTGAATTTCCATGCCTTTGAATTGTCAAGCATTTTGCAAACGTTTGAATTTCGAAGCTTTCGCATTCCAAGACGTATTATTAGACTGCGGATTTTTATGTATTTATGGGAAATTGAACTGTGAAAAATAACACCGGCTTCATAGATATAGTAAGCAAAAATATATAAAATATCCAAAGTAAAGTAGAAATTAGAGTAATTCGAGATTTAAAGAATCGCCAATTAAGATCGTATTTCTCGAATTTTATTTCTAAAAATGTGAATTTGCACAAAAATTCGCAGTCTAATTATAATAAATATAGCTTCTATCGTCAACATTTTTACTCTTTCAATCTAGAAATTGCAACGTATTTAATATACAGCGTTTCGACATTTTTATTCTCATTTTTTGACCGTTTCTTTAAGAAATGCATTCGGAAAGTGGTACTTAATACATTCTTGTGAAATTTTAAGGTCCATTCATTATTACAAAAAAAGCAGTAGAAGTGAAGAAATCGTGCTGCAAGTCGAAATAATTTCCTTCGTTTCCGCTTTCGTGACAGTGTTACGGTTCTCGTTATTTCTTCGCAACGATCCGAGCGCTTTTTTAGAGTCTCTATCGATGAACTTCCGTCTGAAATATTTCTACGAAAGTAATCGGGGTTAGTGCGGTCTGGTGTCGAAGTTATTGCGTTCTGTTCACCATAAATCTCGATTTACGAGACCTGGATCTCGATATCGCTGAAATATCGACCATGTCCGGATCTTTCTTCCCTTTACGTAGCTTTTCGTTTCTCCTTAATGATAATCCACACGTTGTCGATTATTCCTTGATTCCCTATCGAGAAGGGAGAACATATGGTGGAGGAGAATAGTTTAAAGAGTGACTTTTAGAATAATTATCAGTGTCGATTCTTTTATGGGTAGAATTTGAAATTTTTAGATTGCGAATGTTTATGAAAGCATAACGTCGAAACATACAAATCATAATTGGAATATTTGTATAATAAATGTAAATAAATCGGTAGCAAGGAGAGGGACGAGTAAAAAAATATCAGTTTCAATATTTTATGGGTAGAATTTGAAACTTTTAGATTGCGAATGTTTATGAAAACATAACGTCGAAATATACACATCGTAATTAGAATATTTGTATAATAAGTATGGACAATTCGGTAGAAAGAAGAGAGAGAACTGAACAAATTATCATTTTCGATTCTTTTAAGGGTAGATTTTAAAATGTTTAAATTGCCAATTTTTGTGCAAATATAATATTAAAATATGCAAATAATAATTCAAATATTTGCGTAATAATTATAGATCATTCGATTGAAAAAAATCTGCAGTTCAAGTATCTTCATCAAATCTCTCATCATTAGGATGCGAAAGTTTATAATTCGTGCAATTGCGTTTAATGAATACATTTTATTATATATTTTCACGAATAGTACAAATCCTGCGGAAAAAACCGACCATACGAAAACATCATCGACATTCTTGATAGTGTGACAATGTGTCAAAGAAGTCTCACTGTAGTTATTATAGTCCACAATGGCGAAATTCTAAACATGTATAGTAATTAGTCGAACTAATTCTAAAACAAATCTTACATACTTAAGATTTATGCGGAATATTGCAAGATATATGCAGAATGTGCAAAATATGCGCAACATGCAACATATGCAAAACGAAAAATAGCTATTTCGAGGTATTTTAATCATTTAAACAAATTTCTGTCATGGTCCCACATATTTGACATAATGCTATAAAAATACGCATTTGCATAAAACATCCGCAGTCTCGTCATGATACGTTTCAACATTCTCGTACCGAAACACAAAATCTCCCTCCCCCCTCCTAAATTTAAAGATTCTCCACAGCCCTCTAAAAATCTCCAATTTCCAGCCGTTCATTCGGCATTCAGCACGGCAGTTATCGATTTCCGAAGCGTAATAAAGCCGTTTGGAGAGAGAGTCGGAAGAGCAACGTGTGCGAAGAATCCACCTCGAAGGCGTTCTAAAACTCGTGACTACCCCTCGAGCAGTCTACGTGGAATAGCGTCGTCGCTTTTCCGTCCGCAAATTACTTTTCGCCTCTATTCTCGCCCTATCAGAAGTTGGTCTTGTAGAAGTTCCGCGGCCCTCCGTTCGATATCGGCGAAGAGAAACCCTTTTTCGTTCTCTCGATCGACCCCCGTAGTTGGAACGCCGCGGGCGCGGCTTCCGATCGATCACTAACCCGCCCACATCCTTTTCCTTCCGCTATTCACGATGGAAATCGCGGCTAGCCTCCCCGAAAAGGACTTCTCCTTTTATTGGATACACCCTCAAAGGAACGGTGGGTTTTTGATGGAAAGGAAACAGGCGCGTCGAAAACTGTTGGCCCACTCCGCAACCCTTTGGCCGCCTTTCATCGGCCAGCCATAGCTCGTTACGGGGTGGGTTTTCTTTTATGCAGTCCGTGTCAGCTACTTGAGAGGAGCCGCTTCCTCCTTTAACGTGGTAATTGAAATTACCCTGGCCTCTCCTCCTTTCGCTCTTTGTTCTTTTTTTCCCCTCCGCTTTTTAGGTTGGTTCGTTGGTTGGGTTGTTTTTTGGCGGTTGGTTGTCGCTGTTCGTTTAGTTCGCAACTTAAAGCGAGGGGAGGTTTTACGAGTGGAAAAGTTGAATGAGGTTGGCAGCTTTCAAGTAGTTTTAAGTGAAAGGATTTTTAGGCTCTTTCGGATACCGTAAAGTGATATCGTTGTAAGTGATAAGTGGGAATTATTGCACTGAAAGACTTACACTTGTACATTTCGCATTTTTACCCTTTCGACATGTAGTACCGTAAAATTAAAAGCGATCTTAATGTATAGTTACATGTTTGAGTACTCGGTACAATTAATTGTAATGTGTAATAACGTATTGGGTTGGCCAAAAAGTTTTGTCCTATTTTAAAGCCGCGTAGAAGCAAAAGCTTATTGAACAATGTATGGTGTACCATTTGCAACAATTTTCTGCTATATTAAAAAATTCCATTGTTCCATGCTTAAACCATTTTTCCATTTTTTCCCACAAAGAGTTTATTTAAATTGTAATTTTCAAATGTTAGATTTTTTTAATTTTCTTTTAGTAAAAGAATTTCGTAAGTGTTTAAAAATTGTGATAGTCCTTCAATATTAGGTTATTCTATTATTCGTACCATTTTTCCCTAATTTATAATGCAATTTTACCTTTATAATGGTAATACACAGTAATGTGCCTAAAATGCAACTTGTTTTCTTCCATTTCAAGATTATGTTAAACGTAATGAATACAATCAATCGCTAAGACTTTCTTTTCGAATGATAAGTTAAAGTATCTGCTAACAGATTTTACTTGCTTTTGAAAAATGATTTGCGTATTTAGGTGCGTAGTGTAGTTCAAGCGTTTTTTGTAAAAAGACGACAAGACGTTCTGGGCAACCTAATACACGTTCTATAATTACAGTATAGTGTAATTATAGTGCCCAGTTATACTATACTGCGCTATGAAGAAGACATACTCATACTTTTAGCAAATGATTGCATAATTTCTTATTACGTATACATTGGCCACATTGTTTATAACAGAAAACTTTAGTATATATTTTTTATATTATACACTATATTATTTATTACATTTGTATTGAATTAAATATACTATATTTTTTATATTTCAAAAACAATTGATTAAGGATAATTTACAATTTCTAATTGTTATTCTATACGTGGAAAAATATCCATAGTCTTTTAAAGTCAAAGAATCGCAGATATGAGTATTATATTCTTAATAACAATAGCAATATTTTCGCCAGTTCAATGATCGATCATTTTGCGCCGAATTTTCTTCGCGGTGAAAATAAATGTAGAATTTTCACGATCATACAGGTTCGAGACATAGAGATTGGCTATGAAGGATATATTTAGTATTATAGATTTTCCTAGTTTGATTTTCTTCGGTTATATTTGAGAGTTGAAAAAGCAAGGCGTGGCTCGTTTATCGTGGAGACACGCAGGCGTTCGAGATGATTGTCGAAACGGCGGCCATATCCGAAACTGCGATACGGAAGAGTAAACACTGATAGGATTTCCGCGAGCACGCGGTTTCCGCACGGATGAACGAAGAATTTCTCTGTTCCCGAGTAAGAAGCCTTTCCTTTCGCGTTCGTCGCGAAAATCCTGCGAAAACGCCGCGTTTCGTCGCGCAGACGACGCGGTTCGACGCTTTCGTCGATCGTTCTGAGCAAGGAGATCCCGCGAAACGACTATGAACGTGAGATTTCAGCCGCAAACCGTGGAAAATCACGTTTACGCGAATTCGCGTTGCAAATAGCGCAATAATTCGCCTCAAAATTTAGGTTTGTTTGAGGGATACACAAACGATTTTATGAAATAGTCTTTGTGCGATCATTAGACTGCGGATTATTATGCGGATTCGTAATTTTCATCGTTGTACTTTGAGACGAGTCAATTTTTTACTCGAGGTGAAAAATGGATATTAAATAATTTCTTAAAGTTCGTCGATTTTTTTTGATCATTTGAGAAGTATGTTCCATAGGCAAAAGCACATATTATATTAGTAAAATATGACAAAGTATGTTTGATATTTTGGTATTGGTATCCCAATGGTTTTAATTGGAACCCAAACAGAAGTTTATTTTACATATTTTATACATTTTTACGCGTAATGTGTATAGTGTTGAAACTGTCTTGAAATTTAGAATAACGTTGTTTGATCCTTCAAAAAAATGTCTTTAAAAACGTTACACTTTTGCTTATTTTTTCACTGTTTTATAAAATATTATTGGTGCAGTAATTTGTCTGAACATTGCTTGGAAGATGAACAAGAAGTTTTATGAAATATTCCAGTTCTTTTATCTTTAATCTTCAGGTGTTGCATTTTTTACTATAAAAGGATTTGCTACCATGGAATAACGGACAGATCTTGTAATTAAAGTTCCAAGTGTATTAAAGAAATTTGAAATATGAAGAGGTTGATATAAGAAAGGAAGATTAAAACCTCGGATTGAGAGTTCTTTGGTCTTCTATTACTTCGGCTAGAAGTAATAGAAGTAATCTAATATCTTTTTGTTCTGCTTCAAATCAAAGCCAAGAATTTAGACGTTTTTTAAAAACCCAGAAAGGAAACTCACATCGTATGTAAAAATCAATTAATAATTGTATGCTGTATAAATTTAAATTAATTATTCAGAAGTTCGTTACAATTTCCTCTTCTGTCTAATGTAACATCACAAGAAAAATTAGATAGGTTGAAAAAGAATTGACAATTATTAGCTGTATGTCTTTTATTTATAATTTCTTTTAATATAAAATCCTTGCGAAACTCAAACAATTTTGAGTTCTCAAAACTCGAAACTTTGTTCTACTTTTATGTTTCGAAACTTTCGAAATCTAGGTAATTATTAATTTGTATAAATAACGAGAATATTGTCTCGATACGAATTTATTTAATTAATAATCCAATTTAGTTTCTGTCTACATTTTAGATTCATTTTAATTGAAATGCTTTTATCAATTCATCGCAATCATGAGAATAAGTAAAACATGCAAAAATTAAGTTTTTCCTCTTGTTCGTTCACTTAAATAGTAAGTAAATTTAAGTTTCATTTATTTAAATTCATTAAATAATTTGATCTTCTAAAATGAATTTGTTAAGATTTTAATTTCTGACAAATTTGATGCTCCTCTAATTAGAAATAAAGGGAAGAACTATATATAAGCATTCAGGATTTAAAAACTTTCGAATTTCAAGAGTTTCGAAGGTTTCAAGTCCTCGCAAGAATTTCAAATTCGTGGTCTAAGAACGTGAATCTAAAAACAAACGTTTCGACCAATCTCTAAATATAAGTATTACAAATTAATCTTCCCAGTATGTTTCCTTATTTTATACGACGATTTGTCTGCTCTCTGTCAATAGTGAAACTTCTGCACACACTTAATAAAAGTCTTTGGTCAAGAATCCGCGACTAGATTATCCTGACCGGTTGGTGACTAATTGTAAATTAATAAAGATGAAACATCCGTCTCATCCACGATCAACACGGATCAATACCGATACCATTGCCGTGAACGATGAACGTGTTATAATGGCTTTGAAATTACCTTCGCTTCATTAACACAGAGCCTCTAAGTTTCTCATTTCCATCAGGTGAAACTTCATTCCTTTTTTTCTAACGTTCCTTCTTTCCGTTCTACGAAAATCAATTGTTTCGCCTCGGTGTTATCTAGCAATTATCGAGCGAACAGCGCCGTTTCTCAACTACTTCCTGCAATAACCAGGAACGATAAGGTGAAGTAATTCTCGCCGGGATTTCCCAAGTGTCCTGTCTCCGCACTGTTCTCCCGATTGCGGCCGCTTCCCCGTTTCGCGGGGCAATTTCAAAGGACGATAATGCTCGCCGGCTTAATTGATAATATTTTATAGCTAGGAGCCACCATTTTCACAGCGGTATCCCTTTTCGTTTTCTAGCTTCGTATAAATTGCTCGGGCAGTTGGAAGAAAATTAAAATTAGTTATTAACCCTTTGCGGACGAGAGAAAATAATACGTAACAAATTTCCACTCAATTACAAATCCATCACGGATATATTTAATAACGCAAAACGAATTTTCGCTGAATTATTATCGAAAGTGCATATTAGTGTCACTAATCCAAATTTGTTGCTTTGAAAACCGACATTTATCCATAGAATCGACAAAGTTTCGGCGGCTATTTGTCGACGCTTGCCCGCAAAGGGTTAAAATCGGCCAGCCTGGGTAGGAAATCGGGAGAAACTACAACTTCAACAACGCATTTCCGACGGGAAACGAGAATTCTCGTTTTTATCTTCGTTAATAATTTCTTAAATACTGGGACTATTATTGACCCTAGCAAGGAACACGTTCGACAACTCGAAAATTAAAAGAAAAGATCTGAAACTTTGCACGAACGTTGTCCAAGCGATCCTGTTAATGGGTTCATTTTTTGTTTTGGCAAAGATGCGATTCTAGCGATGAAACCACTCCCTTAAAGAAAATATAAGTGTGGAGCTGTGGAGAGGGGATAGGATAGGAAAAAGGAAGGGTGTTGCGTTTCGTCCTGGGCCTGCTAGTGGACTTATCAGTAACGCTACCTAGCAGGCCCTGCCTTAGACATTGGGATATTGGAAGGTTTTTTTTTTTTGTCAAGATACTATTGAGGGGGGGGGGGGTGTACCGTGCTTGGTAGCTAATGTCACCGTACCGGAGGAACGTGATGGGTTGGGTTGGTATTATCTGCGTGAAGTGTACCACACTGGGATATTGGAAGGTTTTTTTTTGTCGAGATACTATTGAGGGGGGGCTGTACCGTGTCTGGTAGCTAATGCCACCTTACCGAAGGAACGCGATGGGTTGGATTGGTTATTTCGCTTGGCGGAAATGGAGTTAATCTAGGATAAAATTTGCAAAAAACTTAGAACACGCTGGGATATTGAAACGAAGGTTGAAGGCGGTATATATATGGACGAGGTAGTTGGAGCGAGTGCTTTCGAGAAAGTCCTATTTCGTATGTCCCTCTAGTGGTAGGTGCAGGAGAGCCGCCACAAGTTTTCGTATTATTGTCGATAACTTCGAAAGCAAGTATGATACGGGAAAGAAGTTACATTCGAAGATTTGATATTTCACAGAATAGCTACGAAGAATTCTCGAAAATCCTTCCTTTTCAAAGTTTGTCTCCCCTCACCTTTAAATTTGTTCAAATTGTGCCTCAACGTCTATCGTCAAAAAGCACACGTATACAAAAAATAAAATGAATGAAAGAAATACAAATGAAGATGGCGTAAAAGCTATACACTAATTAGATAAATACGTGTATAATTCAGATTTAAGAATACTAATGTTATTGGCAAAGAAATTTATGTGATTACGATAGTTATTAGCAAGCAGGCAAATTTTGTTGAACAGGTCAATATTATTTAAATTGGATGAATAGAGTGGAGATCTAGATAATAGTAGATGTAAAGTAGACCAAAGAGTGGCGTTAAAATGTAGAGAAGAAGTTACGTTCAATGGAAAGAATTTTTAATGAAAATCTTTCTCACAAGCTTCGACGCTAAAAAGAGAAGAATTTCCTCTAAATCTCGCTAATTCATTAATAGCCCACTTACGCATGCAAATTCCACGGAATAACGCAAACTTCTCGTAAATAACTCCGTGAACTCATTCATCCGAGATCGCCACAATATTTACCCACGTTGGAACATTTTCATTGCCCTCGATTCATCGTTCCACGCTAGCAAACGCATAGAGACCATCACGCGTACTTCTGTGTCGCAAATTTCACCGTCCAACGGAAAGATTTCGTCAACAGCTATCGATAATATCGCCTCGCGAAAAGCTTTAACGCGCGACGCGTCGAAAGATTAACGCGAAACGTAACTCTCTGATTCGGTGATCATCGAGTGATCGTTTGTAAAGTTGAGAATCGTTGGTCGAAGCGATCGTAAAGTTTGCTCAACGTGGATACCGCGAAATAACCGTGGATCGTCGAATCTTGGATCGTCTAGGACCGAGTCCTGAAGATGACAACCGGCCGTATTTTCCCGGATAATGGTCTTGCCTTTTCTTCTTCTTCTTCTTTCCTCTTTTATGCCCCTCTAGGTTTCTCCAACGAGGACCAATACTCTCTTTTTAGCTATTAAGTTCGCAGCCACCGATTCAAACGTTCAGCTGCAGACGACGAAATTATCGAGCGGCCGCCATTTTTGCTTTTACTTCCGCGTTCGCCAGCTCGATGATCTTTCAAGGATTCATCTTTTTTTTTATTATCTTCTTTCCTTACGGGATTTTTTTCCTCTCGGCTTTTTCTTCATTTCGAGAGCTGATTGGTCGTTAAACGCGAAAGATAATCGAAGATGTGGAGATACGCAGTGTTTTATAGCTTATGAGTTACGTTTTTCGTTATTACTTTGTCGGAATTGAATAATGCATAAGGCTTAGGTGTAGAGATCTAAACGAGAGGAATACTATGTTAGAAATATTTATTCGATTCAGTATTATTATGCTAATTCATATTTTTATAAATGAAATTGAAATGATACCTAGATCGAAAGTGTAATAGTAGCTAATAGAGATTTGTTATCATGATCTAAATATTGTAATGAAACTGCGAATTTGTATGCAAATCCATGTTTTTATAAATAAAATTGAAGAAGTTGGACCTGAATAGAGGATTGTTTCACGCTGTAATTAATATAATTTCCACTACACTTTTTATATTTTGATTATGTTTCCATTTTACGTGTATTTTTTGTCTCCTTGCAAATCTGAATTTCTCATAAAAACACAAAAATCCACGGTACAATTATAATATTATAACGAGTACCTTAATTTGGATATTTTGCATATTTTTCAATTTTTTGCACATTTGAGGAATTGAAATGGTAAACGTTGTAAACACCAATAAAGTAAGAAATGATTTTTTAGTGGAAGAAGATGTAAATACCATGTAGAATACGATGAAAATATTTTTAACTGCTATGGTAATTTATTTATTTTTCTCTGTTTAATTACCCGTAATTTCCACGCTTTTACCTTTATTTCTATTAATAATTTCTGTGTGTTTACCGATCATATTTCTACAATTGGAATAATAAACCAGTCAAGAAAATCAGGAGGTACACTTTCGATTGAAAGGTTACTTTAGAACAGCAACAAAAGTTTAAGTTCCTGTTCTTCCAATTATTCCCCACGACCAAATTTATTTTTTCTCCAAAGCAGATTTCAGTTGAAAGATTGCTTACTTAAATTGTATATATTACCCTTACTGTTTCTCTTCGCCTGACTCATTTGTACAACAGAACCGATTTCCTGATTTAAACCAAAGAATTCCAGCTAACGAGCTGTCTACATCTTTGCTTAATCCATTATTTACTTAATCCTTTCCTGTGGCACGAACATACATTTACGTCATGTCTCAGCCGACCTCCTGTAGTACGAAGGTACATATAAATTACAGAACATCTTATTATGCTATTGTATTTCGGTGTACAAATTAATTCTGAGCATTCAGGATTTCATGAGATTTAGTATTTGTTCGCAAATGGTTAAATACAGTTTTAACATTGAACATTTTCAACATTTTCACATTTCTGAAGCAAATTCGTCAATTGAGAAATGGAAAAGTAACGATTTCGAATTCGATAAATATATCAGGAGTTTAAAGATAATGATTCTGAATTAATTTGTACTACTGATATGTCATTGGTAATACAAATGATTCTTTCTACAACAAATTAAACTATTTATAATCCGATTTTAAAGATGTGAGCGGATACGTGAAAGAATTTATTACCCGAAAGTATAAATGAGCAAAGTAATACTGGTTAAAAGGTTATAATAGGCTTTATTAATAATTGTAATTAGCGATTGAAACAGAGTAAAGAATTATAAATATTGCACACTCTGAAAGATTTAATAGAGAAATTTTATTATAATCATTATGTTATTATTGTATTATGAAAAGGACTTTTAGTTCTCCTATTGTCATACAAAATTTATTTAAGAAATTGAGTATAATTTTATATATATTTATCATTAGGGGTCATATCAAACTAGTATTCCAAAACCTAACTATACAAACTCCACAAAATTACTTATTATTTTAATAGATTTTATCCTACTTATCAAAGAACTGAAGGACTACATCTTTGAGCAGCATTGCAATTTTGAGTCCATAAAATTGTTTAGTATAAGGCATCGAATACGTCTAATCAATTTGTGCAATTAATACATTGACCACTGTGTTGGTATATTTTCTAAACAAATAGGTATTTCTGAAAACAGTTTGCCTATGTTCATTTGTCATTAGAAAACGCACAACTTCTATTTCACCAATTTTTTAACAGACCCAATAATTTTCGAGATATCAAAGGAAATATAATTTTCATCCCCAACTTCGAGGGCTATTTTCAGCCGCTAAAACAACCTGTATCAAATATTTCGACGAAAACTACCTTCGTACCAAGTTTCATCAAAATCCGCCATTAACACCCGGAAAATCTTCCTTGTCAGTAAATTAATCCCCACAACTCTATTTCGAAGACCCCAATTCCAAAACGAAATACAAGAGCACAACAAATTGTATCTCTAGACTTCTATTCCACCCTCTATAACCGTCTTCCGCGAACAATCCAAAGAAAGGAACGCAGGCGAAAAAAAAAATCGCGACGAATTCCAGCTCGATATTCAATCCACCAAACGGAATCCCCCATCGGTGGCACAGTAATTTCCGGAAGAGCCCAAAGTCGAACGGATTGTCCCAGGTCGGGTTCCTTCGTTTCGTTGGGTTCCTGCCTTTCTCTACCCCTCTATTCCACTCTATCTCGCGAGAGGGCATCCTCCCTGTCGGATTTAGGGCGCTATTTAAATAGAGGCTTATAGGGCAGTTGCTTTCTCTCTCGCACCTTCCTTCTCTCTGTTTCTCTCTTTCTCTTTCTCGTCCCTTGTTATCTGGAGCAGCAGCGGCCGTGTCTGCGGAGGCTGTGTCGTATTGATCTGTCGCTCGGTCGGTCGCTCGGCAGCGCAGAAAGAGAGGGAAAAGCGGGGAACCTCGGTAATTTATCGCGAGCTACAGCAGCGAGATGATTCGAGCGCGACGCCTCCGCTAACGGATCCAATCGAAGACGCGCCACGACGCCTCTCTCTCTATCTATCTATCTATCTATCTCTCTCTCTCTCTCTCTCTCTCTCTCTCTCTCTCTCTTTTGAAACCGTAATACGGTCACGCGCGATCGATCCGCCTCAAAAGCACCTCCGACGATTAATTGCAGGCGTCAGATGGAACGGGACTTGAAAGTTGCAGTTTCTATGTTGGCAGGATTTGAATTTCGCTGTAACGTTGTATTTTGGGATAGATCTTGGCTGGGACGTAGGTTTGAAATGTTGATGAGGTTTAGCAAATTATTATTTCCTAAGGCACCGTTGGGTATAATAGTTGTGTACATATGAAAGTATCGTACGTAGTTAGTTTTTTTGTGCTGTCTATTACTATGTTTGGTGTAACAATGTGTTTAGGACAACTCGATTAGGTTAATAAGAAAAGTGATTGATGCGGTGAAGAGCTGTGTTTGCAAAAATCGGTCAACACCCTTTTTGAACCCAGAAAATGAACTCCTTAATCAATTTTTTAACGTGTATTTCGTGTATTAAATTAGGGAACTGAATGAATTAATTTTTATTTCTCGGAGGTTTAACCTTTGTGTGAATATCCAAAATATTCGTAACTATTCGAAGCTTCAATATTAAACATTGTTAGCATAGTTTTTTTTTTCTTTTGAACGCATAAATCGATGAAAATATATCCAAACAATGGGGATCTGAAATGTTATTGAGATGTCTTCGCAAGAACATAAAAAATTGTTCAGGAAAATTATAAAAATGGGTGTCTGGGTTTATTAACAAATTTGATTAACAAAATTAAAGAGATGGAATTTAAACGCTGAACTATTTTACCCTCAAAGTACACTAACTTGTACTTTCCTTTGACTATTTTGTTTTTTTTTGCATATTACGTGCATTTTGCAGCTTATTGAACGTCTAAATTTGCCGAAAATGTATAAAAATCCATCAGTATAGTGATAACGTAAGATTTCGAACAATAGAGTTGCCTGGTTCTTCTTGCATCATGCACTTCATTTGTTCTCATAAAACTTAGGCCATGGGCACTCCTTGTGGCTCGTTCCCAACAATTTCGAGATCCAAATACGTATTTAGACATTCTACACCGTAATCAGTAGAAGTAGCTGTAGAGGAGGTCCTTGATCTATTTAATTGTGAAAGTGGGAATTGTTTAGAAATTGAATATGGATAAGTTTTTATGTTGTTTGTTATGTTTAATCATACTTGATATTAATTTTACAATTGGGTTACATAATATAGAGAGACGAATTTGTGAATCAATCATCTGAATAATGGAAAAGAGTAATTTTTATCAAAGTAAAAATTACAAAATACACAACAAGTATAACAATCGAAGAATTCATAACAAAAGCGAGCCTTATGAATTTTGTCGTTTGCTGGAGAATAAACTTTAATTATATGTAACAAAATATTCATTGTATAGCGACTGAAAATTGTATTCATACACCATAAACTTCTAAATACTTTTGGTAATATTTCTTCGTATGCAACGATAAATTAAAACCGTTATAGATACTTGAACACATTTACGATTAGTAGCTAAAATTTCGCACATTATTTCGTATAGTTGTGCAAATTATATGCACTCTGCACTTTTCGTGGATATTTAAATTTTCAATAAATGCATAAAATTCTGCAGTCTACTTACGAGTCCTTCAATTGTTACATAAATCTTCGTGATTACCTAATTTAATTGCTCTTTTTAACCGGATAAAAACAGCTATTACCAGTGCACAATAAATTGGTGTTCCATGAGCAGAATTTTCAACAACGAATCATTGCACGATTTCGTCATCGTTGATCAATTTGATTCCACGTGGTTCACTGTCCTCTGTTGGAACACATCAAAATTCAAGGGCACCGCGAATGTACCGATTGCGTAAATCGATCGGGCGTCGGTGTCGCAAGCGTGTCGCGATGAATTCGTATGTAAAGTATTTGTACGGTGGTCTAGCAAATTCGTTTATTTATATTCCTCAGCGTAGTTTGACGTTACAAAATCGTAAGAATGACGATGCATGGTTCAAGTGCATGAATCAATTCCAGGACTTCAGGTTTATCAACAAAGTAATCGTTTCACTGTGACGATGCTACTTAATCACTTGCTTTATGACGACGAATGCGGTTAGTGAAGCAGATTATGGTTCTGGTAAATTGTAATTTTAACTTTAGTTGTATTATCAGATTATAAGATGAGATTCGTTAAATACGAATCACACGTGTAATAGTTTAACATTTTGTGGCCGATACAGGGTTAAAATGGTAAATATCAAACTTAAACAATTTAATAATTGAAGAATTAATCAGTAGACTGCGGATTTTTATACATTTACAGGGAATTTAACTGTGAAAAAATAATACAAGATGCACATAATATTCAAGAGTGTGTAAAATATTTAAAACAAAACACCCGATTACACATTACATTTAGTGGGTGTACCTAATTTTTATTTGAGTTTTATTTCTCTGGTTACGCTTTTAAAATTGTTAATTTGCATTGAAAAATCTGCAATCTATTGATAAGGCAAAGGGTTAATTAACACGAGTTGAAATTATAGCATGTATCCAAGTTAAATCACACCCCTAGAAATTATTTCGTAATTTTCTGTATAAAATATAAATGAAGCTCTGTTATACTTCAATCACATGCGCTTTTAAATGTCGACCATTTTTATTTCTTTGGTACACTTTAGACGACGATAGTTCTACTGTTGAATCATGAAATTGTTGACTTCATTACGAATTTCTAAAGTTTGACAAGGGTTGTTTTTGTTGCATATCCTGTTTTTTTTGTAAGACTAAAGTGAGAAACCGTAATAAATTAAAATTGATTTTCTCATATGTAAGTAGACCGTAAATATTTATGCACTTACAGAAAATTTGAAAGTGAAAAAGGTACAAAAAGTATGTAACATGCAAAACTATACAAAATATAAAAAATGAGGTTCATATTATAATACTTAGAAGATAAAGAATTTTCTATTTACGTTCCATTTTCCCGCAAAAAGGTTTATACATTTTGCTGAACCCTTTCGTTACCATGGACGTATCTATACGCCTTGAAAAATTGGGCTGACATTAATTTGACAAAAGTATATGCCTATTTTTCCTCTAATACAATATAATTTCTGGTATGATTCGTACATCGCTATTATAATATAATTAGTTATTTACATTATCCAGATAATCATACCTATAATATTTCCAGTAGCGAAAGGGTTAAGTAGGTATCACTTATGCATTAAATTAGAGAGACTTCAACAACTATCTCGGAATTTTTACAGATTTTTTTAACGCATAAAACTACAAAAAAAAAGAAAAGGAAGAAATAAAACCCAAGCAGATGTGATCCAGGTTGCAGGTCGCGTTGGTAGAAAAAGCAGCTTGCAGGCGAAGGGTTAATTATGTTTATAAAGATATGAATTCGCATGAAGGTCCGCAGTCAATCGTAAGCATTCCTTTCTTTATGATAAAAATTCTAGCTTTAAGGGGGTAACCAGCAAAAACGCGATGTCGACGTGTTTTTGGTCTCACGACATACGGTTAAGTGCGTGGCCGCGACACGCGCGCAAAAATTATTAATTACTCGGCGCATTCAACTCCCAATGGAGAGGAGTCGTCGGCTCGTTTTCTGAAAGCGGATGGGAAACAAGATCGTCGAGACGTCACGCGACTCGTTCCGCACGTGTTCACGGTCTAATGTCAGAGCTGGCGTAGGGAATGCTGATCGCAACGTGTTAACCCGTTCTTTTACTTCGACGAAGGAAACAAAAAAAGAAACGCTGAAGTCTCTTGACTTTTTTTCGATTCCTTTTTTGTTAAAAGGTACGTGGATTGGTTTGTATTCATTTTTGAATTAGTGGTCCTTCTAAAGCAGCCATACTTAAAGAGAACACGTAACAATCTAAACTTAAGGTACTTAAAATAATTAACGATACGAAAAGCAGTGTTAACTATTCCGATAAGAAGTAATTTGTGCTAAAAGTAGCAGAACATTTACATATCTTTATAATAACATGTTTATTGTTCAACTAACATTTCGGTTCATTCGAAATTAATATTTGAAATATTAGTAGATACCACTAATTTCGATGATCGTTATATGTGTAGATTTTCGATCGAAGAATTTTCTAAAGTAACACGTTTCTAAATTATGTCTTCCTTTCAATTCTCTCGTGTCTTAGAAAGCAAAGTGGTTCTAAACTTTTGACTCGAAATGCATAACATAATATAACATAATTCAGACTTACCTATGTTAAGATAAATTAATTCATATTCATTTTCTTCGTCGCAAAGTGCCATAAATTACAAATATCTCAGTATTTTTTTTTTTTAAGAAAGACGTCATCCTAAAACGAACAATTAACATTATACGTATAAATTTGCTGGTGGATTTGAAAGGAAACGTGCTGACACGGCAAAAAAGTTTACTCGGGTAGAGAAGCAAACGGTAAAAACTACTGCATAAAGAATTCAATTGATACTCGATTGAATATTCTCGTAGTGACGGTTACCATTCCAAAAGATCCTGTCAGTAGATGTCAAGGTTTCGTAATTGTGCAAAGCTACGTTGCAAGGTTTCGGTTCCTTCAACAAACCCACATCATTGACAATCCTCTTAACGTAGCAAAGCAAGAATATTAAATACGTATTAGCAATCACTGTGTTGCATAAAACCGTGTAGCAATACATGCTTAGAACAACGTTCTTTCAGTGAAAAATACAAATGAGAAGACGCTAATTCTGTACCTAGTAATTTTTCGTCACATATCGACTGATTATTCAATTCATTGATTCTTACCAATAAAATTTTCGTTAATAATTATTAAGGGAATGAATAGATTTAATTAAAATAAATTAAACATACTGAAACAGTACAATAATCAAAATTATTAAATTATTCTTAATTATAACAACATAACGAGAGTGTGCATTTACTTAATTACATTTGAGAGTGTTTCGACGTTCGAAACGAAAAATAATAAACTTATATTGCCGGCCCTTCGACTTTTGTCCATCTTTAATCGAAAATATTTTCAACTATGGATCAGTGAGGGAGCACAAGTGTTCCGCAGCCGTTGGCACTCGCGATAATTGCCATCAACATTTGGCGACCATCGGCTCGCGGAGCAATACTTCGATTTAGCAACCCCCCTTGAAAAAGACGGTCCCAAGAAGGCGTCCCTGACGTCACGAGGACGCAGGCCCTTCCACTCAGTAAGGTCCACCAATGGGCAATCGCGTAAATTCGTATGGTAAAAAATAAACTCGTCTACAATGTTAAAACCCTTAAATCTTGTTGGCGACACCCGTGTTTCGCGGAAGCTTTGCTTTGTCATCTATTGACAACGCCCATAGTGAAAGGATTTCGACATTTAAATATTTGATTCAATTTAAACAGCGCCAATCAAGCTTGACTCGGTTTATATTTTCAATATCTATCTAACCTTGTTTTGTCACAAAATTTGCATCGATTTAAAGGAAAAATTCTCAAGTATTTACTTTGCATATAATTTTTCCATTTCCAACGACAATTTTTACTAAACCTAGAGGTCGGAACTTTAGAATATAAATGTAGTACGAAGTGATGACAGCGTGATGACAAGGTGCGAGAAGCCAACGTAAGAAGTTTAATCTATCTGGCGCAGAAAATAAATCGTTAAGGGCAATCGATTTGCGGCGAGAATCGGGGCGGTGCAAGTTGTCGTCGTCTGGATGCGCCAAAAGAGTGGCAGAAGGTCGCCGTGGTAGCAGTATCCGCGAATCGATACCTGTCCCCTGTGAACACGATTTGTTTATGCGACGTCGGGACGACCTTTAAAACGTCGCCATGACGGCCGATTCATACACGTGAGCGCAACGATTCGTTGTATAACCGGTCGTTACGTAACGTCGATTCCGCACGGTTTCCTCCCGTCTGCCATCTATTCATTGTCAGAATAGAGTAATCGGAGAGTTGCCAATCGCAGGCGAGAGATTCACCGACAGCTCTACGAATAAGCTTCCACGGTGAATCGGCATTCGAAGGTCCCATCACCGGTTTGCAGCCTTGAATTTTCTGAAAGGGGAGGACGACAGGTGTCGTTGCAGCTACTTGCAAACTGGTCGAACAACTTACCGAGCAATCGAATTTCCTTATAGGGCCTAATTGCAACTTCTTGTGTCATGTTTAAGTCATGATGCATTTAGAGGGATAATATATTTAACCCTTTCACTGCGAAAGATTTATATACATATATATAATCTAGATGTCTATCGATATTTACGAAAGGCGTATATATATAAGCGCCGAGTAGTTTTTGCATAACATAACAATTATTAATTTCCTAACTTATTATATAAGAACATTTGGAGGTTTATTTTAACAGCAACATAATAAGTTTTTATTGTGTTATACTTCTGATTAATTTATTCACAAATATCTATTTTGCAGGTGTATGGTATATCCGCATTTTTTATTAGATTAATGCTCCGCAGCGACGATTATGCGAATATCGTGCCGTAGTCAAAGGGTTAAAAGGATAACTTGAAATATTTGAGAATTATTACGGAGAAATGGGGAAATACAGCAAGGAGATTAAGTTAGGATTAAGTCAGACGTTAACAGCAGCGTTGGGTAACTTTCATTCTAAATGACGAATAAGTTTGATTTAGTTATCATTCGTAAATAAAACTAAATAAGTTATTCGTTCTTCAGGAATAATAAACAAATCGAAGATATTCGTCATTTTTTTTCTTATTTAGAATGAAAGTTGCCCAGCACTGTACACGATAAATAAATCAACGTCTGTTTACGTTCTATATTCCGTAAAGATCTAGAAACTTAAACGATGAACGCGAATAAAAAATGATGAGTAATAAATATGGAATAAAAGTTCTCCAAACGAATAATAAATAGTTGGGTATAATAAATAATCGACTAATAATTAATTATCTATTCGTCATTCTTATTCAAATAAGATTTTATCCGAATGATGCCCAACACTGATTAGAAGTCTGTTTTGTAAGATATTTCGCAGTTTGTAGAACAAAGAAACTTTTATCTAACGAAGATTTACAGTGAGCTACGCAGTGGCTTACAATATTTGCACGTAGTTGTATTTATTTCGATTTTTCGGTATTAATTAATATCAAGTTTCATTATAATTTAATTGTGCTATTATGAGACTATAAAGATTTGGTGCTTTGAAAATAAAATATGGATCACGATTAAGATATATCTTATTAGTAGACTGCGGATCTTTATGTATTTATAGGAAATTTATAAATACGTAAAAAGGTACAGAATGCAAACGGTATTCAATAATACAGAAAATATTGAAAGTAAAATAGGAATTATAATATTCAAAGGGTGAACTTTTATATATTTAGAGGATTGAACAACATATTTCGTTTTATTAGGTATATGTTAATAATTTTTTGCAACCACTGTACCATTTTACATAGTTCTTTTTTCAAGAATGATCCAAATTTTTAATGCAATTGTATTATCTTGCGATATTTATTTAACCCTTATATTCCGCTGTAAAATTTCGTCTGATAATGAAGGTAAATATGCATAATCAGACGAAACTTTGTAGCGTATAACACACAGAAAGGTGAACATAATGAAAGTAAATATGCATAATGTTCACCTTTCCGTGTGGTTTTCTCAACTACATTTTTTACGAGAAGTGTTAGTTTCGCATTTGACGAGGAAGCAATTTAAACACCTTTGCACTCGAGCAGAGGCAGGGACGACTAGGTCGGGTCGAGCACCCGTGTCTTGACCCTATTTAGGTCGAGTCGTAATTAAATCCACTTTCCACCGCTTCCCGGCTGCATACTTCTGTCTTCATTCGACGAATACTTTTCTCTCGGAATCTGCAAACTTCTACCCCCTTCGTTGCAGAAAAAACCGCGAAAATAAATTGTCATCGTTAACACCTCAACGTAATTGCAATTAAAAAATTGATTAAACCCTCTTACAAAACTCAGATTCATTTGCAAGTTGTCGGGAATGTATTTCTAATTTACTAATAATAATTATTATTATCGCGCTCAAGCTTTTGGCTATAAAAATATTCGAAAATATGATGATTTTAACGCAAAGAAAAGTGGGCAATTAGACAATCATATAAAAGCTTTTCACTAATATATATTTCAATATATTAGTATGCAACAAATATTGATTTAATACCTAGGCACCTTTGAAGTGATATTATTCGAAATATTATTTCAATTAACTGTTATTTGATTTTATAGTTATTTGAGATAATTGTGAAATTATTCGAAATCTTTAAAATTATTGCTGACCTGATTATTAGGCTCTGATTTATTCTGTCTCTATTTTGTTTATTGTTTATTTGGTAGAATTATAGTATATACAGTATATAGTGTATATATATGATTCTTATTGTAAACTGCATGAAACACAGAAGTATACAAAATATCAAAAACACGTTAAGATCGAAAACTGAGTATCCAATATATAAAAGTAAGATTATGTGGTGTCGTTCAATTATTTATTGCAAATTGTACCCAATTATACTATAATACATTTGCCATAAGTAATACTATAATTATATTACTATTACACAACTCTTACGTATTTGCTATAAATAATATTATAATCAAACTCTAATTATCCCATAATTTCATTCAGTTTCATTTTTGTGAAGTGTATACATACTTTTGACACTCACTAGTATGAATGTTGCAAACAAATATAATTCTGATTCCTTGTGTTTGCCACATCATTCAGTAAAGTACTACAAATGTACGAAATATAGATAGCGTGTATCCCTTTGTTTTGCTGTTATGCGAAACAAAGCCGAAGGCAGGCAGAGAAGTCAACGAATTCCAAAGGAAAAACAGAGGCTCGTCTTCTGAAAATCGATTTCATCGCGATGGAGCTCCACGTGGAGCGCTCGGTTCGTTCCCCCATGCACGGATGCGCAATTACGCGTCGTCAATCGAAACGACGCCATCGTTCGAAGGGAGCCACTCAACGTATCGAGTGGCATAATTATCCTCAGACTTCTTCTTCCCTTCCATTATTTCCTCTATTTCGCTACACGATTAAAGTGCAAGGAAACACGAGTACTCGATACTCGTTGCAAAACACTATATAAAAAAAAAAAGAAAAAAGAAAGATAGAGTAGGGGGATGGAATCTGTGTTCCATTGACTTGGTTCACTGAAGAACACTTCTCTGGCCCACATTCAGTGCCCCTTCAGCCACGTGGCCTCCATTCAACTGCTGGGAAAGGGCGTACTCGTTGGTCTTTACGCGCACCTGCAACTAACCCCCGAGTTCTCACCCCCTTCCCCCCCAAGGTTTTACGGAGGCCGGAAAAAATGGCTGTCCTTTGAATCGTGACACCCTTCGCGTTGCTACTTTTCCTGTTGACACGCGTTGACAGCTGGGGAAAATGTTGATAGGGTTTGCGATAAATGTTGGGGTGACTTATGTACGGGATGCTCTCTTTTCGCCACCCCTTTTATCGTGCTATTGTTTTCGTGGAGTCAGGTGTTGATATTCTTGGGCAAATCGTGGGGAACTGGGGTTTATCGATGCGGTGAGAAGTTTATTTTAGAGTATTGTTACGTTGATGGTAGTACAGCAACAATCACACACACGCGAGATGATGGATGTGACGAAATATAGATGCACTCGGTGACAAAATATTCTCTTGTTGGATTATACTCAGAATTGGGCTCTATTCGAATGAAATATTGTGCAACTCTGATTATTTTAATGTATAAGTAACAATTAAGTGTATCGAATATAGCATATAGATTAAGTATATATAATATCTAATTAATTAAGTAGGTATATCTTCCCATGTTAAATTAAAAATAATATTTGCTCGAAATTATTTATCAACGAAGAACAAAGTAACTAAAAAATTTGGTTTTAACTAATGTTTTGTAATTTTATTTCAACGAGGAGATTATTTTAAGAAAATTATGAAACGTGTTACTTTTAAACATATTAATAAGTATTGTAACGATATAAATAACCATGAAATGGATCAAGTTCCTTAATTGTATAAAATGGCCATATTCATCATTTTTAAGTTACTTATTATGAAGGGTTAATCGATTTCGAAAATATTTGGCATAATTCCTTTAATTCCTAAAGTTGTAGTCGACTATCTTCGCTACATAGAAAAGTTGTACAATAAAATGTCCGCCCCCAATTTTTACGCATACTTTAGGGCTATCATTAGCATCAGGCCTACTTGGAACCTACTTTGGCCCACTTCGGCTTCCCTTTCGATTCGCATCGACACGACCCACTTCAAGTCCTCTTTGGGCCTGCTTTCAGCCGACTTCAAGCCTACTTCGATCCTATTTTCAACTTGCTCTTAGCCTGCGTGTCTGCAACAGGCCTAGTTCGAACCTACTTTGGATCTAGCCCAGTTCCATTGCATCCTGGTTACTGCACCTACCTTTACATCGACTTTTCTTGGAAACCATTTGCTACTAAACCCTCTCGCAGGGGCTATCAACGCCTTCCAATTTCACCGTTCGCCGTTGCGATCTTCACTCTTGCTTTTTTCCCGTAAGAAAGTAAAAATTCTCTCTTCTTTCGTAAGCAAAGTCTGCATAATTATCCATAGGGATTATCAATATTTTCTTATTTCGCCATTTCACTGTTAGAATCCTGTCTTCCTTTTTTGGTATACAAATTTGTTAAAAATTCTCTTCTTATATAAGCAAAATCTTTGCAATTATCTGAATCTTTTATATTTATATTTAACCTTTCTTCATACAAATTCAAACAAAGGCAAGCTTTAGATCGTGTTAATGTAATTACTCGAAACTTTATTAATCTTGTATTACCTCGTCAAATATTTAATGCTGCTGGGCAATTAATTTGTACTTATTAAGGTAATAGTCGAATTGAAAGGAAAACTGAACTGTGGCACTAAAATTGGAAATCCAAAGAATGGTTAATGTATCCCCATTTAAGTTTTCTAACAGCGACCATCAGCGCTTTCCAATTTCACCACTCACCACTACTATTCTTTCTCCTGTTTTCAATAAAAAATTAACCTCTTCCTCCCTGGAAACAATAACCATACCATCTAAATCCTCTACAATTATCCAAACCTCATGAAAAATTCATATTCAATATTTCTACCACGTCTAATCCACTAGCAGGGGCTATCAATGCTTCCCGACTCCACAATCCGCTATTACAACCCTCCCCTTTCTTCCTACAATAAAAACCTAATCTCCCCTCTCGCATAAAACGATCCAAGCCTACATAAGCCCCTAATCAGTTTACAATTATCTAATCCAACTGAAAAATTCGTATCTAATATATCCACCCCGTCTCATCTTCTAGATTCGTTTTTAATTGCCCTCGGGGCGGCAAGGGACGAGCGCTTTGCTTCTTAATTAGTAGTTACTCCAGCTGCAGTTGTTTAATAGTTGTTCAAGCCGCGTCGTAAAGCGCTCGGGGTCGGACGAACTTGCTTCCCCGCGATGTTGCTTTCACAATAATTATCGGGTCCTCTTAATCGTAGCAACCCCTCCTCCTCCACCTCCCGAGCCAATCCCTAGTGGTAAAAGGGAAAATATCCAACGCGAAAGAAAGCCACGAAAACGCCTAGTAGCCGCGCGACTCGCAAGGCCATGTATTTTTAACTTGAGAACCTTCCGGCAACCCTGGCCGGGATCAATACCACCGGCAACCCCGTCGTCGTGTAGTACTACTGGAGGCAGAAAGGGTGCAGCGGGGTTAACCTACATATCCAGCCACGGCTGCCGGTAGAAGCTGGCTGAAACGAAAACATTTTCCCTTCGGACGATGGCTGAAGGGGTTGGGAAACGTGGGGTGGTGCCGTTTCAGCCTCCACTTCCGTTTCTTGGCAAGTATCGACGGCTCTTGAGGAATGAGTTTCGCTGCGTTTCGTGAAAGTCTGTGATACGTGGCGCGAGCTATAAGGAACGAGATGGAGCTACTTCTTCAGGAATGCTTTTTGGTAATTTCGTTGGAGGGTGGTTGGTGGAAACTTGTTGGCGATGAAAGATAGATTATGGAGGGGTAGGTTAAGAAATTTTTATACCTGCCCGTGGAATCGGGAAACGTTGGAAATAGGAAAGTTTCGTTAGGTAGAATTGAGCCATTCATAGGGCAAAGTGATTAACTACGCTTTTGGAATTTTTTTAAAATTTTAGTGCCAAAATATACTCCATCGAAGCATAATTGTTTTTTATTGGAAATAAATTTGCTTAACGCGTGGGTTTAGCATGACGAAATAGGCTGCGTAAATCTGTGATATTTTAATATGAAATTTAATATTTATACCGCTTGCTCGACAGCATTAAACAAATGTAAATAAACTCGATTTATACGGAAATATTAATTTTTAAGTTTGTAATTTATATTTCTTTGTGCAATGGTCATTTATATATTTATATTATTTTACAATTTGCTCATAGCTGTCTTACGATTAGTTATGAAGAGGAATTAAGTTGAATTATTCGCATGTGGCGAAGAGTTATGGTATAAAATGTAGGAATTGGAGAATTTCATTTCCTCTAGCATTTGTATGTTTTTTGATTTGAATATTTTAGCTTTGAGGTAGAATTACGTTGTGTTACTTTTATGTTGTGAAATGTTATTAAATAGAATTCATATGGAAATTAGGGAAGTTAGTGTGGTTTTCTGACGTGTTCCATGAATTTTTTAGGTAATTTAGTATGGAAGTAGAATTAATTGGAGTTGTTTTCATGCAGCGAAGAGTGTCTGGATACCGTATAAAAATTAGAGAAGTTAATATAGCTTCGTGAAGTGTTTTATGCTTTTAATTAAGTATTTCAATCTCGAATCAAAAATTAATATTTACCGCTTTTATTGTTCCTTTCGTTGAAATTTTTGATGCCATCAATTTATTTGCTTGCCTATTTTATTCCCCAAATGTGTAGCGGAGTTTTGATGCAAGTTAAAAATGGATTCGATAAAACATAAAAGAAACGTGGGAACGGAAACGCAGTTCAGCGCATTGTGCTCGAGTTACATAAATCGACCGACTAATTTGTGCAAGTAGTCATGTGTAAAGGTTACACAAACCCTAAATTATAACGTCAATGCCAACTGAGAAGAGTATGTATTCAATTCATTCACTTCCTATTCAATTTCACCTCGTGCGCATACTGATTCGCACACTATTAAACCTCTGCAGAAGACAAAGTATGTTTCTTACTCTTCTGCAACAAAATTGTTCAAATTATAGTGACTAGTACAAATAATCGCAAAATTCGGAATAAAATCTCTTTCAGAAAGAATAATTTTCTATTCTGCCACGTACACTTTTGTCCATAAATTATTAGACACTTGTTAGTTTTTACCAAAATGTTTGACGAATTAGACTTCCAGTGGCATCTTAAAAATGTATTTTCCTGTAGCATTATTCAATGTTCTTCCTGAAGTAAATAATTGACAAATATTAGCTTCGTTTTCTAATCGTAACATCAATGTTTTTTTTATTCTTAATTTATTAATTTCTCGATGAATTATGGATAGAAGTGTACCTAATATATTGTTAATTTACATTAGCAGACTGTTAATTTTTATGCATGCATGTGTCTAAAGATTTAGATTATACATAATATAAAATCTAGTAGATATCTAAAATAAAATATACATACGTTTATAATATTTAAGGGATGAAACACATTTTTATTTCTTATTTCATTAGTTGTCTCTTTAAAAATCTGAATTTACGTAAACATTCGCAGTCTGCATATTAATTTACAATTTATCGAAGCAAGTAATAATTAATATATATAGCAGCAGGTTTGCATTTAATACATTCTGTAAAAGTCCTCACTGTTTAAAGTTTCATATTCATAAATTTATGACTTAAATTTGAAATTGGAACATTTTAAACGAAGTATCACTACATAATTTATCAAAATAGGCAATAAACAGTTGTCAATAACGAAAAATTACTATCCTCTGCGTATTGTTATCAACCGGTTATTCCTATGAAAAATTGTAAATTCCAAAGTGATTACGATAAGCGGATTCCACTGTATATTGAAATGAGTATTCTAACTCCAATTACGAAGATTACCTTTCGCGTAATATTTCAATTTTCCCCTCCGCGAAACAAGTTTCCGCAACTTCCGGCAGGAAAATTCAAACATCACGGGCTATTTATTCCCCAATAAAGCTACCACAGTGGCAGCATATTTTTTCACGCCTAGACTAGAACCGGGGTTCGCGAACGAGCCGCGCGGCAACCACGAAAGACGGCCTGTAGTCGCGTAATTGAAAAATACCCGCTGTCTACCCCGCCACGTTTCGGCGAGGAAGGACGATACTCGCCGCTATACGCCGCTGATGCTGTTACACAAGAGGCGAGACAGAAGAACAATCTAAAAAAGAAAAAGACATAAAGGGTTTTATCCAATAGTACCTTTAGGATGTTGAATGAGAATGTCCGTCAAACGCCATGTTTGTTAGTAAAATAGAGGTGAAAAAAAATAAAAATTGAAGATAATAGAAATAAAAAAACAGATTAGAAAAGGGAAAGAAAAAAAGTGAAAGTAGGTATCCCTGTAGTTTTATTTTGGGATAACCGTATAGAAAAATCCAACACCGCGAACGCGTTTTCCTCGCGTACCGTTACAAAATGGCTGCTGTGGACTCCTTCGAGGAGGAAACCCACCCTCTTTTCCTTGAAAGATCGTGAAAGAAGGAGAAACAGCACTGTGTCGGAATTGAGTTCCCAGAGACAGACTTGAAGGACATAGCCGAGGGCCTCGATGGTCGTCCAACGATCCTTGAGAATGGAATAGGAGCGACTGTAGGCGATCCGTTCGCGAAGGGGGGGAAAAAATAAGGAAGAAGGGAAAAAGGAAAATAGCTGGAGTGTAAGGGAAACAAAAGGTAAAAATGGGATAAAGGGAGAAAAGGGAAGGAAATGGCTGGAAGTAAGGAAAAAGACGAAGAACACGCGCGCACATGCACGCACACAGAGAGATGCTGGAGAGCAAAGAAAAGAGGAACGAGTGCAAAGGAAAAGAGCTTTCCCTCTCGATGTCGTTCGGGTTCAGAGAGCAACTTCCGCAATTGCGTCGAGATGCCGCCGTAGAAGATGGCCACTCGGCCACGGCAGTAAGGGCAATCCTTTTTATTGGCGTTCGTTTCACGGTAATCGCGCGATCAGCTGAATATTCTTCTGGATACGCGCTCGAGCGTTCGCGAGTGGACGCGTTTGGAGTCGAACCAGCGGACAGTTCGGCTCCTTTCGACTTTGGCGAAGCTTCGCAAGAGACTTTTACTCGATACCTCAGGCGGAAGCGAGGATCTTCGGCAAGTGACTGAGTCTGAGCGCCTCTGTTTCTTTTGTAAACGCATCCTTGGTGGTAGAAAATACACGAGACGTATTCAGGCATGAGCAGCGAGGGCACATGGAACACTTCGAATCGATTCGGATCTGTAAAATGGCGAAAAATTCGAATCACTTCGAATACAATTCGAAGCCAAGAAGTCTTCGAAATCTTGAGATTTTTTATTAGTTTTGGGAGCTTAATGGAAAATTTAATATATCGAAAGCATTTTTATTACTTTTGTGCGAGTAATATCATTGACACAGAATGTTAAAGAAAATCTAAAATGTTGGAATCAATTAAAATAGCTTGCAATATAAGCTAGGAATTATGAATGTTGATGTCTTGGAAATGTGAAAATGAAAAGAAAGTAACGTTGAAAAGTGTTCTCAGTGATTTGGACCAAACTAACACGGTTTAGACTTTTAAAATGACCAAGACTTTCACTATTTCTAAGATGATCAAAAACATTGAAGAGTTTTAAGCTTCGAGTTATGTTCGAAACGATTCGAATTTATCGCTTCATACGCAATATCCATTCGAATATCTATTCGAAGCGTTTCGAATGCCATCACTACTCATAGGTATAACTTTAACAGGATGGATGAATTTTGGAGTGTTTCCTGGATGTTTGAAAACTCGTTCCTGAAAAAATGTGCAATAGTTCGAGATACTTCCACTGCTCAATAAATTAGTATTATACAAAAAATGGGAAAGTAATTCTTAATGGTCATTAAATATTTCAGAATTCCTTAACTGCACTAACGCTCAAATTATTCTTCAGTTTGCTGATCAAAAGCGACCAAAGTTTATTGCAAATATCCATAATTTGAGGATATTGTATCAAGTTTTCTTCGTATTCAATTACGTGCGGAGTAAATTCATCAAAATAGAGACTTGCAGAGCAAAATAGAACAACAACATAAATTATTAATAACAGTGGTACGAAGAAACACAGTAGTAACGATCCAGAACACATTGGTGATGTAAAATATAGTCTAATTACAATAAAAGCTCGCTGTATTTTTTTAACAAACTCTAACTCTAATTCTAATTATACAACGAAGTTTATCAACTGCAAATTACGCATAATATTTTAATGATTCGTATTCGTCGCGGGATTAAAGTAGAAAATAGCCAACATTCCATTGAATAATCGTCGAAAAATTCGTAAGGCAAGTGGTTAGGAGTAACCACTTAGGAGTAATGGAATTCATCTTCAAAGTTATAGAACAAAACGTTTCCATTCTACGTAAGATAATTACTTATTAATATTCGCATAGCACGTTGAGGTTCGGTTATTTCAATTGACAAATATTGTTAATATGTGTATAAATTAGCGAGCAGACAAAGTGAAACCGAAGATTTACATAAAAATTCTGGAAGAACATTATACGAATACGTCGAGGACGATTGGCTTTCGATCACCAGAGGGTGAGAAGGGGCTGAGTAACCGGAAGCGGTGTTCCGTTTCAATGCTCGATCATGAAAAGGAGTCGATAGCGTCGGTTGGGGTAAAAGCGACCGCCTTTCGAAGATACTCGTCCCGGTACTCTTTTAATGTGATTTTGCACTCGCTGAAACCACTCGAATGGCCCATAAAAAGGGCTCCTTTGTGTGCGACTCGCGAATTTTGATGCGGCAACTTTTTCCCGCTGGAAGTTCATTATAGACTATTCCCCTCTTCGAATTCGCTAAAATCGAGTGGCGAGAAATAGTATAATAAATTAGAAAAGTGGACATATAACTTTGGATCTGATCGTTATTAGAATTAGGTATTCGATAATTTAGAAAAGTCCAATGATTTCAATTCTTCTCCGGATTTCCAATTCTGACTCTAAGTTTCTCTTTAATTGCGTCACTGTATTAATAAGTGTAAAGTAGTTGCTTTACATTGTTAACAAACTGAAGAGATGATACAAGATTAAGTGAATTTTCAAATAATTGTATCGACACCCATTGAGGCGTGCTAAGTTTAACTTTATGTGGGACCTTTGCAGCCCTCGTAAGCCGAAGAAGGGTTAAGATCATTTTTGGGAACATATATTGAAGAATCGTATAATACTGCACATTAATTTTCTGCGAACATGTGCGTTGACACTATAGTTATCTAAACAAATTTTTCCTTATAAACCAAACGATGAATAAAGCGATTAATAGTTACTTCGAACAGAAAGAACTATTTATTGTCGACCGATGGAATGCATAACTAGTCTTCATATTTTATAAATAGGGAACTAAATTAGTAGCATGATATAGTAAAATTTGTAGAAATACGGATATTTATTCTATTTGGATTAGCGCTACAGAAAGGGTTAATAACATTGTAAAAATTATACTCCTACTCCCTTTGCAATGAGCCTAACATTTCGTATAAAGAAAGATCAATGCATCTCACAACGAATCTCCCCTCTTATGTTACAGTGCAACCATCCTAAGGGAACCGTCTAACGCCGCTCACAACCACCATCAAATCTAAAAATTCACGCCACAGTCGACGCTCCTGTCGTCTAGTGGCGCATCGATAAGGAGCCGCGAGGCGTTGGTGGCAAAACGGCCGATCGTGCGAACGTGCTGAGTACTATTCCGCGGCTGCGAAGACCAGCAACAGCCCGAAGATTCATCCAGCAAAGGGCAAGATGCACATCGAGGTGCAGGTGGCGCTCAACTTCGTGATATCGTATCTTTACAACAAGCTGCCGCGCAGGCGGGTGAACATCTTCGGCGAGGAACTCGAGAAAGCGCTCAAGGATAAGTTCAAGGGTCACTGGTACCCGGAGAAACCATTCAAGGGGTCTGCGTTCAGATGTCTGAAAACCGGCGACCCGGTGGACCCCGTGCTGGAACGAGCCGCCAAGGAAAGCGGTGTGCCCATTCAGGACATCCTGGAGAACCTTCCCGCCGAGTTGGCTGTCTGGGTTGACCCTGGAGAAGTGAGCTATCGCATCGGAGAGATGAACGCGGTGAAGATTCTCTATTCCGAGACCGGAGACCCACACGATGAAAGTTCCGCTGATCGAGAAGTGACCAAGACTTTCAATCCCGAGGCTCAATGCTTTAGGCCTATCGAGGCTGTAGGTACGTCCCTGGGTGGATTGAGCCTTAGTCCCAAGTCCACGTCACCGTTCCCCAGTTCACTGGGTAGCAACGCGAGCAATGGATCGTCGAATAACCAACAGAGTGGGCATGGATCTGGTTCCTCGTCGGCACCGTCGCCGACACCTATTACAAGCTCCTTCAAAGGTTCGCCTAGTCCTGTCCCGGCTTTCATCCCGCGAACTACCGCGCCGCTCACGTTCACCACCGCCACCTTCGCGCAGACTAAGTTTGGCAGCACCAAGCTGAAGACCAGCAGCAAACGGGCGAACAGGTTGGTGGACAGTTATTCAATTGTTTTATCAAATCGCGTATAGGGGAATGGTATGTTGGTTCAACCCTTTCTATGTTGTGTTGAATTTAATCTCTTGAGGAATACTGGCACATACACTATTGTCCGTAAGTATTCGGTCACTTGACGCAATCCGATCGAAAAGTATATGTCTTTGGATGTACTGTAAACATCTCTGAATAAGATTAACGGCAATCAACGTGTAAATTGACACGCAGTAGGACTAAGATGCAGTATACGTTAATAACTTAAGTTACAAATGGATAAAGTTGCTAAATTCTAACTGAGACAATGAAATATTCTAGCAACGCACCAGCGTCATATTTGTCTACAACGAAGAGTAAAGATTTCACAAAAGATGTAAAAACTTCTAGGACATGGGTAAAAATACAAATTGTAATGGTTCAGCTATTTTAACCATCTAATCTAACATTAATAAATTATGTTTAAAGACGGCTTGTGCAAGACCAATTAAGCTTCATTTATTGCTTTGTTATTTATAATAATTGATGTTAAATATTGTTTTCATTCGTCATTATCAACATTATATAAGATCGTAGAAAAGAGGAGCAGTAGTGAAAATTGTATTTTAAAGTATTGCTTGAAGCGTATTTCATGTGTTTCTAATAATGTAAATGTATCCAAATACTTGTAAACGGTAGTGTACGTGTAGGTTTAGTTTTACCTGATGTTCGATATTAATGCCGAATGATCGCATAATGTGTACGTTATGTTTTTCAACAATTTTATAACATCTTCACTGTTATACGTTTCATATAATTCGTTTTAACATATTGTAAACGAATACATTTGAATCAAATAAATCAAATATATGTATATCAAATAAAATCATTTTTCCTGGCTTTTAAAAATTCGTCCCTCAAGAGGTTAAAGTTGATATGCAAATCTGTTATCTTTCTATTTGATGGGAGCAAACTGGATAGCACAAGCAGTGGCGAAACTTTGGTACAAGCAGCGAAATAACAATTGTATTGAGGACAGATTATCGACGAACAAAATACACATAGATTTCAGACGACGACAAGTTCACTTCAACTCTGGTCGATCTAACCTTAACCCAGCCCAAATCTAACCGGACTTTAAGTTGTACAAGTCCTCAAATTATATTTGGACTCGAAGCATGCACTTACCCCCAGCCATCAGAATCCGTGAGACATCTGCATCTGCAATAATTATCACCCCCTGAAACTTCGCAACTAGCTTTACCTCGTATAAACGCAGATATACAATTGTTACCCTCCCGCATACCGCGATCTTGACAACGAAAGGGTTGAAACGCAGAGTCAAGTAACATAATCCCCCCCCCCCCCCCAGTCTCCATTTTCCCATGTCCTATTCAACCTAAACCAGCATCTCCCAAACCGCCGAAGCCAAATTGTCGAGCAGACAGATGAACCGCACGTAATCGTGTTGCTTTCAGAATGTCCCCCACCGAGTTCTCGAACTACATCAAGCAGCGCGCTATGCAGCAACAGATCCACCATCACCATCACCATCAGCAGCACCAGCAGCAACAGCAACAGCAACAACAGCAGCAGCAACAACAACAGCAAGCGGCTGGTGGTGGTTTGCCCGTTTCACAAAGCTCTCCACGCAGCCGCAGCCTCTCCCCAGGGAGCATAGTAGCTGGCGCAGGTCAGCAACACACGGATCCGAGCGCGTACTTCTTCCAGCACGGACCTGCGGCGTATCATCCTCAGTTTCCCCATCGCAACATATTCGACTCGTCCAGCCATGGCGGCTATTTGTCCGCTGATCTCTACACGGGCGCCAATTTCCCATCATCTTACCTCGACCCGACGACGATCGCCGGCCACCAATTCTACGGCGGCAGCGTGAACGGAACCAGCAACGCCGCAGGCAGCAATGGAAGTTCACAAAGCGCCGGAAACCTGGGCCTCGTTGGCTCTACCGCAACGAACAGCAACGTGAACGGAACTGGCCAACAACAGGACAAGACTGCGCTTGTCGAGGGCCTGAACAACTTTGGCCTCGGTTCTGTAGCGCCGTATCCGGCCAGCCAATACCAGCACCTCCTCGTAGCCAACTAATACCCGGCACGAGTGGAAACCGAGCGACTGGCGCGGCTCGAGTCGCGTCTCGAGTCGCGCCTGATCCTCTGCTGCTTCGCCGGACAGGAGGGAGAGTCGGAGAATCGCCCGAGAGACTTCACGACGACGTTCCAGTCTCTCCATGGCGTCGAGACGTCGTCCAGAGTCTAGGTTCCGTACCCTGACACACCCGATTCCGCTTGCACCATCTGATCCGAGGGCCTTTACGCGCAAAGCGGATGGGGCCATCGGTTCCTGCTCACCCAGTCTAGTTCCCACTCTGTCTCTCTCCAACAAACCGAAAGTCGCCATGGTAGCTGATAGTTAACCTCCAAGAACGGCCATCCACTGTCGTTGCCGTATTTCCTCGCAACGACGAAAACACATCCTTCATCGTGGGAGCAATGGAAGTTCATCGATTCCTGTTTTCTCATTCGGTTCCGTGGTCGAGAGGGAATCTCGCGATACTCTCTGGCTGGTCGGACATCGACACACACGGTGTTCGTATATACGTGTGGAGGATACAGAGACAGGGAGAGATACAGAGCGTACGACGTACGCGTAGAGAGGCAGCGGAAGAGGAGAGACGCCTTCAGCAGAGAGGACGCAATCCGAAGAACTGACACCAGGTGGACGATCACTCGCGATACGGAGATAGGGGGAGAGGACGAAAGAGAATGAATAGGTGTGAGAGTGAGAATGAGATGATATAGAGCGTATATATTAGATTCGGTGCGCCTGTGTGCTGAAGCGTGCGTACAAGACATTTGGAGGAGAGGAAAAGTGGTGGAGGAACGAAGAGGAGGGACTCGCAAACGCGAACTTTGCGATCTAACGTATAGAGAGCCGCGTGTACCTAACTGTCACCGGAAATCAACACGGACACACCCGATTGCGATGGCGTTAGGCGTGCGTTCGACGGTATAGGTGCTCCCTGTGCCACCTTTAGTCATCTTGAAACTGAAGAAAGATTATTCGAAACGTATTCGATATATATATACATATGCACAGAGACCAAATTCGGGAATTCGGTTGAAATAGTCGAACGAATCGCCGTACGCCCACACAGCAAAAGAGCCAAGGGACACACACGTGCACAACACACGTATATACGTAAAAATTCCACGCCCATACACACGTACACACAGGCCAGATTCACCATGGACACACTCACTCCCACCCATATTTACCTGGCGACCCACATACATTATACGTCTATAACATTTGCCACCGTGAACACACGGAGCACCCTGCCTGCTGTTGGGTGATCACACACGTACACACAGGTAAACACACACGAGTCCGAGGAAAAAGACACACACACACACACACACACATACACGCAAACACAGGTGGGCGGGGTGTGCGGACACTTAATATCGCGCACGACTTCACCAACACGTACACACAGATATTACCAATGTGTAATAATTTATTTTTTCACTGGTATAGTCGGAGAATTGATAATGAATATATCTGTAGAGCCTATGTATTATATTCAAGATATGCACTCACTTCGCGGGTTCTCGCGAAACGGTGTAGGGACTACCTGTAGCCGGTCTGTCGATGCGTCGACGAACGAACACCCGGGGTACTATGTACTTTTCCTGGTATTCTTCTTGTTTCGTACGAAATAAAATAGAGAAAAAAGTCGAAGAACATATAATATAGCGAGGCATTATGCAGAGGTAAAGAAGAAAATCGCAGGACCGTGAAAAAAAAAAGAAAGTAAAGAAGACGAAGAAACGGCTGCTGGTGGAGCCCAGGGATTCTTTCTCGATCGAGTCGCAGATGGTGCTCGCGGTTCCATACCGTTCGGAAAACTCGTCCTCGGTACGATTTTACATTTTATTTTTATAATAAATGCAGTAGAGTGTAGGAGAGAAAAAAAACGTGAAAAAAGCGAAGCAAAGGAGAAGAGAGTAGAAGGGAAAGGATAGAGTGACGGCGTGTTCGAACGAACGAGAATACGACTGCGTTGCGCCGCTGCCCCGCTGCGAAATCTTGCGTTTCCGTTCCTCAGCTAATCTCCCTGGACTCGTTTCCTTTCGACGTGATCCCACGCGTGACATCCATTCGATGTCAATGGATTCTCTTCTTGGATTTCTATTGCGGTCCAAGTTCGCGACACTCCGGCGACAGTTGGCGAACTTTCCTAATTCCGCGCTGTCGGATTTCCGGTTTAACACTTTGCCAACAATTCGAGTTCTAGCATTAATCTCGTTCTTACTATAAATCTAACATTACCCGCCATTATATTCATAATAGTCGAGAAACATCTCATTTCCATATTACAGTACTGAACAGAAATAAGACAATGATGTTTTTAACAATCAGTTTAAGAAGTACTTTGTTTAAGGCTCAAATGAGAATATAGTATTGGTGAATGAACGAAGAAAATTCTATAAAAGTTGTTCTGTAAATAATTGCTTTTTCGAAGGTGTTATAATTTTGTTCAGTACTGTTACGCAATTTTAAGAAATCTTGTGTCACAATATTCTTATTATACGTATGTATGTAGATCTGATATCAATTTCGCTTGCAAATTTTTTATTACTAATTTAATTATCCGCATAAATTTTCTTAAAAGTCTATGATAAATTTTTTGTATATGTATAGAAAATAGAACTTTTTAGAAATATTTATTGAAGCGTACCTCGTTAGTTTGGCAATTTGTTAATTTTTTCTTTTTTTTTACTCTACTTGATCCTTTGAATCGATCTTCCGGTAGAAGCCGAAATTCGGAGGTTGCCATTTCGGCGGTGTTCGAAGATGGAAGACAAAAGGACGCGTTGAAAGAGGAACAAAGCCACGGTAAGGGGTTGGAGCAGTGAGCAAGCAGCCGGTTCGCGTTCGCGAGATTAATTAGGTGATTACGTTATTAAAGGCCACTGTTACTGTCCTCGATGGCCGCGCTGCGACCGTGTTCGTGACCTCGTACACGCTTGCCAGTGCTTTGCGAGGAGCGACGAAGACGGGAATCCAATCTTACTTCAAAATTTATTCTTCCTATTCCAATTTTGGAACACCTAATTGCAAATTATTCAACATCGTACAGACCAATAGATTTTTAATGAATATTTTTATTGGTTAACGAAAATGATTTGAGTTGGAATTATTGGATTTATACGTACGTTCTTTTATGAATACCATTTAACTCTACAAATAGTTACTTGTTTATGATTAAGTAAAGTAACGTGATTCTTCCGTAACTAGAAATTCTTTCAAATTTCTTTTCACTGCAAATTTGGCATCCTTTAATTAACTGACGCCCGTAGTTAGACATAAATTAATAAACGGTTGAATCTTTTTAATAAGTAGAAGTTGCTTTTCGGAAAATTATAATTCAATTAGACTGAAAGTATATTTTACCAAAATCAATCGTATTTTTAGACAAACACCTTTATTTCTTCAAACTGTTTTAACCTTTTGATACGAAGGTAGAGTCTCAGAATTGACTACTTGAATACATCCCTTTAACTATAATAATTTAAATGTAAAAATTAGTATGGCTCTATCGATCTAACGTGATATTTATTAAAATAATATACCCAAAATAAGGCAACAACAAAACTGTTAAAAATTTGGTACATTTATACGTAAATAATCGAAAAATTCAAACGCCTGATAAACTTTATCTCGACTTTGTATCTTAAATATGGTCTCCCAATATTAAAAAGTTAAACATATAAGAACGTACGTATAAAACACTGTGCGTTAACTAAGAATTTCTATTCTACGTCGTTCCACGCGAAACCTCGAGCTTAACGAGCAAAAGCCTCCAAATTTAGCCAACCTGAATCATAATTCCTCCTTATTCGATCTTTCATCGGCTTGAGATCGGGTCACGGTCGGCTTCGTCCTTCGAGAAGCCATAAAAACACGACAGCAACAATGGCGGAGGTGCCGCGAGCCGCGGGCCGGGCACTAGGTGCTAAAAGTATTAAAAAAAGTGTTTAATCTTGTCGTCGTGGGACAAACGTACGGAATACGCATGGCCAGAAAGTGTCGACGAGCTCGCGATTCAATTGCAAATTCACTGCAGACAGAACAAAAGATCGTATTTTCATCGTATCTCGATTTATCCGCTCTTGGTCCAGCGCGTCCTCTCTCCTTAGAATAGTTTCAAAACCTTAGCGTGACTTTGTATCGTGTAAATGTATAAGTAGCATAATTTTAGGCGTGACTTTCGTCGTTCTTTCGTACGGATTTTTATATAGCCAGTTTTGTATATGATCGACGTCGAACAGCAGCTTCCTGTACTGCGTTCTGCCTGGATCACGAGCACACGATCGAGTATAACAACTAAATCTATTATATATATATATACTTCAAAGCTGAAGCCTCGTGTTACGACTCAAATTTCAACAAAATTCCTCCTTCAAGGGAAACTATAGAGGATCTTGAAGGATAACGTAGTAAATTCTATTGAAACACTGTATATGCGAATCTTTCACAGCAACGCGTCGTACGGAAGATTTCTTAAAGAGATCGACACAATGAGGCTCAAAAGGGAAGCTCTTAAATCGTATTAATGAAACGATAAACGGCGAGGCTAATTTGAAGCTTTGTCGTAAAAGGATTTAGAACGGAGGTGAAAAATCGATCGATGAAAAATGGGCGAGCGAGTCGGCAGGTTTCTGGCCAGGCGGGGGGTGCTAACAAGTTTTTAATCGCGGAAATAATAAGGGTAGCGAGGGGATGAGAGATCACGGGGAACAGAGGCGAGAGGGGACAAGGCGGGAGAACAGTACCCTTTAGTAATATCTAAACTTAATTGTAACTATTAACGATACGTACGACTGTGGTAGCTATGCTAGTACCTGCTATTGTTAAAGAGAGAGAGAGAGAGAGAGAGAGAGAAGGAGAGAGAAAGGGAGCGAACGAGCGAGAGAAATCGATTGAAAGAGTGAGTCGAGGGAAGAGAATCGTGACTTTCAAGGTTTGGAATGTGTAAAGGAAAACCGTGAAGAAATAAGAGTCAACTTTGTCTGTGAAGAACCTAGAATACAGTCTTGTTACTATCAGATCTCACAGATCTCTCACAGATCGAAAACTGGTTTTCCGTGAAAAGGAACAACAACTTTGATGAATGGAAGTGATCGATGGATCGCGATTAAAGCTTCGAGACGCCAAAGCTTGGCCGCAGATAGCTTGCGCCGATTATTTTTCTAATCTTTGTAATCGAAGGATTCGTGACGAGAAGCCAGGAGAAATGTTCGATTGGATTCGGATGGAAGAAGATCCCAGAGATTGTCGCGCATTTGTTATCAATCTTGGGGCGTCTCAAAGTATTGCGATCTTCGATGAAGAACAAGGGCGAAGTAGAATGAGGAGAGGGAAATAGGGGAGGCAAGTGGAGTAAGTTGCAATAAGTTGCGAATCAAATGTGGATCTCGGCTTGAGACGAGAGGCTCAGCTCAGCGAAGAATCAAACACACATACACGATGTATACTCTTGTAGCAAAACCAAAAAGAAGAAAAGAAAGAAGGAAAGAAAGAACGAAGAGAGGGAAGGATTTTGTATCGAAACGGCGCGTAGAGACGCGAGAGGAGGAGAGGAGAAGGGCAGAAAACAGGATATTGATATAGAGCATACATTGAGATACACAAAAGATAAACATATAGTATTATACGATTACAATACGATTGTAATGAAACACTTTATAAGCAAGGAAACAAAAAAAAAATTATACGCATAGTTTTCCATAATCTGTAATGGATGTATTCGTTAATAAAAAAAAATGACGAGGTTAAGGTTAAACGTACACGTACACGTACACGTACAGGCATGAACACACGTACACACACATGTACACACGTACACAGACACGCTGCTAACCGTTCGAAGTAACTCGGGTACACGACACAAGAGAAGAAGTAAATGAAAAAGAACAAAAAAAGTAACTAATAATTAATAACAAGTAACGTGACGACACGTAACAAACGGTAAATCTGTCTCTTTAAAGTATCATGTGTCTATAAACTATAGCGATCGATATTGTCTCTTTAACCGTAAATGGAGAAACAAGTAATCGTGGTAACGTAACTAATGTCATAGCGATAACCGAACACTGCAATATTAGATATAATATATATTCATACATTTATAGAGGGGAGAAGGAAGGATAACGAAAGATGAGGAGGAGGAGGGAAATTGTGCGTGGCTCTGGCACACATACACACACGCATACACACGTACACGCGCACGCGTAATTAATAATAAAAAAAAATAAAAAAAGTTATTGAAAAGCATAAAGAAAAAAAAAAAAAATTGAAACAGAGAAACTTGAAACGTGATATATCATCGTGGTCGGTGCTCACGTTTCTTCTATGTCAAAGGCTGAATGGGGTGGAAAAGGAAAAAAAAAGGGAAAAAATACACAAAGAGATCAGCAATGGCGTGTGTCAGAGCGGAAGTGAGCAAAAGGTGGATCTCCAGGCACAGTTGAAAAGAGAAAGCCGTTTCATGCTAAAACAGCAAGAGAAAAACTGCTGAATGGAAGAGAACAATATTAATATGCGTTTTGTGTATCGGACACACTCGAAGTGACACACATTCACGCACACGTACACACACATAGACACACACACGCACACTGTACACGGTGACACACACAAATGAAAGACCCAAAAACCTATCGATTATTCTACCAAGTAATGAATTAACAAGAGGATGATCATTAGATTTGTAATTAATTACATATATATTTTTCAATACTTTAACTACTTGCTGAATGTAAACTATATACATATAATTATATATTATATATATTATATATATATTATATATACACACACATACCGCGTAGGGCTGTACCTCGATTACAGCATGGCGAAGAGGATTGGCCCGTCTACTTCCGGTTCTCCACGGGGTCGTAATAGGGTGTGACGGGGGAAATAGCAGAATATACGAAGATAGATGGATATCCATCGACAAACAAGAACATAGACCTCGATGTTACCAGATGACCCGTCGAGAAAATGACGTTTGGGCGTCGTTGAGGACCGGAAATGGACGGATGAACCCTCAACAGCGGGACCGGAGGGCGCGCCGTCAGGCCGCGTTCCCGGAGGGAGAGATCTACGAGAGCGAGAGAAAGAAAGAACCTTTTTGTACCCCACCCAAGTCACACTCTCGGTGTCGAAATGGTAAAAACCAAAAAAACAAGCAACTATGTTACTCGTGTAAGTGCATCCTAAATGTAACTGTTACGAAATGCCCCTTCTCCGAAGCCCCACCCCAGGCCCCAGTTTTCATCGTTTCGTACGTAGCAAAAGAGGGATGAAACAAGCGGCAGAGAGACAAAATACGGAGAAAACGAAAGAGAGAAAGAAAGAAAGATAAAGAATGCGTGGCTGCTGCGTGTGTGTAATAGGGGATGCGAATAGCGCGCGAATCTTTCGATTAACGTTGCGCTGATTCGAGGCACTGAAAGAATTGTGTGCGTATGCGTACTTCGACACGAGGAGAAACGATATTTCCGGAGGCTGAGACCGTACGAGTTTTCGATTCGACGTGTCGCGAACGCGAGAAACGGAGACCTCTTTTTGTGTGGCAACGCGTCGTTTTTCGTTCGTTCAGTTTGCCGACGATTTACGCCTACGTTACCCGATAGCGTATCGTTTACCATTTTTTTCTGTACGTGTACACTTGTTGTTACTCGGATCGAATGAGAAAACGCGAGAGCGAGACAATTGAAGACGAATGCGAGCGAGTGAAGTGTGAGAGTGGAAACGTGAAAAGGGTGAACATGAAGATTCGTATGCAAAGAACACACAAACAGCGAGACACTGTGCGCCTATATATGTATATCTGTGTATATAGGTACCTTTTTCACCCCGCTACCGTTATTTCCTTTATACTTCTTCTTCTCCTGTTTTTTTTTTTTTTTTTTTTTTTTTTTATTATTATTACTATTATTACTATTAATATTATTATTGTAATCGAGATGTATTTTCTGTTGGCTTTAGATTTTGTTCCTTTATTTTTGTACGAGAACCGTTTTACCTTTACTACGTGTGCGTTATTGTAAGTACATAAGAACACTTTTTCTTACCGTTAATACGACGAACCATGTTGATGGTTCGATCGCGCAAACGACGATGATCGTTAACAAAGATCGACCATTGAATCGTAATCGTTCATATCGTGAAACGATCATCGACGTCTGCGAATTATCTTAGATATTAAGAAGCTACCCTTTTCACTGAATCAATATTTTATTTTTTTTTTCTCCTTTTTCCTTTTTTTTGTGTCCTTTTACCATTTATTTTCATTATTTTTTTATATATAGTTTGTTATTGTTGTTTTTGTCTTTTTTTTGTATGATATATTTGATTACATTAAGCGTGCATCGCTCCTCCAGATAATATATACTGCTATATTATATATATATACAATATATACATATACATATATATATTTTTGTTAATAATACAGTGGTTTGATATAACTACAGTGATTATCCTGTTGTAACGGATTTGTTTTCTATATCTCTTTATGGCCCGCGAATGCGTCATTAATATACATATATATATATATAAAAAAAAAAAAAATAGAGGACACGTGCATATATATAAAAATGGTATAAATATATATGTATAGAAGCATTATACATATACTTATATGAGAAAATATCGATTATATATACATATATATATATATATATATATATATTATATACATATACATACACTGCTACATTATATTTTGTTTAACAAGGAAACCAAAAGAGCAACATAGAAAGGTGTGCGAAAAATCTAACGTAAAGAACAAAACGAAGAGAAAAAAAAGATTGAGAGAAAGATGATGGTTTAAAGAAAACAGTGTCGCGTTTTCAGCGTGTTTGAACAATTAACCCTTTGCACTTCGAAACCTGTTTAATATCGTCAGCAATTTGTAATAATATCTAATAATAGCAATAACATTGCTGCATTGAAACTGAACTAAATTCAGAAATTGTATAAAATTCTATTTCGTAATAGAATGTCAGTTGAAATTGCGTAAGGAACAGCTTTTACTTAGATAACCTTTATACAAATTACAATATTCTGTTGATGAAGAGAACAGCTATGAATAATTATGATTTTTTTCATTAGCATTTTTATCTTGGCGTCGGAAGATTTGTCCGGTCTTATTGTTACTGCCACATTAATGGCGGAGCTGATTCATAATCTTGCATGAATCGCCGACATCTTATGTCTCGAGACACGAACCGGTTTGAATATGTTAAGTTCACCAATTTTTCTCAAGAACTCTGAAACATACTGAAATCAAACTCTAACCATACGTTATTTATAAATAAGCGGACAAATTTAATGACCTGTTGTAGGCTAAATTATACACAAATCTGAGCTGAATCTGCTGAATTGTTTGATCGTAAAACAGATGAAGTGCGAATTGATGAGAATAGAAGAGAACTGGAAAGTGCAAAGGGTTAAAGATGAGGGTGAAATGCGGAAGTGCGAGAGTTTAATGGAAGCGTTTCTTGAACGTTTTGGAGCGTCCGGGCAGTCCCCACGACCCGAAACAGAGAATTAGCAAATTACGAGACGAAAGAGAGGGCAAGCAAAATCACACACACAGACACGCAAAGGACACAAACGAACGGTCGACGAATAAATAATACCGGCTAAAGCGAACGAAGGGATAAAGAGAAACCAAAAAACAAAAAAGTGTGAGACAAAAATGAAACTCGCGTGTAATATACTTATAATATCATTTTGTAAATTATTTTTTGTATTTTTATATATATATATATATACATATATATAAATATCGAAGCATACGAGACAAAAAGCGGAACAGTGTTTGTGCGTACGGCAAAGAAAAGCGGAGAGAAAGGACGAATGAATGAACGAAAGTAAAGAAGAGAATATAAAATTGGACAACAAATTCGGGCATGATTGTGGGAACGTTTGAAAGGTTGAATGAAAGAAAGCGTATAGAAGAAAAATGCAAGCGTATAAAAGGTAGAATGAAAGTGCGAGAATGAGAGAGTGTGGAAGAAAGAAAAATCTCGTGACGCATCGATAACACTAACGATACTTAAATCGATCGTTGATCAAAAAAAAAAAAGAGAAAAAAAAAGAAATAATCGTCCTTTCGTTGATCGAGAGCGGCGCCAGAATTGATGCTGTTCGTTTAATAAAAAAAAAAAAAAAAAAAAGAGAAACAAAAATATTAAAAAGTAAAGCGGAAAAGACGCGTGCGTAATGTGATGCGCCTGCATGCAATTGCAATGAAGGAACAAACGTGTACACAGACACATACAGACACACAATCTCACAATATTACGTTAATTCGTGACGCAACAGTCCCGAAATATGGATTTTTGTTCCCTATTATTTGTACCTTTGTATTGTATTCTGCAGCTTGTCAATGCTTTGTTTATTACTACTATTACTGCTACTATTATCGTTATTATTACTCTTATAAAGATTATTCTTATTAATATCATTATTACTATTATTGCTATGAATTTCACATGGAGACATTGTACCGTATTGTCCTGTCTTTTATACCACTCTTTTGTCGCGCGATCACGTGTTCTTATTTTTTTTTTTCTTTTCTTTTTTTTTGTAATTTTAGAAAAGACGTAGCGCGATCGCCTCCAAAGTGAACCTCGCAAACAGTTTTTTTAGTCGTATTTAGTAGAACCCAGAGAAGCAGCAGCGTGTTGTATTAGGTTTATTAATTAAGACGAGCTGGAAAGCGTGCGCTAAGCTTTAGGCGAACGGAAGTGGCATACGCTTCCGGGAGACGCGCGTTAGTTGAACGCGATTATCAGTCGAAGGGGTGAACGCTTCGTAAATCGACCAAAGTCAAGAAATAAACAAAGGGAGAGGGCGAATCCAGAAGGTTTTATAATTTTATAGAAAAAAAAAAGAATACACTGTCGATTTTGGGAGCCAAAAAAGTCCTAGAATCTAGAAGAAAAAAAGACATCGGATCGCTCGAGGTTCTTTTCCGAAAGCTTCTTTGTTAAGCTTTTTGCAGTTCGCTCGAAATTCAACAACCGGCTGTTTTGCGATCGTACTCATGACTATTCGCGTCATAGGGCGGATGATTTTCAATGAAACGATCACCTCCTTGACCATGGATCATCGATACACCGTTTAGTGTCGATTGGAAACAGATGGTGCGCCGTTTTTTCGCGCTGCTATTTCGTGTCTCCATCGTTGAGTGGCTTTACTTATCCGGCTGCGGAGATCCGTTGAGATGTTTCAAGAAAATTTCATTTCACGCGTTACAAGAACGAGTACGAATAGATGGGAGAGGGAGAAAATGATAGCGAATAAGATAGAACGAGGATGACGTTTCCTGCTTGCTTGCCTGCTGCGTGAGCGTGCGTGCGGTAACGGAGGAAACTTTTCGTTTCTCGAGGGTGTTCTTTCTTATATAGTTTTTCTCGTGCAAGTACGGTGGACGAGGGTGGTGCCGATCAATCTCGCTTCCTGGATCCAATCCCCGCCCCGTCGGACCTCGATTAAATCGATTCAACGCACCTTGTACCACCGCTCTTTCGCCGCTTTGGGCAGAGTCCAATTCTTTCGCAAAGTTTACTTGAAACATTCGCTGAAGCATTATTAAAATTAGCGTAAGCTGTCTTAAAATCAAATGGAACTGTAACTCAATATTACGATAATCAGGAGCTGATAGTTGGAATTGAAATTCATTTGAAATTGTGCATTTTTGCGTTACGTAAACCCCTATGCAAAGTTATATTATCGATACTCGTTAAGAGTTGGAATTGAGGCTCTGCTCATCGATTAATAGATAATTTATTGAACGGAGAGGGTGCAGCGTTACCCACATAGAGATTTCTTTACGGAAAGAAAGATCTCGGGATCGAGAGGATCGACGATCTAAGGGAAGAGATCCAGGATGGCGTCGGTGAGGTCAAGGGGAGGGCGCCTGGTATTAGTACACATTAGTTTTTTCTATAGGAGGCGCCCAATTAGTTGTTGGAATTTTGTAGTCTAGGCGATAATTCTCGATATAGTTCAATGTTGTCGAGTTTTTATTAGTTGAGCGAGCGAACGCCGCGCGATCGTCGTCGGAAACCGGAAACGGCCAGCTAGGTGCGCCGCGGAGTACTTCCGGTCAAGCATGAATGAGTTTCTCGCGTCGATATCTCGCTTGAAAATCCAAGTGTGCGTTTCTTCTGATAGATTAAGCGGATATCCGTTTGTAGAATCTGTTACAAAAATTAATTACAATAATAACGAAGAATTCTTGGTGCTTTATCTTCGTACTAAATGGTTTTCAAATGAAAGGATCACATTTCTTCAACGTACGATCGATTTTCTGTTCTCAGAGAACGGAAAATATAAGAAGATTAAGTACGTTTCATTCGTTAGTTAAAGGATTCATATGTTAATTAAACGTGGAAGTTTGCGAGCATTTTAGATTCCAGAATGATGCAAAGCTATCGCTTAACGTCACTGGAAACGTACAAATAATAATCACAAGAATGATCGACTGGAAGCCTCTCGTTGGTAGCAAGCGTTCTTTACTTTTGATAGATCTTTCTGGAAAGATAGATGCGTTCTTTGGATTTTCGTGTACGTAGCCTAAAACGAGGCACGTGAGTTTGTCCATGTGAAGCCTCTAGAAGGCATAAATTTTTCTAAAACACGTGCAAATCGCAAGGCTCGATTCTGTAAGTTAAAAATGGTTCAAAAGTTAAAGTATCTTTTCCACAAGGAAACGCAGAAGCGGTCATTTGTATTCGTTACAGTTTGATTGTCTTCCCATCGAATCGCTTTTTTTGTGTTGAAATTAACGTAAGAAACGGAAAACGATCAAAAAGACGGAATCTTTTGAAACAGAACTGGTTCGGTTTTTTGTATCGATTCGATGAGAAGATCGCGAAGCGCGCGTGAGAGGCTTTATAAACGGCTAACCACAGAGTTGGAAGGACCTTATTCGTTGATCTTCGTTTTGATACAACTGTGCAGAATAGATATGCCGATCTAGACTAGTTTCAGAACTTTTATAGAAATTTTATACAGACCTCAACGCAGCATCGGTGTCCTCCAATTGAAGAGAAACAGAGCCTTACTCGCAAAGAAGAACATATTCCATTATAGGCAAAGTTGAATATTTCGGAAAACTCCTCTCACGCGCGTCCAACCTCGTTGCGAATTTCGTCGACGCGTTACCAACCCCCAACTGACTCCAAATTTGCACAAATAAATAATTGAGAAATAAATCATTCTAAAACACCTTCAACTGATATACGACAGAATTTTCGCAACGCTGCAATAATCTTATGTACTGCAAACGAACGATAAAAAGGAATAAAGAAAAGAATCGAGACCTAAAAAAAAAAAAAAAAAAGAAAAAGAGCTGAGGCGGTGCTGTTTTCCCGCCTGACTTCCGGTTTCCCTCGAGACCCGGCGACTCGTCTCCGCGAATCGATGTATGGTTAGTCGCGACGATATCGAGTCATTAGGTCCGTTCGGAGTGTCGCGACGAATCGAGAGTGAATATCTCGATTGGGACGGACACTTCCGTGCAGCGCCTCGTTCGGCACGCGACCACTGATCGTTAGCCCCGTGATTCGATGGACTTCCCGCTTCCTCCTAATCTTTGTCCCCTCGATAATAATTCTTCTTTTCTTGTTTGTATTCCAAAAGAATTATTTAAGAGAGAAAGGAGGCGAACCATAGAATGTTCGTTTATGGTTTGACCGTCGATGTATCGAGGATTAAAGATGATAAAAGGAAGTCTAGCGTATTACGGGGATGTCGAACAGAAATGGATAAAAGGGAAAAGAGGCGCATCTCTGTTGCACGGTCGCAAATCTACGACGTGTGAACGTTAGATGAAACCTTTATCTATATATTTGCCACGATATTCAATACGTGAATGAGTATATCTATTAAATAATATTGATATAAATACATAGAGACAGAGAGAAAGAGTGGAAGAGTGAAAGGGAGAGCGAGAGAGAGCTCGTAGAGAGAGCGTGTAAGGGAGAGTGTGCGCGCGCGAACGACGAAGAGAGAGAAAGTATGGTAATATCATGAAATTATTATTCTTTGTTACTTCTTTATAATTAAAACAATAAAAAAGCTGCTGAATAAAAAGATGCCGAGCGTTTGTTATTTTTTTATGCAGGCCACCACAACTTTTCACGTCGTCCGAATTTCACCGGGCCGAAATTTAATAATAATAATCAATTTTTTACGGAACGAAATGAAACGTCCATGCGTCTGCTTTCGTTGTTTTTAACTAAAAGAACAAGTAACGCAATATTCATTTTCAATCGGACGACGAAAATTGGACGATGTGAAAAGGCTCGGAAAGTAACCCACTAAACGAAACGAACAAGTGTTGGATCATCCCATAAGTAACGTCGTTTCTTGTTGTTAGATTTCTTTAAGCAAGCGTATGCAAACTTTTTTAAGGAAGAGATCGACAAAATTACAAGAATCAAGAAAGGGATGTTTAAAATTACAATTAAAAGTTTAAGATCAGTTTGATACTTATATATGAGGATTCAGAAGTCCAAAAATTCAAACACTGGAAGATTTGGGTATTCGTAACGTTAAAGATTTGAACGTTTAAGGATTCGAATATTAAATAATTCAAAAAGATATGTATATCTTTGTTAAATGTATATATATTTAAATTTAAAATTGAAATCTTAAGTTAAAACATATTTATTATCCATTCCACTTTAATTCTGTTGCCATTTTTCTTAGATTTCAAACCTCCACCAACAGTTTACATAATTATTTATATATTTAGATTTAAAATTAAGCTCGAATTTTATGATTAATTACATTTACTCTCTTGTTCATCGTTAAATCATTCTTTCAATTCTACTGATGGATGTAAGAACGAGTTCAGGGCACTTAGGTTGTTTTTTTGCATAAAATATATAAACAAATTCCGTATCCTTTTTTAAATATACCCTTCAAATTTCATTACATTCTTTTTGAAATTAGCGAAGCTATGGTGGAACAGCACATTTTTAATAGATAGTAGATACCTTTTAATTATAGTATCAAAATAATATATAAACTTAGGAAAACTGCGAAATGTTACAAGTCTGTACGATTTATTAAAAAAGGGAAAAATAAATTGGTTTGAACGGCAGTTCCAACAGAATAACAAAATATGGAATGATTTAAAGTGGAATTATATTTTTTCCAATATTATCTATATATCTATATATATCATGTAAATATCATAAAGAATAAAACAAATGTTAATAAACACCACCCTTTACTATATTTATGTATTTTATGTAAGTAGAGCTTAAACTGGCCATAATTGAAATTAAAGCTACCAACTCGTTCAGTACGTAATTCATATTACACTAACGAAGGTGTAAAGCAGAGATATTGTACTTTTAAACATCCTCAGAAGTTTTGAAACAACTTCTCCACGCGTAAGAAATAATTAACTGTAAAACGTTCAGAAACATTTTTCACGAAATTCAATTCCATCGTTCTGGCCATTCTTGCATTGAACGGTACAATTATCACTGGACCTAACAATAACCATTGATCCTTGCAGCGTAGTGTCGTCATGAAAGCGATTATTTTTGGATTGGAAAAAATCACAAACGAGATGGTTATCGGGCGAATGAAGCGTTTCGATCAGAGCAAGCGGAAAACGTATAGAGAAATTTATTTGCGTCCGTTTGAAAAGCTCGCAACGATATCATGCGCCCGCGCGCGTGTTGCATTAATTCAGGGGAGATCGGAGCGGTGATACATCTGCAAATGATATTTCGTTAGGATGCGATCGTTCGCCCATGATATATATTCGTCGAAATGTTTTCTGTTCGCTGTTTATTCGCTGCTGCCTGCCCGTGAAAGGTGGAATTTCAAGCGGAACGCGACAAAATATTTATTTTATCGTGATGAAACGCGCTCGATTTACCCGTTCATGTTCTTTTTCATTTCGATGCTTTACTATAGTTTATGGTTTATTCGTACCGTTGTAGAACAGTTTAATTTCATATTTTTTTTCTCTTTTTTTTTTTTTTTTTTTAACAACGACAGGTATATTTTCTTGTTTTCGTTATAATTTAATAAACGCCAGTGGCCGAATAATTGAGATTTTATAATGTTAGGTCGCTGCAAACGTACTATTGATTTTCACGTTGCGTGCAAATATATTTATTTCGCAGAGTTAATTTTGATAGATTGTACAAAATAATTTTAAACAAAAAGTCTACAAATAGCCTATTAGTATATAGACAGATTTCTTTATTAAATTTCCATATAGATTACAAGAGGTCCCATTCCATCTATTTTAACATTATAATTATACATGCAATATAAACGTAGATATAAATATAAATAAAATACAAATATAAATATAAACATCAGAATTAATTGGGAGACAAGTATGTTCAAATAATAGAATTTTCGGATAACGAGTGTTCCGATAATCGAGGCTGCACTGTGGTACGATTACGAAAGGCTCTATTGCATTTATAAAAATAATTTTAATATTCTTATCAGTTCAAACCGACAGATTTTTTGCCTAATAGGACCGACATTGTTTCACGAAAATTATACTCTTGCTCACCGTTTAATTCGATAATGTTTGAATAAACAAGCATAAGAAAGTGGAAATCAATCGAAGAGTTAAAATAATAAGATCTATAATAAATACTGAAACCGAACATTTTTGGTTGAAAACAAATATGAGAGGAACTCAGGTGCAGAGCTGTGGAATGAATTGAAGACTGTACAAACAAATGAATAAAGTAAAAAAGCCGAAATTTATGTACATGTGGCATGTGGCTGTTTTGCTGCATATGAACGTCGATAACGGGATTGACAACGTTTATCAACGACATCGTGTGCCGCCAGCATGGTCGTTGATTTACTTCCGGTTAGTCGCGGCGCGTAACAACAGCCTTGTTAGATCAAGTGCTTCGATCCTCGAACCGAAGTCCGATTTAGATTATCCATGGCTCACACTAAAGGGAAAAGTCCAAGAAATACTCTCCATATACTTTTAAAGCCTTCCCAAGAATACTTTTTGAGTAGCAGCAAAAAATATGAAAGATTTGTTTATAACAAATTAACCGCAATGTTTATCGACAAATTGGTAAGAGTGTAGCATTTATGAGACCTTCTTCTTTAATTTAAGCCCAGGGGCATTGAAATCGGACGTCTAGGAGCTGATAAATTAATATTTTTCCTCGAGTATCTTTTAAGTAATCTGCCATGACGCGCTATATATTTGCTTATAACAAATGAACTACAAGGGTTACTTGCAAAAGGCTATACGATAATATTCTTGGGACTTTTTCCTTTAATTTAAGCCAGAGGGCATTGAAATCGGATGTCTGGGAGCAGAGAAATTAATATTTCTCTTCAGATATTTTCTGAGTAATCTACCATAACGCGATATATTTGTTTATATCAAATGAAGTGCAAGGGCTAGTTGCACAAGACTGTAGGATAATATTCTCGGGACTATCCCCTTTAATTTAAGCCAAGGTGCATCGAAATCGGCCCACTAAAAGCCGAGAAATTTTGTTATAGGAGATGTTCCAACGCAGACGAGGTACAGAATCAACTACCCCTCAACGAGTGCAACATGAATAACCAAATAATCCTATAGTTTGTTTGGCAACTGGTAATATCGCATGTGACATTAAAATGGTACGGTGGCCAGGTGGCCCCGTGATGATTTTATGTGGGAATGGATAGTCTATTCCATACTTCATCGATGCTTTTACATAACGCGGACATGCGACCTTGGAAATTGGAGAACCAGGTGCGAGCAAACACCGCTGCGTTGGTCGTCGATGCTCGTCTCTATGGTTTCTCGTGTTTGCCGCGTTACATAAATCCGATTCCGTCGCAATTGGATTCCTATGACCGGTTTGCAGATGTCCTCGAAATTTGGTACTCCACTGACCAACTTTGGTAAGCTTATTTTCTTCGGTCTTTCTCGATTTCTTACAAATTTTTGTATCTAGTCTTGCGTTTCGAAGTTTTTCATATTGAAAGGTTCGAGGATTCTTTTCCCGAGTATTAGCAGGCGTATTAGGTGTACAAATTAATTGTGAACCTTCAAGATTTCACAAGATTCAGTATTTTTACATTTATCTGAATCTGCAATCCTTTCATTTTTTTTTACATTTCTGATCTTTTAACTATTTCATTTAATCAATTAGTTTATAAGGTATTTTATATCGTTTATATATATATATTTTTTTACAAATCTTAAACAAAGAAATCATGTTATTCGTAATTGGTAATTTCACATAGACCAAGTTAATAATGATAAGTAATTAATGATAAGTCATTTGATGATGATGAATATATCTTTGCCAAAGAAATTTGAATAAAGGTAATAATAATTGCAGGTGATTAATTGTTCTTCGTGACTTCTAACAGATAATTAAGTAGAAGTGGCAAGAATGGTAAATAGTAATGAAAAGTAAATAAAATAATAGTAGGAGTAACAGAACAAAACGGTTAATGTTTGCAGAGCTATTTTATATACTCACCGATCCACATCTACCTATGAATTCGTTTCGTAAATAAAATGTTGGGAAAGGAGATGGAAATCAGAAGGATAAAGATATCGTAAGTTGATATTAGAGTCAGAGTGTCGTTTTACAACTTCTTCGATCATTTTCGACCGGTGGATTAACGATTTCGAAAAGCTAAACGTAATAATCTTGTAACGTACACTAAAAAATGATAACTTTCTAGAAGAACTTTAAATATTTCGAAAGATCTGAAACTTAAAGTTGAACAGTTTATAAATTGGTTAAACTAATAAAGTATTGGATTATTTCATGGATTTTTCTACGTATTGAATTCTTCTAAACTATTGATAAATTATTCACTATCTTCTATACAATTGTACCCCATAAATTAATATAGAAATTAGTAATAATACATACAGGGTGTCCCAGAAATCGTGGTACAATCGAAAAGGGAATAAATCTACGTAGAAAAGTAAAGCGAAAATGTAGAATAACATATTTCCATAAGAAGCATAGTTTAAAGTTGAATTTAAAGATTTATGGAGTATGCGTGCACTTAATTATTCCCAAGCTTGATGTTTGTACTTATATCATGATAAACACTAATACTACGTTTACCAATGAGATTATCAATTTATTCATGATTTCTCATTCATACAGCAACGATTTTCATACGTTAAGTGTGACGTTACTTACAACAATTCCTTAAATCACGTTAATGTAAATTAATGAAATGGTTAGAATCAATTGTTTTTATCTTAAAATTCTCATCGCTAATTTGTGCAAATAAAACCCGGAGAGAATTAAGCGAACGTTAAACATAATAAATACAATCAATCTTTATAACTTTCTTTCTAATGATACTTCGAACCGTCTACTTTCAAATCTTCTTTGCAGACTTGTCGGCGTATGAACTTGTACATTGCAATACTAATGCCACGTTGCAAAGAAGCAATGTTACTTTTTGCCCAACCGTACAATGAAACGTACAAATTTATGAAACAAATCGATACTCCATAAAATCTGAGTTCTAAATAATTCTTCTCAACACGTAAAAAGTGAATTGGTTTGTATGAAAAAAGTATCAAAGGAGCGATGCAGGTGAAGATAAAAGGAAAAATGGAGGATGAAAACGATCAACGGGAATAATAGTCCACCATAAATCGAGCACGCCACAACGGCCAATGGGAAATGATCATGCAATTGCGAGGAGACTGAAGTGCATGTGCATCACGCGGTGATGCATTGAGAGCGAGGTCGTTCAAGTGTCGATCAACAGACACGAAACTGGCTCAACGTGAGCTCAAACTAGCCGCTTTAATGGCTAATTCGCTTTTTTTTTTTTTTTTTTTTTTTTTTTTTTCTAAAGATACCTGTTTTGCACTCCAGATTCACCCTTTTGTACATAATATTCACTTTTTTCCCCTGCAAATCAACTTTACCCTTTTGCACATCGAATTGATCCTTTCGCGAGTCAACTCATTCAACAAATTTCTTTTCTTAATTTACGGTACGAAAGATAAAATCAAATGGGAATTTATCGTTCCGAAGTTCAAAATTCTATTGCGTGTAACAGTGAACATAAAATGGTTATTTAACAGTGTACATTTATACATAAGTTTCATTTAAAATGACTTTTTTGCCTCTGTTCATATAATAATTATAATATAATGAAAATAAAACAATTTATCTTCTCCGTCAAATAAAAGAAGGATAAACCATGCAAGTAAAGTTAATATCATAAGAATAAAGGGTTGTAATGGCATAGTAATTAAGGATGGGCGATTGTTGCAAACAAATCGATTCTTGGATCGATTTTGAATCGCAGCGATAAAGATCGATTTTCCAGAAAATTGAATCTTGTAAAATTAATTTAAAAAAAGTCAATTGAAACACTAATTATATTTTCATACGCATATTGCATGGCTTATTGCTTTATCGCGAAACACAATTTTGTAAATCGGACCTAAAATGCAATGCTTTAATTCGTATGGCACTGTTGCAGATCCGATTTACAATATCAAGTTCTTCCATACACGATTAACTCAATACTAAGTGTATAATATAACATTTATAATACTATCGAGATAACTATAGCATCTCGTGATGAGATACTGTATATAAAGCTTTAAAATAGATTCGTATATCTATTCATTTATTTAGCACTTGAGGAAGGAAGAATTAAAAATAATTTAAGTATACATTAATCATTCATTATGGCGACTTTGAATCGAAGATATAATATCAATAATAATGAAAATAATAATAAATTTTGATATTAATTATTTATTATTTTATTACTTTCTTTATCGCACATTCAGTTTGACCAATGTTCTTCAATAAACTAATTAAACATTAAAATTCCTTGTGGATGTATCATATTATTCACTTATGTATATCACACAGATTTGTCAAGTTATTTCACTGTATACGTATCACAAAAATGGTTGTATCTCGAAATCTATATAGAATATTCCCCTTTTGCTTTGGACAATTAAAATACTTAATTTTAATTATCAAACGACATAAAAAACGGAGAATTGGAAAAGATTTCCCCTGTGGTGTTCGTATGGAAGTGCGCATGGTGATTGTTGGGAAGGAAACACTTTGCAGTGGAATAGAAATGTGCTGTTCAGCCAAATCGCAGGAAATTGAGAGCACGCGATGGAAGAGAGCTGAAAGCTTCAATGTCAGCGCGACAGAAAAAAAGATAAGGGAACGGTACATTGGATTTCCAAGCTGGGACGAAGATAATTCGATTAGGAGCCGTGGCGACCGTGACCAAGTTTACTGGGCGCGTTATAATTGCCGATCGCATTATCGGGTGTCAGAAAATCTGCGAGCGGCGACGATTCGCGAGTCTCTCGATGCTAACTCGATTTGCTTCGAGGCCGAATCACGCCGCGACAATTACCACTGAGAAAAGCTTATGCCTTGGCACGCTGGGGATAATTAAGTTTCGTTTGAACCAGAATTGCTTAATCTTTAAAGATAACCATGACTGTAATGGTAATTTCAGCAAGTTTGAATCTATTTATCTTAGATTTATCCTTCGCGGAAGATTCAGTTTCTCATTAACGAATATACGTGATGAATCACTTATGATTGGGAGTTGAAATATTTTCAAAACTGGCGATTATATCGTAAAAGGCTTCGGACAAAATTTGAATGGTTTCCAAGGAATCAATATACGGAGTTATTAGTATTAATTGTAAGTGCTTGTATAAAAGACATATGAAAGTTATATTTTTGCATTCTTAAATGAAATCATATATTTTTGATTACACCAATCGATTCACTTCTCCAGTTTCTATATAAAAGTGTTAATATTGTTTATATCGAAAAACCATTACTTTAAGAGACAGTTTGACTAAAATATATTAAGTGAAATGTTGATGCAATTAATTATAGCCATGTTTCGTTTTACAATGTGATAAACGATATAAAATAGTACAAACAAATCTGACTCGGTGTCTGAAGCCTTACACTGAATATCATAATTTTTCCGCGTCCTTTTGTTTTTGCTTTTTAGGAGAAATGTCTTACTGTCTTGTGTTGTTTCCAATATTACTCACGTATTACAGAAGACATTTATATCGCTGCCAACAGCACAGCAATACGCGTAGAATCTATAAAAGTGAGCTGCCTGTTTCCTCAAATTTTCCCCTATGCATTTTTAGTTGTTTTGGTGTAAAATTTTCCACAAAGAAATAATTATAAACCTTGTCGCTCGAAGAATTAAAAGAATCGTTCGAAGGATTCGAAGCGTACGATGATTTATTCGAAAAATGCAACAGTGTTGTTCTAATTCTAATCGCTTCCAAGTAGCATGAAATATAATGGAAAAAGGACACGAGGAATTCCAATCGCGGATCAGAAGCGTGACCTTTGGGTCAGGAGGCTTCTACGTAGGATAATCATACCTATGTAAGCAAGCGAATGTCGCAAGTGGCGTTTCACGCTACGCTTGATCAACACTCACCTTGTCACCGTATCGGATGGCAGTAGACGAGAGAAAAAAAGGGAGACATAGAAAGAGCGAAAATGGGATCGAGTTCAGTTGCTCGAGGCAGCTTTTCTTCATTGGCGTGCCTGCACCCGAATGGGAAAGCCCTCGGGAACTATGACGAGCTCTTCCGCTTCAACACCCCCTTTGCCGTAACTATAAAGCCCGAAGATTCGCCGAGAAATTTGGAAAGCGTCGGGTAACGTTAAAGTTGATGGAAATTGCAGTGTTTGCAATCTTACGAGACTTTGAAGGCGGCGAATACCAACAGAGAAATGCAGTAACCAAATTTAGTTAATAATTGCCTCTATTTTTCGACGATCACTGTTTTTCGTGAAATCCTAGTAGTGGTGTGCGGAAAATAATTATACGGGTTTGGAAAAAAATTCTCATCTCGTTTCAATTTTATATTTTCAGATCCTTCCTCGTGCCGAAAAATCATAAGTGCATTCAACGAAACGAATATCGAAAAGCTTTTGGATTCTTGACATTTTTAGAAGTATTAGGAATCTTGGAAATGTCGGGAATCGCGAATATTTTCGAAAATCTTAGATATTTCCGGGAATCTCAAATCTTTCGGGATTCCTTCTCATTTCTGAGAAAAATTCTCGTCTACCATTCCATGTAACAAACTATAAACTTCACCTTAAATTTCCTATTTAATTCAACACCAGATGCTCCCTTTATCGAGTAAAATAACAATTCTTTAAATCTTTCAAAAATTATCTAACCTTTCCAAATTAGAAGCAAGCACAATAATTATTGGCTTAATTAAAATTAACTAGAGGTTAAATGAAAATGTACTCAGTGTTAGTTCACGTTTGTAGTTCAAAGCTCCTTTATTATGAATTATTCTATTCTGTTATTATTTCAGATCAAAGGTTCGATTATTCACAAATGGTAAGATAATTAAAAGTCACGATTACACAATTAATTTCGCTGGTCTCAGGCCAGACAAAGGACGTTTCGAAACGCTAAAGCTGTTTCGACGTTGTCGACGCTAATAAACCGGCCACCTCGGGCGACCGACATTTTTTCCTTGATTAAATCACCGATCGATCACGCATTTGCATCCCGGAGTCCCCCTGAGTAAACGCCGCTGGCCAGCGGGAAACCTTTCTTGTACAGGGCTCGATAAAAATGACGTTTCCACATTGCTGCCAGTGACAAACATCGACTCAGTTTGCTTTTGATTATAAAAAGTATGCGTGTGAATCACGCTGGGAGAGATATTTCTCAATCAATAAGGTTTCATTTTGATTGACTCTCATAAGGTACAAAATCAATTCGAAATCTCGATACGTGTTGACAACTCACTTTGGAAACGTGACTAATTTCAAAGTTACTCGAGTCATCGTTGCAAGTCATTGAAACTGGTTACTGAAATTATTGCAAAATGTATTGTTAAATCTAAGAAAATGTATTCATTTTCAAACCTCGAGTAGAATTTTATTTGTCTAGATAAAGCGAGTAAACTTCTTCTTAAAATATATAGCTATACATATCTAAATTTGAAATATTTAAAAAAAGTGCAAGAGTTTCTTTAACAGATCTGATGGATCTGTGACGTTCTATAATTTGTCAAGCATAAATAAAATTTCATTCTGGACACTTTTAGAAGTAATTGTATTCATGTAATCAGTGATGCTCCTTTACAATTAGTGAAACGTGTTCTAGAAACCTGATCCGTTTATAATTTTATATTTTATGAATTTCCACCCTATTTTGATTATCCAAAAATACGTCCTAAAATATATTAATGTTAAATATTTAACACGGTTCACTGTCCCATGCATCATATATGATGTACAATCGGTATAAACTAAATTTTATTAAAGTCAAACTCATAAAAACTTATTATTGACTGCTATTATTACAACTGAAGAAGTTGCAATGAAGGTACAAAAATGGAGGAACAAATTGTAGATATTTACACTGTAAATGAGAAACAAGATTTTTATCTTCGGCATTTTGTTGCTATCCTAAGCATACAAATGGTGACTATGCTAGATATGGACAGCGAACGTATTAAAATATATATACAGCCTTTTATAACCGATCGTATGTTTAATATATTCTACCTGAGATAGTCCCAACGTGCTCCCAGTCTTTCTACGGTCAACTTCCCCCAAGTCAAAATAATTTCTAGACATTTCGATCCCTTCCCTCTTTAATAATTCCATTAATCTCTTAAAACAAGTTCCGTACGTTTGCATCGTTTCCCTACGCACTCAACTTAATTTTTCCCCTAGCATCATCATCCCCCAATTCTCTAAGGACTACAAAGCCGATCCAACGCGAGGGTGCAGTATACCCGTAATCGATTAATTAAACGGCGAGGCAGCGGCGTGTGTCACTTGAGGGTGCCTAATTAATCGAGCAGTCTCGAACAGAGTACAACTACACCATCTTACCGAGTAAAGTACCGGTATTGTACCACAGGCAACGGTTAAGGTTAGCCAACATCACGAAACGAAGCTCGCGCTGGTCCGGTCACCGTACGGATCCGTGTCAAACAGGAGTTGATCGATGGATCATTGATCGAGCGACGCCCCGTTTCCATTCAGTCTCGCCTGGATACGATCCACGGTGACGTAATCGCGGTGAACGAGCGGTCAATGTTCCCCGAAACGGGGAACGTGTGCCTGAAACATGGTCCTGAGTCGATTCCGATCAAACTTGGACGCCTTTAACCCTTTCGCTACGAAGGATTTGTATACGCCCCCAAATCCAAATTTGGCCAATCGTCATTAGCGAAAAGTACAGTTAGTTTCGCAAGAGTTTACCTATGTTATTTACGAAAAGTATGTATCGCAAATCCGTGATAGTCTAAAAGCACGTAATCTTTAACAGAACGCATTCACTTTATAATTATTATTATTATTGTATTCTTCGTTGAAGAATATACACTACCGTTCATAAATATTTAGACACTATTACGTTATTAGAAATACTACACTTGGCAACGGGTTTTCGGTGAGAATATAAAATTAACTGAAAACGCTAATGTTTTTTTGTTAACAATTATACAAAGTACTATTGTATAACTATAAAACCTAATAGAGAATTTATAGACAGTACGGAGCAAAATTAGTTAATAAATATGTTCTCAAAAATGAAAATCAGCTTCGAGAAATAATAAAGTTATTGTAAAAAGAAATTTCATTTACTGGCTGTGAAAATCTCGTAGTATCAATGTTACAACACATCGAAATAATCATATATGGATGTAGAAATATTAGAAAATATTAGGTAATATTAACATTAGGTAAAGTATCGTTTTATTATTAAATAGATTTATTTCCCTCGCTGTCTTCCCTTAAATAATAAACGAATATTTTTATTCTTCTCCTTTCCTCATTTATTTCACATTATATTTTTGTAATCTTCCCATATGTCTTTTTATTTGTAGAGCAGCATTTCGCACCTCAAAAATGTTAGCTTTCTTAGTTCCACATTTTCACGTTTAATCGAAAACATTTTGCCAGGAATAGTCGAATAATTTTCGAATTAAAGAGGTTCGAGTTGTGGGGGTTCGACTGCAGTTAAGGTCAATCTACATACATCGAAAATGTATTTATGAGTGATTCGTAGTGGCGTACGAAAATAGATACGATATTATGGAGGTTACACTTGGACCTGATTCATGCTGACATTCTCATCGCGATACGGTCATGGTCGTTCGAAAGAACCAATACGAGTCAGTGTTTGGTATGCAACATTATCGCAACTAATTCGGTGTGTTGGAAATTCTGTCTTTTATGGAATGAACGCGTAAGTGAATCTAATTCAATATTAACTAGGCACGCGGATCATTGAAACTTGAACGAGTACTTCGACAACATTTTCTCGCCTGAAGGAAGATAATAATGACTTAGCAACCTTGTTTTCAAGGTCTTCTACAAACTGGATTTCAATACTTTTTATCTCCTTGTTTCACTTCAATTACCACAGACAAAATTTAACATATTTTGTATTTACATATTTTAAAATTAACAGCCTCATGATTTTCGTTCCTGTAATTTAACATAATGGAAAATTAATGTTCCACTTCAAAAAATAATAAGACGAATCTCTGAAAAATCATTAATGAATGATATTTCCTCGCAGGTCATACTAATGAATCACATTTGCTTAATAAATCATTGCCCTGCTACGATCTTCGTATCATTTTTTATTCGAACACGTTTCTGCTTTTCTAAAACGTTTGGTAATTTTTAGACAAACGTAAAGTATAGGTATTAATAGACTGTGGATTTCTATGCAAATTCATATTTTTATTAACAAAATTCAAGAAAAAGTATCTAAGTAGGGGTTTGTTTTACCCTTCAAATTCAATAATATATATTTGATTTTGGATATTTTGTATATTCTTGCATATTATGCGTGTTCTTCAATTTTTTGCAGAATTAAATTTCCTTAATTAAATTTGCAAAATTAAAAATTCGCAGTCTAGTTATTAAATTTTATATCGAAGTTAACTAGGAAGTGTTTCTAAAGAAAGAAGGATTCGATTTTAACGAATAAAATCTTGAAGACCGCAGCAGGGTTAATAATGATCTAATAAAATTGTAATTAATTGTAAATGTAAAATAATAATAAGCGAAGAAAAATTTGTAACAAGTGTACGTAAGTAATCTGTTTGAGGAAAAAATTCTAATCCCTAGAGCGTGATACAAACAAACCGACGTACGATTAGAAACTTGACGCGTGTACAACAGTTGGCTAGTTAAAAATCTGATCGATAAACAGTCTGTGACCTAACTTTCGCGAGCTGAATAATTAACGGCGTTATAGATACCGGTGTCTTTAATTAAGGGAATCTAAGTCAGTCGGGTGTAGTATTGCTTCGAACAATGCAGTCAAAGTAACTGACACCCGGCGACACGCTTTATTATCAAACGAAATAGTCATAATTATTATGTGTACCGTTTCTCTCTTCAAAGCATAGCTTTGCTTCCCCTTAACATGTACATTTATTAAAGGTTAATATAACGATTGTGTTATGTTACAAAAGAGTTAAAGGGTTGAAAGTGGATCTGCGTAAAAATGATAAATAAACTGCGGATATTTATGCAAATTCATATTTTCAAAGATAAGAAATAAGGTAAGGACATTTGAAACCTTGAAACCTTGGAACTCCTCGAAACTTGAAGAGTTTCGTGTTTCGAATACTCGAAACTTTGTGCTACTTTTATGATTCGAAACTCTCGATACCTAGGTAAATAACTATTTCCGTAAATAATGAGAATATGTTATAATTTTATATCTTATGTGTTTTTGTACCACTTTTAGAATTACTAAAATCTCTCCTAAAATGTACAAATATTTGATATTTAATATGTGTATATAGACTTTTACGACTGACTGTACATACGTTTTTCATGAGCAAGAGATTAATCTCTGAACTTAATTTATTGGGGAATAAAAAGTGAAATCTAATGCATAAACTAGCTAATTGTAAGTTTACAATTAAGTTTATGAATTACACGTGTTACGTATCTGTTATAATGTGTGTTACGCCATCGCGAAGCTATTAAGCAGTCTCGTGTGTATGTTTAGGCTCAAAACGTGTGCGTGATTATGTTGCAAGACTGAAATGGAGCAGCCTACGAGACCTTCTAGCCTGCTTCGATGTCATTCATTTCTAGTTAACGACCTAATTTCTCATTCAGCCACAGCGGATAGAAGTTCATGCTAGAAGTTAATAAAGATAAATCGTAGAATCACTAAATTTCAGTTTCGCTAAAAAGGTTGCAACGCTATGAATAATCAATTTTTAACACCTTCCACGATATCTGAATCCTCAGAGTTGAAATGGAGAGCTTATGTCACTCGACATCTGGACTCCAAAAGTAATCAATAACGTGGCATATGGCGTAACACATTTAATATGCATTAATACCGATCTCTGGGGTCTCTTAATGGTAATAAAATTATATAGCCACTTAAAAGAGCTCGTAATAATTTCTCAAATAAACTTTATTTCGAAAATATACTTTTTCATCAGGCAGAAATCTAAGAAACATCTACAATTCGCGACAGAAAGGTAGGTTCACTAATTTTTATTCGTTTAACGCCTATTAGCCTTCACAGAATTTTCTGACTTTGTTTTAGAAGTTATAATTCATGATCATAATTATGATATTTATTGACAAAAATAATTTGTTCGCAGCTTTTACGATTTTGTAAGAGAATTTTATACATATGGACATTTTCAACGCGCTAAAAAGATAAGTTCATACGAGATAATTAAAGAAATATTTGTATTAACGTTTATTTCTTTTATTTTGATAATGTGTACATTTACTATGAGCCTAAATTAATTTAAAAATTCGATTTGCAATGGTGTATAATTTTTAGTAATATTTTGGTTAATGTTTGTCCAACTGTTCCTGTCTTTTGTTAAAAATTGTCTATTACTTTTTTATACACTCCTTACAACCGATTCCTTTACTTATGCTCTCTATTATATTTATATCCAATGAACGAGCCAATCTAATTTTCTCATTTTATCGTCTTCTTATTGCAAAATTATTTAAACAAGAGACAGTTATCCTATCTTTCTGTCACGGTACTTTGTACGTAATAATTTATTTACTCATAAATTCTTTGCTCTTTAATGATTTACATTAGAAAGACATTATACGTTAAAGTTAATTGTTTTTTTATTAATCTTTAGTTCTGTGTACAAAGGAAGGCTCTGACAAGGAAATTACACAGTGGACATATTAATCTTCCTAAAAATATACACGGTAAAATAGAAAAATCGTTAGTTAGATTTCCATCGATTTGGTCGTACGAATAACAGTCCCAGTTTCGAAAATCTAAGACACGTTCAGCCAGCATTCTTTCAAGATGTACAGCAGGTGGTCTGCGCAAAAAATCTCGTAACAATTGGAAGACACTGACTGCACGTGTGCGTCCATTGCATAGCTTCTTTCGACGAGGATGGCTGCGTTCAAAACCGCATAAGGAACGCACTCGTTGCACGTGGCGTGCAATTTAGCGGCTATTCGCGTGACTGTGGCACTATAAATGCCTTTGAACGCGAAACACTGATTCTATGGCGTGATTCTAGCGGTACTATCATTGCTAGTGATCATTAACAATGATATTACTGTACTCGCTATACCTTAGGATTAGATTAGTAAAGACACATAAATTTTTTCTCTTAATAAATTTAGGATAAAGACAAATTTGTATTATACATATAGTTACAAAATGAAGTTACCGCAGGCTAAATATTTACGTATGAAGTGTATTAAATTATATTGTTTTGTTTTTTTTTTTAACATTTTACAAATCCTAATTCAATAAGCACTTTATTCCAAACTTACGATTATCTTATGAACAGGAGTCGCGTGAATGTAATTGAATTTTTTTTTTTTCACTTCATATATGGATTTGTTTTTCGTTCGAGGAACATAATATGTAAAGTGGAAATTGAAAACGTATTCTTTTAGAACAGAACTGCTATTTCAATATTTGCAAATTTCATGCATGTTCCCCTCCAGGATCGAAATATATCATTCTATTAAAAGAACGGGAAGAAGGAAGACGCAAGTCAACAAGATAAGTTAACACAAGAAACTGGATTGGTATTGTAATGTACATTTATATATCTATATATATATATATTGATAAATTTCTACGAATAAAATCAAAATTACGACAGAAGACTGTATACGCGTGAGGTATACGTAATTGTAGTTCATAATTTCTCATATCGTCGTTCGTGTAAAATTCATGGTAAAATATTCTATGCACTTATGATTAAACAAAAATAATAAATATTTGCACACAGCGTTGCTTATTATCGTTAAAACCTGAATTGTTTAAAAAGCATTCGATGCATCTTCCGTGTCCACGTAAAAAGATATCATAACGCTCATTTACAAAAAGACTTCATATACAGAAATATAGGTCTATATTTTTCCGTTACGAATATACAATTACGTCTGAAAAGTTCGCAACAAGTTACGCAGAACGATAACTACGAGAGCGTAATTATCGTTTCGAACATCTGCTATAAGAAACTTAACGGTAGACGGAATGGTTCAACGTGCGAATTCCTCAGAACTTGAATTCCTCTCGTTCGTTTCTCCATTTAAAAAATACATTCATCTATCTAACGAATTCGATAATAAAATTTAGCGTCTAAGCCCTTTAGAAACCAAACGGATCCCTTTGTAGACAGTTTTGGCAATGTTTCAATTTGATTACCACGGCACACAATTCTTTGGTTGGCAGGCAAAACGACGTAAGTCATATTTTCAAAAAAATTGGAATTTATGCAATAATTGTTCACTGGAACATAGAATTTATGCATTTGTCAGACAAAAATAATTTCTTATTCTCAACAAATGAATGCAATTCAACCAATTATTCAGCAATTGCAGTCAAAACTTTAAACAGTGATATCTTATTGTTAGTGAAAATATGTGACTTGTATCATTTTGCCTTACAACCACAGAATTAACCCTTTAACATATTCGCTGCGGATGACGTTATTTGCAATTTCATTCATTTCGTGTTTCATTATTTATATTTATTTTGTACATTAGTGAAAAAAAGACGCGATATAAATTATTTAGAGAAAGGTTCAGCAAAGGTAAAGTAGAAAAAAGGAATATTGCAGCAGTTTTACTATAATAATCATTTGGTTGAAGAAATACATGTCTATTTTGAACCCTTCGTCGCGATCCGCAGCGAATGTGTTAACCGGGGAAAGAATTATTGTATCAGGTTATTCGGAAAGTTCGTAGCGATATTTGAAGAAGGCTTAAAGGTAATATGTGCACAATTATTATTGTGTTGCATAATTTTGCATATATGTTTTTTTTGACAATTCTACGACTATCGGGAAATTTTATAATCCCCCATTTCTTAAAACGTTTTCGTCTTTCTCAGAAATAAATTCTTGCAAGTGACTTTTCCAGGCTTCTAGTGTATTCAATTTCTGTTCTTTAATAAAGTTTTACAAACATTATATTAAATGCTGATAATTAAATATCCAGGCAAGGTGTAAAATTTTCGCTACATCTTTATTAAATTAGAAAATCTAGTGGTCTTTTATATATATAAAAAAAAAGGTTTTATTTCCTTTTAATTAAACTTAGAAGCTGTCATTCAATTATTGGATTTAAGTGGTCCCACCCGCGAATAGTATTATTTAACAGAAGTTCGTAAAAAATAATTTGCTTTCAATTTCCATAAAACGTTACGAACTTTCCGAACAACCCAACAGATTCTGCTGCGACAATCAAAATGCATTAGAACGATATACACGCGATAAGGAAGTTCAATATACCGGGATTTACAAAAAAAAGTGAAGTCAAAGAAAATTATCAAAGCTAATATGCAACTAGAACCACCTTATAGGGTTAATATTTAGTTTCTCAAGAATAAGTTCAACTCATTTTATAGGGGCTGATCAGTATGACTTCTGAGAGGCACAATTACCGATATATGTTTATAGTGGGTACATCAAGTATTTGTACACCATTGCATTCATTTTTGGCATTTAGGTACTATCTAATTAATTCTACGTATACCAAGTTCCTTATTTAATTGCGATCTTAAGAATCTATACAAATCTAGTACCGGTGAAAATCAATTGTAGAACCTGATTAAAAAAAAAAAACGTCTCGTTGAAAAAGATGGATTTGTACAAATACTTTCTGTAGCTACTGCACACTACTCCGAACAGAATTAAGGGAGTTTCATCTTATAGTTAATTAAAACATTTAATAATAACTTAACAAATAATTAGAATTAAATAAACAGGGTAAGTCATTATATACACCTCTACGTTCACTGGAGGCCTTATGATAGAAGCTACTTAACGAACACGTGTCACAAAACGCATGAGCGTTGTACGCTTTGGCAGAAGATCTATATCAGTCCAATCTAAAACCAGTCCTAGTCGAATCATTCCCCTTTCTATATGTTAGCGCAAAAAGAAGAGAAATCAAATGCTTAGATGGAGATTCTAAATTGAATACGTCTCATCCGCAACTGCTCTAACCCATAGAGCTATCCGTACCTACGTACTTATATAGCCTGATTAGGCTCTTTCTCCCTAGGCCTGCGTCAAAATGGCTACCATCTGCAGCACCACGAGGGAGTTATCGGTAATATAACCGTCCATATTGGAGAAACGTACAATCAATGTGATTGTTTTCATGGGAATCTATTGAGAAGACCTTTATCATTCGATAATGGCTAAAGCGGTCCGTTTATAGACCTGACTAATTACTAGTATGAGAGAATGAAAGGTTAGAAGCTGGTAAGACCATGAGTCCATCTGATGGTCAGCACAGGAACTCTTACAATGTTACAAATTCCAACTAAATTACTCAACAATCTCTTTCCTCAAGAATTATCATGAGCAACTTAACACGTTTAGCCAGGATGAGGTCTGATGGTACCAAATAGCAGACATGGAAATATTCCATAGGAATGAAACAAAGATTTGGGTCTTTCACAATCCCGCACCATAGAGTTATTACTGTTGACGTTTTTGGGTGTAAGGTGTAAGCGGTATCCTATTAGATATGGGATGTTACTTTCAAAACAACGCGACGAACACCCAAAAATCAATCAGTACTACTATTGATGCGACCTTATGGACCAACGAAACTTTTACGCCGATTTGACCCACTCTGAATCGTTAGGATTGAAAGTGTTAAAGAGTTGCTCAACAATAATTGAATTAAAACGATGAATAGAAATTCATATAGGACTCTTGTGATGACGTTAGCCGATGAAAGGCAACGTCGAGTATTGGAAAATCGAAAATTCACGATTATTGATTCTCCCTTTATTTGTTTACTATATGCAAAAACGCTACAGCTTATACATTGCATATACAAGTATGCGTTTATAATAAAATCTAGAACAACATAATTCTTCATGCTAGCATCAGAAATGAACAGTATGAATAAAGTGCAAAGTGCCTCGGTTGCCGATCCCTACAATTAATCATTTTTTTTTATAACCACGTCACTACGAAATCCTCCGTTTTTACAGAATCAAACTCTCGAAAATGTACAATTTTTCGTCTGTCACATAAATGCGTTCACACTTACCCGTAACTTGTTAATAAAATGAAAAGAAATAGAGTGTAAAAGGATACGGCTGCGTACGTGTGCCTCATGCGTTCTCGTGCAACAAAGACGCGATTGGAATTGATAATTGAAAATCATCAATAATCGTACAATAATCATAACCATATTCTCCAATTCGTCATACCTTCAGTAACTTATTCTAACGGTTGCCTAATTCTGAAGAAGATAAATCTAGTTAATCGGTTAAATGATGTTCACAACGTCCTTTAAGTGATCGGTAATCGCCGGAAGAATCGCAATACACAAATTCAGTTCCTCCTTTAAAAACTATATAGTAACTTTAATATTGTAAAAACATCGAACGAAGAAATATATAGACCCTTTCTTTCTCCCATATCGTATCTTGGTTCCTCTATAATAATAGTATATTATTTACAGAGCTCGTCATTGATCGTGGCCTGTTCTCGAGCCGAGAACAGGTCAACCCCAGATGAAGAGAAATAGGACCGCAAGTGTATTTAAATCGTCCATCACACTGAGAAAAAAGAAGAATACGCTAGGAAAGCCCCTTATCGGGCTATTCCTAGGTATTCCGAACTCTTATGATCATCCGTGTCGTCGTCATCAGAAAAAGAGATAATCGTGTAACTTCGTAACGAGGTACAAAAATGTGTAAAGCAATGTCCGTTCGGAGTTTCATTATCTATAGTATTTATCATCACACCATCCACGTTCAATTTCCTTGAATCACTGGGTCTCCCTAAAAACTCAAGGAGTCTTTCAAATTGCTCAAAATTGTAGTTGTACATGATTTTATTCATTCTTCCCCTCGTGAAACTTGAAGTAGTGAATTTTCAAAGCTCTATTATTAGGGTACTTGATGTCACATCGAGGGCAAACGGCATCTACCGCACCATCTACCGAATAGGAGCACAAATCCATCTCTCGATGAAGAGTTTTGCTATGCTCTGCATCGTAAGAGGTCTTATGCACCGTCCACATATGGTTCGATACCGCTGCTCTATTAAACACGTGTTTCTCGCATAAAATACAGCTGAAGATCATGCTGGAGTGGGAAATTTCGTGATTCTTTAGAGTTATTGCACTTCCAAACATGAGCTTACAACCGTCTATGGAGCAAGTATACTGCGGAACGTTGGGTTCCGTTGCTTTCGTGTGCTTCACGGTGAAATGCTGACGCAGATTCGACATTCCAGGGAATTTTTTGTAACAGACGTTACAGGCGACTTGGCCATCGTTGGTTTGTATGGGGATGCATTCGTTTGTTATAAGGGTCGCTGAAAGATTCTTTATCGGGTTGGACTTATTATGAACCAATTGTTTGTGCTTGTACAGCACGCTCATGTTCGCGAAGAATTTTCTACAGACGTGGCACATTACCGACTTCCTGCCTGCATTCAGGGCATCCATAGCAAACGGCATTTTCCTATCTTCCTCCTCCAACTTTATCTTTTTGGATTTCGATTCGTCTTGAGACGTTCTTGAAGCATTATTGAATATCGTTTGCGATTGTTGGTGGCCGAACGCGCCTCTGTGCATGTTTAACTTGTGACGTTGCAACGTTTGATTGCTTTGGAAAACCTTATGGCAAATGTTGCACGTCGGGTGGCTTTGTCCAGAAGTTTTAGCCAATGAATGCAATTTTGCGGTTGCCACTGCGGTGGCTTTGTGAAGCTTCATATGTCTCGTTACCGTTTTCTTGGAACTGTAAAGCTTTCCACAAGTTTCGCAGGGGAAATTGCGTGGTTTAGGCTCGCAGAGGATAGGATGAGCCTTATGCCACTGCAAGTGCACGTCCAACGTTTCCTTGTCAGGAAAAATATTCGTGCAGAGTTCACACTGGAACTCGTCGCCTGTTAAACTCTTCTTACCTTTGTTGCGGGCACAGTGTACATCCCACAAATGTTCTCTCAACTCTGTTACATCGCTGAATTTATCACTGCAAACTTGACATTGGAAATTGCCAATGGGCTTCGCGGGAGGCGAATTGGGGAAGGATTTGCGAGCTCTAGCTGGCCTTCCGGTAGCTGCATTGAACGGTTCTTCTTGTTTGGGTGTAATCAATGGTTTCTTGTCCTCCTCTTTCATAAAACGAGTGCTTAACCGCGAATTCGCTCGATTATGCCAGCTTCTGTGTATCTTTAGAGATACTTCCTCCGCAAACTCTTTGCCGCAAATGTCGCATTTATGGCAGCCGTACGATTTTTCGCCGTGAGCGGTCTGAATGTGAAGATGCAGATTCGTTCTGTAAACGAAAGCCTTTGGACATTGAGAACACTGGTGCATTGTCTTCGTTTTCGTGTGCTCAGTTGCGATATGTCTCGCGCGAGCCTCTTTGCTCTTGAACATACGCGTACATTGCGTACAGCCCACATGCGCTTTGCCATGCTTGTGAAGGTTTTTAATGTGTCTTTTAAGATTCGCATTGTTAGAAAATACTTTGCCGCACATATCGCAATCGTTCTTAGTCGCGCCGGGGTCCGAAGACGCGCTCGCATTCATCGAACTTGAATCTCGTGAATCTTCCACAACCGTGCCGTATTCTACGCATGAAACATTCGCATTTCTCTCGTTTGCATCTTCTATACCGTGATCTTTCATGTGAACTTCCAGAGCACCCGCGCTACTGAACATACTGCGACAAATAACGCAAGAATAAATTTTTACCTTCAAATGAAGGTTTCTGTGCTCGGTAAGCTCGGCTCTTGTAGCAAATTCCAAATTGCAAAGAGCGCAACTATAATGATTACTAGCCATTATTTTATTAGCGTTTACTTCCGCCTCGAACGTGTCCCAGTCTTTGATGGGCGTTGAAATGTTCTGCATAGAATTAATAGACTCGCTCTTTACCTCATGGCTTTGCTTATTGCGCCCTGTACGATGACTTTTGTGATGGTCCAGAAAATCACCAGGAGATCTAAATTTAGAGCCACATTCGGAGCATGTAAATTCTTTCTTTCTGTGATCCACCGTTATATGACTGTGAAACTTTTTGAAAACGAGATACGTCATGCCACAATGGATACACCTGTAGGACGTTCTAACGTCAGGAGATAAACGTTGACAAAGGTCTCTGTGCTTTACCATATTTGGTCTGTATCTGTAGATCATGCCGCACAAATCACATGCGTGATTGTGTGCAGGGTCGCCGTTTTTGTAGGGGCGCGGTATGTTCAAACCACCTTCGGACGAGTTTTTTGTCGGGCGATTTACTTCTAGTGCAGGAAGTGGCAAAGGAGCCATTGGCTTCAATTTAGGAGGAGATCGCGAAGGTGATACTAATTCTTCGTATTGTTTATCTGAGTGTTTCGATAAATGACTAAGCAATTGCTTTCTGTCTTTCATAGAACGCAAACACATGTTACACGTGAAATATTTCTCTTCACCTTGTTTTGGTATAATCAGTGCAATCTTCATTGCACATTCGAATGAAGCTCCACAGTGCAGTTTATACATTGATCGATCTGGGAACTCAGTCAAACATGCAATACATGTATACGGTCTTAAATCTGGCATATGTTGACGAATATGTGCAAGGGTAGTTCTGCGATCATTGAAAGATTGCTCACAAGAATAACATGAGAAAGTCTTTAGCTGACTGATAATATTTTGCTGCACTTGCGTCAAAGGAGCATCCTTTTCCATGCTCATTAATTCATCTTCTAAATCTTCAATAAGTTCTTCTTCATCTTGTAATTCGGACGTATTGGCACTACCATTTTGCTTATCACTGTGAAATCGTTCCATATGCTTTGTGTAGCTATATTTTGAATGCAAATTGATTTGACAATGTACGCATTTTTGTTTGTAAACTCGAGCACCCCTGAAATGCGTATGCGGACCTCTTCTTTGCTTTTTTTTGCTTGCCGATGATGCATTAAATTTTTGTGTGGAATCCGCTTCCATAATTCTGTCCTCTGCATTTGAGAGTGGATTCAATACAAGCTCACTACCAGTAACAGATTCTATTTCTATAGTGCAATCTGTGTCATAGTCTTTTTGCAGTTCAGCTTTTACAGAAACATCTATATCCTTTGTTAAAGCTGGTTGGTCTTCAGCTATATGATCTACCTCTACTTCATCATCTGATAAATCTTGCACTTCAATATGATTCTCTAAGTTATCTACATTCTTGACAAGATTCGAATTTTCCTATAAAATAAAACATATATATTTAATATATTTCTATATTTTATATCCTAACTTGAAGCATGTAGTAATTACCGTGTCTGAATCATTGGTAGATTCAGAAATAACTTCAATATTGTCTTCATAGAAATCCAAATCAACAGGTTCATCCTTAATAGTTATAACCTGCAATAAATAAAAACAATATGTTGATTACAACTATATGTATATTGTATGCAATTCATTGGATTAATAGAATATACAATTATATTTACCATAGGACTTTGCAAATGTTTTTCCAACCATTGATGCAGCTTATCTTGGGAACGAAGACATGCTTCTTTGTAATCATGCCATTGATTTATATTTCTAACGCATTGCGCGCATATTTGGGATGATAATCTGTCCGTACTTGAAATCTAAAAGAAACACAGAGCTGATAAGAAAACACATATTTGAAAACTTTAATTAATATCACTCTTCCTCAGAAGTGCAATCATTATAAAACCACACCCCCCTTCAATATTTATCTACACGGCAATAATAAGAATAAATAGCAATAAAATGCTTCTAATAATCACAGTCAGTGGTTCTAACAACCAGAACAGACTTAACCTCAAAACACTTGCATCACGCACAAACGAGAAAGATGCGATTCGTGGACAAATCCGTAAAGGTAAAAGAAACAATCGGATAGACAAAAGATGCTAAATGACGATAATATTTCATACGTACCTGGATTGACAAGCAAACTTGTATCTTACTAGCCAGCGACACTGAAGAATCTTCTCCGAACACCGAAATTTTTGGCTCGTCGGTAGAGAGGCAGAGTCTGCACACATTTTCCATGTTTTGCAACTCCACCACCTCGTCCATCGTGCACGAACGCGTTCCTAGCCGTTGCTCCTACGATATCAGCTAGGTGTTCTGCTTGCCAGTAAAACGCGCTTCTCAAGCTCAAGAGCAGGTTAAGGACGCAGCGTTTTGTTTGTACGTCGACATTTGAAACTGAGACCGAGCGGTCCGTTTCGACGTGTTCCCGGTGTTTAAGGAGCGTGTTAGGCGCGCGCGCTAGATAGAACGCTCCTCTTTCTAGCGTTATATTTATTTATCTCCCGCGTATTATCGCTATTCGTAAGTGTTCAATACGCAGAGTATATGGTTAACTAAGTAAATAGATATATCAACGTGGAAAACGCGAGTGCACGGTGCGAAATCGCTTTGAAAGTTCCAGTAGGATATCGAGATTAAGTACACGAAGGAATAAGGGAGGAATGGCGGTAAGTGAAAAGACAATAATTATTACATGGTTGGTCGAGTGGTCGTTTATTGTGTATATATATATTTCTCAATATACATTTGACATGTAATTGTTTGTTGTTTGTACACGGTAAGATACATTGTACATATACTGCAGGTAACATACACGGTTACATCTCGTTCAATTTTTCTTTGAATTGCTCAGTAGCCGACTTAATATACAATTAAACGATCAGCATTGTTTAATTTCGAAGTATCGATTACGGCAAATTATCATGTCATGGGATTACAAAAGTAAATACGGCGTATAAAATCGAGAAGTCTCAAATATAAATCGGATTGTTTGAAAATATCGTGTATATAGGACCACTACATAGAAAACGTTAGAAATCAGACATGGTCACATGATGAACACAACTTGTCACGTGACATACTACACAATTACACGCACACGAGTTTCTCATAATTAGACTGCGGATTTTTATGTATTTATGGGAAATTGAAATGTGCATAGAAGCACAGAAAACATTTAATATGCAACATGGTACGAAGTATTCGAATTAAAAATGATTGTATTCTGAGGATAAAACAACCTTTCACTTACATTCTTTTTGTTTAATTTTGTTAATGGAAATATAAATTTACATAAAGATCTGCAGTCTACCTATAATTCTAAAACAAAATTAAATTCGAAAATAAACAGTTGCACAAAATTCTCTAACAAATCATTGTTCTAAATAATTGTAATTATTAAAATACTTATACATATGACTCTACCTACTTACGTAGCTTTAAATATTTCAATCAATCTAGGCTACGAGAAAGAACTTCTCAACTAAAAATTATTGAGCGTTCTCGTTCAACGTGTTGTACATATGGCAGCTATAGAATATTTGAAAGCTCTTCTACATGACGATTACTCTAAAATCGCCAATCTACTTGGTACATGGTGAGCTTATGAATACAAACAAATACAACTCGTTAGATTTTTGTTTAACACCGTACGAATCGTATACAGTGCGCAAATTAGAACCATCGAGACATTTCCTAATGTTATATGTCAGCTATTCACATTAATGTACAGTACAGGATTAACCATCGATAAATAGATTTCTATACACGCATCGTCAACAAGTCCTATCGCTTTCAAAAATATCAATTTCCTTTCCATATTATATACTTTTATGTCTCAACAATGGTACTTTTTGGTGGAATGAAACGCGTTCTTTCAATACTTTCAGATTTCTCTAATGAAGAAAAAAGAAAAAATTTCAATTTCATGCCCTCTTTTGGATTTAAAAAAATGCTTAATCTTTAAGAAGTATTTTCTCGAACATCTTTAGGATCATGTTGCTTAAGTATACATTTTTCGCGAATAAACTGTGCAAAATCGAAATCCTCTTCTGAGTACAATGTATAATGAGGTGATGTTTTAAGAATTTTTGTTTTCCATCGACGAATGCTTGAACACCTACGATAGCTTCGCGCCATTCCACGGCCAACCAGTTCCGGTTCGTGTTCCACCAATCGTCTCATCTATCGCAGGGAAGTGTGCGCGTAGGACTGATGCGCAATTCAGGTCGTCAGGCAATTGGAGTTGAAGCAGGAATTCCGTTGCGATTGCTGACGAACGTAGTCCTGGACATTGAATTTCGTGTCGTCCGGGTCGTTACCTTTCCTTGCCTTCAAGTCCCTAAAATTCGAATAAAATCGCTTAATATTTGCGGCCAACCATATGCAGTTTCGTTAAATTCGCACAGTGTTGCGTTGAAGCTTCGTCTAGTTAGGATTTCCTATCTTTCCCTTTACGTTTTCTTGTATCGATCGATAACGATATATGATAAGCCGATTGATTGAAGGGATTCCCAAAGTTACCTAGCAACGGCTAAGAAAGCCAATTCAACGTTCAGGCCGGTTTTAGCTGAGGTTTCCATAAAGGGGACTTTGTACTCTTGCGCCAATCGCTCACCGTCTTCTCTCTTCACTGCACGCTCTGGTCCACAGTCGGACTTGTTACCTGAAAGCAATCGGTTCAATTCGTTACGATTCAGTTGGCAGCAATAGATGATAATACGATTAGTAAACAGTCTACTTAGGGATCTCAGGTCAAGGTACAAAAGAACCTTGATTATCCGAAACAAAACATGTCTTGACTATTCGGGTAATCAATGTTTCCCGATAATCTAGCTAGGCTTCTCTTTCTTATTTGTCCGACAATACTGATCTGATAATCGAATGTTTCGTTACTCAATTTTCCGATAATCAAATTTACCCACAACCATGGGTCCGATAATCGATCGTTCCGTTACTCGAGATTTTACTGTACACATAGATGCTTGTAAAATTGAGCGTATATTTATGAAGGCAATAGAATAATGGCTAAAGACTGTACAGTGTAATCAAATTATTACCCCCCCCCCCCCCCTCAATCACTCGACCTAAATTCAATCGAATATGTCTGGGATGAATTAAAATGCAAAATAATAAGTTTTGATTTTACAAATACAGTGGGGTCTTCCATATCCGAACATTCTACATACTATCTGAATATTCTATTATCCAAGCAGAGAATGTCCTATTAAAAGATTAAATAAATCAACAAATAGGTATATTGCATTTTTAGTTTTGAAGAAGAATTTTTTTGTCGAAATTGCTAAAAGGCCATACCAAGTGGTATTTATTTTGACGAATAAAATGTTTATTTGAACAGTCATTTTTCCTTTAAAAATCCGACATTTTATATTACAGAATCTAAAATTAGACTGCGAGTATTTATGCGTTTATGACAAATTTAATTTCGCAAATAATTGCATAATGCACACAATATGCAAAACTATATAAAATATCCAACACAAATCATAGGTTGTTATGTTTAGAAGGCAAAACAAATCTACTAAAATTCCATCTCTTTAATTGTGCTTGTAAAATTCCAAATTTGCATAAAAATCAACAGTTTGCTAATAATATTTATGCCTAATTTGTCAAGTTCTTGTTAATTACTGCTACAGTGAAAATTAACACTTCACGAACCGATCAAGAAATATTCGATGTCCCCTTTTGATTTTTCCTTCTTCTCCGTTTCTCCAATCGATAAATACTTCTTGAATTACTAATCTTCCAAACGACACTCTAGAATGTCTCTGACTTTCTACGAAAGCAAGAAGCCTGTCGAAACTATGCAAGAACCAGTCGAGTATCGATCATCGCGACAACTTTCTCGGGAACGAAACGGCAAAGAAAGCTCCGTGGTTTTCTACCTTTTTCTTCCAGCCTTTAGATGTATGCAAATAATCGAGACTTACCAAGCAGCATGATGACCACGTCCTCGTTCGCGTGTTCCCGGATTTCGCTCAGCCAGGCTCTGATGTTGTCGTAACTTGTCTTGTTGGTCACGTCGTACAGCAATAAAAGAGCTGAAACCAATAATGATCGTTGTGCAATCGGCCGTGATCCTGGTAATTGATAGACACGCGGAAACAAAAGTTTGTACGTAACGTTGTCCATGTTATTACACGTGGAATATCGCCGGCCGTTTGTTCCACCGTTTTTCTATTGCCCGGTTTCAACACTCTTTATGACGAAAGCATTCTGTAGTTTTGGGGCGAAATGAATTTTTTGATGTTTGGTTAGACAAATTAAGAACGACGAGAAAACGAAGTGCTCTTACTTTGTGTCTCGAAAAATATTATGCGGGTGAAAAAAACACTTCTGAGAATATTAATCGGGTGAAAAGAGAACTCTGAGAATATAATTCGGATGGACATTTTTAAAATACTTGTTGATACGTGACATGCTTAGTCCAGCTTGATTTTCTGGATAAAATATTCGTTTGTGCGAATGTGGAATCTTTTTTTGGTTGGTATTTTTGTCAGAGGGAAATTGTTTATTTGGTTTCCTTATTGAAGTAATGAATAAAGACAAGGATATTCTCTGTTATATAATATTATTGAAGTCATGAATAAAGATAAGGATATTCTCGGATACAGAATATTTATTTCCTTTTGTGTATTGTACTTTAGCACAAGCTTATTGCTCTAGGTTTACTTTTCATACAAATCCTTTTCTTGTTTAATAAATATAATCCGTTGCAATCGGTATTATTACATTTATTAGGCGTCTAACATTTTTATTTTATAGAAAATGTGTGGATTGCGATACATGTTTAGGATAATGAAATTAACATTGCAGAGAAAAATTCCAGATTTCGCAATACGGAAAACCTTTAACATATATTTCACTCCCTTATTTATTTCCAATTTCATTTATATAAAAAATTATTAATAATTGCTCTGGTATAAAATTTGATAGTCTAATCAAACAACCAAAAAAGAACTTTCCCTAATTTAATATTGATTCTTTTATTGTGTTCGAATCTACACAATTCAACCGTGTTTTTAAAGTACAAATATAATTTATCTATTTTTAACTCTATTAAAATCGGATTTTTTTCCTTTATCTGAATCCATACAGATCTTGAATTTTGTACAAATATTTTGTTGGAATACAGAATTTTGTAGGAAACATCTACTTCCCTATTTATAATTTGTTAAAGAATTACCATAACACGTTTCTACGATAAATTTCGTAAATCAAATTTTTAGTTACATTTATTGAATAAACATAAATCAACCGCTTTTTATTAGCCGACCACTTTCCCTTACTATTCACATATATGTTCCATCACGTACAAATTTCCATCACGTACCACCATAAGGAGGGGGTGTGTTTTTTCTTTCCCACCAAAAGATTGTTTTCCCACGAATATTCTATAGAGAGTTTAAAGCTTACAGGCCAAGAGTTCGGTCGTTCGAGTAATATCTAGCAATGGAGACACTATTGTCGAAGTGTCTTCGCGGTGTAATTGTTACCAAGCCTTTGAAACTTCGAACTATTGTCGCGGGCGGCATCTCGCTTTGAAAGAGGGTTTCTCCGTGCAAACAATAGCCGACCCCCTACGGCGGACGCCGCATTTCCATCTCCGCCTCTTTTGCCACGAATTCGCTTAAGTAGCTTTCCAAAATTAACGTTCTCCTTGAATTTCGAATCGTTTCGCGACCTGCTTCGACGCCGGTGAACGAGAAAAGAAATTATTCGAGAAAATGGTCGCATTGGAAGCTGTTTTATTCAGAGAACAGAGTTTGTTGTGCTATTGGAACATTGTAAAAGGTTTAGAGTGTTTTCTATACACCGAACAAGGAAAGTTTAAAAACGAAACGGTTCAAAATATTCGCCAAAACTAGTAAAACGATAAATAAGGGATTTCTTCCATTACTCGTATGTAGTAGCTTTACGTATGACTTTTTTCCATGACAATTGTAATTTTCCTCGTAGTAAATGTGATTTTATAAAATTTGAAATCTTGGGGATTTGCAAATCCCAGACATTGAAAATCTTGAAATTAAAAAATTCCAAGCTTTAGCAAATCAAAGATTTTAAATTCTAAAGGTATGAAGATTTTAATATACAATGTAACATACAGTTACACATAAAAATAACCGACCAAATAGACATTCAGTACCTTTCATTGAAAATAATATCAGCAATTAAAAAGAAGCTTAATCGATTAAATTGAGTTCTAACATTTAGGTATGAAAAGGCTATTTTAATAAAATTAAGAATCGCTACTTAAAAACATACATTATGACGTAAATGAGCAATAAAAGGATAAAAATACGATCGGATACTTCTATGACCAATCGTTTATAAGATATTTGATCATCTTTGAAAGAAATTTTAAGGGGTCATTTTACGAGCTCAATAAAAGTAGAAAAATCAAGGCTAAAAAGTAGCGCTTAAAAATTCGTTCTATAATGATTAGTAATTAATATTTGGCTAAGATATTCGCTATTGTTCCGATCCCTAACGAACTCCTCTAAATTAACAAGTGTAACAGAATTTTCAATAAATCCTACACTTTAAAAATTCTTATTCTATATTTCATAATTTATATGTATAATCAAATTTCTAAGTAACTACTTTATTTCCTAACGTTTGCCTGCAGTCGTATTTTTTATTTTGTTCTTCTTTATGTTTAGAAGACGCGGAAGATGAAAAATAATTTATTCTGACACGACTTAATCTTCCTCTATTTAAGAAAAATATTAACCATTCATTTAATGTTTTCCTTTGATTTTTAATAGTCATGCTTTCAACTTGCTTCGTTGTGCGGCTCTGAATAATTTCCTCGCAACATTTTCATAATTTAATTTAACGATATGTAGCTTCATTAAAAAGTGGAAAGAATATTATTGTCTTGAAAAAGATGATAGATTCGGATGATAGTTTGCGAGACAGACGCATCGTTAAATTAGAGTAGAATGTCCTGCACAGGAATCACGGGCGAACTTTCGTCTCGCAGTTTCCGGGAAGGAAACCATTTCTGCATTCTTGGAATGCAGACTGAAACATTCCAGCGTATAACACAATTTACATAATAACCAGCCTGTTCAAAGTTCTTGACTCTTTGCCACTCTATTTACTGGTTACGTGAAAAACTTCATAAGCATTTTGATTATCTGGCATTTACTGTTTTTCATGTCTGCTGTGTGTCATTTTTCACTGGCTGTGAGCTTAGGAAATACTCAATAATTGACAATAATTTATCGGATGAAGCAAGACGCTTTCTTAAAGCGAGAAAGATAAACTTGTTGGGAGAATTGCTATAATTAATAGTCATAACAAGGTGCGCAATAACTAAAATTGACTTCGTACCGTAATAAAATAAGTGCAAGATAAATACAGAGCGTATTGATAAAAATTGTCAACCTTGAATATTTCTAGAGTCATGGAAGTAAGAAACAATTTTTTGAATATACCAGCTTTTTGTTACAAAAGACATTATTTACGTACAAAGTACTACTTTTTATTTATTCATCCTGTATTTTATTGTTGTTTTCTCTTATTTTGTTGTTCTGTAGATTATGCGTAAGATTACGAATACATGTCGTACGCAATTATTGCAACGAAATTATAGTGACAGCCAAGAACGAATTGCCAATTATTATCTGGTGTTCCTAAGTCTATTAAACGCATAATTTTACCGTCGCGTCGTCTTGCTTCATGATTACTGCATGTAAGATTGTGTGCAAATGGAAGACAAATTATTTGTTCCCGAGAAACGAAAACCTGTCTACTAATATGTGCTGATTTATTTTGTTAAAAAAAAAACGGTTTTATAATTTATATAATTTGCGTCTCTATTATTCTGATTTTATACTATTAGGTATTCTAAATAATTTTAAAATAATTGTATAGTACAAAAACATAATTACCGTGAGCATCTCTGTAATAGGCATGCGTTACACTGCGAAATCTTTCCTGGCCAGCCGTGTCCCATATTTGAAGTTTGATAGACGTATCGTCGACTTCGACTACTTTATTCTGAAACACAGAAATTATTCGTATCTTTCCTTTAATAAATAGTCCTCTTATTTACACATTGTATCAATTCCATAACAGTCACTTGGTTTTTGTCACAACTCTTCGCTTTTCACTACGTTTTGTTTGCAGTTTACAATAGACTTGTTTTGAAGGAGATTTAGAGTCTCTCACCCTAAAATCAATGCCGACGGTGGTTATGTAGTTGCCAGACAGGAATCTGCCGTCTCTGAACCGCGTCAAAAGACAGGTTTTCCCGACACCACTGTCGCCCAGTAGCATCACCTACATTACGTGCAAATTTTCCATGAAAATGTCGACTACATCGCGAATAAAAAAGATTTGCATTCGTGTAAATCCTTCTCGTAATAAAATATAAAGTGGGAAATTCACATTTGGTCACTCACGAAACTTTTCGTACTTAAAAGAACACATCTGTTTTAAATTTTAGTATCATTTTACGGTCATTAATTTATTTATCAATTAAAAGTATAAGCATTCGTAGAAAATGGTAATTAGTTTCTTCCATTTATTTGTAAAATGCATAAAAAAAATTGAAAAATCGATCTTACAAAAATCTACGCACGCTTGCAGTTGGTCAGTTAATTATACTGTACAAAGTGTGTCGCTATAATTATGTTTCTATCTTTGTTGGACATTTTAAAGCGTCTGTAAAATTCTCCAATTCATTCGATATGAATGAAGTAACATTTTTCATACGTTTAAGAATCATTTCTTCGTTGAAACGTCTTCTTTGATCTTGATTTTATATGTAACAATTTTCCAACCAGCTCTTCTAAAATATGTTCCACAGCCTACAAAACTAATAATTATGAAAAATATAGTAACCGATACGATGCATTTTAAAAGAATTGTTCTTTTAAATATTTGGAAATGTACGAAGACTTTCGTGAATGACTTTAGGTCCTACAATTCTCGGATAGAATTTTTCTCTTTATAAAAACCGAATGTAATGGTTTTATTGAAATTCTCGTGGTGGTATTAAATAATTTTACCAGCTAACGTTAATAAAATTTTCCAAGTTAGCTGCACGTTATTCAACGAAAACCAGTCGAGATCTAGATTGAATTACACAACGAGACCGTGTCCAAACGCACTGACTCCGTTATCTTATTTGCAGAAATTGAGCAAACGAAGAAACGTGTAATTAACGGGGTTCCAACGATATCACGTCTGACCGATCGAGTTTACATTCTACGATATAAACCAGTGAAGTTCTCAGTTTGATTAGGACGCCTAGGAAGCCTACGCACGATCAACATCTGCAAATCATAGCTTTCGATCGATCATAAATCACTGTGGAAATGCGAACTATTTGTGCTGTGACTTACTATACGTGTCCTAATGATTTCTAAATAGTGCAAATAGAATTAATCTCTCATGAATTTCCAGAAAGTGGTTTCCCTCTTGATTACAGCGGTTTCTTTGCTAGGAACGTTGATTTTTGAAAATTAAAGGTTTAAGTTACTTCGAAGATCTTGATTTAAGAAACGAATGAAATTGTACTGTAGATAATTTTGGTTCCTGATCGAAAAGCTGAATTTTTTATGTAAAATTTCAGTGATTCGATTGACTTCGATATTTGTTAATTAATACATTAGTGTTACGTTACTTATTAGTGCGTTTGGACACGGAAAATAATTGCTTAACTAGTGTTGCAAATAGACGGGTTGCAAGTTAAGTGGTAATTATTAAGTTAGGAGATAGACAACTATCTAAGTTTCTCAGTCTTCTAAAATTCCACGGAAGTTTTCCAATTAGATGGAACGATTGGAAGATACGGTCTTTCTTCGAAATTACTTCTATAAGTTTGATATCCTCGTTACTATTAATCGAATATATATTAGAAATGAGTCGAAATCTAATTTCTAGACTCGCGAAACTCGAATCCGAAACTTTCTGAGACGTAAAAATCCTCGATACTCTTTAAACTCGACATTTTTGAAACCCTAATTTTTCATTTTCTTCCTTTTAATTTTAAGAATTAAGATCCCAATGAATCCCTCTTAGAAAATCAAATAATTTTATTGAATCTGATTAAATCAAACTTAAATTTAGTTACAATTTAAATATGTTAATAAGCGGCGAAACTTCGTGAAATAATTATTAATATTTATTTTTGTGTTTTATTTTTGCTCTCGTTACAAAACCTCTGTAATGAATTAGTGAAACTGTATCGACCAAAGCGAGTTTAAAGTCTAAACACAAACTTTATTAGCGCATTGGTTAAATAAATTCGTATCGTGACAATATCCCCGTTACTTAAATTACGTATTATTTATCTGAGTTTCGAGAATTTCGAATCATAAAAGTAGTGCAAATTTCCCAGTTTCGAGAATTCGAAATTTTATGAGTTTCGAAGGATTTCGAGGTTTCGAAGTTTCGAGCATCCCATATCTAATATATATTTTTGAGTTCCATGATCTCATAACATTGCAAAAAACATAGGTATAAGAGCAATAGCTTCTGAGTATTTTACTAGTATAAGTAACAGAGATAATCTTCTTTGAACCCTCTTATCCTTTTAAAGAAACATTAACACGAATTTTAATTGAAACATTCATCGCTTCGAATATGTAGCTTAAGTATTCATAATGTAATATTAATTAAAAATTCCACTAATATAAACCAATTCTGAGATACACAAGACTGCGATTTCGCGTGTACGACATAACATATTACACGCAAAATTACTCATAAAGAAACACAAACTTTCATCTGCAACATCTTTCATACGTTCCTTTGCTACTCAATTTGCATACAAAATTGTTGCTTTTACTGTATAATCTACCTACCACATAATCTTACTATTTATAGTACTTTACTTTCCCCCATTAATAACAATCCTCATCAACGAATTACTCTATCCTCATCCTGCTAGTCGCACGCGTGAAATCGCAGCTTAATTCACACTCAGGATATTCAAGCCATAAAGGTCATCGCTCACTTATTAGCGCAACGCATAAACATCATCAGACCGTCATAGACAAATTTACAGCATCAATTCACTTCCATTTTAATGGTCCATTTAACAACAGCAATATAATACCGACACTCTTTCCCATCGCCTCGATAACGAAACGAATGTTTCGCTGATTAAACGATGATCCAATGCTGTTTGCATGATGATTGTTGAAAACTAATAAGTTTCTAAACGCATCATCTGTGGTAATCCGGTGTAATTCGAATGTTCAGTTTTGTATTTAGTTGCCGTGTGCGACCTGCTCATCGTTAATATCGTTCTCCTCGTTACGAGCCTCATAGAATGTAACCGTGTTTTTCTGTAAGACCACACTGCGCAAATTATAGCAATACAGTAGAGAAAACTGAACAATTAATTTTATTCTGCTGAATTCCCACTGTCCTTTAACAAGGTTTCAATAACGATCATACATCGGAAACTATTCTTTTATAATAAAAATTGAAATACGAGGATCCACTATTTTTGATAAATGAGAAATACATAGGTGTAAACGTGTCAATGCCGATCTGACGTAGTGTTTACGTTGCGCTGCTAAGTAAGCGACGATCTAAAGGCTACCCTATTCCACGTTCGCTTGGGAGCCAGTTCGAAAGTCGCTGTACTCGCTATAGTATCAGGAGAGAGGGCAGGACCTTGAAAAGGAGTTCGCCGTGTTCGGGTGGGGCCTGTTGGATGGTCGAGTCGATGCTGTCCCGCGAGGACTGGCGTCTGGTCGGGCCCGTGGTTTCCTGAGGCCGATTGAACGCGGATCCGCTGGCTTGGGAAGTAGAAGGGGTAGATTGGGCTGGGCCCTTGCCCCCACCAGAGGACCCAGAACCTGACGACCAATCAGAAGCGGAGGACCCCGTTCCTCGTAGACTGTGCCTGCTGGCGCGCTTCGTTGCGCCGCGCAGCTTCTCCTCCATAATGCTTATGGGCCCCTGCTACCGGGAGCACCAATTTGCTCTTCTTCTTCTCGACCACTCCTCGTCGCGCTCGTCGTCGTCGTGGCCGTCGTCGTCGACTCGTTCCTTCTGCTTCGCTCGGATCGCCGCTGTTCGACTACCTCCTGTCTTTCGCTTTTGAGGTCAGTCAACCCGGGACCAGAGACGGAGAGGGAACCCGGGAACAACGTTTCACTTTGCGTCTCTTCTGCCTTCCGCTTCGCCTGCTCCTTCGGCGATCAACGAACGCCGAGTGAAAGTCGGCGAGAGCCTTAACGACTGATTGGATCGAGTGTCGAATCGATGTGTTTCTCAGTGGCGCGTAGACCTCGCTCGAGCTGGATCGAAGCGAAGAATTCTTAGGGGGCACCTGAATTGGAGGAACCTGATAATTACTATGCTCTTTTTACCGTTTTCTTTTTTCGAAAATTTTAGGCTTTAGGTTTGTGAATGATTTAGAAGTGATTGAGTTGAGAAGAAGAGCTTGATTCAACGCTTCGCCATTGAGTGTCACTACTAGTGTGACGAAAAATAATATGGTTATCTCGAACTGTTATCGCGTTTATTATCCTAACTGACAATACTTTTGTTATTTCGTTGCAGCATAAGTTTTATATACCGTATCTTTCTTACTCATCTTTTTACATTAAATAGCATGCAATTTTGGTTTGGTACATTTAGCGCGGGCAAAGCGTGACCACATTTTTGCTCTGATTAGAGACTAAATTGAACCAGCGAGAAGTATCGTTTAAAAGTATCTCAACCGTAAAGGGTTAATAATTTTGAAAAAGTGGGTGTATGAAACACTCCTTTCTGCAAGTTGGTTTATCCCTTTAAGCGAGGAGGGCGAATATGGCCATAAATGGGCTATATATTCGCTGTTTATGATGATTCAAGTTGTACATTAACTTCAACGACTTCGTTTAAGTTCTGTTTTCTTATGAAACGGAGTAAATCATTTATATTGAACTTTTTTTGCTATTACAGAGTGCACGGTTACATATCTCTGTCGTTGTAACGCAATTTGATCGATCTCAACACGATGGTGTCCGCCATAATTCTTTTCCCGTTTATGAAGTTAAGTGATGTTGTAGGTTTGTCCTTTCAGGGGGATTTAGGTTCGCTTGTGATTTAGATTAAGCGAGAAGATGAATTTCCTTTAGCAAAATATTTGAGGCAGCTTCTGGAAGTTGGTTCGGCAGATATTCACATTATACGAATTTCTGTGTTGATATTACCTCTACCTATATTTGTACATGTAATCGAAAGTCTTTGTATGTATTTGGGATATGGAAACAGCGATCCCCATACAATAGGATTTATCAGATTACATTGCAAATAGATATGCCCAATGGTTTTGATAATCAATGTTCCATTGCGATTCGAATTGAACCGATGTTACTACCAATATACACAGTTTACAGAAACTTAATCCAAGCAGAAGCCATGATAGCAAGCCAAACCAATTAAATTTCAATATTCGGGGCGTATTCCATATTTAATACTAACACTATTTTATGCGTAAAGAGTATTCTATATTTTAACATAGAGTCTCTCAACCTTTCTCACGTTGCAGACTCCCAATATTGCAAAATTACGTACAATGAGTCACAAAATTATTGGCACTTGTTGAGGTTTAATACTTAGAAATTTGCAAAATGAAGGCGTAGGAAATAAAGGATATTTCTATATTTTTTATTCACAAAAGTATAACGTTCAAGAGTTTCATAAATTTAAAAACGAAGTGCAACAATTCCTTGCATTGATTTAACCCTTTTGTTACTAATGATTGACATGTTTCATATTCAAAGCGAAATAACATGGAGAGAAAAAATCGTACATCAATTTCTAAGCAGTCTTCGATCTTCAAATTCATAACAGTTTTGGTTGCACAAAAAATGTTTGAAGTTTGGGAGCAGTTTTCAATTTTTTTTAATAAAATCAACTTCATTTTTTTACTTGTTCCTCACTGTAAATGGAGTTCCAGGGGAATCCAACTTAGGGATATGAAAGTCAAGGGTTCAACCTTAAAAATAACCACGTAAAGGTTATCATAAAGCTACTTTTCGCGAATATACAGTAATTCAGAGATCGATAGCGGCTCTGACAAGCGTGTTAATCCTTTCACAGTGTAATAAAATGACAAAGAATAGCAGAAAGGCGATACAAAGGGTATTTATTTTCATTCATTGTACTTTGATTGACGAATACGAAAACAGATAATTTCACCTATTCGTACAAAATAAGAAGTTTGTAGTGCCGTATTCAACAACTTGTCCGAGTCTCTCGTACTAAACTGCGAAAGGGTTAATACGCATGGAGAGGAGTGTATTTCCATGTGAAAGGACTCTTGTTGATGATGACAGAAACTCGAATCAATGATTGATGTCATTAATTGCGAATATCTGTTGTTTCCCAAAGCATACGCGTATTTATAGCAGTGTTGATCAACTTTCATTCTAGACAACGAACAAAAAGTAACGAATCACTTTGATTTAGTTTAATTGTCATTTATAAATAAAACTAAATAAGTTATTCGTTACTCATGAATAGGAAATTAGTCGAAGTTAATCGTTATTTTTTTATTCGTTATTTAAATTGAAAGTTGCTCAACACTGTACACAATCACTGAATTGGCGTCTGTTTACTTTCCATATTCCATAGAGATTTAGAAACATAAACGATGAACGCGAATAAAGAATGACGAATAAAAGTTCTCCAAACGAACAACGAATTCTTGGAATAGCAAATAATTCGAATACTAAATAATCGACTAACAACTAATTACTCGTCATTCTTATTCAACTAAAATTTCATCTGAATGACCGCCAACGCTGATTTATATTTTTTGCCTAACGATATAAGCCTGCGCATCGTTTCGCAAATTACTTCGACGAACGTAAGTAGGTACTCAAATACTTGTGTATCCGTGCATTGAAAATTGCGTGCATTACAACGCTAGCACGTTGCTATATGTAAGTACATGTAAATGCACGTGACATAGAATCCCCTAGTTAAAACACTCGAAGGCGGAAGACGCAGTCATTTTTCCGTTAGCATCGCGTGTCGAGTGATCGTTCGTTCGAGGTTGAATAATCGATAAGCTCGGGAAAACGGGCCGGTTCCCATCATCGACGCGTAAATGGAACGATGAACAGCATAATACGTGGCGACTTGAAAGTCTCATAATTACTAGGCTTGTTGCAGATAGAATTGTATAACGGGTCAACACCTATGTTGATCCAACGCGCGCGTTTACATAAACAGCGAGCAGTGCTTTAATTAATCCGCGGAACACGTTTCCCGTCGCGATATAACGCGCAACTTTAACGATCCTCCCGAATATTTGGTCGAGTAAATTTGCCGGTGATTCCAACTTTTAGTTATTTTGTTTTAATGCCGGCTAATTGGTCCACGGCTAGTTACGCGGATAACGAACGCAAATATGGCCGTGTAGAAAGTACGCCGTTGAATTGAATTAGCTTTCGATAAATGTAGGAGCTGTATTTAGATTGGTTGTTACACGTGCTATGTTTGCGTTGTATCGGCGGGTGGGATTTGATAGTTGGCTTGCAAATATGTATGTTTGCGCAGTTGTTACATATGGAGGAGTCTCAAAGTTTGGAATCCTAATTAACTGGCAATCAACAGTATTTTGATCTTAATTAGTAGCAGCTACTATTTATAATGAACTTCCTTACCAATCTTATTAGGTGTAATTGGTGTTTGTAATTGACCACCATTTTTCTCTGTCTTTACTTCTGCTTGCATTTTTTTTCATACTTAGAGTAGATTCGTTTTATAAAAGTAATCTATGTAACGAATGTTTAAATTGATTCACTCGTATGTAGAGTAAATGCACCGATTAACGAACACTCAAGAAAATCATTGACACTTTAGGTTGAATTTCAGGAATTAATAGTATTATTGATCTGATGATCAAAACCATATTCATTAATGTATAAACTTTCATATAAGACATACAAAAGAACTTAAGAGAAATAGAAAGTACAATTAATTCAATTAAAAAGTCAAAAATATTGATTTTGCCAATGAATGGGCAACAATAAAATACAGCATTTTTCTATTTATTCGTGAAAGCAGCTTAAAATAAGAAGTTGAATATAATAAACATTATGTCAAATTAATTTTAAAAATCGACCACACGACATCCCCTTTTAACCCTTTCGCTACGAAGATATAGTATATATACGCATATATATATATAAGTATATATACGCCCTCAAAAATTCGACAATCATTTGCTAAAGCGTACGTATTATTTCTCTGTAATACATCACTGAATCTATTTTCATTCGTACAATAAAATTCAGATCATAATTAATAACATAAAGCATCTGAATATTTATGTTTGTCTTATTTTCATATTAAGTTTTAGTTTTTAGTTTCAAGTAACCGTAGCGAAAGGGTTAAACATTCGAAATTTTAAGGGCGTACGAAGACGTTCGTGACTGACTGTATATCCCAATGAATCTTGCGTTTGTAATCTATCGGATTTCGTCAATTAAAAGTTTATGACCTATCTCTAAAAATTGCAAAAACCGCCTAGAGTTTTGTCCACAATGTCACCAGTCTTCGATCGTTTCGCATTCCTCTCGTTTTCCCAACCCCTCGAGATGACATTGCAACATAGCAAACAAAATACATAACGTTTAGTCGTTTAGTGAAACGACAGCTCGTTAAATTATTCTAGCATGTGTCTTGAAAGTAGCGGTGATCGGGAAAGTCGTGCGTATGTTAGTTGATCGTAAAAATCAACGTATTTATGCGAACAAATTAAAATCGAGTAATTACTAACTCGTCAAAGTGCAATTTCCGTGTCAAGACTAACAATAGCTGTTAAACGAGATGCTTTTCGTAGAACTCCAAAATGAACCTGCCACAGAAATGTTTCGAATATTTTACGAGCATAATTGAACCGCAAAATTGAGTCCGTCGCATAGTATGTTTTCTCACCGAGAAACGGTACCCTGTTAAATTTCAGATTGAATAAAAGGAAAGCCGAATTGATGGGTGATTAGTTTTTAATCATTTTGAACGTTCAAAACTATTTACGATTCCCTAAATAGGAGAAATTCTGCTAATACCGCGAAAGTTAAATAAGGTTTCTAATAAATGCTGGTATTTAACTATTCTGAATATGAATCGCGGATATAATGGTAGCATGGACGTTTGTGCAAATAATTAATGGATTCAAAATAAATGAAATAAATAATGGTAAAAAGCGTTCTTCTCGAAACATGTGTTTGTTGAGTTCATTCTTACTACCCTTAAAGCTTCAAATATAATCAAGTCAATAAGGTTTGCGAAGAACATAGTGCGAAAGCATTCGGTTAAAACGATTTTCCCCTCGGATATCGTCGATTTCGACGAATTAGCGCAGACTGCTTTTCTCCTTTGCTTTTTCGGCGGACGTTTATTGAAGCAATGGCGTTGAAACGCGTTCACGCGTTCCGATTACTTCCCGTTTCATTGAGTATGGAATGTTAGGGGAACTGGAAATAGTAGCTACAGCTTCGAACGGTGATTTTTCGGTTTGATGTTTGGGCTGATTCGATAACAGCACTCGTTGATTGATTATTGGAGAAGTTGAGGGAAAAGTATTCGGTAAATACGGAGCAGGATTTTCCAGATTTTGTTTTCAAACTGTTATATTATTGTTTACCGTTTCTTCTGTTCTTACTTTCGTCCATTTGTCTTTTCATCTTTTAATGTCGAAGAAATTAAATGGAACTCCTCTTTTAATTAAATTAGATTTTTTTTTTGTTTAGTGTGCTCCTTATTTTTTTTTTGTAGCACACTTTTTTATTTGATATACCTTAATTATGCGTTAATCATTCCTGTTCATCAATGTAGGTTGTACGAATCTTTCACACGCTGAATTAACCAATTCTATTTTCGATAAACACGTTTCAATTTTAATTAGCAAACTTAAAGTGTCAATAATTGGATAATTTATCCTAAACGAAATGAATCTTTATTCTTTATTCGTATTTTGTACAGTAAATCGCTGAATGTTATTAAAAATGCGCCGCTGCAAATTTACATCATTTTTATGATAAATTAATGTCCCGTCATTTTAACGGCTCTGGTAGTTCTACCGTTAATGTTGAATTAGGCCAAAATAATAAATAAAGAATAAAGTAAGGTTAAGAAAAAGATAGTAGAATGGAGGTAAATTCAAAGCTAAATGGAGTGGTATCAGATTAGCGAGTTAGAAGTCGGATCCGCCGGGGATTCCCGGGGCTATTTCCTTACAAAAACCGAATCGTGATGCAGATACGAGGTTGTCTGGTCCAGCCTACCGCTTTGGGCCCACCCACGCCGTACCTGGCGTCAAAAAAGTCTTCGGGTTGCAACGCAACAGGCCCTGTTGCTGGCAGGCTCTACCCGACTGGTGGCGCCCTTCACAGAGCCTCGCCTCGCTCCGCGCCAAATCTTTGCAATACTCCGGACATTGACTAACAATAAGAACAGGATAGACCACTTATCCAATGCTTTCCTTTGTCACCCGAATTTCGGACTCATGAGCACCAAATCCGTTTTCATTTTTACCTTTTCCGATTGTCTAAAATGTATAACTTTTGCGTTTGCTCTTACATTTTGTATATTAAAATACTTTAGAAGTGTTTACATTCTTTGTCAGGTAATAAAACGAAAGATATTCTTTCGAAAAGTCTGAATTTTTAGGTTATCGGTATTTCAGAGCATGTGAAACGAAGTCCCATAAGATGATCGGTCTATCCTGTACCTCATCTGTGGTCCGGAGAATTTTACTAGGGTAAATGAGCCACGCACTGTCACTGTTCCTATAACTGTCACTTGACTTGAATTCGTTTATTTAATAGCAAAGTAATGTGTAATGAGTCGTAAGTAGACAAATTTTCGTACTAAACTTGGACTTCGGTTTACGTAACAACACGCAGACATTGCATATTCGTTTACAAGTTAATATTTATAAATAAATATTAGGAGGTAAACGTGCTGTTGAACATTAAAACGTGACCAATGTAATTATAAAGTATGAAACGTGTTATAATTCAGTAAGGCGATACGTTTATTATATATCTTATATCTGTTAAACAAACTGACGTGTTAATATATGTAAAACGTGTTTCTATTTAAATGAAAAGTTTTCAAGTGACAGTACTAAGAACAGTGGACTTTGTTGTACATTTTCAATTAATCAGTAATGAATTTATTATACTGAACATATAAAAAATATGTTCATAAATGAAAGAGCGGTTGAACAATATTATGCTCCAAACTGGAACGATCTTTATTTTAACGACGTTCTAAAATAATTAAATAAAGTTACGCGCGAACCTAAAGTGGCAGTAATTGGTACATCTACCCTCGTTACCGGAAAAAGTTCCTGCGCCTTTTTTATTAGAAATGTATTCAAATGGAACCCTTATAAAATTACGCAACATTACACCAACAATGGTGGTACAATAAGAAAATTCTGTCTATCTTTTTCATCGTTACACGAAGTTACATTCAAAGGAAGTTTAGATCACTTAAACCTTGTGTGTAGTATTAATCATCTGGTTTTTCTATTAATGTTATATTAAAATTGACTTTTTACTGAATTTCACAAAAGTTATCTTGTTATCTTTCATAGTAGTTATCTTTCTGTAAAACATGAGGACAATAATTTGTTCGTAGCTCTAAAGTAACTCTAAAGATATTCTTTTTATGGGTAATTTCCTGATTGATGCTTGCTTTAAACACTTTTGGGTAGTTTTAAGGTTTATTATAATTTGGCATATTATAGAACAGGATTTTGAAGTGTTTGGAAAAGAATTCGTGTATTTTTAAATCTACGTAATGCAATTATTAACTATATGGTATCAGGACGGGATCAATGTGTACCGCGAGTAATCGCAATTTCTTCAATGAAAACGAGCCTCTAATAGACTTTATCAAGTGCTGGTCATTTATTAACACCTGGATTTCTAATTACACGCGATGCGCCTCTTCCAATTAACTCTTCATTATCAACAATCAATTAACGTTTCAATTAACCAGTCTACCTACACCTTCACGCACTTTAAAATCCACTCTCGCGTCGTCCTCTTCAAGCCAATCAAACTTATCTCTTTCCTTGAATCTTAACATTCCCATTTTCCCTTGAGTTTCTATATAACATTGAAAACTCTTTACGATGTAACAGCTGCGTTTGTTTATGCTGCTTTTATCAGGGATGAGTTAAAACCAATTTTTAAATCTTTCGAACTTCGAAGGAAGGTTTGAAACTTTCGAAACTCGACATTTTGGAGACCCGAGTTGCTTATTCAAAAACGAGCATTTTTTCAGTAATTGAAAACCCGTTTTAAAACTCGATGACATTGTGTCTTCGAATATTCGAATATTGCATCTCTAATATGTTTCATTTCTGACTTTTTTCTCATTTCAACTGTTTCTTGATTTTCATAATAATAACTCACCATTTTCTTTCTAAGTTTATGTCTTTATATGCAATTAAAACCCATTTCGAAGTATTAAAGAGTTTCAAGGTTTTCAATTTTCGTATATTCCATTCTTAAATTCTTCCTGCTTTTAATTACTCTCTAATATTTCTAAAACACGAATCTAAGGAGTAATAGACCTATCGTTTCTTTTCTACTGTAAGGTAGATAGGATGATTTCTACTAGGATAGGTAGATAGGTTAAATCAAAGACTAGACAGGGCGTTTTGGACCTCGATTTACTCTATTAGCTGCTCTCTGCGACAGCTCGTACAAGAATATGTCTCTTTCGGCCATTTGTTAGTTCTGAGGACGCCTTGGCCAGCATGAGTTGTCTATAATTTACTATACTCTTAGCCTGAAGAAACTTCCCTTAAGAGGGGGAAGCTCATTGACAAAATACACGTGGCCTGCTTCAGTCGCTTGCTTACTTAAATTTTCTAACACTACGTTTATGTTTTTGTCTAAATTAAAACACCTTTTAGAGAATCGAAACAGATAAATAAAGGTACATTTCAGACCTGATCGTTGGATGTTTATAATGCAGCACGAACTTTCCGTTCAACCCAATGGAATATGAGTCTAGAGAGACACTTGTAACAATGGCCACAGCGATTATTTTATTTTCACCTTTCATGTCTTCTCGAACGGGAACGAGGAAATCGTTTTAATGGAATATAAAGTTCACGAGGAGCGTGTTTCATCGCCGTTTTCAGCGGCATAACACGCTCTCGTTTCGTCGGCAATTCTAGCCATTGTGCCAAGCGCCCTTGGCTTTGCGCTTGGACATTATCTCCTGGCGAAGCACGGATGACCTGTCCCCGTTGCGTCACCGCGTTACACGCCAGCGGTTTCCTTCTTTCGTGTCGGTTACCTCCGAGGAGACTCTTTTTTCCATGCCAGTGACGCCGTTTCAGACTCTCTCTCTCCTCCAGACGGCTTTATTTTCACCCTACGTTCCTCGTTCACGGCTGCCAGTGCATGAATACCACGCTTCTTTAAAGTATCGTAGTGAAAAGATAAGGTGAATAGGATATCGAGTTTGGAAATTGTGTAAATTTATGCAATGTTTCTCGAAGTGGATACGCAAGATAAAGGATTTGCGTTATTAGCAGACTGCGAATTTTCACGTATTTATTGGACATTTGAAGGTGCGACGAAATGCAAACAAAGTTAACCCTTTATTTTGTCCGCGGCTATTGTGTGACTGTTCTAAACTTTGAAAAAATCTAGAGAAATATTGGGATACTTATTGAAGTCTCTGTTTTAATGTTGCGTCGCTATTTGTGTGAAATGTTCGTAGGATTCATTAGAAACCGCAACTTTCCGTTCAAAGATGCAGTGGAATCCGCTTATTATGATCGGTTTGGTACTTGCAATTTTTGATAAGAATAATTGCCTGATAACATTACGCGGGAGATATAAAATGTACATTATTGAACTCATTTTATTGCCAATACTAACGACTAAACCGCGTATCTTTATTCATTTATAGCAAATTTAAATTTAGAGGAAAGAACAGATTCCATGTGATATTAAGAGTAAGTTAATTTTGCGAAATCAATTCGTCGCTCGATAGTCGCGAACATCCGGTTATTACGATAGCATCGTTAACATTCGTACGTCGCGTGCGAATTCTATCGTGAATTCGATGACTTGATTGATTGGGTGTTGCTTTCATACCCATAAGGATTCATCGCAAGCCTTTTTAATTCAACACCGGCGTGATATCGTTGTTTGCCGGATGCTGGAAGCGTCCGATGCATCCGATGCAGGGTATTAATTAATTACATATCTATGGATTAACGATCGATGAATCGTTCGAGCGTACAAGCCGATCAATAATTAATCTCGCGTACAAGTGGGCGTGCTGGCATTCGACGTCTCCCTTCGCACAGATGGGTGCCGTAATAATGGGCAATCGAAAACGAGCGACAACTCGTTGAATTACACGTTGTTATCCGTGCGTTACAAAGATGGAAACGTTACTTTGCCTTGATTTGTTTCCCGAGTGATCAATTATCCAGCGTAGGAATAATAATGATTGGAGGAATTTCGTTTTGTTGAGAATATTTCTAATTTTCTTAACCCCTTCGCTACGGCACCATAAAACTGAAAAGGATTTTCGATACGCGGATGAGAGTATTTTTTATTACCGCAGAAATATTAAGATTTCGTTGTCAAGTTTAACGTGTACTTTTAATGGTATTAAATGCCTACTCTGGGTTACAAATTATAGCTCTGTTGTTTCGTAATGTTTTACTTCACTTTTTCGTCAAGCTATCGAATCGTTGTTACTTGATAGCTTGATCTTTTGATAAATTAAATGTACGTAGCTATTTCAAAATTATGGATAATAGCACGAATGTAAATACTTGAAATTTGAAATTGATTTATTTACCATTATTAACTGGTAATAAGACCTTTTAGTTTACAGTATAATTAGATATTGTTAGATAGTATTTCTAACGAGGTACATCTAAACGTTGTAAAAGAACAAAAAAAAAAAGATCAATTAGATCGCAGAAATTGCTTACATTAATACGAATGCGGTTTATACAATTCTGTTTTAATGGCAGAAGACAGTCTTTGATCTTCCTTCTCTTCGAGACTTTCATTACTATTATGAAATTATTGAAATCAACGTCGTACCATATCTTCAATGATTGTATCTTTACCAAACACATAATTCACATTTCCAGCAGTTTTTCAGCTCCTTTACGTCCTACTTTGAGCACATGTAAAGGAAAATGTATCAATTCCTTTCTTTTGTTATTGCGTGCAATTTTATAGAATAAACTAACAACTAATGCACCGCAAAAAGCAAACCCATCAAATGATAATACGATATTTACGTTTCAAATTGGTATGCTGCATGATAAATATGAATGAAATATTTGTGGTAAACAAAGCTGTAAATATAAGACTACAGGAAACATAAATTTATTTCCAGATAACCTAATTATTATTGAAATATAAATGAATAAGAGATCAAAGTTGTACATATAGATATTATTGAAATTTCCATGTTTCAATTTAAGTAATTTACCTACCGACTTAATTTTACAATCTTATTAGACACAAAATATGGCAATAAATTTCCAGATGAATTGTATTTAATTCAAAGACAATTGCACCAGCTTGCACTAGCGAGCAGTTAAGTATAGTCTTTTTACTTTCATTGTTTCACCCGTAATTTTTCATTTTAATGTTGATTTTTCTTAAACAAATGCAGACGAGAATTTCGAAAGCTAAAAACTTAATGAATAGAATTGAAAAAAATACGTGGTATATCAGATTTGCAAGACTAAACCAGTTACTTGATCCTTGATCCTCTATCCTACGCATGTAAGAAAAAACGTGCGCGTGCAGCCGGATGTCTTTATGTAATCGGGACAAAAACCTCTTGCGCAGGTGAGAGACGGACGTTCAACTCAACCAATTTTGGTTGGCCGCGTAATCCTTTCGACCACGCATTTTCGCGCTCTTTTCGACACGTGTTTGCTTGTGTAACAGTAACAACATTAGAATCAATTAGAAATGATCATTGGATCACAGTAATTTACTATATTTATTATTTATTTAACTTAATCCGTACATTTCGATTTCGGATAGCTTCCGGTTCACATTCAAACATAAAATATTTAGTAAAATAAAATTAACATAAAATGTAATAAAAGAAATTAATATTAAAAACATGTATAAAACAAAACGCGAATCATCCAGTGAAAACAAAACATATACCTATTCATTTACTATTTATTGTTAAACATTTAAGTGCCAGTGAATATAAATAAACTTATTCACATCCATTTGTAACTTACTAGTAAATCTTTAAGATGCCAATAATTTATTAGAATAATCTTGTGTAGATATTAGATGGCGGAAAAAGTTCGCGCGAATTTATAGTACAAAACTTAAGCAAACATTTCTCCAAATGTAATTTTATTTAATAATGTAAGATACTTTTAATTATTATTATTATTAACGGATATAAATCCTTTGATACAAAAGAAATGAGAATAAATAGAGGATAATAAGGTTTCAAAGTGACAAAAGCTGTAATGTTGTAACGCATCGTCATTTTAATTTGCGTTAAAAGGGTTGAGTTTAGGTAAGATAGCTCTTTAAGATTAGGACTACAGGCGACTACAATATATGTAGTTATTGAAAACGACAGACAATTGAAAAAAATGTATGATGCAACTTAAATGAATCTTTACTCATATTTTGTATAGAACGTCGCAGTGTTTTCTCAAAAATATGTCGCTGCAAATTTATATAATTTTTATGGTAAATTAGTGACCTGTCACGTTGACGGCTCTGCTAATTCTTGTGTTAAAAGTATCTAAAATATGAAATTTCTTTCCGTGCTTGTTTCTTTAAAGCCGTAACGCATTCTAGACGTTTGCTTTGCTCATTGATCATCCACGCATTATAACGAAAACCTGTGAAAGATATTTTTCACCGTACCATTAGTCAGGTAATCGGAAAAGCTTCTATAAGAAAATAGAAATAAAGAATACACAGAATAGAAATCCGAGAAGCTTCACTTGCAAGAAGGCAAAAATCTGAACACAGAAAACGGATTTCCTTTTTACCCTCTTATTTATACTCGTTCATCCTAAGTGTAACTATAGTTGAAGCACGCTACAGAAGCAGAGGCCAAAAAAGAATCACTGGAAGTCAGTGGAAGTAGAAGGCGTTCAGAAATGGAGGAAAACTGAAGAGGAAGTGGGCGCAAGGTGAAGTGGTAACCTTGTTGTCACAAAAGAATCTCCGCCCTTGTTACTCCCTTTGATTCTGCGTTTTCAAGATACCCGCCGCGCTGACGAAGTATCAGTCGACCATCGTACTTCGTAGCTAACGAGGCTAATAAAACTCGGCACACTTTGAACCGGGTTGTCGGTTATTTTTCGTATCGTGAAAAGAACGACCTCTTTCCGCCGAGCAAATTAATATCTTCAATATTCGTTGAAATATCTACGAACCAAGGGGGTGGAATAATAATCGGGAAATATTCAGATGAAGTTTACGTAGCAAATATTTTCTTTTCTTCTGTGCTGATTTGATATGCTTGCGTTTATTTGCTTTCGGAACTGATTATGAATTCCTTCGAATTTCAGCTTTATTACTTGCAAATATTGAATTAGTATCGTATTGTATTTTTAAGGAAGATACGAAGCAGTTCGATGGGTTCCAAATAATCGAAAATTCTTTTTTCACGATTCATTAATTTTAAGTGTCTAGCTGTTAAAATATTCGTTGGTAATTCTCAGAACTGAAATCAGTCAGTTAATCTCAGACACTGCTATTCAATTATCGTTTACCAGTTCTAGAAAAAAAGATTTCAGAAAGTGGAGTCTCTTTGAATGTTTAGGCAAAATAACTCCGCTAATTAATAATTCTATTGTTTCTAGTTTTTATACAGTTAGTATGTTTCCATTTGAATAAGATTGTATGGAAACTTTCTTTGGTTTTGGTGAAAATTCCAAAGATCAATTTGAAACGTTTCCGTATATTATCTTTGCTATTCGTTTCGATAATTGTGCAAAGTTCGTAATAATCAGGAGATCGATGAAATGGGTTTTAATAAATTTAGTAAACGTGTGTCGCTATTTCTCGACTGAATTTCATAGTCTTACTGTTCTGAAACTATTTCGTATCACTTCTAATTCCACTTATTCCACTTGTGAATAATTCAATTGCGGCTACGCAAATTTACCAATTGTAAGACAATTATTGATTCACTATTGTTAAGTAAATAGATAATACTCTCTCATCAAATAGATAAGAACAGTTTCCGAGAATTCCGGTTTCAGTCGTGCAGTTAAACGAACTATTCGCGAAGAAGATCACGTTTAAAGTAATCTTCATTTATTCGCTATTTATAGTATAATACAATAGAAAATTTAATACAAAATGAAATAGAATAATCTATTAGAAAGTTCGTAGAATTTTAGACACATACAGAATAATAGAATAATAAATACATACTAGGCTGTACAAGTTTAGGCAAATTCATATATTTCTTAGCAAAATTAGAGGAATGGGATCCAAACGAAGAGTAGCTTTACCTTTAAAATATACTAATTTTAACTTCACTCTAAATATTTTTCATTTTTTCTTGCATGCTAAATGCATTCTGCGACTTCTTGCGCATTTAGGTTCCATAAAGATCCGCAGTTTACACATACACATTGAGAATCGTCCACCTATAGTATTTGCTAATTTCCTGAATTAAAAAATGCATGACCAATTGTTTGTCTAATTTCCAATTCGCTGAAGGTCAAATTAGTTCAATCGAATAGTATTATCTCATTAAATTGCATATATGTACGATGTTTTTAGTAAAACAGAGAATCAAAGGAAGCGAATCGTAATTGAAGAACTAAACTCGTAAGTTTTCATTGGTATTAGAATTCCCAGAGAGAGATTGCAAATTTGAAAAATAACAGATGCTATGGAAAATGTATGTGACACGACTTAGAAATTATAATTCGGCAACATCTCCTTTTCATTTTAATTTGAAACAACGTTAAAGTGGGGAATAAGAGGTTGTTAACATTTTCCAAGCTTTTGTGTTTCTAAGCGTTTGAAATTTCAAGCTTTTGGATTTCTAAGTTTTTGGATTTCCAAGCTTTTGGATTTCTAAGCTTTTGGATTTCCAAGCGTTTGGATTTCTAAGCTTTTGTATTTCCAAGCGTTTGCATTTCTAAGCTTTTGGATTTCCAAGCGTTTGGATTTCTAAGCTTTTGGATTTCCAAGCGTTTGGATTTCTAAACTTTTGGATTTCTAAACTTTTGGATTTCCAAGCGTTTGAATTTCTAAGGTTTTGGATTTTCAAGCGTTTGGATTTCTAAGCTTTTGGATTTCCAAGCGTTTATATTTCTAAGCTTTTGGATTTCCAAGCTTTTGGATTTCCAAGCGTTTGGATTTCTAAGCTTTTTGGATTTCAAGCTTTTGGATTTCTAAGCTTTTGGATTTCCAAGCGTTTGCATTTCTAAGCTTTTGGATTTCTAAACTTTTGGATTTCTAAGCGTTTGCATTTCTAAGCTTTTGGATTTCTAAACTTTTGGATTTCTAAGCGTTTGTGGATTTCTAAGCTTTTGGATTTCCAAGCGATTGGATTTCCAAGCGTTTGGATTTCTAAGCTTTTGGATTTCCAAGCGTTTGGATTTCTAAGCTTTTTGGATTTCTAAACATTTAGATTTCTAAGCTTTTGGATGTCCAAGCGTTTGGATTTCTAAACTTTTGGATTCCCAAGCATTTAAATTCCCAAGCCGTTGAATTTCGAAACTCTTCAATTCCAAGCTTTTGTATTAACGGAAGCGTCCGTCAATTTTTGAAATCGTTCGAATAATTACGTGCGGTACTGTAAGCGTGTCCAAGTTTTACTTTCAGCCACTGTATCTCGCCCTACAACCGCTAGTCACGAATGTGTTAACAGCTGTGCAGCCAGTGAAAAGAACTTTAAGGCAGGGGCTTAAGTTCGAGTAGCCATTATGAAAATTAATCACGCCCTTTTGGTAGCGTGCTATTGGTTATTGTGGAAACATTGGCTGTCTACGACATGTTGTAAACTGCTTCTTAATGCGTTTTGCTGGTAGCTTGAAGGGGGACAGAGTGTTAAGGTCAGCGAGCAAAGAGGCGTTGACTGACAGAACAGTCAGGGGCTGTTCACTAATTAACATAGTAATTAACGTGGTGATTGTCTGCTGACCGCCGACCGACCTATTTCCGGGATTGTGTGTAACCATTCCCTTTCCTTCAGCCGTGTAACGAGTTCTGAATTTTAGAGCCACACTGTACGGGATAAAGCTGGCGGAAGCTAACAACAATATTTATACAAAGTATTTAGAAAAAAAATAATGCTGTACAAGAAAGTGTAGTTACGAAGAAATAATTAAATTAAAACTATGAATGTGCACATGTTTATTTGATGAAAAAAAGAAGTTCGTGAAGGGGAAAACAAAATCAAAAATGAAACTGATATCGGTGTTGAAATTCAAAGATTTAATATTCAAAAAATTATGTCTAACTTTATTATTATAATATAAATTGTACAATTCTTTTTCTCATAATAATATGATAGGGATTTATATACATATATGAAAATTTATATTTAAGGACACTACACTAATTTAATTGTTATCGTTCATTTCTTTAATATTTTCCTACTATGATTTGAGTTTTGTTCACTTACGAGGAAAAAAAATGATATGACCGATAATATGCTAATAAAAAATATAAATACGATAAAACATGCTAATGTGCTATGATAAGTAAATATATAATTAGAATTCAAAAGAATAAAGTATTATTGATGGATCTTTAACTTTTAAGTCACATGATATTATGTAGGATTTATTACACAAGAAAAAAAAGTAGAGATTCGCGCTCAGAGTAACTATGACAATGGTTTACCAGTCATTGATCTTGATGAGATCCCCAGTATTGAGGTTCGATCGAACAAGATCTCGGTAAACGTTAGGTGTCATCATTGCGTGAACTCAAATAAAAGAGGATGGGTGTCGCGACTCAAATTACAACACATGAATGTTGGATAATATATGAATATCATTAAAATACTGTTAAATAATATTATATAATTCATTTGTAGAAAAGTGTCGTGTTAAGTGTTGGAGAGGGGATTTGAACTTAAGATGTTACGTTTTGTAGTTTGCAGCAATGGCCACTTTGCCAGCGTAGCTACGACAAAAATACGTTCCTTCATTCTTATATCTTGGCACTTAATGTAAAATGTAATTATATATTTTTATATAATTTTTATGTATTTTACAATTTGTTTAGAGTTAATTTTAGTCATTGTTAATACTAACGTATGTAGAACAGAGAGAGACTGGTTTAGTTAATTCGAACTCTATCAGATGGCACTGCGAGGCCTGTGTATAGTGTTACAGCTTTCAAACAACATGATGAAACTGTTACATAACATTCCGGGAATGAAATAATTAAATACCTGTTCAGATATTAACAGCATTGAAACAGTACGACTGTGACACACGTAACAATGAAATTATAATATTAATACGGCACGATACTAGTATAACAATTTATGCAAATGAAAATTCTATACATAATGCAGTATATTAAATATGATATACTGTCAGTCACTAAGGCCTTTATACATCGTTAAATTTCGAACGTTTAAAAAATATAAGAATTTTAATGATTTCAAGAATAGTAAATCGTTCATTAACCCCTTGTCCTACGATTATTTTATTACTAACGTATGTCGGCGATAGTCGATCGCTGCTTTTATATTATTTCACGTACAAATAATTGAAATATTCGCGGCTATTTTTATTTAATAATCCCCGATCTTATTAAACAAAGTTAAACGTACAGTTCAACTTAAATATTACCATCAGTAATATTTGTTTTCGTTGAGTCCAAGTCATAATTTATAGGCCGAGTGTAACTCGTTATTGTAGGGCAAATGGTTAATTAAAATATAATAGGTTGTGAAAAAATGGTAATGTTCTTGCTATTTGTTTATAACAAAATATACATGGATTGAAAGTACGATTTCACGAAATACCATAAGTTATTGTACTTATATTTCGTTAGATCCTTTGATGCATTTGTTACGCGCTATAATTTGTTTAGCATAAATAAAATTACATCTTATGCACTTTTAAGAATAATTTTATTCGTGTAATCAATGATAATCATCTTGTGAAACGTTATCTAAAAGTCTTTCTCATTTGTAAATTTATGTTTTACGAATTTTTGCACCACTTTTATTATTCTAAAATATATGAATATTTGATATTTAAAATATGTGTATAGACATAATCACTTTTGCGACTGACTGTATAATATAATAGTAATAGTATATTAAAAGTGTTATAATAATACTAGCTGGCGTTTCAAAAAACATCGACCTTGTATTAAAAATAAGAAAAAGTACAAAAGATCGATCGCAAAATCAAACCGTTGTTTAATTAAACAAACCGCAATAATAAAATGAAGTAAGTCAAAAAGGGCAGACGGCAATGTATCGTTCAAAAAGTCCTCCATAAATGATTCTCAACCGCAATGCTGTAAAAGTAATTAGTACTTTGCTCTGATTGTATTTCATTGATATTCATGGCGAAACTTTTTATTTCGAAGCGGCTGAAAGCCAATGAAATTGATCAAAGGAAATGCCACCCACTCTACTTTGGCTACCGCCATTTTTTCGTAATACTTCTTTTTTCCTTCCGTATTGGTATTGAAAACTGTGTTTGATTAAATTTCCGCTACCGAACTTTATGGATGTTTTCATTCTATGAACGTCGTCTACGTAATTAATTTTCTAGAGGTTCTTTTGGTTCGTTTGTAAAAAAGAAAAGCTTCTTAAATAGAGAAGAGAGTGCGACAGCTGAGATCTCGTATAATTAATTTCTCCGGACCAAGAATTTTCTTTAATAGTTCATATTGTTTCTAAATTATCGCGGTATTATTTACACTCTGCTAGCGTATCTTATGAAAAAGTGAACATTGCGTTAGAACATTTACGTTAAAATGCGTTAAACTTGGAAAATTTTTATTGGATAAGTACAAAAATACTGTCGGTGTAAAATAATTGCAATATTATAACTGCTTTTAAGATTGTTGTATATTATTATTAGATACCTATGCATATTTATATTTTTAAAAGCACAGCTAAAGAAATTGTTTCAGATGCAAAATATTACACTGCATATTTTACTTTAGATATTTTTTATATATTCGTTCGTATTTAAATCTTTCATAAGTGCAGTCTAATCACTATGTCTCATTTATAGATATTGTGCAATTCTATTGGAAGTTTTTATCTATCAGAATAAATTTACAAAAGTCGAGCTATAATATTTGTACGCAATACGAAAGCCAGCAGAAATATTCCACTCATCTAATGAATAATTTTCATCACATTCGGAAATGTTAATGAGCATCGAATTGAGAAATCGCGCTAATCGACACGATGCGTACAGATTCAGCCTTCGGTTCGTTATTTTACTAATACATCAAACAATTGATCAGCTTTCCGCTATCGACGAAATTGCGTTTCGTGATTAACTGCAACGTCCGCCGTTGTGACCTAAAAATGTAAATATTCCACCGTATAAAATATTTCGATCAACGATATCGACACTTTTCTCGTTGTTCTCCAAGTGTTCGCAATTTTCCGCGATAATAAAATTGCATTTCGTTCGAATTTCAAAAACCCAAAACCTAAATAGTTCCTCCATAATTCTATAATATTACAGTATACAGGCTGTTCCATTAAAAACAGGTTAACCTAATTATCTTTTATAAAGTGTACTTAACACTATGACTATCAAGATGGTCAAAATAATGCATTTATGAGTTATAATAAAAGTTGTATCATTTTGCAATACTGTATTTTTGAAGATTTCCAGTAATTTTCTGCAATCAGTGCAAATGAATATGAAGAATTATTTTCTTTGCGTTGTGTATTTTTTTTAAGTATCCATCCATCATCTTAATTATTTTAGTACGAACAAATACACTTGAATAAATGTAGTAAAATATAGTAAAAGGTGAGGTTTATCAACATTTATTTAATTATTTATGATATTTATATAATATTTTATTTAAAGATATATAGTATGTATACAGTATTGGAAAAAATATAATTCTACTTTAAATCATTCCACATCTCGATGCTATCTTCGTTATTCTTATGGAACTGCTCTTCAAACCAATTTATTTTTTCGTTTTTAAAAAGGTCGTACAATCTTTTAACATATTGCTGTTTTCCTAATTTTATACATTATTTTGGTGCAATTGAAATATACCATGCTATCTATTGAAAATGTGTTCAATTTTATATCAAATTTTATACATATAAAGTGTGTTCAATTTTGTGTATCAATTTCAAAGATAATTCAATGAATTTTGGAAGGTATATTTAAGAACTTATAAGAAATTTATTTACAGATACATTTCACGTAAAAGGGACCTGAGTGCCTGAACTCAATCGTTCTTGCAACCCAACGGTACAAATGTAGAAAGCAATTTAACCGAGAGATCCCGTATATTACACCGCATTTGTTAAATCAATATTATTAATATTACAACATTACTCTTTATCGATAATACATATGTGCACTTGTAAACGTTGGTTCGGCCATTTTGACGGAAATACATTCCCTTTGCAACTCTTCCACTTATCAATCGAACGGTCGTGGCATGAATATTTCATAAGGGTCTAATTACTTGAAAATCCGTGCCTGTTCGCATCCGAAGAGCAGAATCATCCTTAATCGCCCGACATGAATGCCCGAACGACCTTTGCTTTAACAACCCTCATAACTCGTTCCAGTAACATAACCCGGATGCAAATCTTCCGTTGAATCCAATATCAATCGGCGATCAACAAAAATTGTTTATATTCCCCGTTCGCAGAAACGATATTCGTGCATAAAATGATTAAAATTCGTTTGATATTTTTAAACGCCATGGGATATATTGTAATAACCGTACGTTTGAAATGTTATCGTGCCCTCGGTAAATATACGCCGCAGCGTTCTCCGATTTCCTCTTTAATAACCGATAATTGTCAACCGTTGGAAATTTCGTAACAAATTCGCATAACGAGAGAGCAGATATTCGTCAAAGAAAATTTTAGATGATTATTTCCAGTGCCTCGGCTGTATTTTTTGCTAGCGGAAAGGGTATTTTTCTATTCATATTGAGTTGAACGGAAAGTTCGTGACGCGTTATATTTATATTGGAGTTCGGAATAATTTTGAAATATACAACGATTAGATGTGAACGTACCTTAATTTAGCTGTTCAAGTTCAGTTTAAGAAATGCCTTTGGGGTAGCAAAATGTTTCTATTATAATTATAAAACTAACTATAAAAATATAAACATAGTCGCGTAAAAGCTTCTATAAAGGATTGGCTTTTTGAAACTTTTTAAAATTCCCTTCTGTGGTTAAAAAATCTGAAAAAATTTCAAGATGTATATGTCAATGAATAAGACATCTCTGATTTTTCTTACAACTTTTTATGCGATAGATCAATGAAGATGAAACTTAAACTGTAAACTATGTTTCCACTTATAACTACCCTAATAATATGTATGGGGGGTTGAAGTTTACCTGGAAAGATTTTATTTATAAGACTTATTTGTTAACATGTCACAAATTGAATTTCATTTAGCGATACTCTTACTATGCTTATTCAACTATACCTTTTCAATATAAAATTCGATACGAACTTTTCGTTCAACTCAATGTGTAATATCAACCGATGCTGTACCTCCTGTTGGTATTAAAACGGGTCATGAATTTCGATTTTTATCAATTTCCTGACAACTACAAAATAATATATTTGGCTCACGCGCGAGCTTTCTTTACTTTGAAGCCTCTTTTTACATATAAAGTCGAAAAATTGATCGATTGCCGCAGTTGTTTTCATGGGAAAAGGGAGTCGCGTGGTCTCTTCTGCTTCGGTTCGAATGAAATATCGTCGACGTGGCTGTGATTCCATCGAACTCAAATAAACTGTTGAACTTTCGGCTAAAATCCGAAGCGAGACGGTTCGAATGGACAGAAATATGAAAATGTCTATTTGCAAATCCATGGAACTTCCATTATTCCGTTAAATAGAAGTTCTATTGATTGATCACAGCTTTTAGAGGATTTAACTATTTGACAGAAAGAGAAGTGGATGCTTTTAGGAAAATTCTATTAGGTTGATTCAGTATAAGGTGTATACAAAAGTTTGAGTCTCGACTTGACTCCTTCATTATCTTTAAACCAATTTCATTTCTTTGCGACGGAATCCGAAACTTGGCAAAAAGTTGTACAAGATGAGCAAAAATATTTCGAAGATTAATTTTATAATACATTATATCGATGGCTTAATGCGCACATGTTGTATGTCCATTTTTAATGATTTCGAGAAAAAGAGGTTCAAACGTTTAGTGGTATCTTATAATTGAATAAACACTTTTTCTGTTGCATATATGATGTCATATTTATGAAACAAATATTATAGAATGTATTTCAATGTTAACATAAGCTTCGTTCTATAAATTACGATAATAATTCGATAAGAATACTACTTTGATGATTTGTGTACAGTTGTTGTATGTTTACCTTTGATGTATTATCATTTCGCAATGATAAAATAAAACAATAAACTTTGACATTTAAACGTACATTACAAAAATAAAATTAGTAACACTCTGGCAGTTTTAAACCTATATAGTATTAACGACAATAAACTTTGACGTTTCGATGTATTGTTGACAAGAATGGAAGTAAACTTTGATATATAAACTGACGTAAAGGAAATAAAGTAATAAATATTGACGTTTACATTTTGATAGCAAAAACACATGCCCTACATGTCCTTTGTCATAAAAATACAGCGTTTGTGCCCTAGAAACGATGGATGAAAGAACACACAATGAATAAAAATTCTATTTTAACATATTTTGCAAAATAGATAGGTATATATGATATTTATATAATATAAGAAACTATCAAGATCTATTTAGCGCATATCACAATTCAAATTTGACCAAAAGTTGACATACAACATGTGTGCATTAAATCATCGATATATAAATAGACAAAAAACTAAAAACAAAGGCTACAACCTTTGCATACATCTATTAGTAGCATATTTTTCAATACAAGTTTTAAAAAACCTACATAATTAAACAAAAACACGTATTCATTCGAATAATATTAGATACATTTTCGCTTCCATGTTTTTTTCAAAAGTTTTCGTAAATATTATTATTAGTCTTTGCTTCGAAAAATGTTACTATGTATTCTTGAATAGTTTTTGCTGAATCGAACATATTTTATTATAGATTTTATTATTCCAAAGACAGCGGTAGACGTAATAATTCGTGAATGTCAGATTGGAACTTCAAGGTTGACAGGAAAAAATGTCCTACTCGAGCTCTCTTCTTTTTTATTGCATCCCTATTGCGTAGCGAAAATGATACACATAGCAACAGCGACATAAACGCTAGAATTACCGACGACTAAAATATACTTACTTATACCAAAGAAATAAAAATGATAAACGATTGAAAAAAAAATATTTTAATACAACTGAAGTAAATCTTTATTCATATTTGGTACAGAAAATCACGAAATGTTCCGAAAACATGCACAATTGCAATTTAATTTTTATGATAAATTAACCACCGGTCATTTTCATTGCCTTGGTAATTCTAATGTTATTTATAACTCGACGTAATACGTTAGTTTTATGCGAACAATTTTGCTATTTAATACGCAGGCACTCGATTACGCGAAACTTTCATTTCTGCCTCCTTAATTAAGTCGCCAACAAATAAATGCTTAATCGACGCCTGAATCGACATGATTGCTGTAATAAATCATTGTTAATACGCCCATTAGCTTGACCCGGCTGTAAGATCACGTTTGGAGTCAGTTCACCAGGACTGGTTCGATACTTTTTGCGATCCCTCAATCGTTTCCTTTTCTTTTCTTTTCTTTCTCGTTTGCTCTTCTCTGCTCGGCAGATTATCTTCGCTCGTGAAACAGTAGCAGCCCATAGCTGCATATTTCCAACGATAAGGCGACCGTTTGCCGGCCAATGTTAGCCGATTAAATTCCTCGAGACCCACGGTTTTTAATCAGTCAGCCGTGCGAGATCGCGCGAATGGAAATCGTTCGCGAGACGAATGGAAATCGCTCGTAACGCGAACAGAATTCTTATCGCGAATACCTAGCGGCATTCGCTACTGGTTTTGTGTTCTCTTTGCACAATACGTGCGAGATTTACTGTTGCAATTGAACTACGCTTCGTTAATGTTTATAGGCACTTTATTTATTTATTTATTTATTACGTTCGATAGAAAGATCTGTATAATTTATCTAGACCAGCGTTTCTCAATTTATTGGTCCACGAAATTATGGAATACTGCCTTGTATTATTTTATTCAAGTGTAACTTAATAACTATTTTAATAAGTTCTAATTATTTATTCTAATTCAGTAATTATTTTGATATGTTTGATATTCAAATATAAGTTGAATTGTTTTAATAACTCTCATAACTTTGAAACAGCTTCTCTTATTTAAAATTACTGAACGATTTTAAAGGTTGATGGACGCTCCTCTTAATATAAAAGCTTGAAATTGGAAAGTTTGGAAATGCAATGGGTTGGGAATTTAAACGTTTGGGAATCGAAGAGTTTGGGAAAATCAAACGTTTATCAATCGTTTCTTAAAACATGAAAATGTAAGTATCCAAGTTTTACTTCGAGGCCACTGTACATGTTACAAATTAAAATTCGCACCACTCCAGATAGAAATGTACCGATTTTTCTGTTCCGCTAACAAACAACGGAAAAGAATTTAAGTTACCCTGACTCCGAGGTTCAGATCTAATCCTCACTATCGTTAGCCATCCTTCACCTCTCGAATTTTTCAAATATACTTCCAAAGCTTCGTCTTAAAGATAACGATAAAAACACGCATGGAACGTGTGCGTGATTAGAGATACTAAAAGCACTATAAATCGTCGCCGAGCAGCGCAAAGTCGACTAAAATCGTATTCTAAGGACACACTCTCGTAGTTTCATGTAGTGTATCGTGTCGCGAAATCCGTAGAGTAGTCACTGTCCGATGAATATTCAAGGATTCCGTTACATTATGCTAATTCGACGCGAAACGAACAGTCCGGAGATCCATAAGTAGCTTGTCGAACACTGTTGTCCTACTGACGTAGGAACACGAAAACACGTGGTGCGATAGAAGCAATCCCTAATCGAAACTTTGCTCCGACGTTAATTTATGGAATACATTACACGCATCGAGTCGTGTCCGAGAGAACGTTATTTCTGCGAATTGTTCTTTCCGTTTAACTTACAACTATCGGCAGCCCGGTTTAATAGAATGTACAGTGTACATACATACATCGAGCGGACGCCGGATTTGGCTTGCATGAGAGGTGGATTGAATTATCGACAGGTCGTTGACGGATTCTTTTTTTATTCAGCTTGTTCGGTCTTGTAAATCTTGCTCAGTCGGCCGTAGAATACAGAATTTAAAGTAACCTGAATCGAAGGTGATCAGCACTGCGGTACCATTTTTGGAGATTAGAAAAATTAGATGGAATTATTAACGCTAGAAAAGTATAGAATTAACCATGAACTATTATTGTCGGTTTCTGAGACCGCTAATTAATAATTAATTATTCATCTCTGTTTCACTTTCTGAACGATTTACGAGTTTGTCATTCTGGGTACTTGTCAATTATAGTATAACGTTCAATAGCTGAAATCGAACCTGGAAAATAGAGATAAATGAATAATTATTAGCGGTCTTATAGACGTAAGTTTTAATATGTGTAGTAGTTAAGGGTTAATGTTACGTAAAATTTATAGGATAAACGTAAGTAATATGGAACAGTACCCTAATATGGAACTTCTAAAGTTTCTGAAAACATGGAAAATTGTAGCTAAGAAAAGCAGTATTGTATCGAGAAATTATTCAAAGCTTTGCAAATCTGACGTTTTCTTGTTCCTTGTACTGTTTCACTTTTTGAGAAGTTTTTCTATTATAGAATTTTTACCTTATTTTCAATTTGCTATTTTTAGCTATGTTCGCTTCGTTCGCTCTGCTATGACAACAAATTTTATGTTTCTCAAACGTTTTATGTTTACTTTTACCAATTTAATTGTCATTAAAATAAACGGAAGATCAACTTATTAAAAAAGTTTGGAGTGCAAAGTTAACATTGAAATTAAACTTAAAAGCCAGACATCTACACTAAACTTTTATAAAACTTACACCACTTCGTAACATTTTCCCATACATTTCTATTAGAAACTCTCGTAAAATGTTTTAAAACTTAAATTATAAACTTCTTCAATTATAAATTATAAATTTCGAACAGGGATTGAAACGGTTCCGTAAATCTTTCTGATCCTGATTGAAACAGTCATGAGAACTATAGATGCTATAAATATATCAGTTTTAGCCAATATCGGTTTCGGTTACGGTTCTTCAGACCCGATATTATATCGGTTTTATAACTGCTGTTTTTCGATACTGTATCAATTATGGTCCCATTCTACATAATATTAGTACATTCTCATATCGATTATTAATTTTATACCATGTATTATCCAATTATACTATAACGCATTTTCTATAAGCAACACTATAATTATATTATTATTGGACAATTCTTATTATTTACAATCCTATAATTTCTCTCAGTATCATTTTTCTGATATATATATATATATATATATATATATATATATATATATATATATATACTGTGGACTCCCACTGTATTTGTAACAATTACGTATAGCATTTTTTCGGTTCTCGTAACTGTTTCAAGAACCGAAGCCGATATTATAACTGTTTTCAACTCGTGTATTCAAGATTTTTCTTTTCAAGTTTAACTAAATACGGAATGACTGCGGCTTATAATTCGATTAACAGACCATCCTCACTTCAGAGAGACGCAGTAGGTCTAATTCAAGAGAGTGTACACTGTTATATTGCTGGTTTGTACGCCGGCAAACCGTGAGAAAGGAAGCAAAAAGCAGTCGTTAGCTGCGAACTAACAGAATAGGAAAACCTCGTTTAAAGGCGACGAGGTCCAACGTTAAAAGCCTCCAGTCGACAACTAGCAATTAAATCAGAGCTTCCGTTACGTAAATCGATTGTTAGGCCGTGGACAGACTCATACCAAGTCGCAATTATGTCCACTTTAAAGCTACAAATAGACTTATCGTTGATAAATCTACATTAAGTTTCGTGTTTATTTTTAACTTTCTTAAGTATTACAAATATTATTTTCTTAATATTAGGTCGCTCGCAAAGTACGTAGCGATGTTTGGAAAATACGCAGAAACCATACAAAAATAACGAATATGTTTTATAGCATCGAGTAGCTTCGCAGATTTTTTCGTATCGAATTTTCACGTGTCTCGAAAATGAACTCTACCAAATCATTTTTCTGCTCCGCTATTGTATTCAATTTCTGATCGTTAATCAAATTTTCATTGCTAATAACTGGAATAAATGATAGTGTGATATTGCGACGTTTAGAATACCTATCCCAGTCATGATTTAAACATTTTTCCCATCATTTTATCGACGCGTGAGGCCAAACGTTGTCTTGATAAAAAAACGTCGCATATTCTTTCTTGTAACTCCAGATGTTTCTTCTTAGTTGCAATTAAGGTGTCCAACCAGACATTGCATTTATTCGAATTAAAAGTTTCAATATTTCGCCAAAATTCGTCAAAAATAATATTCATTTGGTCCCACAATTTATTAGGTTGTTGGTAGAGATATTTTAAAAACACTCAAAGGTGAGATGTGCACATTAACATTTTAGTATATAGTTTTGTGTGTAATAGTTATTCTTTGATAACTGCATGACTATCAGAGGGAACTTCATAATCCTCTTTTCCAAAAAGTTTACACCGTTTGCACACTTTCTTTCTCCAAAATGAACTCATGCAAATAATTCCTCTATGCTTCTAATTTATTCAATTTCTGGCCATTAATAAAGTTTTAGAAACATTACAATATTTTACGATAGAAGAATATCCTAGACAACGATTAACAATTCTTGCTACCTCATTATCGAAACATTAAGTTGTTTAGTGTTGCAGAATGGAAAAAGTTGCCTTTGCTTATAATTATATATCGTCTAACTAATTATCGGGTTTTAAGTGGCTCGAATAGGAACGATGTTTATTCAGATTAAGAACGCTATTAATTAACTAAATTTCATAAAAAGTAATCTCCTTTCTGTTCATCAAATGCACAACCGAAGCGAACGTTATCAAAAGAGCTACGAATTTTCCAAGCAACTCAATATTTTTCCCTATTTCGCATGTATCCTTAAAGTATTTGTGTAAACCCATTAAATGAATTTTAATTAGAATAATCGAATTATTCTTGTCAGAATTATTAAAGCACCGCTTCATTGTTGATGCACTTATTTCATTGTACACATTATATGTGGCTCCGGTTCAGTAATGGGAACAGTATGCACAGTATTGCGAACCCATGGGACCCCTTGACGTTTTTTATGACGCTTACGAATGAAGCCCAGTGCATGCCACATAAATGGCCACATCATCGAAACGCAACACTTGTTCAAACGCGACGCACGTGTAAGGATAATAAAAGCTCGCGGCTGCACAGTGTTACTGCTCGAGTCGAGTCGGCTGCAATAATTTGTTTAACTCTACCAACGTCGTACACCTCGACATAACAAATTACTGGCTTGACTAATGGCAATTTTCGTGTTTGCACTTTCCTATATATCTAATAATACAGTGCAACTTGTGTTCGATCAAGTAGCTATCACTAATTATTACACTGTGGGCGTGCGTTTATAGAAAACATGAATTTGCATAAACATTCTCAGTTTATTAATCGTTGTGCGGTACAATGATGATAACAAGTTCATAAGTTAACATTATGGTTAAGTACGTTTTAATTTAATCGTGCTACGATCTTCGGGACTTGCAGACATTATTCTTCTTTCGATTTTTGAAAAAATTGCCTAATTTTTTGGGAGTGCAAATCTGCAGTATAAAATTGGAAATGGAAACTATACGTATCGATAGTGATTTTTGTTTTTATTCGTCTGAAACTTAAACAAATTTCTAAAATAGGCAAAACGCGATTGATAGCAAAAGTACAGGAACTTTTATCCGGTACCTAAAAATATTTTTTTGATTATTCCAATTATTTAGCACATTTTTAACGTTCCTATCTGAATTTAGAAGACAGTGATGAATAAACTACGAATATTTATGCAAATTTATATGTTACTAATCGCAAATTCGAATGGGGAAAAATGTAACTTAAATAGAGACTCGTTTCATCTTCTAAGTAATAATTACCTTCGAACTTTTATATATTTCTTCGTATTGTTAGGTCAGTAATTAAATCCGTGATTTTATGTTTCGTGGCTCAGATTGTCTGATATGCGCGTATATATAATTCCCAAGTTTTCAAGTTTGCGACTATTTCGATTTGAATAAATAATTATGCTTAAAAAAATATGAAGTCTACGATGCGTTATACTCTACTACGCGTAAGATTTATCCGTAAACGCATAAAAATCCGCGAGTTGCTGACGAAATGCACCATTTTCACTTGCAAATAATACGAAAATCCGCGAACTCGTAATTATAAAACGTATCAGCTCAACTTCTCTCGCGTTACAGTTTCCAATTACGATCCTCGCCTAGCAGTTAAAACTTTCTACCAGAGATCCACGAATGAAATTACCGGTCGAGCGGTATTCGCTTAATTAGAAGATTGAATGGTTTCATTATCTTGAGAATGATAGGGGCGGAAAAACGGGGAAAAATCCGACAGGTTGCCAGGCAAAACACGTAGCCTGATGATACAATGGAATCGGAAGTTGAACAATAATTCTCTGAAACCGGTTGTTTTCCCGCGAAATCAGCGGAACAGGGTATGTACTATGTATGTATTCGGAACGAAGCGGCTGTGGCGAACATTATTCCATAGAACGAAGTTGCTGGCTGCTTTTACGACCAATTACACGTTACACTGCCGTATCACCGACCAAACTAACTGTTCACGTCCGAGTGTGTTCGTCGTTCTTATCGTCGGCCGTTGGACCACGTGGCGTTTTTCATCTCGCGTCGGATGCTGAGTGGATTCTAAATTGTCGGCGAGATTGGCGCGTTCTCTACATTTTTCCGCAGAGGGCATCGTTAAAGAGAATATGGAAGTAAGGAAAATATACAGGGTGATTCTCAGACATAGTCTTACCGGCAAAAGTAAAAAAAAAAGAAAACAAAGTAATCTTTCGGAATTGAATTTCTTCGTACTCATTATCTTATGAGATACATAGCTTCGAACATAGAGGTACAAAATACTTTTTCCCAATAGGGTCAATATATCTTTTGGTCACATAATTTTCGGATTACGTAGCCATATTTACCAGTTTCATTTTTACACTTTTGATTGCATACAATCTATAGTTGTGCATTTGCTTCTATATTTTGTATACTGAAACACTTTACAAGTGTTTACATTGTTTTTCAGGTAGTAAAAAGGAGGATATTCTTTCGAAAACTCTGATTCTGTAGGTTATTGGTATTTCAGACCATGTGAAACGAAGTACAATAAGATGATAGGTATATTCTGTACCTCGTCTGTGCTTAGAATGAAAAATAACATGACACGATAATATTGCATACACCGATAAACAATAAGTTATCCTGTTTTTAATTCAAATCCGTGGATCTTTGAAGATAAAGAATATACAAAAAGTTCGCAAACTACTGCTTTGTTCTTTAACTTCGTAAGTGTATACTGACGTTCAAAGATTCAATGTTATTATACATTTGCTATAAAATGCAAATTATAGTATCATCGATAAGCGGAGTTTAATTTCAAATGCCGTTACGGATACGTATTGAAAGAAATCTCCTAGGTTAAAATCGAATAATTTAATTATTGAAATGATTTCAAAGGTGGTCAAATAATTAAAAGCATATGCGGTGTATTCAGAGGCGGATTTAGGCTATATCCTAGGGCGACAGCTTTTACGAGGTGGTGGTTTTTGCAGGAAATTTCATTTTAGCTCCTTTTACACATAATTCCAAAAGCGGCGTTAATTGCGATTTTAATGGAATTTACAAATGATCATCAATAGACTGCGGATGTTTATGCATTTATGGAGAGTTTACGTATGTAAAAAGGAGCATGTAATCTGTAAAAATATATCAAATAACATAATTAACCCTTTGCGAACGAGTGTCGGCAAATAGCCGCCGAAACCTTTTCGATTTTCTGGATAAATGACGATTTTAAAAGCAAAAAATTTGTATTAATGGCACTAATATGCACTTCAGATAATAATTGAGCGAGAATTCGTTAACTGTTATTAAATTCTGTCCGTAACGAACTCATAATTGACTAGAAATTATTAAGTATTATTTTTTTTCATCCGCAAAGAGTTAAGGCCCTCGTTATAACATTTAAAGGGTACAGTTGATTTCTATTTTGGTTTCGCTTCTCTAATTATGGTGGCAAAAATATGAATTTGCATATACGAGGATCGTTTGAAAAGTTTGCATCTTAAAAATAATAACGTACTATTTCGACTTTTAAATTGCTTTTACTCTTCAATATAATCTTCCTTTACTTCAATACACTTCATCCAACGATACTCTAATGTTTTTATACCATCTCTGAAATTCGTTTCTTGAAAATCGTCAGAAAAGCTGTTTTCTGTAGCTCACTCCATCATCTGATGAAAATCGACGATCACTAAGACATTTTTTAATTTTGGGAATAAATGGAAGTGTAGCAGAGCTTAACCTGATGAATAAGCAAGTTAGGAAAGTAAAATTTCCATCGGAGTTAAGCCATTCTTAACGGAAAACTTGATTACTTTATTACTTTATTACCTTAGAGATAGCTTCTTTAAATTAAATGTTCCGATAAACTACAATAGATAGATCAATATCAAATTTATAGATTACGCATGAAATACATGTAACTTCAAGATGCTTACTCAAAATTTCAAGAAAATCACCATCGGTTGGTGAGGCCGTAAACTTTTCGAATGATTCTCGTACATATGCAGTCTATTCATCTTGAATTGAACAGATATTCATTATTTCTCGTATTTAGAAGTTACAATTCATCAGTTAAACTGGTAAAAATGCCTTCGATGTACAAAAGTAAAAGTGGAAGCTTCGTACAGAATCATTTCAAATTAATTTCTTGTTATTTCTTATATACTGTATTAATTCAACTAAAGCTTACATTTAATTGGTGGGAGGTTGGGGAGGGCAAGAAGTATGATAGTCTAGGGCAGCAAAAACTTAACCGCCCGTGGGTATATTTACATTGCTGGCTATAAGTTTGGAATTAGTTACTTTCTCGGTTATATCCACATTGAGCTCCTGCTAATTGTATGATTAATCCAGAATTAATATTCTAAATATTAACAGTGATTTCCTTTGTTTTCATAGTATTTTGACCGAAGAATCTTCCAATATAACAAGTTTTTAACTTCACCTTTTTAATAACTTATATGTTCATTATAATAAATAATAATTCCAAACTTTCGGTCGATTTTAAGGGAGTCAAACTTTTCTACGATACATTCTTTTGCTACTAAATTAATTTTCCAATTTTTAAATCATACTTCAATGTTTTCCATGCTAATACAGGCGACGAAAGCCTATTTTATTGTTCTCACAATCTCCTAATTATAAATACGTTAATTTAATTCTTGAGAAGATTTAGGAAAATAATAATAATCTTTATTTTACGGGCTGGTAACCATTTTAAATGGAATGAGATTCGTAAAACGTAATATCAGTGAAACACTTAAATTTTTACCACAGTTTACGTACCATTTTGGTTTCATATTCGTCCCGCGAATAATTCATACGCGCTTAAGAACCACCCTGTATCACCCGCACATCGTTCAACATCGTACACGCTACCCTACAGCAAAACTCTTTATTCATGCATCGAAAAGGAAAACTTCACGGTGACGAGAGTACGGCACGAAAATAAAATACGCTTTCTCCCCCTTTTTTTTTATGCTTTTTCATTTCGAACTTGCGGAAACAAAGGCAATGGAAGGGAATAATAAAATAACTCGCTGTCGATAGTCGCAGTTTTACGACGGAAAATCGTAAATTTAGTATTTCCCTCTCTTTTTTCCCCCGATTTTTCCGAGGAACTACACCCGAAACGAATATCTGTGAATATTTATAGCGACTTTTTTTTGTTACTCGTTTTTACGGTATAGCGAAGGCACGACTATTTTTGACCGAAGAGGCACGTAAACGTAGATACGTAGTATTCCTTGCGTAAAAGAGGAATAAAATAGGGGGGAGGCAATGACAAAGGGTTGATGGATTAAAGTGTAACTTTCTGCGACGTTAACCGCGTTAGCGAGATCCTGCAAATGGGTTCGCGATTCAACAGTAATGATTTCGTTCCATCCGAATCGAGCTAGTTGCACGTAATGCTATCGATTTCCTGTTTAGCGTCGGGAGACTTATGAATTTCTGCGAATCCGTTCATTGGAATTTAATTACATTCGACGCGAATCTCTGCAAAAGGGGAATTTTCTCCACTCGCGAATCTCTTTCACTTCCGATCGATGATCTTCTTCATTGTAGAATTTCAATATTAACAACCAATTCTTCGGATATTAAATTAAGTTTGGAGATAGAATGCAAATATTGACCTGAAATACAGAACTCGTTGAGCTTCATGAATTATTATGATTGGCATGAATATTATTAACCCTTTTACGAATATAAATCACCTTACGTCAACGCCGACATACAAAAGTAGACATTTTGATATCTTCCTAGAGTTGATGCAACGGTAAATGCGCACCAATCGATGAACATTACAGACAAAAACGAATAAAGTAAGTTATTAAAAGAAGAGAAAGAAAAGAAGGGTAAAAAGAAGTTTTTTCTATGCAAAAACACGTATTGTACATTAATTAATTAAGAATGTTTATTCATTAGCACTCATTGGCTGAAAATCTTCATTAATTAATGAAATCAATATTTCTGGCATTAATTTAATTACTTATACGTCCTGTTTCGTTTAATTTGATATACCAAACAAAATACTAAAATTTAGGATAAATTATCTCTGTAAAATATACAATTACAATTAATTAAACTTCTTTCCGGATATCGTGATAATTTCGGAGTATTTACCAACAAGCACGATAGAATAATTTTCAAGATTTAACTGGTGTGCAAGTTTATGTGGATTGTGTTCCAACAATTGCGTATGAGTAAGCCTGAACGTTATTTCCTTTTACGTCTTCTGGGAAAGTTTATGTAACAGTTTTTAGCGAGACGGTTTACGTGATCATTTGTCCTGTAGTAATACCTCGACTTGCGTTCTCCCAAACTTACATCGTTCCGCATTTACGTGGTTTCTTTCGGTGACGTTATATGTTGGTTTAAAGATATAGTTTTGCGTCTACATGAATAATTTCGTCAACATATTGAACATATATAAGTGTAACATTGCTATATAATATATATATATATACATTTCAATCAAGAAGTAATAGTGTAATTAATAGACTGCGGATTTTTATGCAAATTAATTTCTTTGTAAACAAAAATAATGAAACGGTAACTAAATAGTGAATAGTTTTATCCTCTATGTACTAAAACATCTATTTTTTCTAATTTGACTATTTCATATATTTTTATACGCTATGTATATTCAGTCCTTTTTTTTACTTATTTAATCGTCCCATAAGTGCGTACAAATCTGCAGTCAAATAATTAATTTAACTACGGTAAGTAAAATGAATTCGACTACTGAGCTAGTGTAAATAATCTAGCTTTCATTTTTCACAGTCCAAAGTGAAATCCAAAGTCTAAATTCGCCTTCAACTTCATTCTCTGTTCACTTTCAATTGTCCATTTCGGATGAAATACAGATATGAAAATTTTTACACCCTTTTACTCTGGATGAATCATCCGCAATGATTATCCAAAGCGAAATGCCTAAATTCACCTTAAGTAACAATTGATTATAAATTTAATGGTTTGCAAAATAGTAGATATTACACTGTTGTTGGATGACCAACAAACGTCATACTTTATCTCGAACGATAAGGGATTATTTTTCAACGACTTAGTCAGTAGGTTACTTCCAAGGTTCAAAACATCGGTTTAGTCACTGGGGGCGAAAGTCAGATTTCCCCCCAAAACCCAGATATATACATAAATACATCCGGCGCACTCCACAGAAGTCAATCTGGAACCGAACACAGTAACAAACACCACGGACTTTGCTACCAGTTGCAAACCGGACCGTTGCTATCCAGTAATAGAAAATATAAAGTTATTATAATATTTAAACCGATGCAACTTATTTCTACCCGGATTCCAACACTGTAGACCCTCGACTGAATTATTCTGTAGAATTTTAACGCACTAACGATCAACTTAGCCATAACGAAAAGATTAATATCGAAACACATCTTTCAAACGTAATAATTCAAAAGTGAAGCGAACGGATAAGGTAACGAATTCAACGCGTTCAACGTGATGAATTTTCAAAGATTTTGCGATGTTCCATGGAGGGTTCAGAAGGGGCTATAGTTGTACGTGATTAGTAACCTCGCGCCACCTCATTTTCTCTTCTCCAGATAAACAGGAGGTTTATCGGTGCGCGACGGGCCTCAATAAATTCGAGTCGAGTCGCTCTTTATCGTTGGCCGATTATCGCGAACTCCGGCAACGACTTCCTTCTGCATATTGTGCTACCGTTTATGTGTACGTGACTGCGTGCCGGGAAATCACGGCAAGAATTAACGGCACAAATACCCTTCGACTAGGGGTAGATATCGGATTTCAGGGGATCCAACTATAGTTCTAATAAATTTTCCGCGGCAAGGATGAAAAACGATTCTCAACCCCTTGTCTTAAAATCACGAGTCACAATCGTGACAAAGATTGTAGAGAAAATAGAACAAATACTTGCGATATCTGTAGCAAAATTTCATTTTCCACCTTCAACTTGTTTTGGAATTTTTGTAGTTAGTACAGCGAATACAGATACTGTGCAGTATTTTAATATTTTGTATTTGACACAACGTTACAGCAGGTACATAATGGCTTTTGCTAATAGATGCGACCACTGAGAAATTCGTAGGGCAAGCGGTTAAAGGAGACGAAATGTGTAAAAGTACTTATATACATACATTTTGCAATTTTTGATTATACATATATATTTTTTAATCTTTGTAGAAGATATGTATACTGCACACGCCTGATAAACATGCAAATCGCGAACATCTCGACAGGTATTATTATAAATTGATACGTTGAATACGGTGAGTCAAAAAATTATTGGTGCACGTAAAACATTATCAGTGATATGAACAGTAAAAAGATAATAGAATAAGTTTTGTGGGATTTATACGTTAAATATAACTTCATTTTTAATTATTTTATTTTCAAAGGTATAAGACTGAGTATTTATTAGTAATAAACTCGACCTATAAAATAGATTGATGGAAGGATATCCGAGTATCGAAGATTATTTCAGTGAAATAATAGAATCGATGTCAAAGAGATTTGAATTAATAATTAGATTGAAAGAATAGCTCAGAAAATATCGATTATATCAAAATTATGAAGCTTTAAAAAAATATGCTAATAATATCGCGACTAAAATCGATGCAAAATATTATTACACTTTGTTGTTTCATGACTGTTAATCATAATTTGATTGTTCTGTTTAATAGCTTTCTTAGGTTGAAGCCTAAATTATACATTTGCAAATAAGGAATACAGGTAGTTACTTTATTTTCCATATTTCTATCAAATCTTTGTCTGTGTTAATAATTTTGTAACTCGCTGTATATTCGAGCAAATTCTTCCGAATGTAGCATACTGTATTTAAAATTGATTATTCTTAACGGGAGAGATCGCAGCATACATAGTAGAATTTTCGTGGTAATGCGAAAGCTAGCTGGATAATTGTGCCTTGAATTAGAGTTGCAGCTGGATGAATATGATTATGATTATGGTTATGGTTATGATTACGATTATGAGTGATTGCGAATAAGCAACTACATACTGATTAGAATTGGGTACTACGAGTAAACTGCTGTTGCTCCTTATTATAAATTATCGCTATAACTATCATTGCAGTGTTGATGATTATGATTATAATTATGATTGTATTTAAGACTAGGGAGGTGCATTAAGTGCTGACTCCCTCAGATCTTCGCGAAAGTAGGTAGATAAAGGGTAGTCCTGTATAAAGCTTAGATAATTAAAATTCTGCCACAAAAATTCTCTTGCACGAAAGGTTTTCATTTGATGCATAAGCATGAGGTTACTTTATAAATTTTTATTTAGTTTCCTTATAATGCGAATGTTACATAATAAAAGGACGACACAACAAATAAACTTTGTATAGATATTATCTCTAATTTTTGAGGGAACTATTCTTATAAAAGAATGGTAGAATATTCATTAATATTTTAAAGTTTAAAGTATTCATTAATATGCACCAGAAATTTATGGAATAACTCAACGTGATCTTGATATAATTACAATAATTATAAAAATGATTATGAGCATATAATTTTGTCCAAAGATAGGCACAATTTTATTCAAAAATCGGATGATGAATAAAAGTACGGAATAATATTTTATTCGCCATTGCAGAATAAATATCAATTCAAATAAGAAATTATTCGAATGCAAGGTTATTCGTATAAAATTCATTTAAAAATTGATTTGGATACATTTCTGCAACAAGAAACATATTCGTAATTTTAACGCAGTTTAGAGTAATAATAGACTAAACATTAATATTTAATATATTTAAATTTTAATTTACCATATTTAAAAATTTATATAAATATATTGTTGATTCCAAATATTGTTTTGTTTACGAACTAATCAAACTTTAAAATTTCCAAATGACATTAATGAATCTTTAAACAATAAAAGTATAAGTTTTCTAAAAAAACAGGTAGAAAAACTTGTCATCTCGTAATAATTTATTTTAATTTTACAACAAGTAACTCGTCATCGATTAAAAGTATTTAAGCACACATGTGCACACTTTTAAAATGAAATAAAACACTTAAACAGTTAAGTAGTCCATTTGATAATAGAATTTCTTAATTTTACAGGTGTTCATGAATAATTACTACACTTCGGATTTTCATGAAAATTCAAATTTTCCTAAATACAGCTAAAGAAATGAAACCTAAATAAAAGTTTCTTTCGCGTTCCGAATACTCGAAATTGAAGCGTATTTCGTATATTTCCATATCATATGCATTCTTCACCTTTTCACGTATCCATAAATGTATAAAACTCCGCACTCCGATAAACGCCCTGAAATCTCTCCAAATATACGACCGAATTTACAACAATACATATAAAAACTTATCAAAAACGCTACGAATTTTTCGAACAACCCAATACATAAATTTCTGTGCAACATTCGCGTAGTAGTTCTTCATATGAATTTCAAAATTCCTTTTACCGGGAAAGAATGTAAAGGTAGAAAGATTGTACCGTAATAGTAGAAAGGATTTGCTGGGCCATAAGTGGACACAGAGAAGTAAAACGCCGCCGCAACGTGGCACAAAGGATTGTAATTAACAGAGCGAGTGATCTCTAGGGAAGACAAAAAAGTGGAAAACAGCGAGAAGTAGATTTCATTTTGATTCCGTTTGCGGTCCATTATTGTTTCTTTTCTTTCTTTCTTTTTTTGCACCGGTAGGATGTGAAAAGTCACGTACGCCAGCGATAACCAGTTAAAGAGCACCAGAGATTTCGCTTGGTACACCTTTTTATTCGTGAAAAATATTCCGCGAATCCTCCACTGCGTGTACTGTACCGCGGAAGAGATTTCGATCGTTATTACGCGTATAACGTTCGTATTTTGTTCGCACGAATTGCAGGAAAATAAAATTTTATAGCACGGAACGAGAAAAAGTACAACGATCGAATGGGAAGATCGCAGTTTAAAAAGTCAAATCAAAACTTAAAAGAAGATATATTATTTACGGGAGATTGAAAATATTTAAGGATACGTCTTTCATCGTGAGCCGAAATTCACGTGATACAACGAATTGCATATAAAATGTTTGACAATAGAATTAATTAATTATGAAGAGTATCTGCGAATAATACTTCTTATTAACTTAATTTGTTTATTATCGTATGTTGTATAAACCGAGTTGAAATTTATTATATTTGGACGGAATTAATTAATGCTCCAAGTGTCGAAATAAATACAATGATGTGCAAACAGTTTTAGTATCGATTGCATATCGTCCAATCAAAATTCACTTTAAAATATAGCCCTGCCTTATCAGTTAGATCAGAGGCTCACTTTTGAACCCTTTTTTACCCAATAAAATCGCACGCGATTATTATAACAATTTCTAATTCGACAAAATATTTTACGCGATTCGTAAAACCAAATAGTAGAAAAACTGCATTTTCATAAAAACGACTAACCGTCTTCAATTATTTCCAATACGTTTGTGTTGCATATAAAAATATTTCTACTGTTATTAATAAAATAACTGTACGCGCAATAGCTATAAACTTGAGTATTTTTACATCATAAAGTATACATATTGTCGAAGTATTTCGTTTCGTTCAATTTTCCCCTACTGCTATTCTTGGCAAAAAGTTTTCGATCAAACGTGAGAACGTGGAACTATCTAAAAGAACACTACAATTATTGAGGTGCGAAATGCTGCTCTACAAATAAAAAGACATATGAGAATGTTACATTAATATAACGTGAAATAAACGGGGAAAGGAAAAGGATAGAAGTAACTGTTTACTACCAAAAAGAAAACAGCGAGTAAACAAAATCTACTTAACAATAAAACGATATTTTACCTAATACTTTATAATACTTCTACGTTCACATATGATTACTTTGACGCGTTGAAGCATCAGCACTACTGGAATTTCTTTTTACTATTATTTTATTATTCCTCGAAGCTGATTTCCACTTTTGGGGACATTTTTATTAACTACTTTTGCTCCATGTTCTCTATAAATTCTCTACTAACAAGTTTTATAGCTATACAACAGCACTTTGCATCAGAAAAACATTAGTTAGCGTTTTTAGTTAATTTTATATTATCGCGTTTGGCCGAAAACTTTTTTTTGCCATGGGTAGTGTTAGTAAATATCGTTTTCAAGTTTGTTCGGGTCTTCGCATAGAACCGTGCGTATTTGTTGTGCTTCGAACCGTCCGTAAACCATTGAGCCAAACGCGTTTCATATCGAGCATCAAGATCAGATTAGTTGTGCTTCGTCTATCGTTTCGGTAACATCGTCCCTTGGGAAATGATTTAGCGTTAGTTTATTCATTTGAATCATTGAACTATCGTTGCCGTATGTTAGTGAATGTGCGTGTATAGCGGAGACTTGCTCGCATGTGTGTATGTGTTAACTTCGTTTAATATTATCGATATTAGTTGGTACGTATGAGTAACACTTATGGTATTGAAATTGATTTCCAATTGCTGCGTTGAATTTAATTACGATTCGTAGTCAGTTACTATCCATTTGAATATTAGTGAGGAGTTTGAGTTCCTCATTCGATAATTGTGTGTATATCTAGCAATTAATGCAAGGAAACTTTGTTTTTAATTAATCTTTAATTGTTGTACCGCTTTTTACAAACGTAAGTGGTATACTGGAATTATTATAATACATACACCAAATAAAAAAATGTAAAATAATGTGTAAATCTTACGCCAGATAAACTTTCATGAATATTTCGATTTTAAGCGGCGTATAAAACAACAGAAAGATGGAAAATTAAACTGTTGTTATGAAATTAAGATTATATTTCTCCTTAAAAATGGCGACACGTGGCATATCGCGCAATTTAACGAAAAGCAATTAAAACTTTGGCACTTACCACTTGGTTTATTTATTATTCTTTCACTTTCATGCTTTTGCAATATCTAGTGATATATCTATTAACTGAGTGCAAAGGTCAATGATCAGTTTTTGATCAATTGCATAAAAGGCTACGTCTCATTATTTCTTTAAAATTTTGGTTATTTTTATTATGGAAAAATATGATTACCGCTAAAATGACAGGCAAAAGTTATTGAAAATAACAGCGGTTCTTTGGTTGATTAAAGAAATCGTTTTTAATATAGTGATACGATCATTTACGATTGATACATCGAAACATTTACACGCAGCCAATATTCAGACATTCCATTGCAAAAAAAAAACCCAAATATGCCAATTCTATTAACAGAGTTTCCATTACGTTTAATTATAACCTTGTGTGATATTTCAAAGTGATTTTACAGCGTGATTGTTCTGCTTTTTGTAGTGATTCCGCGGCCGTGGAGAATTTCTGGAAATGAAGGAAGCTTCAGCCTTGAACAACGGAATGAAAACATTTGCGGAATTCTGCACGTGAACCTCTGTTGCTGTCGGTGAGTGAGTTTATATGCTTATTATACAAGCGTCCGTTTGTATATTTCCTCGCATTTTTTTGTCGGAGAAATTGTTTGTGAGCAGTTGAACGAAAAACCCAGAATAGCTACGTATATTTTATTAATTATATCAGTTGAGTGCAAAAGTTGTGATGGATTTTACTATAAATGTGTAAGCTACATATGTTAACACATTATTTACGGGAAGCCGATTAACAGACTTTTCCTATAAATCCTATAAATCAGCCATTTGCTCTTAATATTTTCAATAATAATTCAACCAGCGGACAAAATGATACTTTAAATCTTTATTTTACTTCATATGTTTCTATAACATTGAAACTATCAGGTATTACCGAATTGTAAGCTTAAATTGACCGGTGTTTTATTTGTCTCAATTCCTAATCACTAGATAATGTGTTAATTTATGAAAAGCAATTTATTTAACCAAATATATAATTTCTATGATTTCCATAGGGTCTATTTATATAATTTTAGTAAAACTGTAATCCCTTCAGTCCAAATTCGAGAATTTGCATCCCCCAAAGTATACAATATATTTATCATACCATGCACTCCAAACCCATCCAAACTCTAGTGTTAAATATATTTTTATGTGTTACACATTGCATACAGTATTAAATACGGTTATACGAATTTTCTAATCCGCACGCAAGTGCGTATTTACCAAATCCGCCATGAATAGGTATACTTTGCGTATGTATATAGTGCGTAAAGTTTGCATATCCACCGCACATCATAACTCCATAAACTTCCACAGTCTAGTTAGGATCAGTCGCGGAACATTGTTGTTTCTAAACATGTCAGCGGAAATAGACATGCCTCCCTTGCCGCACTATGTACAGCGAACATATAACACACGATAAATTATCAGATATCAATAAGCATCGTCAAGCAGTAAACAAATTTCCCCATTTTTTTCGTAATCAACATCTTTTCCCAAACGTTCAAACGAACGTGTAAGTCATTCACACTTGCCTATTTCTTTTCGCGAGCATCGTACGACCTAAAAATTCGCGATTCTATTTTTATAACGTTGAACTCGATAAGATTAGTCGAGCATGAATATTATATAACAAGAGCGGAGGGTGTTGATTAATTATAAATCGTATAATATCGTGCAACGCCTTTGCACGGTGTGGTTGAGGCTTGACATTAATGACGCAAACACCCTTCGCTGGCTTAGGGGTGGAAACCGTTTTGATTCCATTTACGCCACATTAGTCCATCGCTTTGTCCCGTTCAAAGTAGGGTCGCGAGACAGGAAAGACAGTCCGACAACTTTCATAACTGATTCTTAGAAGCTTGCTAAGGGTGCTCTTCAGGGTCTGTATTATTCGCAGAATATTGGGGATGATATCTCGCCTTTATTAACACTGGAACTACTAAAGTGGTTGAAATGATTTGTTTGCCATTTCTTATAACAATTATACAAACCGATGCATTTTTGCAAACGTGATTTTGTATGAAGATGACGAATAAAGATTTATCTGCATTGTATTATAAATTTCTTTAAGTATCTCTTGCTTCAATTTCTTTAATACAAATAAGTACACGGTAGTTCTAGTGTTAAAAATGGTCATCTTCGTTTGATGTTTTAAGGAGGAATTTTGGGATTTGTTTCGATTTAATTGATAAAATCGTATTTTTGTAAATTAATAATGACTTTGTGGATGCTTAAAGAGTCAGAAAAGATTACACATTATTTTTTTTAAATTGTTAGTATTCGCGTTTAACTCTAGGATACACAAGAGTGAGTCATGAAATGTTCACAAAATTCTAGTTTTTCGGTTCTTTTTATAAAATAACATTTGCAAGGCAATTAAGTGATTTAAGCAAATAAATTAAATGTCGTGTTCATCTTTTGCAATTAGCGCTTATCTTCAATGTGATTGCATTACTCTCTTGGACAACCATAAATCTTCCATTACCGTAATTGTCCTACGTTTAACATAGCAGAGATATATTTCGTACGCTATTTCAGAAATGATTAAATATAAGGGAAAAGCGTAATTGAACGCAAATTTTGTATTCTGGCTACTCTGGTTTATATAAAACTCACCCTTAAGTTCCCTTTAGTTTCTAAACCTTTGACATTTAATTAGTAATCCCACGTCACTACTGTAACACTAATTCCACGTAAAATTGTCCTCCAAACTTATCTTAACAGACATCTTGCTCTTTTCGTCCAATTGTTTAACCAACATTCTTTTTTCTACGTCAAATACAGAGTGCGTCACGTATGTATAAGTTCGCACGAATTTTCAGCCGCTTTCACCGATCTGACAAAAAATGTTTCGAGTAAAAGTTAATGCGTATTAAATCGGGGGAAAAAACGTGTAATTTTCAAAGTAGCAAAAGTAAATCGTCTTCGATGAGAAATTATTTAGGTATTTTTTAATGGAATAATGTATTTTTGATTTCACAGTGTTGTAGACAATACCAAGACGAATTCAACGATCCACTACACTATAAACTTGAGATGAGTTAAACAATTTTGAATTGATTATGTGTTAAACAATTATAACGAATTTGTTGACACGATATTTGATTTAATGAACAACGTATCACATCGGCGCACTGCGTTTAACAAACAAATAAACGTAATGTTATGAAATGCAATTCGAGAATTTACTTTCATTACTGCATGTACAATGTAATGTAATGTAATGTAATATAATGTATCTCATTTCAAGCTTATAGTACAGTAGATCGTTGAATTCGTCTTGATATTGTCTACAACACTGTGAAGTTAAAAATACATTATTCCATTAAAAAATACCTAAATTCTCATTGAAGACGATTTCCTTTTGCTACTTTGAAAATGACATGTTTTTTCCGATTTAATACGATTCTATTTCAGAATATCACGATGATTATAATTTTTTGTCGAAGACTATTCCATTTTGCAACTTTGAAAATTGCCATTTCTTACCAGTTGAATACGGAGTAATTTTCGCTCGAAACTTTTCTTTATACTACCGGAATTGGTTAAAAAATGTTGCGAACTGACTCGTGACACGACTAATATATTTCAAGTTTAAACTTCAAAAACTTGGAATCACTGTAAAAGCAGCATAAAAATTCACTCATGCACCAATATACACAAACTTCACCAAACCTCCAACGTCAATTGCTCGAAGCACAAAGCTGCTACATGTAATTTCCTGCTTAATATTTCAATTCCCAAATGCACTATAATCCAATCCTGTTTTCCAACAGCCACCAGCTCGATTCTATGAATTAATAAATCACTGATTCCAATGTAATCCTTCCCATGCGAATTTTCTTCGCCTTCCACATGCTTGTACTTCCTTCCTCCGCTGCGTACAACCCGGAACCACCGACGTTGAAACGAGTTTCCTATCGTCAGACTGGCGATCAGAATATACTTGGTGCCCACGTGGCGCTGACCCATTGTTAACGAATCGCGATTATTCCGCGTGTCTATCGCGGGGAGAAGGAAACGAGGACAGTATCAGGCTTGTTTTTGCACACGTACTTTACCAGCTAGGTTGTAAATCATCCTTGTACAGCGCGGCAGAAGAAGCAAGGAGATTTAGAAGCGTTAGTCTGTACAACTTGCAACTTGGAATTTCAGATCGCGATTTCTTGTCAACCTTCGGGGTCGATCGCGCGATAAATCACGCGGTATTGCTTATTAGATCCGAGGTAAAGTTTCGCGACACCGATTGTGTCCACATACACAGTGTATGCCTCGTATTGGCACGATCGAGGTATGAGGTGATTTACGTCGCGAGAAATGATCGAACGCGCGATGGTAATTAAAACGACGTGTCACGGGTGTCTAGGGTGCAATGGCGTATCCGTCAATGGTCGAAGGAGAATCTGCGGAGTTGGGAATTAAAAAATTTAATATTACAATAATGCTTGAGTTCAAGAGTCTTTGGTATTCCAGTATCAGATCCCGTGCAAAAGTGCTTTATTCTATATGAAATATTGTTTTCTCGAAGTTCAAAATCAACTTCTTTTAATTTTGTCATATCTTTAATTGTGTTGAACCATAATAAAGAAGATGAAATTAGCTGCAATTTAGATACGTACGTGTTATAACGAAATTGTGAAAACTTCAGCGTTTGATTTTTGTAAATATATAATGAGATACCTAGTTGATTGCGCTGGAGAAAAATGTATAGAACCGTGTAAAAATTATTTTAACTAAATATATGCACAGTGTTTTGAAGCATTTACTCGCGTTTAAAATTCTTTACTTTGAAATAAACGACATTTCGTATGCAGCAACTTAATAGAAAAATTGCGAATTAGAAAATGAGGAACTCTACAAATTTTCAGATTTTATTTAAGGATTTTTCAATATCCTGGTACAGAATAGTGTGCAAAGGTATTAAGCTATGAAATAAAATAATCGAAAACTAGGAATAGTAGTATTTTAAGTTAGAGCTTACGAATTTTGGGAATTTTAATACCGGATGTTACGCAAAAATGTTTCTCTTCTTTTGTCAAATAGAAAAGTTGAAAATTAAATAAGGTTGTATTAGGATTTTCCATTACCACGTTAGGATTTTTCAGTATTCTGGTATAGAATAGTCTGCAATGGTATTAAGCTATGAAATAAAATAATCGAAAATTAGGAGTAGTAATATTTCAAGTTAAAGCTTATGAATTTTGCGTATTCTGATATCGGTTGTCATACAAAGGAGTTTCTTTTCAACATTTGTCACATTTCGATGATTTTGTGGTACTGTGCATCGTTCACCTTGTTTCATCGCTTATTATATCAAACAATTGACGATCTATCAATATCGTTAGATTCAACAAGCTTCAAGCTTACGTAAAATAAGTGCCACTCGCTATTATTTTTGATTAATTAATGGAGTAGCCAACTGTAAGCTGTATAAAATTGGCGATTTTACGTGCAACAACCTAATACTTAAATGCTGCTATGAATTCTAAAAATCGATAGACTATATAATTTATAAAATGCGGGGATATTCCTTCTGGAAATAAATTGCTACATTAACATTATTAATCAACGACAAGAGTTACGAATGGAGTTCATTACATTTCGCTCCCCTCAGAATTTAGCGGAACTTGCTCTATTTGTCAAATCATTGTATCCAACAAATCATAGAACGCGAAAGAATATAGCTATGCATGCTACGTCCAATTAATTCATCTTCTTCTCCGATCGTAATTGCAATTTCCCGCAATCGGATTAAATCTCACCGGAATTTCATGCAATCTTAAATGAAGTACTCTGTTTCTGTCTTAAGCTAATCTTGATTTACAAATTTTCTCACGAAAACCACGTCAATTAACTTGTCTCCTTTAATTCAACCTATTAGAACACTTCTCGATACAGTTATATTTCGTTTCAACGAGTTCCAATTCAATGATACGTATCAAATTCTATAAAGACAATTTTATAATGCGTTGAACTTCAGTAATTTTGTACGGATAAATCCAATTAACCCCTTCACTTCAGATGATGTTTATAATACATCACAAATGTATCTTAACATGAAATATGCAATGGTAAACTTCATAAATCATAGTTAGGCTGCAAATCTTTATGCAAATTTATATTTTTATAAATGTAAATAAAGAATTGGAACATAAGTACAGATTGATTTCATCCCACGCATATTATAATAAATGGACTGCGCATTTTTATGCAAATATGGGAAATGTAAATATGTAAAAAGATATATAATGTATGTAATATATAAAAATGTACAAAATATTCAAATTATTGTACGTTGAGGGTAAAACAATCCTCGATTTAAATCCCATTTCTTTAATTTGGTTAATAAAAATATGAATTTGCATAAAGATCCGCAATCTAGTAATAAATGTGCCATTTTTTTTAAAGTAGTATACGTCCAAATTTAAACAAAATAAATCAATGCCAGTTTTAATTAGATATAGGTATCTTCTTTTCTTATTTATAATATTACAGCGAATAGTTTCAATAATCTCATAAATTAGTCAAAAGAAGTTTAACTGTAAAATGTTATTGCAAGAATGTTCTTTTTATCGGTGAATAAATTTTTACATGTTTATATCTTACATACATCACCAGAATTTATTAACGTTTATCGATATTTTTAAATTAATTCAAACGCAAACCCCGAAATATCTCAAAGTGAGAACAGATGGACTTATACTACTTTAAAAACTACTGACTTTCAGTATTCTATATATTTTTATATATTATACGTATTTTGTACGTTTTTGCACATTTAAATTTTCCATAATTACACGATGATCCACCGTCATGATCATGATGTTCAAAATGTTAGCAAATTTTAATTGCAACAGATTCGTGCATTTTATGAGAACCTGGAATAAAGTGAATGATAATTAATCTGCGTGTAAAGAGTTAAAATAATTTGGATGCTACAGAAGTAGAGATCATTGTCACTTTGTTGCACATAATGGAACATTTTATATAAATATATTATTTATATTTTGAGGTGGAGTTTATATAGACAAATAAAATAATCGCCTGCGATTAGAGAGTTATGTATTTAAATGCTATCGCAATTTTTCATAACAGAATTAACGTTAAACGGTCGACAAAAAACAAGAGGAACACTGAATATTAATTAGGTCTCAAAAACTACTATAACAGTTGTTATTTCTTATAATATAATACAGAATACTATCGCGAATTATACAATGGCTACAAAAGGTATTTGTACATATCTACATTTTTCAGTTAGGCATTTTTTAATGAACTTCCATAGTTTAACTGTACTACAAATTTTTATAGAGTAAATCGATTAGTAATTAATTGCGTACATATAGGTATAGAAATGCAAATTATTATAAGCTAATGGTACTAATTTTATGAAACGTCACCTAAATATTTTCTTCATCTGTAATTTTATATTTTATGAATTTTTCCATCACTTTTATTGTTCTAAAATATATCTTAAGATGTGTATTAGGTTGGTGCACACGAAATATCAGTTTTCAAAGCACAAATGTTAAACATACGTACATTCTTCAAAAAAATACTACACATATATTTAGTTAAAATAGTTTCTATATGATTCTATCCACTTTTTTGCAACAATTAAGTAACTCTATAATTTATGTATTCATAAAAGTCACCAATTTCAGGATTCTTCTTCCTCTTGACTTACTGTCCTGTGAAAAATCATCAATTTTAAACTTTGTAAATTAATATTGAGCTGTTCTGCTACCTATTCCCAGTTTCAATAATTTTTATAGTACATTTGCCAAATTAAAACTTCCATAAAGAATTGCAAAAGTATTCCAATTATTCAGGACATCAAATACTGCAATTTTCACATCTTTAATATAATCTCCACTTGTTTACATTAGAGCAAATTTGTTCTTCTCTATATTTTAAAAGTAGTATCCATCTAACGACTTCAAACTTTGGAAAGACGACATTTCACATGCACCAATCTAGCACATAATTCAAATTTAAAATGTACATATAAACTTTTGCGACTAACTCTACGAATTCATAACGTTGAACTACTTAAAATGATTAAAATCTCTTCAAACCTGTTACTCCAAATTACGCGTGCCACTTATCATTGACTAATTATTTCACGGAGAATGGAAACCCAGCTGACGCCCTTCAACTCATCTCGCAGAACTTCAGTTTCCTTTAAAAACTTCACACTTATCGTTATCTCTCGAGGCCCGGAAAAACCCCCAATTAACGTATAATCACTTCGCTCCGTGACTCTTTCCACGCGAACGAAAACTGCTCGAAAGCAACCGGTTCGCCGGGCTTTTCTACGAGTCAACCGGAAGCACGTGTTGCGATAACGCGGCTGGGACGCGAGTTGGAGGACGAAACGAGCGGTAGCGGTTTGATAATCGCGCGGAACAGGAGGAGCACGGGGAATCGCTTTGTGTCGACTATTTCCAGAAGCAGCGCGGAGGTAGGGAACCGCGGGAGAAAGGGAAAACCGGCGGCAAGAAGAGCAGAGGGAGAGATGGGTGGCGCACAGGGTGGCGTGCGCGTTTCAAAAAGGGTGAGGGAAAGCGTGTATCGGCTTGGAAAATATGTTCCTCGCAGAACGACGCATACCAACGCGTGTGTGCCTCGTTGTACCTTTCCCCCCCCCCCTCTCACGTTTCTCTTTTTTTATCATTCTTCCCTCTGACGCATCTCATTTTGCGTTTTTTTTCCCCTCCCCTGATTTACTCGCCGAGTCTCTTGGTCGGTTTAGTCTCGAATTTGGCAAAATGCACGTGGTACAAAGATTGACAACGAACTCTTGACGAAGGTGTTTGGAAGAATATTGGTTATAAGGTTGAAATAAGTAGTTTTTGCGCGTCGCAATATATATAGATTGGGTGTGCCCGGAAATAAATTGCGATTTTTACGGCTTCTTTACTTTTTTAATTTTTTTTCGTAGGTGATTAGCGATTATTGCTTTACTCATGCTTAACTTGTGCGCGAACTTGCGAAGTATTGTATCTATACGAACCATCTTGAATAGATCTTTTGATTCTGTTATCGTTAATGACAGCAGACCGTCTTCGATCTTCTTTTCTTTATTGAAATAATGTGAAATCAAAATGAATTTGGTTAAGTAACAAATTTAACTTATCAACGCCATCGGTGTTATATTGACAAAAGTAATAAACGTTTTAAAACGGAGTGTTGATAATTAATTATATTAGCTTTCAAATTTTTGTTATAATTTTTTAATACGATCTATACGATCTATGTTTGTATAATATTTTTTGTTTATTTAGAATCACGGAATATATTGATAAAGTTTTGCGGTAAAAACCTGGCGCACCTTCTATTTTTGCTTATAATATTCATCTTGTACTTTTATCCAATTAAATTTTTCAAAAGTACATATAAAGCCACGGACTATTAATAACATAATGTGTACACTGTAATATAGCAGAATTAAAGAGGAATGCGAAAAAGTTGGTATCATTCGTTATACCGTCGGATTAAGTGTATTTTTCCATACCAGCACCATAATTTCCTACGATATTTCCCCTTTTTATTAATCTCCCGAATCGCAAAAAATTCTACCATACTGCAGTATTCTAAACATTTCTCCACGCTTCGTTTCCAACGTAAAAACCAAATTCATTAGTCACGTGTATACACACTCCACACGTACGTATCAAGCTACATACACGTTGGGAACAAAGAAATATAAAATGAGGTCCGGTATGATGGAGAAAAAGCGAGCCAAATGGCGACGATTTACCAGGTCCGATAACTGAAAGCGGACGAAAATACAGGAGAAACGCGACAATGAGATCCTGCATAGTCAATGAATGCTTACAGTGTCCCGATCGTTCGTATAAACATACGTTTAACGTTCCGCGTTATTTGCTCCCTTCTTCATCGCAATTTCACGGATTACTTGAAGTAAACGGTCGTCCAAAGCGGGAAAACGCATGGCGATTTCCGTTCCACTGGTCGCGAATTGTCCGAAGGAGATTCACCCGTCGATATTTTGTTGAATATTCCCGGAATAGCTTTCCGTTCCCCACGGACGAAATCGTGAGACCGAGTCAACGATTCTTTTGTACGAATAGGGTATAGTAATCGACGAATGATCAAATTGTTGCATTCATGCGCTTTTTAAGTTAATATTTAGGTCCGTTTATATCAAAGATAAGATACTCGAAACCTTGAAATCTCGAAATCCCTCGAGTCTAAAAAAGTTTCGATTTTATACATGGAACACAAACAGTTTTAGGTTTATGCACGTTTTGTTACGAAAAAATGCACAAAACGTTACCATTTTTTTGATAATGTGCACAATTTTAATTAATAATTAAATTAATGTTCTCAAAGTGATCGAAACTCTTGTATTTTTTTAAATACTTGGAATTTAGAGATGTATGTAGATTTCTGTGACTGACTATATATGTCGTAAAAATTCATTTTATGCGGGAGTTTGTCCCTTCGTTTATGTCAAGTTATTAGTGAAGGGACTTTGTTAATATAATTTAATTGGATTATTATAATACGCTGGAACAGTTAGTAAAGTAATCCGATTTAATATTTTCACTTCTCTAACATGCAGGTACATATACATATGTGTATTTCTCCACGATTGAAAAAAGTATATTTAATTGGATTATTTGATTAAATATTTTACCGTGTTATAAAGAAACAGAGTTCCTTTGAAAGGATAGAAACAGGGATTATTCATTTTACCGTGGAACTACGTTTGCATTACGAAGATTACACACTGCTGTATTTGTGTATAATTTAGACAACGCAGCGTAGTTCTCATAATTAGAGCATTTGCGTTACAATTACAGTGGAACTCCATTTATGTGAATCCGCCAGAGGAAAAATAGTCCATATAAGCAGGTTGCTCACATTATACGAGTCCACCGATTTTCCTCATCACAAAAATTGTGATTTCCCGTTCAAACGAAATAATGGGATTCAATTATACATTCCTTCTTCGAATTACATACCGCGTATATGTGAGAATAAGTAACACAACTCAAATCAGCATATTTTGCAGGGAAACAAAAAATTATTTTTAAATATTATTAGGCATTATATTATTAACCCTTTGCGGACGAGGACTAATAACACTTAACCCTTCTAGTACGGCTAGTGAAGTGAAAACTAAAGCCATAGATACGGAATAATTTGTATAAATATGAAAATCGAACAAATATAAAAATTGTTATGCTTTACATCATTGATTATAGTTTAATATATTATTGTACGAATGAAAACAAAAATAATGCTACACTATAGAGAAACAATATGGATACTACTAAAAAATAATTGCCCGATTTGTAAAGGCGTATATACGTATACGCTCTTCGTAACAAAAGGGTTAAAGAAGTGTTTTCGTTTAGAATTCCAAGCTTTCGAATTCCAAGCCATCAAATTCCCAAAAGTTTGGAGCCTTTATTAACAATATTAATTTACATTTTTTGTTTTAAAAATCGACATACATCCGGAAAAGCGAAAAGCGATTAGGCAGTTTTTGTGTTAAAAAAAGTTTCTGATATTTACTCACGGGTTTTTAATATTGACTTGTACGTAAAATACAAGCTGGCTACATGGGTTAATTTTTATAAAAATTCTTACTTCACTAATTGTAGAAGAAGGAACTACTTTAATCGATGCAATCGCATTAGCGGAAAGCAACCACAATTCGAACATGATTTGCACACATGTAAGAGATTCCTGTGATAAACGACACTTTTGGGAAATACTGTAATTGTAAGCGGAAAATTATCGGGTCGTGTAAACTTAGTGATTCATGAACGAAAGGCTGGTGATACGACAGAATATTTCACATTTAACGCCTATTATACTGATACAATCCGACACGAGAATTTGTTGCTGAAGTATTCGAGCGTTCCGCGTTTTGCACAAAACGCTGTGTATGATTTATCTAAAAATATTGGGATTTGCAAACACTGCTACATGATCGCTGACGCATGAGTCGATAGATATGAGAATTTAGCGATGAACGAGTTCCGACCTACACGTTTTGTAAAATAATAAATATAAAAGGACTTTTCGTATCGGTTATACACAGAAAATGTATACACAATTTTACAAGCTTGATATTTATTGATTTTTGGACATTTTGAAGTGTTTTTCTTTAGGTATAAAGCAAGGCTCGAAAACGGTTACAATATAGGTTTAGGTTCTTGAAACAGTAAAAAAACTTTTATTCTCACTAAATGTTATAAAGAACTTAAATTTTGGAATATATCGGTTTAACTTAAAGTTCTTGCGTCAGTTCCCATATATGCAGGTGCTGTAAATGTGATTTTTTTGTCTCTACTATATAGTTTCTGAAACGGTATCGAATATGTAATAATGTAAACATGTTTGCTAGCTTTGCTGTTCTTAGCAATCAGATCAATTGTTGATTACCTTTTCAAGATATTCGCAAAGTAAAAAGGAAAAACTGTTGCAAATATTGATCTTAACATTATGTTAAGAAATCATCGATTCTTTCCGCGTTCCAAACTTGCTAATATCAATAAGAACGTGATATATTAATTAATCAGTCTTTTCAATCTATGTTCTCTTACATATCTTCCCATTTCATTTTTCTTAGTTGAACATATTTCATTTTTTAACGTATTACTGTTCACTTTGCAATTGTTTTGTTGCAAGAGCGGCTACTAATTGTAAGTCCATCATTATGAAAGAAATAACTTTCTATTCGTTGTAAAAGTACAACGATATAGATTCGGAACAGTTTCAGAAAAGATAGAACCTAAAAAATAACGACTATAAAAACTATATGAGAGCTGATGCAAGAACTATAACTTAAACCGTTGCCAATAGTTCGATTTTAAGGTTCTTCGTAACAGTTATACGGAATAGAAGTTCTTCATAACAGTTTCGATCAGAACTTTTATACAACGGTTTCAAACAGTTCATTTCGGAACCTTTTTAAGCTTTGGTATAAAGTAAATATTTTCTCGGCACTAAAATAGTACTAAAAGCTGGTAAATTTTACACGCAAAAATTAGATCACATTTAATACGCCTACATTACAAAGTTATAAAGTTAACTCGCGATATTAGGATAGAGTAATCGTGATGTAAAAGGGGCATGGGGATTTCCAGATGGCGAGCCAATATTCTTAAAAACCTATGTTATACTCGTTCAACCATTTGAGTTTGGTATTTAAGCGAGGGTTGCCACATAAGGCAGCCATATTCCAATTTAGATCGAACTAAAGTACAGTAAAGAAGACGCATAGGACAGACCACCATATAGATATCAGTTATTTTATGCGGTACAGCCTAAGAGCCTTTTTACATTGTCTGGTTTTGCTGTAGATCTCAGATTGTTTTACCTTGTAATTCAATATATTTAAATAACTCGATCATTTTTTTATTTAAAGCATCATACAATTATTTATGAAAAATCAATAGCCTGTGAATCTGTGTAGATGAATCTCTCTTTTTCATAGCTGGATTTGTATGGCGATAACGAATTAAATTCGGCGAAGCATAAATATCGCGTTAGATTCGCGAGGATTGAGCGATATGCCGAGTCACTTTACGCTCGTTTTACTTTCTCCTTGCATTCCGTGTTTCTCTTCACCCGTCGTATCGTGAATTTTAAACGAGTAGGAATTCGCGATAACTGAGATACTCTATGCTTGTCCCGGCCAGGTTGTACGAGTATTGCGATACGGTTTAGAAGCACCGCTATTTTTTGAGAATTCGTCAATTTAGCAATTTCTACCGTCTGGCTGACCCTTGCGTTATGGTACGTTTCTAGAATATTTAGTCTTTTGTCACAGAATTTGTATAGCTTTAGTTTCTTCCGTACTTTTTCATAAATTTTCTATAAAATTCTAAATCAATAAAATCTCTCGTAAATAATTCAAAGAATACAGAGCAAAATTGTACTTTTTCTTTTTATAATTGTCGTACAATTACAAATAAGATTACATTCACTTTTTCATAGTTTTTCTATAAAATTCTAAATCGATAAAATCTCTCGTAAATAATTCCAAGAATACAGAGCAAAATTGTACTTTTTCTTTTTATAATTGTCGTACAATTACAAATTAGATTACATTCACTTTTTCATAATTTTTCTATAAAATTCTAAATCAATAAAATCTCTCTTAAATAATTCCAAGAATACAGAGCAAAACTGTGCGCTTTCCTTTTATACTTGTCGCGCAATTAAACGTAAGATTCCATGACTTTTGTTCATAACTTTCCCATAAAACTCAGAATCAATAAGATTATTCCCAAAAATATTACCAAAATATAATGCAAAATTCCGTAGTTTCTTATTATAATCTTCTATTATCCGACCTTATAAAATCCATTATTCCTAACGCTTGCGGTTTACTTCAACATAAATCGATCTTCTAAACACCCGATGGGAGCATCAATTATGTCATCGGACACACATCGTCGAACAGGCGAAAACAGGGAACGAATATCGAGGCGAGGTTCGTTTTTTCAACCCGATCGGTTGCTTTGCTCCGTCAGGACACAGTAGATTGAGTAGACGTCTGAATTATGATCGCGTTTCCGGTTTGCGTGCGCGGAAACATGCCCGTTGGTTGCATCGGGGGAATAACGTCACGTTCCGACTGGAAATTTCGGAATGCTCGGTTGCTCGGCGATCCGTGCGACGTCGTCATAATTTAATAGCCAGTACGTGTTTCACGAGCTGTTCATTAATTAATTGCACACCGCGTAATCACGTCCGAGGGCAATCGCGAAATTGAGCCACCTCCGAATGATCGTAAACGCTGATGATGCTTCTGCACTTCGACGCCTTCACGATTTAAACGTAGACCGAGATTTTGCTCGGCGAATTCGTGCAACGAGATGTATGCAAATGATTCAACTCTCGGTAACAATATCATTGTTACGCGACAGAATTCGAACTTTGGCTGAAAGATAACGGAAAATAAAGAAAAAGCAAGGATAACGCTTTGAAGATTAGTTTGTAATAGTTACGTTATACGAGCCGTTATTTTTGAAAACGGTATAAGTCCATTTTTTTCATACATCGAGATATTTAAGGGAATAAAAAGAGGATATCTATATCTTATTAAAATTACCATTAACTCATTTTTTTCCAAAAGTGGACTTATACCACTTTCAAAAATAACGGCTCATATATCATATACAAATAAAAAGAATAAACTTTTCACATAGTGCATTTAATAACTGAAAAACTACATTAATAATATTTGGACCACTTCCTCTATTAATGTTGAAATTTGAAATATGTACGTAGACTTCTCCGACTGACTGTACATATGTTATAAATATGAAACAGTGTGTATACTCGACTCGTCTGCAAAGTAGTCTTTAAACGTCGATATATCAGGATCCACTTCCAAATTAAAATGATCCGCTCGACGAGCACACTTCAGAACTTCACCAGGAAGTTACTTTATGCGTTTAACGAGCACCGTATTCCCGAGTTAGCGGGAAGACGCGTGGAAATTTCGCGGATAGCTTTCGAGTAGTATCTTAATAGATGCGGCGGAGGTAAAGGCCACGTTAAACTCGACCCCCAACTACTTTGGAACCGTGCAGCTTCCCATTTTCCATCGCGAATATGAGATCGTATTCGGTGTATTTACTATACGTAGCCGCTGTTTCATTTCGGAATGCCCGAATTCCCAATGGAATTTGGGTCGCGCTTTCGCGATTCGATTTCTAATGAATACGGAATAGCATGAAGATCACTTCGAGCGCGTCTTCGATGGGATTCATCCTAGCTAACGATTCGAATACCGGTAAACTTTGAAAAAGAGCATCGAAATTTTAACGGTAATTCGCCTCTTTTCTTACCGATAATCAGATAAAGCAAATATAATGATAAAGTGCGTATATAGTATATGCGCTTTATATGTTAGGTTATTGGGCGAATTTAGACGCACTTCTTTATTTTCGGCGTTACAAATTCAACGCCCGACACGTTTTCTTAATTTTCACGACGAGGATGCGAATGTTCACACGTTTCTTTAATTTTGGCGAGAGAAGTGCGAAGTTGCACGAAGATTCACGATATACCGATATAGTAATGCGGTTCAGTTGAAGGAATTCCTTTTATTACAAATTCAGACGCATTTCTTTAATTTTTCGATCTCGCAATGGCAAAGTTGAAGTTTCAACTAAAAAGACAATGGAGATTGCTTATCGTTTCTTTTCCTTCCAATTGAAACGTTGCGCTTTGTAATTTCGCAATGTTGCAATCTCATTGAAGAAAATTCTTGGCTATTCTGATATTTCCGATACCTTAACAATTACTGGTAAACCGGTTGTGATCGAAAGTTTAACCGAATTACTGGTACATGAAGAAGTCGGTAAATTTACAATCCCTAATCCGGGGCAAAGTAAAATGGTGCCAGAAGATTCTCGTAGAATTTATAGCGGGTCTTTTGGAGAAACGTTGGCGACGAGTTTATCGGGACTTACGCGAGTGGGAACTGTTGCCATTGTGTGACAGGTATGTGATACATGAACTATTACGAACACATCCGTCTGTCCATCTACGTGACACGTCATTTTTGCGAGCTTTTTTTTCTTCTCCATTTTTGGTGATAAGAATGCAGCCACGCACCGTCCATTGACTACCAATTATCGAATGCCAGCGACAAATCACCAAAATTAATATATGCGATCACTCTGCGTCCACCGAACGATGGATGTTATTTCAACTATGAATATAACTTATCGTTAATTGAAATTATCAACATTCTATTTTTGTTGAATTCACGCGTATCTGTTGACATTTTATGGTTATTTTGATAGTTATGAAAAGCTATTTACTGTTAATCAATACATTCGTGGATTAAACAAATATCGAATTTAAATGAAAATAATACAACTTCACGTTGGACGAAATGATAAGACACTATCTTTGGTATTTAAAAAAGTATGTATAACTAATCGAGAGTATCACTTTTTCCCGAATGTTAATCATGAGTAGATCCTCCCTTTATATTGTTCTACTTCAATCATTCGATTTCCTATATTTTAGTACAATTCTTTTTTATAAAATTGATCCAAGTCTGACCAGACAAGCAATTTATGAAGCTTCTATCTTGTGGTCGGTTAATGATACTATTAATCTTGACCCAACGTGTGTAGTAGAAATAGTTTAAGTCCACGCTTACACAGAAAAGCTGCAATAGGTCAATTCCACGCGAAACTTCACCTGCAGTATTCCCTTATCAACCGAGGAGCCATTAAGCATAGTCTCTAAACATCTTTGGCAATCCCATTGCTACGCCAACCGATTCTACGAAACGACTACTCCAGTTTCCGATTATACGGCTTCGATCTAAGTAATCCGAAATTTTCTGCTCGCTACTTTGCTAGAATTCCTTTCTTCGTGGCAGGATGACCCTCGTAAATGTCAACTACTTGGCGTAAACGTTGTCAGCATTCCGCCGGTCGACGACTTGTTTTTCAGAAGAAGCTGGCATTCTTGTTTGCTTGGCGCCTGCACTCCGAATTTTCCCGTCGATGTCGACCTGAACGCTGGAGCGCGTCGCCGGGGTGTCTGCACCCGAGACTCTGCTAAATTCGGCGGATTCGGTCGATGGCGAAACCGTGTGCGACGAAGTTTCATGCATTTCTTATTCGCGCTACTATTTTCAGAACTTTGGAAAGGAAAGAGGTGACTTTTTAGCGATGAAGAGTTGAAGAATAGAGATAAGTGTGGAATATATTGACACATATTATCACGTTTAGGTGAGGCCACTCTCGAGCTTAGAAGCAAAGTTATTGACTTTTTCTTTGCCTCTAAAGTCCACAATGGTCTTAGCGATTGTTCTGATATTTTATAATTGCTTTACATCGTTGCTTCTGCCATATATTTAAGACGTCACGCATTTCTTTATCTACAACTTCATACAGTCAACCCTAATTATAGGAAACCCAGAATTAGTACAAATCTTCGAATTCCCAACTCTTTAAATTCTCAAAACCGCCGAATTCCCAATGTTTTAAATTTCCAAAGTTTCTAATTCTCAATGCTTTGAATTCTCCAAACTTAGAAACCGCATATGAGATTGTCTCACTATAATGCTTTGGCAAGTCTACAGAACGAAATTTATGTATACGATTATAATGGACCTAAATAAATTACGATTCTATTGTTATATTTCACACGTATATATGTATCGTTAAAACCTCTTTATCGATACTTCAACGCAGTTTCATGACTTATCTTTCTCAAAAGTAATACTGTCTCATATTACTACTCGAATTTCCGCTTGTCCTATATTTTGTCTTAATTCGATAAAAGGAGAAAATTAAACAATTCTATAAGGTGTTCGATATCTACGTCTATACATCAGATCTCACATAAAATTCCCTAAAGTTATTCGTTCGATTTTCTCGTTTACACCTATTCTGAGACTTTCTAGGTCGAAAAATAAAATAGGTATCTCACATTCCTACCATCTCCTTTATACTAACGGGTTTCTCCCGTGTAAGTAAATAAATAGACAAACAAATGTATGCTTATCGAGGCTGATCTGTCGGGAAACAAGGTCGTCGACACAGCACCCTTGTCTCGGTACCCTTAGGTCAGCGACTGGAAGCAAGATCGAAGCGCTTTCATCTTGCGGAGGAAGGGCCGGGTGGAAGTAGATTCCTGCATCGCTGATCGCGTTACTGCAGGGGCTAGAGATGTGGCGTCGATGGTCAATGTGCATGTGGAAATATCAGATTTTTTTTCTTCTTCTTTATGGTTTTCCTTTGTGAGGCGAACGTTGCGGGATAGCACCGATAGGGAGGGGACGATGCGGTTTCTGTTGCGGGACGGTGTTTGTGCAGCTTGTTGTTGTTTGTGAAGCGGTGGTCAGTGTGCTGAGGTGGTAAAGGGTTCAGGTTGTTGGAAGGTAACGCGATGCACTTAGGTGCACTCGGTTGTGGAATGTTAATAGTACTAATGAAATAATAATATTGAGTTTGGCACGTAAACGTTACAGTATGCGAAATCCCGTAAGACGATAAGTCTGTTCTGCATCTCGTCTATGCATTGGGTTGAATGGAAAGTTCTTGCTGAATTTTATGTTGAATAGGTACAGTCGAATAAGCATAGTAAGAGAAATAATAAGCATAGTAAATGAAATTCAATTTGTTACACGTTGACAAATTGATCTTATAAGTAAAACCTTTTCGGGTAAATTTCAACCCCCTATACATATTATTAGGGTAGTTGCAGGCGGAAACGTAATTTACAGTTTGAGTTCCATTTTCTTTGATCTATCGTATAAAAAGTTCGGAGAAAAATCAGAGATGCTTTATACAGTTACATATATAACTTGAAATTTTTTCAGATTTTTTAACCACAAAAGCGAATTTTAAAAAATGTCGAAAAATCAATTCTTTATTGAAGCTTTCACGTGACTATATTTATATTTTTATAGTGAGTTTTATAGTTGGAATAGAGGCATTATGCTACCCCAAAAGCCTTTCTTAAATTGAACTTGAACACCTAAATTAAGTTACATTCAGATCTAATCGTTGGATATTTAAAAAACATTGTGAAATACAATAGAAATGTAATGCGACACGAACTTTCCAATACAGTGAAATTTCCATTATCCGAATTAATTGGACATAAATATTCGAGTAAGGGAATTTTCGGATAACAGAACATTTTATTTTCTTGATCTTGATCTTTTGTATGTCTAAAAAAATATTGGTAACATTCATGTTGGATTAATAACAGTAATCTCAAATGATTTAATTAAACGTAATTTGATTAATATTTAATTATATATTCCGTAATTTATATATTCCAAAGATTTTTAGGTACTAAATGATGTAATCATTCTAACAGATTCAATTCAGTAAACTTACGTTCTTTTTATATGTTATTTCATCTCAACTATAATATTCTACTGTCTCGCTAATGTAGCTCCATTTTTGCCCTTCTGAACTATTTTAATTATTCTTTGTTTCATTCTAATAGTTAAAACATCGTACATTATCGTCACAATGATATTATGCCACATTCCGACTGATTAAAGAACTAAATTGACAATTAAATTGAACGGTGTACTTATAAAATGTGTTTGGATAATAAAGTGTTCGAATAACAGGACGTTTGGATGATAGAGAATTTGAATAATGGAGGTTCTATTGTAACATAATAACTACTGAAATTTTCGGGAAAGAGATATAATTTGTTGGAAGAGTATAAATCCTTTACAATTTACTTTTGGAATCGATAAAACGGAATAATTTAAAGTTTGTTAACTATTACAATCTGTAGTTGACTCGCAAGGTGAATTTGCATTTACGTTTCAGGTTTATTCTACTTTTCCCATGTAAACCTTCCCCGTGGACAAACATGTTCCACGTCCCCGACAGTTACGATAACTTTAGGAAACACTAATGAAATTGCTTTTGGCAGAACTTTACAGCTCACGCAATCATTTAACTTCTGGTATCCGTCAAAAATCGTAACGCAGCGAATATTAGAAACTTGCACGACGCATCAATCATAGATTATTAAACGTTTTTAAAATTGGAATGTTGAAAATTGAAAAATTCAAGAATGCTAAGATTTGAAAGGTTGAACATTTGAAAATATCCGGATTTGAAAATTCGAAGTTTTATAAATTCTGAAACCTGAAAGTAGGACCTTTGAAAATTTCAAGCTTCGAAAGTTCTAAGCATTAAAAATATTAAACTTTGAAAATTCCAAGGATTGAAAATACCAAGTTTCGAAGTTTGCGAACTTTAAAAGTTCTGAGATTTAGAAATTTTAAAGTTTGAAAGTTCTAAGCTTTGAAAGTTTCAATCTTTGAAAATTACAGGCATTAAAAATTCTAAGCTTTGAAACTTTGAAACTTTGGAAGTTCCGAATTTTGGAAATACTGATCTTTGAAACTCTTAAACTTAAAAATTTCAAGGCATACAAATTTTAAACGTTGAAAATTCCAAAAATTGGAAATAGTAAGTTTCGAAACTTCCAAATTCTAAAAGTTCTAAGGCTTGTCAATTTCAAACATCGAAAGTTCCAAGCTTTGAAAATTCCAAACTTTGAACATTCTAATGATTAGAACTAATAAGTTGTCAAAATTTAAAGATCTACAAGTCTTGAGATTTCGCAATTTTCCATTTTTAAAGTTCCAAGCGCTGCAAAATTCTAAGCTTTGGAAGTTGCCAAATTTTAAACCTTTTGAATTTCAAAATACAATCATTTTTATCTTCGATATTTCCAATTTTATCTTCGAATTTACCACGGCAATAAAAACGCGTGGTATAATAATCTGATAGTCGTTCCGATTTTTCACGCGATGCGGTTACTCTTTCGAACAAAATAAAAGCAAATAAATTCCATAACGTTTTCCAGCATTTCTCGCCGTTTTTCCATCCATTGAATAATATTCGAATTTCCCTGGCGACGTGTCGACCGATCGAAGCATGGAACAGTTGTATAAAATTAAAACGTGCATATTTAATGTTTCGCATAAATGCATCGGTGAAATTGTATGCAAGACAGCGAGTCAGGAGACAGAATACAGCAATTTGAAATATGCGTCATCTATTTAACCCGTGCAAACGGCAGAATTTATTCATTCTTGATCAAACTTTCGAATTTCCATAGCTGCCGAAACGAAGTTTTTATATAGAATTTCATTTGTTTGATAGTTATAATATACTAGTTTTTATTATAATTGTTTACTTTTCGATATGTCTCGAATCTTGTCGAATCGCGAAAAAAATAAAAAAAATCTAGATTGGGCAAATCTACAGAACGAAATTTATGCGCACGATTACAATACAACTAAATAAATAAATTATGATTCTATTGTTATATTTCACACTCGTATATCATTAAAACTTCTTTATTGATGCTTCAATGTAGTTTAATGATTATTTCATTTATCTTTTTTCAAAAGCAATACTATCTCATATTGCTACTTCATTTTCACTAGCTCGATTTCGCCTTAATTTGGAAAAAGTCAGGAATTTGCAAGTTTTGTAAGATGCACAAAATTTATGTTTATTTTATATAAACCCTTTCACGTGAAATTCCCCAAAGGTTATTTGTCTGATTTTCTTATTTACAACTATTCTAAAACTTCCTAGGTTAAAAAATAAGATGCGAATCTCACATTCCTACTTTTTCCTCTACTTTTCTTCTGCAATTAACTGGTTTCATTAGTATATCTCAACTGAATGAATGTGCAATTTTGTACAAAATTAATTTATATCTATCCTGTTTACTTTGAAAGAACGACATTTTATATGTACCAATCTAATACAATGTTGCACTAAAGGAATAAAATTTGATGGCACGTTAACCGTATGCTCCATCGCTATAAACTCGAATTCTCGAATAATATTCACGAAATCCTGTTCTCGTGTTCCTCGCCGACGATTCTAGAAGACAAAGTAGCAATTAAGGCTCGCCTCGTGTTGAGCGTATCGAATTTGCACGCACGTGACGGTATTTGGGTAGTTTGAGTGTCGCAACGGATTCAATGACGAGGTGGTCGTGTTGGAATTCGGGCTTGACGTTTGAATAGACACGTAGGCTCCCCATTTGTGATGTAACTCAGCAATATTTGGTAGAAGGCGTCGAGCAAGTCTCGCAATTTCGTTTAGAAACAAGAAAAAAAAACGGAATACTGACTTGATTATTCACGAGTAAAATAACTTTAAACGCGAACTTTAAATAATATTAGCAACCGAATCGTGCGCGTAAATTTTTTATGTATTATATTCGAATGTCAAATATAGTATTGGGTTGTTACAAATAAAATGACCGATTTTATGTCGCTTAAAATACTCCAGTTACCAATTCATTAAAAAGTGTACTTATAATTTCTGCACAATAGTTCGAATATATGTTTCAAATTCATAATTTTATAAACACAGCTAAACTAATAGAATATAAGCAGAGATATGTATCGTTCTCTGATTATTTTAAAATGCGTTTTACTTTGCACACTTTGTACATTTTTACAATATTATGCGGATTGTATTCCTTTTGGGAAATCGTAATTTCCCATAAATGCATAAAAATCCGCAGTCCACTAAAAACAAATCGCTCAGTTTTATAAATTAAGCTACGTGCAAATATTTTCTTTTTACCCACTGTAATTAAATCGTTCTTAATTTGAATCCAAGTGATAATACTACTATATCGTTTGGTCGCAATTTGCACAAATAGTTAAACAAATTCGATAACATTCTACTATTGCCGCGATAACGCGGCTGCTCAAAGGGAAACATTTCCTCTAATTTTCCACGGAAAATGATACGGATCGGTTTCAGGATCTAGAGCTCGTAAGTTGTTTTATCGTAGAGGTAACTCACTCGCGTAAATGTTAGCAGCTGCTTCGCTCCGAGTTGTTTCCTGCGCAGCGTCCGTGGAACTTGCGAACTTCCGGAAATTCCGGGGAAACTTTCCCCAGCACCTAGTACGAACGTGGTCACTGCCTGCTTCGTTCACAAAATGTTCCACTACAAACTGCCCATTCTCCTGATAATTGCTTCCGCGTATTGGAAAAATTATAACTTTGCTTATATGTAGGTACGATTTATAACCACGAACTATAATCGATTTATAGTACGTATAGTATTTTCTTGGCTATTCAATTCACTTCCTAAAAAGGGAATTAGTGAAAGTATTAGTACGATTTTAGCACACCTTTTTAGTTCACTGATTAAAATTCAGGCATGTTTACCGATTAAAATAAACCTAATTTGTTTTAGTTTAAATGATTAATGTAGATTAAGTTTAATATAACTGTTAAACTGAAGACAAGTGTAATGAAACTGTTTAATATAACGACACGATAATGTTAGCAAAGTGATAACAAACCAATCTACAAAACAAGAATTATGTAAACCGTTTTGTGTGAAAGAATCAAATTCATGAAAATTGTCTATTCTTGTATACTTTTAAGCGTATATCCCTTTAAATAAGACCAGTCTTTCTAAATCTTCTTGTAATATTTTTATTTGTATTTATGCTTATTATTTTGGGTAGCAGAAGATACTTATAATAATTAAATATCCGCGGACGATAAATATGATTACTTCAGAAATTGTTAGAACTGTTTTCCAATACGTTGCAAACACAATTGTGCCCTTTTATAAAAATTTCTTTGAAAGCTATCTAGCATATTATGTTGTATTATCGTGTGAAATGTAAAACGAATCTTTTTGAATTTATTAATGCTTGTAACTTCAACTTGGTAAACAATTGGTTTAATGTGTCCCCATAAATAAAAACTAACCGAATAAATATATAGTGCTATTTAAAACTTTAAAGTCTCTCCAAATTTCTCAAACACAAAGCCTGGTATGATAAAATGTTATTCTATATTCTCGTCTGATTTTTTCTCATAAAATAGAATGATCATCAAAGACAACTATAATATATTCCAGCCGTAAAATAATAATAATATTTAACGGAGTATTTTGGGTTTGAATTCCAACCCTTCGAATTTATAAGCTTCCGAATTCTAATCTATCAAAGTTTCAAGGCTTTCAACTACTTATGCACGATATTAATTTAAATATTTTGCTTTAAAAATCGAAACACGGCGGGAGAACCAAGAATAATTAGGCGGGTATTTGCAGATGCTCGTTCGTAAAGAGTTAAAAAATGCATGTCTCCCTTTCGTGGAAGAATAATAGTTTCCGACAAGGAGTGATCATTTCCGATTTGACTTTGAAATGAGGATAATAGATTAAATGACGAGTGTCACCTTAATCTTGGACGGAGGGCAGTTTCCTAAGAAGGAGTTCCTTGTCAACGTATCACCAGCTTGACATTCGCACTATGGAAAATGTGCCTGGCGAACGATTCACTGGTTTGTCGCGTGATACGCGGCGTTTTCTCTCCTGCGATAGAGCACAAAAGAAGGATAAGAACATATCCGCCCCTGCATAGCTTTATAGGCTCGTAGTTTTCCTTGCCTGTGTGCACGAATAATGCTTTGTGCACAGTGGAACTAGGATTGGAACCAGAATTAGAATCAGGCTTCAATGGATTAAATGAAAATCGTGGGTTACTTGGTACGCTAAATTAAGAATACGATAATACAATAGTAAATCGTTAGAATATAGTAGGGACAGTGAAATCTACTTATTACGATCACTGTGGTTACCAGAAAAATGAGAAGATCATTTATTAATATAGAGTTTGTAGAATCGGTTAAATTTATTTCTGAATTTACAAATAAATAATATTCGAAGGATTAATAAAACCATATAATACCGTTGTTATATAATAAATTTGTGTAGAATTTTCCTTTTCAAAAATTGTAACTCCCAAAGTGATCACAATAAGCGGATTCCACGGTATTTAACAAAAGTTCATAAAAAATAATCCCCTTCCAGTTTTACCGATTACACAAGAGAAATCAGTATTATTAAAAACGGTAAGAGTTTTCCAAACAACCAAATACATTTCACAAAGGTATCAAAAATATATAAACTGTTAATTATCATTATATTCATAAAGGATTCTAAGAGGATCGAGTTCTGATTGGCCCAATTTTTATCGACAACAATGAGAAAGTACTGAGGTAGAGGTTAGAGCCTTTTTATATGAAATCTTCTGCACAAAAGGCTCGGCTATTGAGAGATTGAACTTAGAACATCGATCTTACGTCATCCTTCTATTCATCTATTTCCGTCTATTCCAAAACTAAATTGAACGAGTGGTAGGGATAGTGTCCCTTTGATGAAATTCTGAAACAGGAATACTTGATGAAGTTCGTAGTTGAAGATCTCGTATCGTACTATTCATTTGCGTTGAATTGCTTCAGAACTTTGGGGATGTTAGTCAAACCTTGCAATACATGCAATATTCCTTTGATGTTCCATTGGAAGATGGAAATTCTTGACAAATTCTTAACAATTTCCAGTTAAGACATAGAGAAAGGTTCCGCAGTGCCCAACTACTGTAAGTATTTTTACTGCAACTTGGGCCACAGTCAGTGAAGTTTAAATTTTAAGAAAGTGATTTGTATTACAGTATAAAAGGGATTTAATAAAAGAAGGAAAGGAGGAAAATATTAGGTCGTTGTATATAGAATGGCCGATTTTATATAGTTCAAACTTTTTAGCCATCAGTTAATTAAACTAATACTAAACGACGCTTTCTTTACGTGAATATAAAGCTTGAAGCTTTCTGAATTTAACATTACCGATAAATCGTTAATTGTTTAAAAAAAAATGATAGTACAATTAAAATAAACCATGAATGGAAGACGAATTCGAACGTTCTTCTTAGAACGTCCTTCGAGATTAAGTTAAAGCCGTAATGCAGTGGAAGCTGCGTTATTATTAATATTATTTCGACGTTATATTGACATATTTTATATTAAAAATATAAACTTTAAAAATATATCTTATAATCGCTTAAAAGGAGCGATCGATAATGACGAATTAAAAGTTTGACTTGAATCTAATATACATTAATGTGTACGAGTCGTTTTGCTTAAATTAGAGATGCTGTTTTTAATTAATTAGCGATTAGAACATTTTAAGCTACGTACAATCGGTCATTTCATATGCAACGACCTAATATTTAATAAATTAGGATTACAGGATTTTTTCTGAGATTTCCTAGATCAAAAAATAAATTGGGTATCTCGTATTCCTACCCTCTCCCCTAAACGTATCAACTTTTATTTGAACTAATTACGGATAACGTGTTTAGTTGCAATTGATTTCTTCGCAGATAAAATTTCGCATCGACTCCAGCTCGAGTTATAGTACAAATTCGTATCGTTAGAATGATCGATACTACTACCTGTTTGTACTTTTTATTGCATCCATCAATCCCATGAAGTGTCTACGAAACATTTTAGTTTCCCAAGCAGTGAAGTATTGTGAACGAGACTTTAAATCCCGAGCAGCTGGGCAACGGGAAGTCCTTGCGATAAGAGTTTCAGGGCAACTCGTTTTCCGCGTTCCGCTCCGATTTCGTGGCCCGGATATATCGATGGAAGAGTGCAGATATCTGAGTGTTGTGCAACGCGCCCTTACTATCGAAACAGTTAATTAAAAGTCGATTAAAGGCGACGCCTCAACGTGTTGGCCTTAGGAAATTTGCCTTGAACGACACGATTAACTTTGCATAAATTAAGCCCTACCTGAAGCTACTTAATTGGACGCGCCTTTAATACAATGGTTAGGACTGAGTTTGCACGAAGTTTTAAAATTGATTTTTTTCTATTTCTGCGCCTCAGAGCCATACTAATCCAAGTGCATTTTTTTTTTCGAAGTTGAGTTACGTGTACCACTTGATTAAATGTGCTCGAATTTTCAAGCTTTCGGATTTTTAACTTTGGATTTTGAATTTCCAAGCCTTTGAATTTCGAAGCTTTCAAATTTCGAAAGCTTTGGATTTTCAAGCGCCCGAATTTTCAAGCTTTTGGATTTCTAGACATTTGAACTTTTAAACGTTTAAATTTCGAAGCCTTTAAATTTTGAAAGTTTTGGATTTGCAAGCTTCTGAATATCTAAAAATTTGAATTTCCAATCATTTCAATTTACAAGCCTGCGAATTTTGAAAGTTTTGGATTTCCAAGCGACTGCATTTTCAAGCTTTCGTATTTCTAAGCGTTTAAATTTCGAAAGTTTTAGATTTTCAAGCTTTTGGATTTCTAAGCATTTGAATTTCCAAGCTTTCGACTTTGAATGTCCAATCGTTTCAATTTCCAAGCTTTCGAATTTCAAACCTTTAAAATAGTAGGAATGTCAATTAACTTTTGAAGTTGTCTGAATAATTGTGGGCAACACTGAAGATATTGGCACAGGGAAAAAATTGCATTAAAATTTTGAGGGATACTGGAACATATGTGTATGTTTTACCTTAAATTCGACAAAGTAACATTAATGCTCAATGGCCACAAATACGTACCTTATATTTCTAAAATATTTTACAATATTTCCACTACTATTTGCTTTATATAATTTCTTTTAATATATTTTAAATAAATACACTGGAAACATTAAATAAACTAATTTTATCTGGTCTCTTTATCAAAAATTCGTCCCTCAAGAGATTAAATTTCATCTGCCTTTGGCACATTGATCAAAACCTATTTGCTATCCCTCGCCTACAGTTAATAATTTAGGAAACAGCTTCTTGTCGGGCATGAATAATTAAACAGCGTTGGTTAAGGCGATTAGATGGCGGATCGAGTGATTCGTCCACGCGAAACTAGATACTCGAATCGACAGCTACATCGATTACTTTCACGAAAAACAAGCGAAGTACAAGCTTGTTTGCGTGCGTTTCTCGTGGTCGCGTGCATTACACGCGATCGGATGTAACCCGGACCCTTGTAACAAGCTTGATTCTGCGGTAATTAGCTGAAATAATTATTGTCGTGTGGCTGGCTGTATCATGGACACGTTTCGAAAGTTGCTGCTCTGTTCATGGTTTCTCTGATTATTGGACATATATCAGATTACTTCGCTTTAAATTATGATTCAATATATCGTGGCGCATAAAAATATCATTGAACGATAGAAAATTTAATATATCATGTTATTTCATAAATTTCTTCGCTTCCATACGCAGCCAATCATAAAAGTCTACGTCTACTTGTTTTGGGGCTGATTTTAGAATTTTAAAAGTGGTGCGCAAATTCATAAAATGTAAAACTACGAATAAGAAAGATTCTTATTTAGACTACGTTTCAGAAAGTAAGCATGATTTATTATGCGAATAAAATATGTTAGTTTGGTTATGCAGAACAGATTATAGCACGTGAAAAATGCATTATGAAACGTAGTCATGTATAAATATAGTTATAGTATACTTTAATACATGTACATAGATTTTCAACGAGTTGTGTTGTCGATTTATGTATATTTTTTGTATACAAGTAGGAGAAGCAATCATTTGTGTAGAAGCTGCTCAATTTTAATTAGTAGACACATTTATATCCTTGAAATAGTCGAAATGCTTATATTTTTTCAATATTTGGTATTTAAAGCTGTGTATAGAGTTCCTGTGTCATGTTCGATCCAAACTGTGTTAATAATCGTACAGTTTACTTTAATTATATCAATCAATCCTCACAAATTCAAAAATAGCCTAGCAAAGAAAATAAGGAGAGAATCTTTGACAATTCTTTTCAATCGAGTTTGCCCTGGCAAGGTATCAATTTGTCATCCATTCGGAATAAGATTCGGTAAAACAGACTTTGATCTAACAGATTAAAAGCTCATGGGAAGCTTCTCAGCAACTAGGTGACAAGCATAGTTTTCGCTAATACGGCGTTAAGCCCCAAAGAGGCGGTGAAATTCAACTTTGCAGTGGTCGACGGAGTGTATATCTCTTCCTACACGATCTCAATTACATCGAAAGGGGTAAGCCAGTCGGGCTCTCCTGTACTGGCTCTCAATAAGCAAGCTTCCTCTTTCGAAGCTCACAATGCTTCTATCCGGTCACGCGGACCGCATCCATTCCGTTCGACTAATTAAGTCGCTAATGAAATGGTAATTACTCGAAAGTTGAGTCGCTCTATCGGGCCGGTCGTTCCGAACGACCGCGTTGCATCAATCGTTCTCCAGTCAATTAATTAGCAGACTAATTTGCCAGTTTCGAATCATGCTACGATGAAAGCACGATTGTTTAGAATTTTAAAAAGGCGATTGCGAAGCTGTTGGATGTCCAAGTGATTTTTAGGAATTTCAAGTTAACGTCGTAAGATTTCGTAAGAATTGTATGTACCAGGACTACAAGAAGAAATTGTGAGAAACTTGTAAAAGTTAGCGTATAGTAGAACGTCAATTGTCTGAATTAATCGGGAAAGAAATCTGTTCCGATATTCGGGGTTTCGGATAATCGGTATGGATGAATGAAATTCTTGATTCTGTCGTAAATCGACTAGAAATGAAGCAGTTTTCAAACGCGGATACTTTTTACGTAAAAGAATATACATTATATCTAATAAGAGAAATACAAATATGTACACACATGTATATATATATATATATATATATATATATATATATATATATATATTATAGTATATATATATAGTATAATAGTTAAATAGTTTAATAATTAAAAAATTAATAGAGTCTAATAATACGATTGTAAAGATGTTCAAAAGCTTAATACTAATGTTATATGTTGCTTTTTATGTTACAAAATTTAATAATTTAATAATACGCAACATAATATGTGTAACAACTATTTTTTAGAACAATTTGTGTAATATTAAATACATTCTTATGTATTACACATTGCATGCAATATTAAATACATTCTTATCTATTACACATTGCATGCAATATTAAATACATTCTTATGTATCACACATTGCATGCAATATTAAATACATTCTTATGTATTACACATTGCATGCAATATTAAATACATTCTTATGTATTACACATTGCATGCAATATTAAATACATTCTTATGTATTACACATTGCATGCAATATTAAATACATTGATTAAACATAATTGTACGAATTTTGTTCAAGTATTTCTTGTAAATTAACAGTATACCATGTATCCTATTGCATAGTAGTTTACTTATTATAAAAAGAAATTCATTTGGTAAGAGTTACTGTAAACAGAGATTTACTTAAATCAGGCTTCATTATATTTATTACGATGTACATTTCATTTTTAATGTTTTGTACATTTTTGCATAAATATTACGTGTATTCTGTGCCTTTTTGCATATTTCAAGTATCAACAAACGCATAAACATTTCGTACTTTATTAATGAATAAATTAAAAAAGTAGATATTGAAGTAGAAAGCGATTGTCTTAAAAAACACTGACAATAAGTGAATATTAATTTAAATAATATATCAAATGAACACTATTTTTAATTTGTTATAGGAAATATCAGTTCTGCTTTGACGAAATAGAAACTATTGATTCCGCCTCTGATTTGTTAAACAGATATTATGCAGAAAATCGTAGTCTCTGAAACGTAATTACTGGAGCGCAGAAAGGTTAATTAGTTCACCAGTCTACTTCAAAATTAGTTCCCGATCAGTAGTTGTGGTTCACCACAATAATACGACTGTAAGCTGTTTAGTTTCAAATTAAGCCGGAGCAAATATTGAAATGCGCATTGAGCTCATGCAGAAGCTCGCGAAATGATTCAATTCATTATCAGGAATTCGACTATTTTAATCATCACATTAACGCATATGAAATGTCGTTTCTTTTTTTCAAAATAAAAATATTAAATATAAGTAAATTCTTCAAAACATTACACATATGTATGTATATTCAGTTAAAATAATTCTTACGTGATTTTATACAAAGTGAGTCTGTATTTAACAGAATCTAACAGAACGAAATTAATTCTCTTATAGAAGATGAAAGTTTCATTCTATTACATGGATTCTTCCTTTTTAAAAAAAAACTTCCACTTTCCTTCTCATATTTTTAGCCCGAAATTAATCAAATCCTTTTGAAAATTTGATTAGCTAGACGTTTCTGTCAATCTATCAAATGGAAGCTAATCCTATGAGCGCAAGATGAAAGTTTCGTAAATTCTGTTCTTTTTAAAAAAATCTACCCATTCTCCGCATATTTTGAACCCGAAAGTAATTTTTCTCTTTCGCGAATTTTATTAACCGAGAACTTGTATCAGCCTAACAAAGAGAAACTAAAATGAAAATAAAAATTTCATTCTACCTCATACATTTCCCTTTTTAAAAAATCTCTTTACTTTCGCGTATTTTACAGGCAAAATTAATCTACCTTGTCGGCGAATTTTATTAGCCAGCCACTTCTACCAGCAAAAGGAAAGTAATCTCCAATTAAAGGATGACAAATCATTCCTCTACAGGCGGATTCAAATTTTTGCCGCCTTAGGCTCTCATAATTTTGCTTATTTTAATTGAAACCTCTACGATAACTACTTTGCAATTCCCTTTTTATGCAATTTTCACCGATATTTCTTATCGTCGGAATTGGAAATCGATTGCATTCTTCTGGAAACTTTATTAACCCTTTGACTGCGAATGGTGTATATACATACGCTCAAAATGTCTATCAATATCTACGAAAGGCGTATATACTATATGTGCCGAGCAATTTTTCTACAATATAACAATTAATGATTTCCTAACTTATCGTTATACAAAAATATTTGGAGATTTATTTTAACCTGCATTACAACATTTTCTTATTTTACTCTTCGGATTCATTTATTCACAAGTAACTATTTTGCAGATGTAAGCTACGTCCTCATTTCTTTTATACTAATGCTCCACTGCGACGATCATCCAAGTATCGCGCCGCATTTAACCCTTTAGCTACAAGCCTTTGAAATTAAAAGATTCTTAATACTTAAATGAAGGTAGTGTTTCATTAGTATGAGAACAGTATGAGTGCAAATATTTAAATACTCTGTATTGTTACACTATAATTAGCGTATAAGAATGATAATCGAAATGGTGTTGCCTTTAAAAAAAAGTATACGTATACTTTTAACAAATGATTGCCCAATTTTTAAGAGCGTATGTAGGGTAAATGACCCAATCACTGTCACTGTTCCTATAACTGCCACTTGAATTCGTTTATTTAATAGCATAGTAATGTATAAGGAATCGTAAGTAAACAAATTTTTATACGAAATTTGGACTTCGGTTTACGTAACAACACATAGACATTGCATATTCGTTTACACTTAATATTTATAAATAAATATTAGAAGATAGATGTACTGTTGAACTTTAAAACGTGACCAATATAATTATAAAGTATGGAACGTGCCATAATTTAGTAAGGCGATACGTTTATTATATACCTTATATCTGTTACAAATACTGACGTGTCAATATATGTAAAACGTGTTTCTATTTAATTGAAAAGTTTTCAAGTGACAGTACGAAGGACATCGAACTTTGTTGTTCATTTTCAATTACGTAGTAATGAATTTATTATATTGAACAGATAAAAAAAAATGTTCATAAATAAAGAGATCTGTTGAACAATATTATGCTCCAAACTGGAACGATCTTTATGCTAACGACGTTTTAAAATAGTTAAATAAAGTCACGCGCGAACGTTAAAGTGGCAGTAATTGGTACATCTACCCTCGTTACCGGAAAAAGTTCCTGCGCCTTTTTTAATAGAAATGTATTCAAATCGAACCCTTATAAAATTACGCAACACTACAGCAACAATGGTGGTACAATAAGAAAATTCTGTCTATCTTTTTCATTGTTACACGAAGTTACATTCAAAGGAAATTTTTATCACTTAAACCTTGTGTGTAGTATTAATCGTCTGGTTTTTCTATTAATGTTATATTAAAATTGACTTTTTTACTGAATTTCACAAAAGTTATCTTGTTATCTTTCATAGTAGTTATCTTTCTGTAAAACATGAGGACAATAAATGATATATAACTAACAGTAAGGATACAACATTGTTGACAAATAAGATAATTAATAAAGTTTATCCTAACATTAGTACCAATCATTTTACGTATACCCTATACGTCGTTCGTAGCGAAATGTTTAAAGGGTTAACCGTGCATTGGAGTCGTCGCGGCTTAATTAATCATGTCCCAGCGAGCCTGACCTCAACGTCACACTTCCAATTTACACCGGATAATCGATATATCCTGTCTGTGAAGCGGAAAGAATTGGGTCCGAGCTGCACCCATGGCCGAAAACAAGGGCGTGCACACGAATGCACGAGGGGGTTGCTTTAACCATTTGGTGGTTCTGTGTCGGGGAAAATTCGTGGCCGATTTCACGGTGAACCGGATACGCTTCTCTACTGGGAAAATGTTGCAACGTTGATAGAGTATCGATGTCGTCTCGAGACGGGATTAAAGATACGGGATCCCTGCGAACATCTGGGGAAACTTTCCAAGTCTAAAAGACGTTGATCGAACGCTTCAAGTCTCTCAAGACCGTTTAAGACTGACTATGAATTTTTGTGCCATTTTTTTTACACGCGAATACCTAAAGTACCAAGGTTTCTATCGAATGAAAAACACAGGGTGGTAAAAATTGCAGGTGGGAGATGAGCATCCGTTAAAACTTAAGGAAAGTTTTTGACGTCACAGACATTGAACCGCCCGTAAGTATTCGATTACTATATTGCGGATTTTTATGCAAATTCATATTTTTAAACCTTTGCACTCGAAGAGCTTTCTACTGTAGAGAACTGCGGCAAATGAAAGTAGATTTATTAGAAAATTAATAGCTTTGTGAGGTAGCATACGTATATTAACTAATATAACCGTTGCATTTCAATATGTAATGTATTTTGTATTGCACAAAGTTCAATATTGAATTTCAATTATTATAATGTTCCGCTGTTGTATCAGAATCAATTTCACTATTAGGTTCTATTATTCTAATCTTCCAGCTTTTTTAATCGATCATTTGATTACTATGTTTATTAACGTTGACTGTTTCACTGCGTTCAGATACTTCATTTATAATATTATCAACTTTATTTCCAAGCAAACTCGTCTCCATTACTATTGAAAAGGTTATCTATAAATGTATGAAGATTTGTACGTGACTCAATGTTTCGTTTAATTCTTGAAAAATCTCGATTATTTCGCGTGAAATTAAATGACGAGTGAAGTTCGCCTCTCGAGTGCAAAGGGTTGAAATTGAAAATAAAGACAGGGGATACAAATTGCGAATTGTTTCACCATCTAAGTGTTATAATTTTTTTAACACTTTTGCGCACCGTGTGAATTTTAACAAATTTTAAGTCTGAGATCTATCCGTGAAAAGTAACAAATAATTGTCAGTTTTCACCAAAAGAAAACTAAGCGTTACGAGTTTCATGTATGATATGGGGGATGGCGCTTTCTTTAGGGTGTATTTTTATGAAATAACCGCTTGCAAAGTGGAAATAATTACCATTCTTTTCCACGTTTCACATTCAGCGGTAAAAAAAGGTTGTCTTGGAAAATAAACTTTTGAACAAAAAACGGTCCACTTGGTAGAGGCAAGAAGAACAGAATAATAAAATACACGTAGTATAAACGTAATTGCGTTTTACGGTCGCGACGGTTTTAATCTACAAATAATTTGTCATCGAGAAACAGCATGAAAGAATTTTATTCGGTTATCGGATATTTTGTGCGTTTTAGAATGGCTAGAAAACTTGTATACATACTTTATCCATTAACTGTAGAAATTCAAGTCGATGAATATGCGCCACTGGTCGAAAGTGTTTAATCATCTGCCTAATTATACCATTGTGAAAACTTTTATCAAGTTTTTTTTATCGGTTAGAAGTTAGGGTTTCATTATGTATGCTAAAAAATGTATGACGTTAATTCATAACTGTTCATTTTCTTTTGAAACTTCTCGCTTCTTTATTTCTTTTTTATACCAAAAATCGAGTTGTTTAAAAGAAAGAGGAAAATTTTATAAAATAATAAACTAAAGGATAGAAAGTTTAGAAATGAAAAACTAAAAATCGAAGAAGTCTTACATGAACAAAAATGATGTCATTAATTAATGTGATTAACGCAAAGTATTAATTACCCTCTCGATCAAACTAATTTTAATTGCCAGTCGTTATCATTCGGGAATAATAATAAAAAACTCTCTCTTATTAATTACAAATAATCTAATCAACCTTCTAATCCATCAAAGAATTTATGAACATCATCTTCACAGTATAAAAATTAACGAATCTATTTAAGGACGTTTAGCTTACGTTTGCGAATCACGTAAAAATAATCTAGCCTGGCACAAGTTTTAAAAATATCGTCCTCTACGGTATAAGAATCAACTTAACTTCTTGCCCTACAATTGCTTTATTACCTACATATGATAGCATTAATTGGTCACTCAAATTAAATGTCCTGGATATACTAAAATCCTAAATTGTATAAAAATTTGATAAGTAGTACACATTATAGATTATTACCACGTTAAAGTGTGTATAGGAAAAATCTCAGTAATGTATAATTTCAATTAAAACGGAATCGTAAATTTTTCCGGATATTTTTTTCAGTCACTGTACTTATATAAGTATCTGAGATTTGGGAATGTGTATACGTAGACTTTCGTGACTGATAGTGGTTCATCCAACATTTTCTGCATGACAGTGAAGAATTCTCCGACAGATAGTTTATTCAATGAATCAGCTAATTCATTTTCGACTAATTTATCTTTTGGAAACGTCTTGGGGTCGCTACCGTGACCTTAATCGACGCGAATGAGCGAACCTTGGTTCGATTTACATCTGCGCGACCCGAGAATTATTTGCGAGCAATGTTCGCATCAATGTTTCACGGTGGAAGCTTTCCAGAAAAATATCTCCGATCGTTACCGGGGCGAAAACTTCACTGTTTTTTCTGTTGGAACCGATAAAGGGAGGGAAAAACGCTGGAAGGGACGGCGGATAAGCGTTTTTATGTGAGCCCGAAGCCGTCGTCGATCCACGGTAGTACTTAAATTTGGCCTTTCGATAGCAAGATTTTTTTCCACTAACACAATTTAAAAAATAAAAAACAAAGATTTCTAACATTAGTTTCTTGGGAAATTTCTACCTGCTGGAAACAATTATTGTTGCGTATTTTCGTAGGTGATTACGAATGGAAGAGAAAATAAATTCTAACGTAGATAACGATAGATTGTAAAGGATTATGCAAATTGACATTTTTAGAGAAAAATGTGGAATGGTGAGATTTAAATAGAAGTTTATTTGTTATTTTTCTGGGAAATTTCTGCTCGCTGGAAACGCGATCATGGTTCAAATATTTTTATACGTGATTATGAACGAAAGAGAAAATAAATTCTAAGGTAAATATTAGCAGATTGTAAAGGATTATGCAAATTTACATTTTTATAGAAAAGAAGTGGAATGGTGAGATTTAAATAGAAATTTGTATCGTGATTTTTCTGGAAATTTCTGCTCGATGGAAACGATCATGATTCAAGTACATGTGTTACAGAAAATAAGTGGAATGATGAGATTTAAATAGAAATTTGCTTTACGTCTATGATATATTTCAACTGACTATTACTTACGTTTATTCTAAATATTTTCTAATTAATTTGTAACAGTTAATTTCTGATATATTTAGAATATTTTTAACATATATATTCTACGATATTATGATACAAATTTGCAGCATAGTTTTTGTGATTTTTATCTTTCCTTCTTTAGAACTCATCGGTATCTTTCTGCAATGATGTTGATTTAACTTTCCCTTTTTAATTTCAAAATTGACTAATAAATAAATAGACAACTGTCTAAATGTTTCGATACAAAATTTGATTTGTTAAACTTCATTCTTTAATATTTGCTGTTTAAACTTAAATGTTTCCTAAATACGAGTCGTGAATTTTTCACAACGAAAATTTCCAGTAGTAGATAAAACACATTTATTACGAAAATTCGTAATTCTTTTTAAAATAATTTCTAAACGATCAAGAAAGGGCACACTGAAAGGAACGTATAAGCGTTTCACAGAATTATACTGTACAACGTTGCTATTTAGTGTGCATTAAACACGAAAAATTTTTAGCGAAATGGTTGAAAAACAGCCCTCATGCAATTGGAATATCGAAACCGCTAGTTTCCGCGCAAACGGCGACCGTCAAAGCAAAGCAACATCGAAAGCAAACGTTCGCAAAACAAATTGCCATCCTTTACCTCAAAAAATTTGCAGAGTTCAATCGGATTCGCGAGCATCTATGCGTTAAAAGAAATTTGCCAAAGATGTGGGAAACATGGATTATTCGATGACCGGAAGTTCGATTGAGAAAATCGCGGACAAATTAACTTTTCTCGGAATTTTCAAACTTTCATATAAAACTTCAGCAATTTGTGTTGTTGCAAAAATATTTGGAATATCAAAAGTTTAAGATCGCACTTTCGAAAAGAAAGAAACTCTGATCATTGAAGTACAATTTTACGAATAAAATTGCAAAACTAAAGAACATATAAGTAATGCAGTAAATGATTATAAAAATTCGCTAGATTGTAATTAGAAATCGTAAAACTCGTTTGGATTAGTATAAATCGGTAAAACTGAGATTCTTCGAATTTGAACATAAAAATACATTAATTCATATTCTTCTCTTCTAAGAATGTTTAGAATATCGCGACTTTGAGATTACAGTAATAAATGTGCACATTATTGGTATTTTTAGTTGAAGTATAGTTTTACGAATGAAATTGCAGGAATAAAAAAAAAATATTAGGTGTACAAATTAATTTTGAGCCTTTGGAATTTCATAAGATTTAATATGCATTTAATTTTCATCATTTGCACATTTACGAAGCAAATTCGTCGCTTGAAAAGTAGAAACGTAGCGATTTCGGATTCCTCAAGATGCCAAGGGTTCAAAGGTAAAGAATTTGAATTAATTTGTACACCTAATATAATAAAATATTTTAATGGAAAGCTAAAAATGGTAATTATAAAAATCGCTGGACTATAGTTGAGCCGATTAAAGATTAAACTGAATAACTCCATAAAGCGAATAATTTTGGAAAGTTGAACATAATCACCGAACGCTAATGAATTTAACTTGGCCAATGAAATCGAAAAATTGGAAAGCAGAAAAGTTGGAATTCACCAGTTTGTCCTGCGAAAGGCGCAACCAAATTTCACAGTTGCGAAACCTTTTGGATCAGCGCTGCTGATTATTAAATAGCAGAAGATTTAGTACGGTTTCAGTAGAATTTTCAAAATCTTTTTTATCGGGAGACTAAAACCTTATAAGAAACTATAGTCGCAGAGCGCGAAGCGCGGCACGAATTCAAAAACCACGACACGACACTTCACTTTTCTGCTCTTGCAGATTAATAATTACCCACATTTTACCAAAATATAAATCCCACAAATTATCAAACGAATCTACTACGAATTTACCAATTTCTAACAATTCATAACGGAAATAGATTCCTTCAAACACCTGCCACGAAAATTTAAGACAGTCGAAGGAACACATCTAAATATCACTAGAAATTTTACAAAACACCATAAATATACAAACTTACAAATTTATTCTAAAAAATTTCAAAAACATTTAACAACGAAACAAGCAAGTATTCGCATAGCAATCAACAACTTTCTTCGTAAGAAACCCGATTTTAAATTCCCACACAAAAAACACCAAGAAAAACATCAAGATACCTACATCTACTGTCGAACGTATACATAAAACATTACACCTTACAATTAATAATCGAACTCACGGGGTGGTAATTAGAGAAAAGAAGGAAAAGTCGCGCGCAATCGAACCAATAGCCGGAGCGCGCGAGGATCGGAGCGACTTGGACAGTTCGGGGAAACTGTCGGCACTGTGACGCTTGTCGAGGGGTTTTCTACCCCCTAGTGCCGCCACCTGAAGCCGCAGGGGGTCCTTCGGGGTGCGGATTGGTGTGTGAGTCGCGTATACGTGCTGCATGCACACGATCGCAGGAACCCGCCAGGAGACTTTGCCGTTTCCATGACGATCGGCGCGCGCGTGTTTGTCCGTCCGCGCGCCGGTGCATGCGCGTGCCCTCCAGCGCGAACACTGGCAACAGGTTTTCGGCCCTTGGAAACCAACCCTGGAACCAACATAGAGCTCCGGGCATTCCCGGATCCGGACGATCGAGATCGATCCCGCTAACGCCGCGGGACCTTCTCCGGCATCCGAAATCCCCGGACAGGAAAACTCGTGTTACACGCGGATTTTCGACAGTGGCTTGGCGAAGTGTCTGAAAGGGTTAGAGCTTTGGATAGAGAGAAATAGTCGAGTGGTTGGTTTAATTGTAACGCGAGCAGGGTTTGTTGTTTACCAACGTTTATAGGTACAGTGGGATCTAGTTATTATGATCATTTTGAGGCTTGGTAATTTTATTTGCAAGTTGCGAAGCTTTTTTTGCAAAATTTTCGAGGTACGGTATATTTATGCATGATCGTAAGTCGGAGTGTGAAATCATGAAATTTACGTCGTTGAGTAAGGTTTACATAGTTACATCTCTGATTGAAGGTGTAATTATGTAAGTTCAATCGATGCGTTTGGATATACGGATTTTTTGGAAAATAACTGATACATTGGAATTCGCTTATTGTGATCAATTTGAGTGTTCCAATTTTTGATAAGAATAATCGGGTGATAATATTACGCGGAGGATAAAAAATGTAGACTATTAAACTCATTTTATTGCAAACAGAGTTATGATTAGACTGTGGATCTTTATGCACTTATGGCAAATTTAAATATGTAAAAAAGAACAGATTTCATATGATAGATAAAAAGATACAAAATATATAAAGTAAAGTATAGTGTACAATATTTAGAGGAATTCAAGCAAATATCTATTAAAGTCCATCCTTTCAATTTTACTTAAGGAGATACGAATTTGTATAAACATCCGCAGTCTAGTTATCAAATTTGTACATAGTTTAATGGATGTACTATCATTTTTAGGAACATCAAATTCAATAGAAACAATAAAACAAAACAAAAACTATAAACTTGATTGCATATCGTTTTTGAATCCATGAAAAGGGGACCTTTAGATGATGTATTAAGGAAAGAGATAGAAACGAAATTTGGATAGCTATAACCCGTTCAATTTACCAGCGTTTCCCGATTTATATGCTCCCCACTGTAAGTCACATATTTTTACTTTTGAGATATCACCGCTTAAAGTTTTGAATACAGTTGCTAGATATTGGACTTCGATTGGATTTCATTCATTTTTCGAGCATATCAATTTTATTTTCGCGCATTTTATTCTGATATACGCGAAGATTCTACGTTCTGTACCTCGATTAACGCGTAAATCTCGTCTTGAAAATGTGACTTACTCCGTATTGCCTGATAGCCACAGATTTATGAGGGTTAGATGTTGGATCCAGAGAGAGAATTTTACACCCCAAAGGTAGACTGACTTAAGTCCTCTATTGTAATCTTATAGTTCAATGAAAACATAAACTGAATCAGCATTCTATTTGAAATATTGCACTATCGGGAAAACAACGTCGCTTCTGAATGAATTTGAAAGCAAAACCATTTATTATGACGTCAACGTCTTTGGAGATTTTTAATATTACTTTCATATAAACCTGAATAACTGAACAATCGTCGATCGGCAAATGCCGAAATGCAAATGAAAGTTTTTATCGCCAACTCAACAGTTGACACAGTTAAATCTCTCTTTTGTTACTTTAATGAAACAAAGAAGGAATATTCGATTAACGTTGTCTGTTTCGATGTATTCAAGTACTAAATTTATAACATTATCAACTTTGTTGATAATAATAGTATTAGAAAAGTTATCGTGTTTTGTAGAAGCTTTACCAAATAGTTACTTTTTCAATTGAAGGTTTGAGAACTTCTAAAACCTATGAAGATTTGTATCGGACTCAACGTTTCATTTAATTCTCGAAAAATATCGATTATTTCGCGTGAAACTAAATAGCGAGTGACAGTCGCCTGCCGAGTGCAAACAGTTAAAACCGAAAATGAAGACAGGGAACACAAATAGGGGATTATTTCACCCTGTAAGTATTATCATTCCTTTTAACCCTTTGCACTCGTATTTATATTTGACAAAAGAGGACAAAAGAGGAAAAATCTTTTACCTTTTATTTACTTATTTTATTTTATATATACACATACACATTTAAGCAAAAACTTAAAGAAATCATTGCAACAAGGGTCCCTAGAATGAAATACTAATGTAAATATATGTATGTATAATAATAAAATATAGGATGGCGACTACATACATATTTGGCGACATACGAGTGCAACGGTAAAACGTATAATGTCGCCTGTACGGCGACATAAGAGTGGAAAGGGTTAATACTTTCGTGCATTATTTGAATTTCAACAAATATTAACGGTGTGATCTATCTGCGAAAAGCAAGAAATATACATATACATATATAAAGTGTCCTATACTTTTGAACGGGAGTGTAAATCCGCCTCTGTCCATAATAACGTATGCAAACGAATAAGAGAAGTTTCCTCTCATAATCAGGGAACAAGCAGTGAGACGGGCCCTCGCCTCGTGTCTGCCGACAATAAAGGAGGTCGAAAGGCTGGAGATCGGCCTTCGTGTCGTGAGAAGTCGCGTTTGCCTCTCGATAGGCGACGCCTTCTCCAAGAAGCCGATTCCTGGCTGGCCTTGTGACTTATCACGGCTGGATCGAGAGACTTCGACATCGTTATCGGACCACTTCACGAGTTCATCTGCGTTGTGTCGCCCCATTGGTCGCGAAGAACAGCGTTACGTAAGAATAGTGCGATGGAAGAACCTTTACGGTCGATAAGCTATGAATCATTCTTGTCGGATTTTGCATACGTGTGAATACGATTCCGAACGAAGAGGCTTTGGTCGGTATACCTCGGTGGAATGAGAATTCACAGTTGTCATATTGTACGATATCTTTGAACACATTCTAGCTTTTGAATTTGTAATGAATAGTAAAATATTGTAGAGATGCCTTCGTTTATCGTGGCGTTTGGGTTTGTGGATACTAGAAAGGAATAGGATAGCAAAGAATCTGACCACTATATTGCGGAAGTTCATGTAAATTTTCATACACACGTATGTAGGTATTTTAGAGGTATTTCCAACTAAAGAAGGAGATTTATGGAAAACATAGAGATTCATTTCACCCCCTAAATATTGTAGCCGTTTCTTCGTTTTGAGTACTATCCTTGGCAAAAAGTTTTCGGTCAAACGTGAGAACGTGAAACTAACTAACGATAACCCATTAAACTATGTACACATGTGATAATTAGACTGCGGATATTTATACAAATTCGTATCTCCTTAAGGAAAATTGAAAGGGTGGACTTTAATAGAGATTTATTTGGTCCTCTAAATGTTGTACGTTGTACTTTACTTTAAATACTTTGTATACTTTTATGTATCATATGGGATCTGTTTTTTTTTGCAAATTTATTCTTATCAAAAATTGCAAATTTTAAAGTGGTCATATGGATAAGCGGATTCCATTGTATTAGAATCTTTTCCAATGAATTCGAATGTCCGAATGCATCGATTGAACTTACATAAGTACATCTTTAAGCAAGGATGTAACTGTGTAAACCTTATTCAACAATGCAAATTGCATGGTTTCACACTACGACTTACAGTCATGCATAAAATGATGTGCCTTAAGAATCTTGCAAAAAGCTTCGCAACTTCCAAGTAAAATTACCAACAGAAAATTGCAGAGACGTAGGATACAACTTTGCGGGTATACACGTATTTATGGAGAAGAATATTGGTAAATTGATAAAATATGCAATTCAGGGTTTGGGACCACCTTCGATTTCTGCATTCTGCGGTTGGACGCGAAATGGAGCGTGAAACGTCCGACTGTTCGTCAACTTTAGACGGTACAAGGTTAGCTGTTAACAGGTGTCGTAAAATTAAAACGGTTTTTATTGCAACTCGACGCACGTCGCTCTTCGAAGCTGTTTTTATGGGACGTATGCTTTAAAGTTTCGAAAAGATCTCAGAGGCGTTTAAAAAGATTAAAGCTTGACAATACTGAAATGTCACTAAAGTATTATTTTAACACTAGATTTACAGACTTGGATCGTATAATTTATCGGATTTCCTGAAAAATAACTTTATTATATATGTACAAATATTTGAAGTTAAAAAATTAGGGAGGAGCGGAATGAATTACGATATGTATTCGCATTATTGTACCAGTCGAAGTTAACATAAATTGCTTAGAATTAATATTTATGATTTCTTTAACTTTAAACGTAAAATTTAAAATCAGTGAAATTGACGGGTTCCATAAATCTAGTGTTAAGAACTTGTACATAAATGAAAACAAATTAATTCTTTAACATTGAAATGACTAATGTACTAATTAAAGTATATTTTAATGAAAAATGGAAAATTCAACTCTGAAAAGAATATAAAAGCAAGAGTAATTATTCTCCGAAAAGAGAATTATATTCGTAATGAGATTTAATCTTTATTTCTTTAATTTCGTTCACAATCTTTATTTTTACTTTGATCTTTATTAATCATATGATTTAAAATTGAAAAATACCAAATTCAATATAAGTTTAAATTTCTGATTAAAATTTATTTACAAAAACTTTTCACGTTCAATTAGAAAACTTTAACAGCTGTCTACATGCAAACGAAGTAATTTTAATGTTCCATCGTAGCAGGAAGAAACGGATGTAAAACAAAACGCAAAAATGCATTTAATATGAACTCGCTAACAAAGACACTTTGGCAACAAAGAACCCGCAAAAGAGACCAGAAGTTGAAAATTGAATTTCCATCGAGCAATTTCACAAAGGGTACGCTCAGCTGTTGGTGCAATTGGTGTTGCAATTATTCACAAGGCATTCCGCATGAGGAACCGGAAGAAAGAACCCGCCCGCGAAGTTTTAAATAAGAAACGACACGAAACGTGAAAGCTGCTTCGTGTATTTCCATAAAAATGAAATACGCTCGACGCTGGCCTTTTTCACTCATTGTCTCACAAAGAATCGATTCATTTTTGCGTCACAAAAGTACAGTACGCGACGAATGCAAATTTTGTAGTGAATAAAATTTCAATTTTATCTTTTACACTTTGAATTATATTAGCGGATTGAACGTACTGCATGTTTGGTCAAATTGAAAGGCGACCTTTTTTATTTAAAGTAAATTACGTGCCTTGAGGTTCCTTGAAATGAAAGGAAACTCGTAATATGATGAAATCATTATATTTAAAGTAACATGCTCTTTTTGTAGTATTTCCATAATAGGTAATTCAAAAAGTTAATATTTAAAATGAATATTGTTATATACAGTACTGCTCATAATTATTCGAACAATTGAAATTTCATAATTCATTGTATAGTTTTATTATAAAATGTCTGTAAATTTTCTACGTTAAAAGTAGTACCGGTTACTATCTTTTAGAACAATTGACTCTGTTTTTACATATACTTGATTGTAATTGTGCGCATTTTACAATTAAATCTAAATTATTAAAGCAACGTGCATCGAATTTTCGAATTTTGAAATGGTTTATGGCAACCGCGCGAATTTTTCCTTGAACTTAATGAAATTACGTAAAAACGCAGCATAAAATTAAAACCTATTAAATGATGCAAATAATTCTAATGCGTTACTTGTAGAAGTGTAACATTTAATAATCTTGATTTTATTCTAAAATTTTAATTATCCGAACGTTCCATTATTTAGACTGCTATATTTTGATAAAATTTTATTCTGATTCTATGCGTTGAATTATTTTTACATTTGTTCTACAATCTTCAGTGATTATTTATAAAATCGAGAACCGTCAAATGATTAGTTCCAATCATGGTAATCCAATATGCAATAATTCCAAATTGAATATACCCATTGTTGATCAAATTTTGATCTTCCGAATGTTTCATTATGTAAACACCAATAATTATCCGAACAAAATGATTTCTGTTCCATATAAGCCAAAATATCATTAGTTCAATACTCCGAATCCATTGTTATATTACGATCAAAGGACAACAGGATTATAATTTCATATATTGATTTAATAATGTACGTATAATTCAATTGAATTAAAGAATAAGTAGTTCGAAAAATATTATGTTATTGAAAGAAACATGTCGGCCTCTAGCAACGTTAAAATCGTTTAAGTTATATATAAAAATGGCATTAAAAAGTTTGCAAAACCTTCAGCTTCAATTATATTACAAGAAGAATATATATATTATACAATACTAAATAAAATAATGATTAGACAAACGGATTTTTATGCAGATACGTATTTTTAAAAACACGACCAACAGAACGGTATTGTTAATATATGACAGTAATAAGGACATTGGACTTTGTTGTACATTTTCAAATACGTAATAATGAGTTTATTATATTGAACATATAAAAAAAATGTTCATGAATAAAAGAGCGGTTGAGCAATATTATGCTCAAAACTGGAACGATCTCTATGTTAACGATGTTCTAAAATAGTTAAATAAAGTTACGCCTATTGTAACCTTAAAGTGGCATTACGTGGTACATCTATCCTATATTAAGGAAATAAGGGATAAATTACAAACAAGGAAATCGATAGAACGACAAGAACGGATGGAAGAAAAACCCAGTTGGTTCCGTCCGACAAGCAAATTGACGAATTGCCTGGAGCCCTCCATGAAAATCGTTTTATCGAGCTTCGCCATTCGATGAAGAAAAAGAAGTCGTCTGTTTTTCTCCACGCGACGCGTTCGCGATTTATAGGGTCTTCGGAGTCTTGCTTATCTCGATGAGAGAGAAAAAAAAGTCGTGAATTTTCAGTGATACGAAGAAATTCAGCTGCTTCTTCATCATCCCTGGAGAATTTGCATTCCGATGTTTCCGAACGGGGTAGCGACGGTCGATTTCGCGTGTCAAAGAACACGAGTGAGAAACCTCGAATCGTGGAAGCTACAGAAATCCTGGAAAAATGACGTGCAATTTAGCTTATCCAAGTTTGCTGGCGATCAGACCTAGTTGCATTTCTCAGAGAGGACAAAATGTCGCGGATTCTTGCAAAGTAAGCCGGAAATCGATGGCTGGAAACGACATGCGTCGAGGATTTTAAATGGCACGCGAAACCGAGCGTGTAAGCTTGATACCGTAAATCTTTCCTACATAAAATATCGTTCTTTAAGATTGCAATTCGATGCAATTTTGATTTCAAGCATTATCGATTCAATACACGCGGATGGATAGTCGTTTTCCTGTTTTAAGTGCTACAGATTTATAAATCTACCGTGAGCCATAAATCATACAAAATGTGCGTTATTACTTCTTTGCATTAATTCATCACATGAATTTCTTTGTGTAGGCGTTATTTATGTAAACATTCACGTTTGGTTTATCTTCATCTAAGCTGTTGGTATATTCCTACATTGTATCGTAGTGCAGTGGAATCCGGTTATTATAATCACGGTTAATATTATCAATCGACTATCGTTAACATAATCGGACAGTCCCAAAATACTCTATATAAAATTGTTTAAAAATAATCCGCCTATTATAATCAAACTTCGGTTATTGATATCGTGTGTGATAATTATATTCGGAGACACACGATATGAATTCTTAACAAATTCCTACTAAATGAACCTTTTTTTTTTAAACTTGCTTTTAACCAACGCATATATTTTATCTTTTATATGAGTACATTGCGAGACTTATTAAAATATACGTAAATAGAATACAGGAGAAGCTAGAGAAACAAGCTTATGACAATTTGAATGTTCTTAAAAAAGATAGTATATCCATTAAACTATACCCAAATGTGATAAAAGGGTAATTTTATTTTGAAATAACATGACACAGAATATCGTAGCTTTTCACTTTTTCAAATAACGCATAGCAATCCATGAGAACTAGTATTAAATCGCATACGCTATAGAGCACAAAATCCATTGTAAAAATGGAAAAATTCCAGAGATTCTCAGGTGTCGCGGTTTTTCAAAATTTCAAGCGAGATACGCGCCCGAACCACTGTGAAATAATTCACGACTCGTTTTACATACCGCGAACATTGTCGCGCCGAGTTTTATTAACGCGTCCCGTGACTTTAAACGCCGTGTGCAATTAATACGTCGTGCATAAATTTGCAAGCCCTCCCACGAAACTTTTTGTCGTCTTTTATGGTCGAAAGCTTGCAGCTCGAGTGTATTTTTACGGATTGAAGCACACGCGTGGACTGCATTAAATTGTAAATTTGCCAGGAACGTAATTTTGGGGAAAAACGCACAAGAAGAGATTAGTCATTTAATAATCGTAACGAAGCTTTTGTTGTGTTTACTACAAAATGTAGAACGCTTGCATAAGATGTTAATTTACAAGTAGAAGTGATTTTTATATTGGATAATGAATATATAAGCGCGGAAAATAAGACATAAGTAAAATGCATATTAAATGGGTGCAAAAATGTTGATAGTTTTCCTTTCCATTACGTTTAAATTATTTAGTAAATCAGTTTTGATACACGAAAAGTTGCAGCAAAATTATAGAATTCGTCTGCAAATATTCCACTCTATTAATAAATAAGTAAGTGATACATAGAAGACAAATAAAGATACTTAAAGTAATTGAAGTATTCTTACTATTTAACACTAGAACTACCAATAATTAGAACATACTTATTTATACCGAAAAAACTGGAATTATAAATACCCGATGAAATATATAACGCAATAGAAATAAATTTCTATTAATTCTCTTAACAGAAGATCACAGCGAATTTGCAAAAATATATCTGTGTAAGTTTATAGTATTTTTATAAGAAAATACGAATCGGTTACGTTGACTACTTTAATAGTGCTAGTATTAAAATTGAAAAAGCTTTTGCACTCACTTAACAATTATACACATATTCCGTGTAAAGTAAAAATATTCTATTCTTAATGACTTCGAATAAAACAAAATAGTAGATTTAACTAGATTTCGATTACAATTTTGATATGATTTAACCGAAATTTCACTTGCGAAGAGTATGAAATAAATGAGAGAAGTATAAGAAAGGAAAAGTTTCGTTTTACCTCCTCGAGGCATTGAAATCTCTTTCTCTGTAATATTTTGGAATCCGCGTTGGAATTCCACCTTCTCCAACTATTAATAAAGGGAACTGAAATCTTGCGTTCAAATTTCCCTTACAATAACAAAGAAACAATAACAATAACAAAGGAAGGATAAGCTTTCGAGTTAATCGAAAGTGATAGAACTTGAGAAAGTTAAGCGTTTTAAGAGGAACAACGCACCGCGGCGGTATACTACAGATTTTTTGCTGGATATATTTGTTTGAAAGTAGTTCATGGCGACAAACACGGGGAAATGGTTCCATTTAATAAAAAATGTTTGACTGAAGATGAAGTAATGTAAAGTAGGAGACAAGAACAGACTGAAACTTTCATTGATGCAACTTTTATTATTAAAACTTTCCTTCCAGCAGACGACTTCACGCAAGGTAAATATACGACTATACATAGACATAAACACAATTAATGAGAAGATCAATTGTAAGCTACCGATAAAGGGAAGAGTGTCAGAACGTCAATGATATGAAATATCGATATACGATATTTGAGGCAAAATGTAACTATGATTCTAAAATCTATGATTCTAAAATAGAGTGAAAACAAATATAACACCTTTTTCCTTTTCTGATTTTTATTTATAATTACAGCAGGCTACTATAGAATCTATTTAAGTATTTCTATAGTAGTTCTATATATAGTGTACTACTTGTAGCAGCTTTGTTAAATCAAAGTGTAACATGTGTCACTAGCCATTTTCTTTCCATGCGTTTCTATTAAAAGTACCGGAAGATAATGTCGTTTACCTTAAGGCCAATTTAGACTTTACACTTTGGATTTGCATCACGTTTTATCACGATTCATTCACAGTGAACATTTCGGAAAGTGTAAACATTGTTTTCTCCACTTCATTCAAAGTGAACATCCAAAACGAACAGTGAACGAAGTAGAAGCTCGTAATTTACTTTTAGCGAATTGCAAATGTATATTTTTGCAAGCATTACTAAAGAAATTGGACATGAATAGAGATCTTATTGACTCCATAAATACTATAACTAAACTGCAAATTCATATTTTACAACTAACTATCCACATCTATAAAATAAAATTAATCGAACGAAATAAACATGGCCCACTTTTGAATTTAATGGCTTCTCAATTCTTCTATTCATTTCTGCATGATCCCCAAAATTCGGGACCCTTGCGGGTCCATAAGAACCTCGTTCAGAGACCCGTTAGAGTGAATGTTTAAACATAGAAGAACGACGGTACGTTTCGCAGCTTCTAAATATTGAACGAGACGCAGTCGATACCTCGATTTGATCCGATGGCTGACTGCGTCTATTATTCAGCCGCGTCTGCACGAAACAGTCTCCGAATAATACAAGGAGTGTGCGAAATTGACCACACGGTGCGGTGGTTTCAGCTTTTTCGAAGCGGAAGCAGGATTAGGAACGGAACGACGGAGTAAACTGTCAGAATTATACTTGAGCTGCTTCATTCCGTTACAACAGTTGCGGTTTGTCTAAAGTATTCCTCGTGACGTTTAAATTTATTCATTTGTTGCATCTGAATTAAATTAATTTAGTAAATGATATTAACACTATTTTTATCAAGGCAGTCAAATGACCCGTTTTAAAATTTCAATTTTTGTTATTTTGTTTGTTAAATGAAAAAGACGAAAAACGATAGAAATCTTTTTTTATTATTTTCAACATTTATTTTCACAGTTATCTGCGTCTAAATGCAAAGGGGTCATTTGATCCCGTTTGGTAAAAATAGATACAATTTACAGAAGGGCGATAAAAATAGTGTTAACTAATATTTTGATTATTATTTTTAAATTATAGATATTACATATAAACTAACCCTTTGAATACCATGGACGCGTATATGCGTTAGCGAATGTTTCTATTTTATAAACACGACACGAATAAGAATTATCAATGTTTGAAGTAAACGCATGCTTGGGAGAAGTATAAAAAGGTATTCTATTTACTGCTGTATGAATTGATAAATATACTAGTAACTTTAATCGTCACTTTACGTGAAAGTACTACTTTTAAATTAGAAGAGCTCCACACTGAAAGGGGTTAATTAAATAATATTTCCCAAAGCGATATAAAAATGATGATCAATGATATAATTGGTACAACAAAATAGCGGCAATTAAAGCAAGATTGAGATTTCATGACTGGCACGATTCACGGCACCGTGATTCCTACTTTTAATTCTGAAATCCTTCGTTTGATAGAATCAAATAACTTTAATTAGATTCGTTAATTAAAAATAACCGGAGATATCGCGTTGTTCGAATAAATGGAAGCGATAAAAGTTTGATGAAGATTAGGATGAAGTTAAGTGAGATTTATTATGGTTTCATCGGTCTGCTTTGAATTAGCGTGTAAAGTGTTGAGATCTAGGGGAACCGGCGATACTGAAATTGAAGTTTACCATGCATATTCAAGGTCTAAACATGCCACGTTTAATCTCGTTTGGGAATATTCTAATCTAGCGGCGGGAAATTTGGATCAAAGACAGTATCTTACAACCTTCTATAGGAACGATGACCTACTTAGTGGAACAATAATATATGTATATACTTGTGAATTTGCGAATTATAACACAAAGAGAAATTTTCTGATACGATTTTCGTACGTTCAAATTGCAACCAGGATTTCAGCCATACAAAAACACAATTAAAGCTACGACCTCTTGAGCGGCAGCGTAATAAATGCCGTTGCATTTGATATACAAAGAGCAGCGTCTTATAACTTGCTCTTTGCGTGTCAAATAATTAACGGCTACGTATTCTGTCCAAAAGTTTTGCTGCATTTCAGTTTAAACACCTCTCGATCATCTATACGAAATCATATCTTATTCTGATTTGAAATGCACAGTCGTTGATTGATCTCGTTAATGGTAACAGAATATATGTGTGGGTTGATTTCTTCTTTAATTCTTTGTTCAGCTTTTGATTAACAAAAGAATTCGTGAAAGAACTGATATAGATCGAAATTAAAAAGTAATTTCAAACGTTTAGCCGATATCATGCATTCGCGCCAGCAAGAGCAGTAGAAGATAATAAAGATTAATAATTATTATTAGGTTGTTCGGAAATAAATTGCGCATTTATATACCACGAGCATATAATTCACACTTATCATGCGTTATATCATTTTAAAGCATATATGCCGTATTGTTATTTAGTGGTTACGCTTTTGCTTGCTGCAATTCATTTATTAGTAGCTTCATTTAAAGTCGTACATAGTAGCAATGCAAAAGTAGCTGAAACTGTTCGAAGTATTAATTATGCATTTAATAAAGATATAATCTGTAAAAGTAACGTGCAACGCCAATTTTATAACTCTAATGAAAGTCTTGAAGGAACTTCTGCCATTAATAATGACAGAATCAAAAGATTTATTAAAAATGGCTCGGCTACAACAGTTTCAGAACTTGCACATGAATTAGGTGTAAGTGGAACAGTTTCAAGAAATTTCATTCAAGAGAAATTGGAGAACTAAAGATGCTGTAAACATCGCTATTCATTTCCGGACAATCTAATATATTATTATTCCCTTTCAACCTCAACTATAATATTTCCTTCGGTTAATATTAATTACAAGCGAAATTAGTATCGATAAAATATTCATTTAAATTCAAATGATAATGTTACGAAAACGATGTGTAAACCGCGCAAGGTACACAAATAAACGGAATTGTCGCGTCTGAAAATGAATAACAGAGTAAAGGTGGAAATTGTTGGCGAGGCTAATAACAGGTTAAAGGAGACAAGAATTATTCTGGATCATGCAGAGCCAATATTATCCAGCGCGCCGTATTCAAATTACGTTTTCTCTTTGTCACCGGTTGTTTGACTGGGCGTTTGCTATTCGACGCACTGGCAACGTCAAAGGAGCAACAATTTCAGTGCGATATTAATTGCCGTCTGCGCGACAGAATTCCAAATTTGCCAGTCGTTTCGTTTGTTCTGTGCTTTCACATCGCAAATTGCTTCGCATTCTAGTTTATCGTTGCAAGTGTTATTTACTGATGTACATATGCAGGTATCTCATGAAAACCGAAATTATGACGAGTCGAAGTTTAAACTAACAGTAAAAGGGGAATATTTCAATTCAGGATTTAACCGTTTGGCTCTCAGGGATCGTTGAAAAAGTCTTGTCGAAAAATGCCAAGCGACGCGATAGCGCTTCTCTTAAAATTGAAAATATGTTTAGTTCATTGAATGAATCTAATTATAAATTAGTTTATCTCTCTATGGTTTATACGTAAAAAAAAATTGACGATGCGAAGAACGAGTACATATAAGCAAAACTGAGCGCGTGGATTTCGACAGAATTCAAACGCATCGTAGAACGTGGTGGCACATTTCGACGTGAAATCTGAAATGACGAAATCACTCCGCAGAAACATGAAATGTTTAATCTAAACTCAGATTCGGACTCTATTGAGGCAGATTTCTTCTCTTGCTGTCGTGTATACGAATTATATCCATAAAGAGGGAGGACAGAGTGGCTAAAGGCTGCTATCGGGCGTCCCACTGCGAGCGAACCCTGGAGGCCGGAGTTTATTAGCTCAACCCCCATCTAGTGGTAGCTACAACCCTCCAATAGGCACGAAACAGTACACGAAAAACATTTAACCCGCTCGCAATCGCGACTGTGTCACTTAAACTGGCCCAATTCGTAATAAGTGGAGAAACGTAACAAATTTTATTAAGTCACTCAGTCGAGATGTAAGCCGTTACTGTGTTCGCCTCGAATATCTCATTGCTTTGCCGTTTAGCGATATCTATTAATTACAAAATACAGTAAAACGAAATAAACACGTATGAACGTTAAAAGAAATATTTTATCGCATTATCGATAAACAATCGCGTAAAACGGAAAACATATTGGTGTACTTAAAGAGAATCAGCGTGTGAAAAATAAATAAAGAAGAAGAATCTTGCTTGAAATGATCACATTTCAAGTGTGAACAATTATAATCTTACATTATTTGCCAATTTAACTTTTAATGTTTTAATACGTCATCAGCGGAAATTAATTAATTTGGTTTTGATATACCGGTACGTAATTGGCGAAAATGGACCAGTACCAATTTTTCACTGCTATAGTCCATTTAACGAGACGAGGCAGTAAATATGAACGAAAAATTCGGATCCCATTGAAATCATCGACACAGATTTGCCCGACAATATTTCATCGACTCCAGATTTGCCCGACAATTCATTTCTTTTCTATTTTTTCGTAGCAGAGAAAAATGCAAAATTAAAAAACGGACAATCATCAATTCTATGAACAATCGGCACAAGGGAAAATGAAAACTGTGAATGGAGAAAAGTTATTACAAAAGAATATTTATGGTTATATTTTCAAACTACTCTTGAGTATGCTTCGTAATTTGTTTCATTCCTAAGAAATATGTATATTCTTTAAAACGGAGTGTCACTTTACGTATTGTTTCCGCAAAATAATCATTTCGTCACTTACAATTAGACCACTTTACCGCTCAGCCCCTCAATTCTATAGTATCATAAGTATTTTGTTAAAAAAGCATTGAATTACATTGAATAAAAATGAAAGTTGTCAAAGCATTTCTTTGTTTTATAATCAAAAAATTCCAAGCTGAAACTGTTAACCTTTCTTCGCATTTTGAAGGCACGCACGTATAAAAAGGATCGTCACCACAATTCCAAAGAATTGCTTTATATATTATACTACAGAGTATTACTACAGAGAGACCAGTATTAATAGTAGAACAGTTGTCATCAGCTTTAACCCTTTGCGGACGACGAATAGTAAAACTTAAAAAGAGTATTTTGACTTTGAATTCCAAGCCTTTAAATTTCTAAGCTTTCGAATTCCGGGATAACGAATTCTCGAAACATTGAAGCGTTTATCGACGATATTAATTTAAACTTTCCGCTTTAACAGTGAACGTACGTCCACGAAACCAGAAAAGTGGCGATTATTTGCAGACACTCGTCCGCAAAGGGTTAATACTATACGTTAAATTCTTGTCTCTAAAATCCCTAGAAGCGAAACGGTGAAAAAGTGGACAACATCATCGATGCTGTTTGTTCATTTTACACGAGTTTCAAAGTCCTCGCTATGCCACGATTCTCCTTCCACCCCGAGGCGCCTCGGTTTCCCCAATGAAACTCGCAAAGGCACGATAGAGAGAAAACACGCAGGGAGACGGGTTCTCTTGAACGGCGGATCGCGAAGAGTGTGCACGTTGCCCTGCCATTATGAACAGAGAGAGGCCAGGGTGTGAGAAAGACGAACGGATGGCGAGGAAAGAGGAAGAGCTTATTTGCAGTACGCGAGCGGTCAGATGACTACAGTTCAGAGCCACCCTCGACCCTGTCGACAGATGTTGGATGTTCCCCTGACACGAGTCCGTCCATGGGCCTCCCACTTGCTCCTGGCCTGCTCTTTTCAAAATGGCAGAGGTGCCACACGTTCAAGGACAAATGTTTCTGTTATGACCACATCTTGTTCGATGGAAGACGTTTCGCAGGAACTCGTTGAACGAATCGCAGAACGCATCGGGGTGGATGATGACTTAAGCTGCGTTTACCCTAAGCAACTTTTGGTCGAACAACTGACGATGCGTTAAAAGTCATTTCGAGTTGATCGAAATCGTGTTCAGAAGATCTATTTTGTGATCGAATTCGGTTGTCCGACCGAAAGTTGCTTAATTTAAATGCAACTTAAGGTAGGAAATTGGCGAAGATTTGCGGACGATGATAAAAATGGAGATTGATAAGTAATTGCAAAGATCTATGGAGTACTTTTGATGTTTCGTTTTAAATTGGTAACAACACGGGCTAATATTGAACTTTAATTCATCAAATTTTTAGGATGTGTGGGGACGTTTATATTCTATTATTTTGAAGTCGTAACTCAGAAATAGCGTTTTTTGAGTTGCGACACTTTTGTAGACCATGTGCGATATGATTCTTCTTGAAAGAATTTTTCAGCCATTAATGTATGGTAGATTGCAAGGTGGTATTCTTCTTTTCGATATTTAAAATTATATTATAATACAGAATTAATCCCAGCTATCATATATAGAAATTCGAAGTGCATTAAGGTTCACAAATAGACTCTGTTTCCCGGAGAAAAGGAAAAACTTAAATCTAATATTGTTTAAATTTGTTTTCAAAGAATTGAAAAGCCAACACGAGAGATGTTCTCGAATGCGTAAATTATAGGAAGGTATTAAAACCATGATGTTATTTTCTGTTAACGTAATAATGCGTTACGTTGAAACCATATAACAGGCTAGAATCTGCAGTTATATAAAGTATAATTAGAACAGCTTGAGAACGAGAACCTGGCAAAAACTCACACGAATTCCAATTAAAACACGGAGCAAAGCAGTCGTGTCCATCCATTGTGCATTAATAAATTATCTTTTTAAATACAGTATCGATGCCAAGTTAAAAACTATGATTAAAGTATAACCGAAATAGTTGCATTTCAATTAATTAATGGTGGATTATTTAAAAATGTAAAATGTGCTACAAAAACCCGCGTTAAGAAATAAATTCATATGAATCAACCTAAAAGTTAACCACAAAAGTTGCTTAATTGAAACTATATTTTATCTAGTTAGATAATTTTGTTATTTACTATTTAGAATAACAATTTTGTTTTATTATCGCCACCAGAAAGCCAGTTCATTGAATATTCCGATATTATACAATAGGATAGAGTAATCTTACGAACTAGTTATTGTTATCATAATCTATCAGCCCGTCACGTTATCACAATCAATTCGCCACGTTTTATTCGTTATTTAGAATGAAAGTTGTCCAACACTTTAACGATACACGCGAATAAAAAATGATGACCAATAAATAATGAATAAAATAATAATATTATTGAATAAATAACGAATAATTGGGATAACAGATAATTCGAATAACAAATAACCGACTAACAATTAACCACTTGCGCTGGAATAACGCACTATACACGTCGATTAGATCTGCTAAAAACTGCGAAATTTTGGAAGTTGAAAAGTATGCAACGAATTAAGAATTGTCACAATTACGTTTTATGCATTGACTGCAAAAGTCAGTCTGAAAATTGTACAGAAATTAAATCGCTGCAAATTGCTACGGATAACTTGGTCACATGTACTCGCTAAATAATTGCCAGCGCAACTGGTTAACTATTTATTCGTCATTCTTATTTAAATAAAATTTTGTTTGAATAATGCCCAACACTGATTCGATATGCGTCAACCTAATAATAATCCAAAATGAATTTATTAGCAGCAGCATAGACGAAACCGTAAAAGCTTCGATTGCGGTGTTCAGCAAGACGGAACACTTATCGTATAAAAAGGATCGTGAATCACAGTTAGAGTCGGGACAGACTGTCGCCTCGCGAAAGAATTAACGTGTCGCGGTTAATGCACTCGCGGTGTACGCGTGGCCGCACTTCCTCCAATTTCCAATGTAAATCCCGTGTGTCGGGGGCTTACGTAAATTCCCGTTGCAAATCCTGCGGGGGCTGTTACATAAATCCTAGCGGAGTCTCATCGAAACGCCTCGATTACGAGGAAAAAATTATGTAACGATTCACGCGCTGGAAAGTCGCGTACGTGATCTTTTATTCGATGCTACCAACACACACGATCGTTCCACGATCCAAATCCGCGATCACTTTTCCCTGGATGTCTGGAATTTTGCTGCACAATCGAAGAGAAGATGTGGTGTAATCCATGTGAAATTAGGAGAGAGAGAGAGAGAGAGAGGGTTGAGTCATCATTTCATTGGTTTCGAATTCTTTTAATTCGTAATCACAGATGTGAAAATATCTGTATCAGTATTTTGTATATGAAAGTCATTATTTTCAGTGCACTTTCAAATGATACAATTGGCTTTATTAAACTATCCATGCGTATGTTCAATGTCCAGATTTGTTAACACTATTCCGTATTACGTACTTCTCCTGCATTTGTTAGATTTCAAATACTTTTACAGCAAGCATTTCATACTATGCGTTATTGTGAAAACAGTAATTTTAATAGACTGTTTATGACTGTAAATTATTACTGCAAATCATTGGATATACATATTTCCTCCATACCACAGCTTCAAGTGTCAAGTATTACACGTATTATCTTCCTCTTTATAATTCTCATATATTTTATATACTTTTTCGTCAATTTAGAGGCCGTAGCATGTATCTATTTCTTTTCCTTGTTTATCATTCTTTATTTCATTTAGAACCACAGTATACACTCTACTCTACGACTTACTTAATTATCTTTATACTGTAAAGAGATTATCCCGTAAACAAAACTATCTTCTGAAAGTTAGGAAATCTTAAAAATATAGGTGGTGTTATAGTTATGCTCAAGAGTGTATAAGTCGAATTTTTAACGTGGTTTTTAACCTAACTGGGAATAAGCGAACGCTGGAAAACATGACTCTCGTGTGCTTCTATCTCCCCATCCGTTAGCCACATGTGTATTGATGTATGCTAGTCGCTTATCGTCAATCGAAAGCATTCTCATTAACCATCGTACAAAGCCTTTCTAACTCGAATTTTCGTATATTGTACCTCTCTTGATCAAAAACTTCGATAAGTTGAAACTTCTATAAACTCTTTTCTTAAGATTCGAGTTATCGAGATTTATCGACTGTAACTGTATTCTTCTAGCCGGTTATTCTAACCCTTTGACTGCGAAAGTATTTTGTATTTTGTATAACGCAACATACATCAACTTCATAATTTATCATTATACCTACAACAATATTTAGAGGTTCATTTTAACAGCAATGTAACATTTTGTTATTTTAAACTTCAGGTTAATTTATTCAGAAGTAATTATTTTGCACGCCTAAATCATGTACATACGTATTATTTTTTATTATACGTCGTACGAATATTGCGCCGCTGCCAAAGGGTTAAATTGGAGTTATTTTAAGTTACTTGTTGAACTATATCTATAGATTGATAAATTTTAAGCACGTATTATTATGGGACGATTAATTCCGCATCTCTGTAATTACGGATTAATAAAAAAGTACAGAACTTAACGTTTTGAGATTTGTGCCGATTTGCATAAAATGAATGATACGTACGTACTTTTACCTCAAAAAGTATTTACCGTACTTAGTTGATTTTTTGTTTATATTAGTCGAGAAGGGTTGTCCTTGTTGAGTAAATTTCTTCAAGCGGAAGAACCATTTTTGCATCGTTGAAAATTATACGTTTTAAACGAGTACCCGTACGCGATCCTATGACGCATTAACGGGGTTTTCCGGATGACTTTTTATCAACGTTATTCATGTTTCTTTTAAAATAGAATAATTTTTCTCTTTATGGCAAAGTTATTTATACAAGATTAAAGATCCCTTTAGATCACTTCTTTTTACGGTAAATTGCGTTAGAGATAAACTATGAACAAAATTTTCACATTTATCGAACAAATTCATTGCTCGAAATATGGAAAAGTATACTTTTTCTAAATTGATAAAGATGCCACGAGTTTAAAGATAAAGACTCTGAAACAATTTGTTCATCTAACAAGGTTATAATATTTACATTTTTACAATTATTAAAGTAAGTGAAATATTTAGTGTTTTAATTAGCATTAATTATGTCATTTTTTAAATAGCTCAAAGAATTCAATTTCTTGAAAATTAGATGCAATTATGGTCGAATAAAAATTGTTCTTCTAAAAATATTGATTTCACAGTTGAGTTTCGAACTGCTAGCGAAGAATATTAATTGCTTCGTGTTTCAGAGTCTTCGGTTAGCATTGCTGATAGTGCACGGACGACTTCGCAGAGACGATTACATAAATTCGTCGTTCGCCATACTTTCGAATGCAATTTGGTCGGGCAACGTGTTAGCCAGGGATTACGTAAGGTGAGTCACATACTTTAATATCTAAAAGGGATAGATTTCAATTGCAACAGAGATCTTATAGTCTGCTAAGTTGTGAGTACTAATTACATTATTTAGTCTGATGCTTTATCTGGTAAACAGTAATTTATTTTTAATTGATATTTATACATTAGCAACTAACTTGTTGCGACGCATAGAAAATTTTTACACTGAATGGTATTAAAATTTCATGAATTCAGAGTTACACGTAGCTTGTAATATGTATACTTGTAGATAAGCTTTTTTATGTGAAACGATCGCTAATTAAGTTCTAGTAAATAAGCGGTAAGAATAAAAATCAACATCTCAACAATATACTTATGAATTTTTCATAAATGTTCGTAAACGTTTGTTTATTTACTTACAATGCATTTTAGGAGTTCATTAATCTTGCAATGTTATTAATTACTTTAGTTGCGTATAAATTGTGTGAGAAAATATTTTCGATTTCGATATTATACGTACTTATTGTATAAATATTCTGTAATTTAATACCGATAAATGTACCTCGTTATTCTCTTTATAAAATTAATTAGGAATATTATAATTAAAAGTTTTTAGTTTAAATTTAGATTTAATTCAATTCACTGCAAAAGTTAAATCTAAAAGTTCTAATTATAAATCCGGAAAATCCAAAATTTAAATTTAAAGTTCTGGTTCAAATCTTGAATTCTAAATTCGATTTTAGAAATGAAATTCACGGTTCTGGTATAGATTCAAAGTTTAAATTCCAGATTGTAATGCAAACTTGAAATTCAGTACTTAAATTCCTACCTGTAATTTAAAATTCGAATTAAATGTCCAAATTCATAGCTTTGCATTAAAATTCAAATTCAGTATTTATATTCGAAGCTCTACTTCAACATTCAAATTCAACAGCGCAATTCAACGTTCAAAGTACAAATTTACGATTCAAGATCAAACTTTAAAACATAGTATAAACGTACAAAATCAACGATATATTGAATATTGTAAACTAGGAAAATGTGGTACATATAAAATGCATCAGCTTATGCAGCACATATTGTACGGTTTTGCTGGAAAATTTCAAAGCATGTTTACCCAGGTATTCAAGAGGCGGATAACGTAAACCTGCAAGCCACACGCTGTTGCATTGTAACGCAGAGGCACCACTCAAAGGTAAACATACTTCATATCGAAATTCTTCGATCAAACGCACACGACACCGTGTTTTAAGTTCTTCAATAGCTCTACCATACGATAATTTGGATCATTTGAAACTTTTTCTTCCCGAACCTACAATATAAAACACATTTTTCATTCTTCCATTATTTCGTCGATTATTCTGTACAATTTTAAATTTGTCGAAAAACGAAAACGAAATTACTTTAGAAAATGTCAAAGATTGTAAGAGGGTTCAGGATGTGAGTGGATCGTGATTTCAAACGACAAAGCGACTAAATTATATTCGAAAAAATATAGATTCGAAAATTACCACAAAATGTAACGATATAAATGTTCGCACTCTTAACTCGTTAATCTTCGCTCTTTCGCTTCTCTAATTGCTCTCTTACTCTCGATTATTCGTACTCAAGCTACACAGATATTTCGAACGCTAACGGTCACATATAAATCACTCAGCTCGCCTAAAGAGGTCTCACACTTTCATTACTCTTGTTCTGTTTTCTTATTGGTAATTACATTTATTCTACTCGACTAACCTAGGAACCGCAATATTCACATTCAACTCTCATGCCATCGTACACTCGTACAGTCACACGCGCTCGTTAACCATTCGTACCGTTTCACATCTTAATATTCTACCTCTATAGAAAACAAATCCGCACAGGGAGAATTGTTCGTACAAGAATAAAGAGTCGAGTATAAATACCCGCAGTTTACTCGTCCTTTACCGCAACCGAAACTTTATTACGGTCTATATCCCAAAATTTCCCGAGCTTCGAGTCAAAGCTACCACCTTCGGTTCCCGGTTGAACCGTAGGATCACCCAGAGATTCCGAGGATCGTGGTCGAGGTTGTGGTTTCTGTGGCCGATTCGAGACGGCCCAAGAGTGTTGCTCGAATCGCTTTCGGACCTTTTTGCTCGTGCATGTACCGGAGCACGAGACCTGGCCGTTATTCTGGTCACGAACTCGGACTCCCTTTCTCTCTCTTCTTCCTTCCACCCTTTGCTGTCCCGTTTCTTCGTCCCAACTCGTTCGGTTATCAATATTTATGTCCATTTGCTTTCGTCGAAGGAATGGCGACAAAAAATCCACACCCCCTTCGTCGCCCCATTGGCTCCTCGATCTTATCGGGCAAGTTCGCTTAATTTGCTGGTTTTTAAACAATTTTTAAACGAAATTCAATGCTTCCGCAACATAGTATAACCATTTGCGGACGGAACAAAATAATGTTCAACGAAGTTTCGTTCAGTTATTAACCTTTTGAACACGGGATTTAAGAAATTGGTATCGAATTCAGCCGCTTAGAAGTCAAACTGATTATTAACTCAATTTTTCTCGTGTTTTTAAATTTGATTACCCAAGTATATAATTAGTGTTGAATTTCACAAAAATTAATTTATTTCGGTGTAGGTAGTTGATCAACTTAATTTCTGAATGGCTCAAGTTTATGTTTAGACTAGGGATTCTTATGCAAATTCGTATTCTTAGGAGCACAATTAAAGAAATGGGGCTTCGGTGGAGATTTAATTCGCCTTCCAAATTTAGCATCCTGTACTTTGCATATTTTATGTATTTTTGAATGTGATGTGCATTCTGTGCCTTTCTTGCCCATCTAAATTTCTCATAAATGCATAAAAATTTGCAGTCTAATTATATTAATTTCAATTTCCTGCTTTAAAAATTGACACTGGCCCAAAACAGTTGACATTGACAAGGTCATATTTTGTTATGGGATGTTTAATTTAACTGATTCAATTAGATTTTGTTTTTAAATTACAAAATACGAAATAGGGGTGGTTTAATAGTCTCTATGATCGAAAGTTCTTCTAAAAGATTTATGGTAAAGTTGAATAACGCTGAGTAAATTTAGAAGCAAAAGTCACTGACGACAAATATTATATCCGCACATAATAGCGTTTATTAAAAATTTAATATTTAACTCTATAACATAAATGTTCGTCATTCTTACGACAGACTAAGCTTACGGTTTTGTCGATGCGTTGTTTTCACTTTACTTTAATTTAATTTATTCTTATACGGGAAAATCCCAAAGAACTTTACAATTTTCAGATTGCAATTCGCTTCTAAACAATCCCTAATTCTCCGAAGTGTCTCCTCGCCCAATGTCTCATGCCAAATTCTCGTTTTTTGTAATAACAACATTTTGCTAATAAGACTTTAGTGATAAAATCAAGAATCAAGTTTACAATATTGGATCATAAAAAAATGGAAGAAATTGTATCACAATATCGAATAATGTTTGTTTTCAATCTATTAAGTGGGGGTTACTGTTCTATTGTACACAGTTAGAGATTTTTTTGAAAGGTTTATGATAGGTTTGACGATTTCCCAACAAGCTTCGAACAACATTTTTAACGACACAACAGAAAAAAGAAACCGACAAAATCGCAATCCACGGAAACACAAGGGAACAATAAGAAAATCGAGGAGCGATTCGTTTCAACTCGTTCAAGTCGCTAACGAGCTCGAGTAGAATCTCGTTGAGAATTTCTCGAGTACCAGCGAATGCCTTCTTCGTCGATGCGAACTTAAACTCGTTATCGTCTGTCTCATATCGGATCTCCCTTTCTGGGATTGCCAACTGTCTCCTCTCACTGACGATGAGACGGTCTCAAAGGACCGAGCGAATAATCGACCGGCAATTTTGCCTTTGCTAACCCCTGAACAGTATCCGATTCTTATCATGGAAAGATGTGATACTGTATTCTACGAAGAATTACAATGAACTGGTATATACAGTGGCCCGTAGTAAAATTCGGACACTTACATTTTCATGCTTTGAAGAACCGATTCATGAGCGTTTAAATTTCCAAGCTTTTGGATTTCGAAGCGTATGGATTCCCAAGCTTTGGAATCCTGATGCGTTTGAATTTCCAAGCTTTTTGGATTCTCAGGCGTTCGAACTTTCAAGCTTTTGTATTTCTAAGCTTTTAGATACCCAAGCATTCGAATTTCCAAGCTTTGGATTTCCAAACCGTTGAAACTTCTAAACCATCGGATTTATAAACATTCCAATTTGAAGCTTTTATATTAACGGGCGTGTCCATCAATTTTTTAAATCGTTGGAATAATTATCAGCGGTACTGTAAGTGTCCAAGTTTTACTTTTAGCCACTGTACCTAAATTTTGTATTCAGCTGTTTTGGATTATTGAATATCTGAGTGTCGGCTTATTATTGACTTATATGTAAACGATTACGTATCTTCAATAGGTTAGACAATAAACACTAAAATAAAATATGGTAGCCCATATTTTGGATCACTTCCTTTTTTATAACCGTATTCTACTGTACATAATTCTTTGATGAATTCTGCTGCAATTATCCCCCAGAGTTATTATGTACTAATTGGTTCCGAAGGGACCGATGTAAATTGAAAAAGTCGTAACTCGAAGTATACATGAGTAGACTGATACTTTATTATGATTTATACATATCTGTTAATGTATATATATATATATATATATATATATATATTATACACGTACCTACATACAGTCACTCGCAAAAGTCTTCATGCACCCTCTAAAATTTTGAATACAATGGAATCCATTTATTATAACCACTTTGGGACTTGCAATTTTTTAAAAAATAATTGGTTGATACCATTACGCGGAGGATACAAAATATTCATTATTGAACTCTTTCTATTGCAAACAGTCGCGACTAGACTGCGAATCTTTATCCACTTACGGCGAATTTAAATTTGCAAACGAAAACAGATTTCATATGGTACATAAAAGTACGCGAAATATTTAAAATAAAATACAACGTACAATATTTAGAGAACCAAGCAAATTTTTTTATTAAAGTCCGCTCTTTCAATTTTACTTAAAGAGATACGAATTTGCATAAACATCCGCAGTCTAGTTATCACATTCGAACATAGCTTAATGGGTGCATCATATCTGTTAAGAAATTGTAAATAGTCATAAGCTTATATCTATTGCTTCTCCTTTATTTTATTTACGTATTTTCTAATAATCCTTGCAACGCACTCGTACAAAAGATAAAAGGTATGCTTCGATTAAAATGTAAGTTTCAACGAAAAGGTTCATTTAGTTCGAATTTGCTATGAATTCTCATCGTTTGTCCCCAAGTGTAACTTTCACGTGTGACACTAATAACCGAAGTTTGATTACAATAAGCGGATCATTTTTAACTAATTTTATATAGAGTGTTTTGGGAATGACTGATTATAACAATAGCCAACTTATAACGTTACGCGTGATAATAATAACCGAATTCCACTGGAATAAGATTGTCTCGTGCGACAGCTCAGTTTTGTGGTGCTGCCTACTCGACTCTTGGCTTAAGCCGAGTCGAGCTGATTTTGGAGAATTGGAGAATGCTGATCCAATGAAGCGAGTGTCTTTATTGAAACGGTAACACTATCTATCACTAGACTACACTGTCACTCGATTAGTTCAACGCCAATGGTAATGCAATAACTCTTAAGTACGCTACTCGTCGGTGTTCAGCGGTCTTTCTACTCGTTGTGTTCCATTTCACGATTTTTCTTAAACTAAGATATTACCTAAATTGACAGCGAAAGAAAGTATTATAATATCTTCGTTTAATGCCAGGAAACTTAATTTCAACGGCAAATGTTGAGTCGCATCATTGTTACCAGAAACGAGCGACATGTATTTACAAACCTGCGGATTGTCTACGTCATGTTTTTGGTTAAAACACACCGCGTAACCCTCCATACAAACATAAACACGGTGAAGAGCATTTCAGACACGATCTGAACATGCTCCCGTTTCGCGCAACGGTGCACGAGAGTTGCTGATCTGATTCACCCTTTGTGCATTTTCTACGGGGTAAATATTTGCCGAGGAGTACACGCGTATTGCATCCTCCCGGCGCAGTTGCGATCGATGCAAAGTGCGGCCACGAATTCATCTTTAACTATGCTAATTTCGTAATGCAATGTTATGATACGACAACAGATCTACTATGTACTAATCTAACTTCAACTGCAAATTCAGAAGCAATTAAATTACATTTAATTCCACGTTTTACGCGAATAATATGTAGCAGTGAAGAATTTTAAAATCAGATCTATAGAATTATCACTAATAAAATGTATCTACATAATTCGGTGGAATTTTGATGTTACAAATTTTAGTTTCAACTTGTACATTTTATTATATTTACCAAATGATAATTACGTTTATTTCTGTGTTTTTTATGACGGAAATTTGGTGAGTTAGTTTATAACACCACAGTTTTAATTCGTAAAAATTATTCTGGGTAAATTTTCGTTTAATACTCTTCAAATTAATAAAAATTTGCATTGACTTAATTTAATTAAAAATTATAATAGGTGAATTTTATTTTAATATTGTGTAAATTCTTCAAACTTTGCATTAATTTTATGATTACTTTTATAGTTTATCAACCACCGCAAACAGTAATTCTTAATTTTTCACTTTCGTTAATATCGATAGTAACATTAAGCAAAGATTACGACAACAACGAACGATAAATTATATTTGTACGTATCTATTTTTTTTATTAGACTGGATGTTAGCTTATAAGAGTTAAAATATAAGTCCGTATAATTTTTGTACGTTTTAAAATATTCGCAGTAGTGAAATCTTCTTTTATGGATCAATTGCAGCGATATATTATTAATTCAAAATTTACGAATTCTGAACATTTCCCGGGGAGAAATAGAACTAAAAGGGAATGTTCGCAATGAATTCTACGAGGTTGCCATAAAGTTAATCGGCTGTATAGTTGGACTGGCGACATTCCAGGTACTCATCTTCCATTCCTCTCACTTAGATCAATCCAAGACAATCTACTGGAGCCACGATCTTTCTTACTACCTGTTTCGATGTTTCACCAATTGACTATTGTAGTGGAAAGATCGACCTGAAATCCTTCCGTCGAATTTACGGTAGCAGAATACGAAACTATTGCGACCCACTTTGCAATTACGCAGCGTTATCATTTTAAGACCACGCTATGTAATTTTTACTCTTTCAAATTTGAATGTTAAGGGAGTAATTTGTGGTATGAAGAGAACTTAACGACAGGAGAGGAATCCCTTTTCGGAAATTGAACATTAACCCTTTGCATTCCATTGGCGTCGCTACGGCGACATATATAGATTTCCTCAAAAGTCAAGATTTATGGTTTCTATTTATTTCCGCTAACTCAATCTTCATTTCATTCAAAAGAAAGCAAATTAAAAGCAACTCTTCCTCTTTCCAAAATACGAAATAATACTTTACTTTTTTCACAAGAGGCAGAAATATATGTTAAAGTTACCGGTAGATTATATTATTAAAATAGTCTTGGAGCGCAAATGGTTAAAAATTGATAATTCGCAAAGATGCGTTGTAATTTACAGTGGTCGAAAAGTTTCGAAAAAATCTTCAGTACCGACCAGTTAATTAATCAGATGTTTAGGTGTTGAATGATTAAGTAATATTAGAAAATATTAGTAACTAACATGCAAATGTTAATAGAGAACAATTTTTATTTCACATTTGTTTCTTCATATATTCAAGTTTACATTGAAAGATCCATCGATTAATAGATCATAGATTCAATTTGATTTGCAAGTATTTTTACTATCTTTATTTGGTTGTATCTTTTTAGTATCTCCTTTTACTGAATTCCCCATTTTAGGACCGTAATCTTTTCGCTCCCGAAACAATTAAATTACCAGTTATTCCTCTTTGAAATTATCATTATCGACACTAGACAAGTCGTAAAACTGAGTCATAGAGATACTGAATAATTGAGGGGCTAAGTGGAAAAGTGGTCTAAGTGAGAAAATGTTCAGTCTGTGGAAACAATGCGTAAAGTTACACTTCGTTTTAAAAAATCTACATATTCCTACGGAATGAAACCAATTACTAAGCATACTTAGTTTGAAAGCATAGCCATGAATCCTATTTTTTTTTTTTTTGTAATATCTTTTCCCCATCTATACTTTTCACTTTTCCTCTAACCAACAGTTCTGTCCTGTTTGGAGACTTTATACCAGACTTCAATAAACGTCGCAATGGAAATAAAATATACTTACGTTATTTTTCGGATATATTTTAATACGCATCTCAGTTACCATTTCCTATGTTTTTCGCAAATCTTTCCAAAAATATACTTAGACCACTTTTCCACTCAGCCACTGAATTAGTGATTTGCCTTAAAATATCACCGCGTGAAAGAATAAACGAGTAGTGGGAGGGATTAGAGCAGAAGAAGGAGGAGTATAGTTATATCCGTCTCGTTATGTGGTCCAGCCCCACTTGGCGCTGTCACTTCGGTTGATTTATTACTTTCTGCCCCCTTTACCCATCGCAACCCTCGATAGCTCGGTTATACAGTGTTAGAGCATTCTACTCTCTGTCCCTTTTCATTAACGAACATTGCGGTAGCCGCTTTATTCTTCGTATTGATCGTGAAACCGCTGACATTGCGCTGATGATGACACCTCGAAGGAATTCTTTGCCATAGGGAAGGAATTAGAGTTGGGGAAGATATATTTTAAGATTTGCTTTTATACGCCTAACGTATGTAATTGGACCAAATTATATTTTATCTGGTATCTCATCTGTTATAATTAGAAAAGTATATTTTATTATTGGAATCGAGTCCAGATGTTAAATACGTGGTTAGGGAGTAATCTGTGTAAATAGCTTTGTGTATGCAGTAGATAATTTGAAATACTTATGAGGGAACTAAATTAGAATACCTACCAAAAGAATAAAATGATTATATTAATTATTTTAATGCGTAGGTGTTATGCAACTGATATGTTTAAACGCGCCAAAAGAATTTTGTGATTTGTTAATATAGTTTATTGATTAAGTTGTTTGCTCTATTCTATTGTATACCATAAAGAGCTTTTCATATAAAGTAAACAATTTGAAAGACTTGTGAGGGAAGTGAATTAAAATACCTACCAAAGAAATAAAACGGTTATATTAATTAGTTTAATGCATAGTTTGTAATGCATTTTTACGCTCACAGCAATACTATAATGTATTGTGTTGCAAATACATCTTATCTTCCTCTTTTTCAAAACTATGTTTGACATTATAAGTACAATCTGTTTTTACGATTTTATTTTCAAATCATACTTCGAAGCGTCTACTTTCAAATTTTATTCCCATTTGCGAACTTGTTGGCATATTAACTCATGTATCTCGACGCTAATCCGACTTTACAAGAAAACGACAAATCTTTCTCGCCAACGTAATAAATTTCAATTAATATCATTGGAACATTATTGCTTCTGAGTAGCATTCGAAACCCGTGGACCAAAACATGGTAATCGAAATTGACTCCAATTTCAAGATACATATTGAACTTGATCATGCCGTCCCTAATCCGTATTAATCGTTCGAAGCTTCGCTACCAGCGCAATAATTCCATAAACCGATCCGCTTGAAAGTGTTAATTAATTGGTGGATAGCTTTTCCCGGAACCCTTTGGTGAAACCCATGAACACCGGCCGATTATATCAGGTATTAACCTGGTTGAAATTATTCCCTTTGCAGGTTCCTTTTTTTTTCTCCTGCAGTTACCCTATACCTCGACGAAATTCACTTGGCTTCTGCCATCGACACGATTGATCGAGAGCTTGGTTAATAGCCCGGTACAGGTGCTACCTGGAATTACCTAATAATGGCCGGTCTGCCAATCAAGTTCCGCAAGTTTGTAATTTGCGGCTCGCTCGTGCCATCGCTTCTGAAGCACGCGGAACTATGGCAGCCAGGCACGAAAGCAGCGGAGCCGTCCATGAGGTGGTTACATCTTATTAACCCTGATCCATTTAATTTCTGCTAGAGAAACGCGAAAGTTCTAACCACGTTTTCAGTGCAGATTTAATCATCTGATGATAATTAAATTTGATGAAAATTTCGTTTAATATTTTTCGCTATCATAACTCAATGCTTTTTAAATTAATATAGAAGGCAGACTTTTTTCTTGATGAGGATTAATGCGAGAAAGTTACAATTAATATAGGATGAGTAATGAAAGTAAGGCTTTTCTTTTAATTGAGATATAGTGTGGTTTCTTTGTTGGGAATTAATTAAATGTTCATTTGGGAAAGGTATGATTAATATAAGAGGATTAATAAACGAAAGAATTTGGCATTAATCGATGTAAAAGAAATGGAAAAAATAATTTGTGACGATTGTGAATTGAAATTAAAGGTAGACACATTGATATCACGTCGCATAAAATCACATGTTATGTTTATGTGTGACTCAATTATAATTTGTTTCCTTGATTATAATTCGAAGCAACGAAAACTCATCGGCTCACACTTTGCCAATATTAATGGTACATAATGCAGTCTACGCTTCTCTTTGTTTCTCCTTTTGTGTATCAATAGATATTGAATGGATTTTTGAGTAACTTACAACTATGAATGTAACAGATCTCATAGGAACATTTTATAGAACTAAAACACATAAACCAAAATCGAAAGAATTTTAGAGAACATATATTAAACAACTAACGAGGATTTAGAGAGCGTATATTAAGTAATATTCGAGGAATTAAAAGAATTAAATAATGAAATTATACAGGTGTTTTTTACTCGTCAAACTTAAAATAATTATAGAATTGAGAACCCAAAACAATTAGAGTAATTTTAAGAAATGTGTAAATATATTTCACATAAATTATCGTAATTCCTGTATCATTAATTTAGTTACCAAAATCAACTTACAGTGTAAATTGATGAGTATTACTCACAATGAAAAAAAATAGGGGATTTTGGAACTTTTTGTAACCATATTGATTAGGTTTAATATTTCTCTTTAATGGTATATAGAATGCAACGTATATTTTATTATATTTTTAGTATATTTTTAGTATATTGTTTTACGTATATTATTTTAAGAGTTCCATTTTAGTAATCAATTATGGCTTTTTGTAGGAGACCAAGAGACTTCAAAAATTATTTCATACATTACATTACTGCTTTTTTCATTTGACACTTTCCTCCAGGCTAATTTCTTTCTTCACTTTCACGAGCTTAACTCTGACGTAAATATTCGACGCGTTCTATACGCACGGGGCGGAAGTTACGCTGCCCAATTACGTAATTGCCAGACTGAGCCAGCGGCGTTTATCTCTCCGCCGCGGTTGATCTGAATCTCATTGACTCGATAATTGCATAATTCGACGTGTCGTCGCGTCTGGCCGACTGGGAATCACGTTGAGAAAGCAACCTCCTCGTGAATCTCAAAAGGGCACTAAATCACGTTTTAAGAACTCGTGGATCGGACGAACAATTAATCATTTACAAGATTTGAATTGGATTAAGATTAAAAAGGATTATTTGTTCTTCAATTTTACTTTTCCAACTAATGCATGTTTTATACGAGTTTCTTTTGAAAATGGCTTAAGTCCATTTATGACCACTAAAAGCAATTTACTTTTTAAGTAATGATAATTAATAAATAAGATGATTGGAACAGTGAGTTATACACTTTTAGAAACACAAAAGTATTATACTACCATGTTGTCACTGATAACTTATCAGTTAACAATATTTTTAAATTGATTCAGGCGAAACATTTCTAAAAGTTTCCTTTAAAAGATCTACCCATTAATATACAACGAATTTAATTCGATTTGGTAGCATACTTGGCTATACATACATTTTGAAAACAAATTGTGTTCTTTCGTGTTTAGTCATTAAAATTCTCGTTATATAATCATGCAATATTTTTAAATATAAATTTGGAACAAACGCTATTTCACCTTTCCATGTAACGATTAATGTCACATTAATTTCATACAAATTTAATAGCAATAGATTCCAATCAAAGTTAAGGTTCAATATTTACTGTCGCTAGTAAAGGATTAATCTATTTGTCGATTGTATTTCCACCATAAACGAAGAGACTTTTATGTTATCCGCGATGCACAAATCTAATAAGAATCAAAGAGCTGTCGATGAGTTCATCTGAACCAAGATGAAAATAATTATTGGATCGATAGATCGTAACAAACCCCCCATCCACTGTAGTCTTTAGTCTTTCCTTCTTCCAATTATGCAGATACAAACAGTAACGCGTCGACGTTGGATGCAGGTTAAATTAATTAACTCGGGACAACGTGAAAGCTGCGTAAGGATTTAATTAGGAGTAAACTCGGACTCTTTTGGTCCGGGGGACGGTGATTAACTATAACGGATTTGAACCGTGAGTTCAAGCCAATTAATTAGCTTTTACCGACGTTTCCCCGCCGTTCCGTTGCTCGTACGCGTAAAACTGCAGGCGGTGATTACAGGAAACCCTTGTGTTTTAGGCTCGTTCGTGCCAAGAGACCATTTTGTTCACCGAGTAGAATAGCATAGCGAATTTTACGTCGGAATTTTTCGTATTTTTATCGTTTTATTATGTATCTTTACATTTTATGTACTTCAGCTGCTTCTGGTTAGTTAGTTTGATCTTAGTTACGAACTGACAATTGATGGTTGCTTTAATTGAAGCTCTTTTTTGAATCCCATTAGTAACAAGCTGGTCGCGTTTATAAAATAATTTTCTGCTGGTTCCGGCATATGTTCAGCTGTTGAAATAAATAAATTAGGCATTCGCAGGAGGTTACATGAATATTTAACTGTATGTTATTAACGAATAAGATAATTCAATATTGATTGTCAACATTCAAAATTCGTGATTGTTTATTCAACAATAAATTAAAACGGAAAGCTGCAGTTGATGGTTTTTCTAAATATAAAATTATAATAATAGTAAATCAATGATATGAACTCTTTGCTATGAAACGATACAATAGAGAAAAAGAAGCTGTCACATAAATACAATAATAATAAAATAGATAGAAGAAATTGAGAACGAAACTTAAGGACAATAAGTAGAAAAATAAATCGCAGTAAGTGAAATTGATAGTAAAAGTTAGAATGATAAGAGTGTAAAAATAATATCAACAATAACGATAATAGTAAGAATAATAATAGTGAAAATAATAACCATAATAATAACAATACACTTTCAATGATAGTAATAATAATAATCACAGTAAACAATAATTATAATAATAATGAAGTAACAGCATGACAGTAATGAAATAATACCAATGACTAAAATAATCAATTTTAACTAATGAACTTCTAACTTATCATATTTGAACTATTTACTAACTTATTAACTAATAATGAGTAATTAAAACTGATTACTTTATGCACGTATTCTGAATTTTAAAGATTCACTTTCAAAGTGTATAGAATTATTTTGAAGCTCGATTGATTGTCTTTGTAAATGTAAAATAATTAATAGTTGATCATCGCAAAAGCGTATGTAGAATCATTTAAAGTCAATACAGTGACATCGAAGATTTTATTTGTATTTAAAGTTTCACTTTACAAAAGGATGTTTCCATATCCTACGATCTAATATATCGATCCGAAGCGTAGAAGAATGGTTCAAGTTCGATAGATTTCTTGAACAGGCGCGAGCGCCTCGTAACGAGACGAAAGTTTCGCGGGAAAGCCGCGAGACGAGACACGGCCATCACGAGATAGACACGTGTTACAGGAGAAATCTGCGAGCGGAGCGACTGTTTGATAGAGCAATTTCAACTTTCTCGACGATACGGTGCACCGTTGCCTAGATAGTTATCCGCCCGCCGCAACTGGAAAGTCTGCGAACCTGAGGAATATCGATTTCCGTCTAAAACTTTGCTCCATTTCTATTAAATTTCGACGCATACGGGACATTCCTCGAAATCTGAGATTAAAACTTTTTTTTTGGGGGGGGGGGGCAAACGGATAATCCATTTGCATATCCGAAAATTGTATTAACTCGTATGGAGGAATAATTTGTCTCGTTCTTTGAGAATCTGTCAAAAAAGACTGTCGATTAAGTATACGGTGTTGTAATGATTATAAATTTGAAATTAATTTTTGACTGCTTTAGTAGAATACACGGTTACTAACGAAAGTATTCGACCACTTGAAATCACTTCAAGAACTTCACCCATTTCTTGTTTAATTATATTATAATATTTCGCACCCCCGCAAGAAAAACTCACGAGTCAAGAATCTTCGACTTTTATTTCATTTTTTTTTGTTTTGTTTACATAAATACCTGACTGGTGATAAAAATAATAGAAATATGTTTCATGGATTTTCTTTATAGTGTGTAAAGAATACTTTTTAAAAATTGCAGCAAAACTACATTTTTTATAATAACCAAGAAATTGAGGGATAGAATTTATGCAACAACGTAACATAATCGATTCGAAATGGTAATTTATAACGATGTATTATCAACGGATACTTCTTTGCGTTAACAGCAGCGAAAATTATGCGAAAAGCTCGCGTTTACTTTAGTTTCTCCAATGATCCATTGCTTTATTCAATGTATTCTGATCGTATCCACGATATTAATCGTTTATTTGCGATCGTTGCATCAAGCAACATTCAATACCGTGGAGTTAATGAGCACGTGATTCATCATAAATTACAATCGAATTTTACCCGCGATAAATGCACAGATCGAGTCTTTTGTGTCGTGCACACGCGACAATTGAATAAACAATATGCGCGTTCCACGACTCCCATAAAATTCCATTCGAAAGCCATTGTCGCCGTTTCGAGGCCTCTTTAAAACTCGAATACCCACCCCCATTGATTCGATGAATTTTCGGTTCGAACGTGATTTTATTCGAAAGCTCGATTCTGTGAAATTTGTGCCTCAATTTTTCATATTAATCTGGTTCAAAATTTCATTGAACAGGAGTCGCGTTTCCATGCTAAAAATTTCCGAAATAATTTAAGCTTCCGAAGAATTGAAAAAGTGTGTCTATGGAAATTTTATGGTTCTAAGTATAATATTAAGACATCTTATTAATAATGCGAATATTCTCTTTTAAAAAAGTATCAAGTAAAATAATTTATTTATATAAGTTAATCATTAACATTTTAGGTTGTTCGAAAAGTTCGTAGCAAACTTTGGGGAACATTTAAGGGGGATACGTGTATAATTATCGTTTTGTGAAATAATTTTGCAGGTAATATTTTCTTCTTCATAATTCTATTATTATCAGAAAGTATCACAATCCCCTTCTGTACCTTTCTTCGAAATCAATTCTTGCAAGTAATTTTTTCAAGCTTCTATTATAACATTTTGTTACAGTAATAACAGATACGATACATGATATAACAATATGAATAGAATTTTCCACGAAACATCGAACAATTTTTGCTGCTTCTGTATCAAAACGTAAAATCTGGCTTTGTTGAATAAAAACAAAAAACGTTACCTTTTCGTTTGATCAATCACAAGCACTGTTCTTTAATTGTTACGTTTAATTGGCCAAAACCATGGACAGTGTTCGTCCAAATTAAGAATATTATTATTCAACAAGAGTTCGTAAATAATTCTATCATTTACGCAACAGAACTTAATATTATCCAAAATGCTACAGACTTACGGAATAATTAAACGTATTCCTATATTTTGCAAGTGGATTCTCAATTTACTTACCAATTTTTCTCTCCCTCTTTCTTTATTATTTCAATCTCCATTTTTTTGCAATACTCGCGTTGCTATGAAATGACCTTATAATTCACAATTATCCGAGTTTTTTTCTTTTATTCTTTCAATGGATTATTTCGAATCGTTAAAAGTCAGAAGTTTTATAGCTTGAAGAGAAGAATCATAAACACGTTTTCTGGTATTGGAAGATTTAAGGCGAAGTTATTAGCCGTGAATTGAATTTCTTCTGAACGAAAATTACGAGAGGATCTCATAAATATTCATTCATCGAGAAAAGCGCAGGGCTTGGAGTTATGAAATCTTTTCTAATTATCGTCCAGACGCTTTTCATTTATCTCGTTTCGCGTAACGAGCTAACGTGAATCATGCCATTAATGGTTTTGTGATTTCTAACTCAATTGTGGTTGCGCAGAAACAACAGTAGATTTGTGGATGAGGTACTTATAAGATAGAATTAAAAACACTGCAATAATTATTCTTAGAAATATGCATTTCGGTGGAGAAAAATTTAAATCGTTTTTGGAACAGAAATAAACTAAAGAAAAATAAATTAATTATCTTTTTAAAAATGGGAGGATATTTTAAGCTTGAATTCTATGGAATTTGATAAACTAATTTAGTAAAAATCATTTCTGTGATTACAACTCTGTTTGCTCTAAAAAGTATTACATTAAAGTTCTGAAAAAATCTTTGGAGTACTCATTGCAATGTACTAAAATTCTATAACACTTTCATAAGAAACAAAAATCGATACTTCTTTCGATCTAACAAAAAAAAAAAAAAAAAAACAGGTTAAAATCAAATTCATAAATGTCCCACTTTATGTTTGCTAAAGTTTAACCCTTTGATTTAAAAATTTACCTAAATTTTGTATCCATTAGAAATCAAACAGTCGGTAAATTATAGCAACAAATTCTTTAAAAAGAGGATACTAATTCGTTTTAAAGGTGAGAGAATATTTTTCTAACATTAATATATGTTACATATATAAATTAATGAATATATCTAATCTTTTTATAATAACTCTTCAATCCTTTCACTGTTAAGTCCATACATAGTACAGGCATGACCTAAAATAAAAATTGTTAAGCTAGCGATGATATATGGACGACGAAAATCGTTTAGATGTTAAGAACCAGGTTTTAAGATTGTTTATACTTTCCCAATTTATAATGAGAAAGCATAGAATTTAGAAATCCTTTATGTAAACGTTATACTATCTAGAATCGTTTACAATTGCAACGTAATAATTATTTTAATCCACCCTGTAAGGGTTAATAAAACGTTTTCGGATAAATTTTTCCTCTGATGTACAGTTTTGTATCTCACTCTTAAAATTCTCTGCATTTATTTTATATTAGAGAATTAGTTTGGATAGTTGTAGAGGGTAACGATCTTCTTTAGCTTTAAACTTTTTGTAGTTGGAAAATTGTTGATCCTATTTCATTTGAAAGCCAATATGCCGATTGAAATATTACAACGATAAAGTAAAAGGTTATAAGAGAATTGTTCTTTTTCTTAAGATCGGCAATGTGTAAGAAAGTCAGGTTGTTTCGAGTACTTTGACGGAAAAGTGACGGTCACATGGTGGAGGAACGACCATAAATTTGAAGCTCGCGCGTGTAAACGTCCGCGAGGCATCGCGTAAAAGCGTCTCGAGTCTCTCAGGCTCATGCATAAATGCATCGTTCGCATTGGTAGACGCTGATACACGCCGCTGTCGCGGGCTGCCATCGCGACGCCTATAAATGGAAGAAATTGCGCTCGTAAAACTCGCATAACCTTTTCTAATTTCTTCTCGAGATTAAATTTCATTCGTACGGGATGCCTAAAAAATGATCAGTTAATTTCAAACTAATTTACGGAAAAATTATAGACATCTTTCGTAGAGATGGCTCGAAATCTAATTTTTAGTTTCGCGAAATTTCAATTAGGAACGTTGCAACATCCCAAAACCTTCGAAACTCTCGAAACTCATGAAGATCTAAATTTAGATGCTCTATTTTTTTTCCTGCTGTTTCTAACTTTCTCCTTTTGCCTCCATTTTAACGGAGATTAAAATCTTCGCTAATTTTGTTTAGAAAATGAAAGTGTTTATTAAATACAATTAAATGAAACTTATTTATAATTAACGGGTTATCCCTTTGGTAAAGTCTGCTTAAAACGTTTAAAGTTTCGAGGTTTCGAAGTTTCAAGTGTCCCACTCTCAATTTTCTGCTTCACAAGATTATATTTTACTTTATTTGATGTAATGAAATACTATTTATCTATAATATAATATTAATGTAAAATTTAATATTCGATACTGTTTGCATTTTATTTAAATATATCCTTTATTCCCTGTTTTTTGTTATTATTCTCTACAATTGAAGAAACAAACGAAGCTAAATAATTGAGGGAAATTACAAACGGCGCAATGAAGTCACGTAGGAGAAGAAAGTAGAGAACCGTAGAGTGAAACCGAGATTGGAATGAAATTAATTAGCGAAGTCAAGAGGGAGAATTTTATTTTATCCGATGATCGGACATTTCTTTGTCATAATTAAGAATAATATCCGTAGAATGCTCTGACTAACTAAGTTTTAATTGTATCGTAGAATCGGTATCTTGTTGCCAATCAACAGAATACGATTAATTGAATCCTTTTCCTTTGAAAGAAGGAAAAACTCAAAAACCAAGTCACTGTTATGTCCATAAAGATTAAAATATCGATAGGTACATCATGCAACATCTACATTCGATATATCGCAATAATTCTATTAAACCAAAAAAAAAAAAAAAAATGAAAACCGGTGCCGTGGAATAATTCTTTTGTTTCATATACAATATTCCAAATATCATCGAATTTCTCTTGCAAGTACGCGTTTAAAAAGTAATACACACGCTATGTTTTATATTTCCATTACAAAAATAAGATCTTGTAAGCAAGGATATAGTATAAATAGTAGTAAATAGTAGTATAAATAGTATAGCTGCATTTCATCTCTTAAATTCTAACCAAACGTTATTGAAATAATATCAATAAATCCAAACGAATATTTCCCTATTCCATGGAACGCTGATCAAATTTTTCACTTCTATATTCATCGAAAAGGAAAAAGCATGCTCGTTGCATATTTTAAACTTTCATTGGGAGGAAAAAGTTTTCAATCCCTTGCAGTGTGACTCTTTTATTGGCTGTAAATAATTGAATTAGCTATTCGCTATTTTATTTAATTAATCTCTAACTAAATTGGTCTCTATCGTTAAGTAACCGTTACATGAATCTACATATGAACTTTCAATTATTTCTTGAAATATTTATACTTAGAGTTAATACAAAAAAGTTTGGTGACAAGGGCATATTTTTCACTACTTCGTATGATGCAACCGGGTTAATTCATCCTTAATCGTTAAATAATGCAAAAATATTGCCAAATGTAGTCTTAACATATTGCGGCACGAACTTATGGTATGACCTAATATTACACTACTTTTCTCAGTAGGTTAGTTTCCTTTAGAAATTTGATAAGGTTGTGGCCCCGCTATATTTACCCGATTCGAATACAAGAATAACATTTGATGCACAGAATCTGCATTCGGTGATGTGAATCGAGATATTCCACGGCAGCCAGGCATCGTTTAAATAAGTAAATAAATATTGAACGTCTGGCACATACCGTAAAACCGATGCCGACGGTAGCTGCGAAGTTTCCCGGTTGAAATCTCCCGGTGTCGAACTGGACTAACAAGGATGTCTTACCCACTCCACTGTCGCCCAGAAGGATTGTCTGCGAATAGAAAGAGAACAGTTGGTCCTCGACTACTATCGACTTTTTATCGAGAACGCGCCAGTCGATGTCAACTATCCGTTTATTGGATAGCATTTATCCGGAGACCACGATAAAGTCCTTTAAATTGATCTTCTGAAAAGCATTATGACACTTCTGCAGATAAATCAAACAATGTGATCGTAAAAAGTAATCGAATTTAATTTCCGTTCATTCATCACGGAAAGGTAAAAAGAGAAGGCATGAATATTTAGAGATGTAGAAAATGTATTGCTTACAGAGTAGACTGAACACTTCTACCGAATATACAAGCATAAAAACCTCAATAAAATCGATGTGCAATAGGCTGAAAACTGTAATAATGAAAATAGTAAAGAGAAAGGTATGAAATATCGAGTTCGTATATATTACAAATGTTTGAGTTTCCTAAATAAGAACAGATGGACGACTTCTAGTTAATATCTTTTTATTGTATATGTTTTTATAGTACTGTGTTTCAAAATTACCCAATGAAACTCTGTACGTATATTTCAGTCGTAATTTATCGTAACAAAGTTAAAATATCTTTGTATTGATTATAAATATATTCGATTCTACGAGATTTTCGCAACGCGTAAATGTAATTTCGTTTTACAATAATTTTATTATTCCTCGAAGCTGACTTCCACTTTTAGAGACATTTTCATTAACAACCGTTGCTCCGTGTTGTCTATAAATTCACTATTAGGTTTCATAGCACTTTGCATCAGAAAAACATATGCAGCTTTTTAGCCAATTTGATATTACCGCGTTTGGCCGAAAACTTTTTGCCAAGGGTAATAAAAATCTTCGACCTTCGAACTTCCTGCCACGTCGGAAAATTCTATCTAACCTCAATGCGAACCGCTCGAATTGAGAGCAACCCCGAAATTACAAGTGACCAAGAGCATCCTTTGTCGATTTTTCTTGCCCTTGGTGGCAGGTTCTTAAATTGCGCGTAACGCACAATTCGATTTCTCCGGCGGACCATGGCACGCTGTGTGGTCCCATAAAGGCTGCGGTCGGCAGTCAACTTTGTTGCCCTCGCCGAGCCGTTCCTCGATAGCAACACCTGTAGCCGGCAATAATCGTTTGACCTGGCCACGAGGCGGATTATTACATTACGAGCTGGAATAGCACCTGCTTCGCCACAGGTACAAATTTTTCCGTGTGTGTGTGTGTGAGAATGCACGCGTGTGCATACGGGGTGAAATTCCTAAGTAAGCCTAGGATTTAACATTCTCTTTTTCGATAGTTCAAAACATTATTCTTTTAACACTTTCACGACCGGCAATTGTAAAGCGAGACGCTTAGCTGAACGTCGCATATGGTAGATGCACCACGTACTGCCACTTTAAGGTTCGCGTGTAACTTTATTTAATTATTTTAGAACGTATTTAACATAAAGTAACATAAACTAAATTAACATAAAGTATTATTATGCGTCCTGTATATTTTCCACAGTTTAATTTCCCATAAATGCATTAAAGTCCGCAGTCTAGGCATAATTTGTCAAACGAATGAATGCTGCAAAACATAAAATAACGCATGTCGCATGATTTCCTCTGGGTAGCTGTTTTGTGATATTCCTTATTCTCCCTCTAACGCTTCATTTATGCACCTACTCCAACTTAAGAGCTGATTGCCTATCTAAATTTTTACTTTCAGCAAGTAAAAGCTGAGAAAACATTGATAAGAGCTCATTTATCCGTAATACTATGTAACAATGGTTGCCACTGGTACGTCGCGAGATAATTTTAAGCGAATCGCGTTAAATATTAAAACATGAGAGTAATTAACATGTTCATTAGGAGATTTTTACTGTTAAAAATTGTCGAGTGTAATCCATCTTCCCTTTTGAGTATACATTATAGTATAGGCGAGTGGGTCGAGAACAGAAAAAGTTATGAACCACCGTGATAATATATAATAATGTAATAACGAGACTGTGAAATTTTATGCAATTATGGAAAACAGAAACATGTGAAAATGTACAGAATTCAAATGACATTCGAAAATAGAGAAAACACTGAAAATGAAATACAAATTATATCAGGTGTTCGAATAAATAATTCGCTATTTTTAAATGAGTTAACAAGTATAATTTATCAAAAATTCAAGTAGACACTTATGGTTTCCTCGAAAGATGATGTCAAGCGTTACAGAATAACAATGATTACGTGTAAAATCGAATAAGTATCTGATTTTGTTCAAAATAAATGTTGATGTGAATAAAAAAGGGTGGATTATTCATTGATAAATACACCATAGTATTTAGAGGATAAAACAATCCCCTATTTAGATCTCGTTCCTTTAATTATCTTTGTCAAAATCTTAATTTGAATAAAGATTTTCAGTCTACTAACAATTTTAAATCCATCCATTCTCCTTATTGTAAAAAGCTTTGCCAACCATTGCAACCATTTAGATTCCATTTCGTAGAGTAACATACAAATAATACGAATAATAATAATAACATTCAATATTTAAAGTAACACACAAATCATTATAGTTTAATTACGAAGCAACCCTCTATTTAGATCCCACTTCTTCAATTTCGTTAATAAAAGTATGAATTTGCATAATGATCCACAGTCTATTAATAAAGTTAGAATGTTTCTATATTAATTATAAATATATATATATACCACTGTATTTTATGCAGACGAATGAATAAGCCTGAGTAATGGACAATTTTTAGTGCGAGCAACTGTACGTGCAAGGAAGTATGGTTGTACTGATGGGTGTAGGTTTTATGGACGTGAATATTGGTTTGTGTGTCGCTGGTTTCGTAGTGTGAAAGGCACGGGTGCCATTATCGGTGGATGTTCGGGAAGATGAATTACAACGACAGGGAAAATGACTGTCGTGATTTTTCTCTTCCAGATGCTACAAGATTCTTCTACAAGTGGAATGTTCGATGCTGATGCTCGACACGGGTCTTTAAACGTGTCTCTTTGACTTCTTTTAATAGTTGCCTGCGGTAGACTTAGGCATTTACCCACCAGACACCGCGGCAATCGAAGAATGTTGTAAATGGGACTTGTAAATGGTTAATTTTGTCTTGCCATTAATTTCCCATTACGGCTATTTTTTTATACTTCTCGGGGCACAATAATGTTTGCGGGGAATTTTCTGGCGATATTAAAATTGTTGAGAATGATTAATGGAAATGGTTCGAAGGTACTCATCGGACATTTTTTGAACGCAATGGCAAATGTGCGTTGTGCAGAACACCTGGACATGATAGACCCATAAAAAAGATGACTGATAAGAGGCGTACAAGTGCTTCGAAACGAAGATGGTCTTCTGCACGAATATTTTTCGATGCAAAGATAAAGAGACACGCGTTCATCGAATATGAAAATATTCATTTGAATAAAACCGTATATATCAAATCAACTACTTGTCTTACTCTTTTCTCAAAAGTTACACACGTTCGGGTGAATTATTTGTTGCCTCAGTGCTATGTCCAAATATGATATACCAAAATATTATATGCAGAGGCAGATTTAAATTTTTACAGCCCTCGATTATTATATTATCCCCCCCCCCCCCCTCAAATTGAATACCCACTTTTAGTTGGAATAATGCAATATGCAAGAAATAATAAATATTTATTCAATTCATGATTATCAATTGTGTCATTACTAGGTGTAAAAATTAATTTTGAGCCTTCGGAATTTTAAAAGATTTAATTTTTATTTATTAAAGGTAATATTATAATTTTATATATATATATATATATATATATATATATATATATATATATATATAACGGTTTGAAGCAGTTAATTTCGAAACCCTTTCAAGTCCTACTTCAAACATTCTATTTTTCATATTATTAACTGATTTTTGCAATATTAGTTCCTCGGTTTTACTTAATTTAATTTAATGTAGTCCATTGCACAAAATGTATGTTAATGAATTGTATGCAGGGTATAGTATACTCTAATTGTAAGTGTATGAAAGGTATATTGTATACACGTAGACTAACTCCCGAATAACTAAGCATTGCTTAATTACACATGTAACATTAGATGGCTCGCATATTCAATACCAATCTACTAATACGTATACGCTTCACTAATAATGCCAGTTACCAAGGACGTAGATAGTGTTTCGTTCAGGGGAAAGCAAGAATGGTAGACTAAAATAAATGTTATTTTTATGTTAATTATTTATTTCTCTATACAGTGCAGTATATTTATCGTCTTTGCTGCGAAGGACTTTAATCAAAGAATACGGAGAAATCGCCAAAATATTAAATTTGGTTACGTTAAATTCATATTTTTCTTCCAATTATTCACTATTCTATAAATGGCCAAAAAAATTACACGTGTTTCAATACGCAAATGACGTTTTTGATAATCAAAATGAATCGGTAGAAGACACCAATAATACGCTACTTACTAATTACTTGTACGCCTATAGGCGCTGATAGCAGTGAAAGGGTTATATAAAATTTTCTATAATATTTAAGCGATATTTATATCACTCTTTTGTACTATATTTAAAAAAGCTACAATAAAAGTAGGTCACTGCTAATCTATTAGATTCCTTATTTCATGTTAACCCTGTTGAGGATTTTTTTACGCTTTTCGTATTAGGTGTTTGTTGTTTCTCTTTTAATTTACAGATGCTTACTATTGTGTGAACGTTTCTCGTTTTACATATATTTTACCAGGGAATCTTTCCAAAATTTCTGTTTCAAATTTCGTTAACCACGAACGTCAACTACGCCCTTATTAGTTGCAATAATTACATTTCGATTCTTACGTCATCATACCAACGTGCACAAAATGTCTATTATTCTTAGTATAACTTCTTATGCATATTTAACCCTTTCACAGTGTAATACAATGATGTAGAAAATAGGAGACACGATACCAAAAATGTTTGCGTCCTTTATTGCAATGTTTGCTGCACTTCATTTACAAGATAACGAAATAGATAATTGCAACTCTTCACGTGTCACATATTTTAATAATTACGTTACGTGTAATACAGTTTAAAATGTTGTAGCGTTTCGTTCTCATCCCTCTCGTATTACACTGTAAAAAAAAGTTGAAACTAACTTCAAAGTTGTCCCCTTTCCAAAGTATCCATTAGTACAAAACAACAAATATAATCAAAATATTAATATTTCACAGCTGAACTAACTTAAGTTCTACATTCTAATTTTACAGCAGAGTGAGAACAAAAGTTCCAAGTCCTTACGACTCTAATAAGTTAAGAACATACCATTAATATGCTATTTGTAACTCAATTTTGAAGAGAAAAAAAAACGTGACAGATTTGATTTAGTCTAACTCCAAGACACAACTACAGTAATTAAAGGTTCGAAAAGGAGACATTTTTAATAACGATAGCACTGGTATGACGATAAATCTCTGACGTTCTCGAAGAAAAATATTTGCTCTGTACATAAGTGTATTGTAATAAGGAAAGGCTTTTCGATAGGATGGCAAATATTTATGAGCGCTCGTGTATGTGCATAATGATAGGGTGAAATGTATGCTGAATGTCAAGGATCGTAACACGTGTCAATTTATCGACAAGCCCGTGAATTCATTGAAAGAACACCTGGATAATTCGAGCCCATAAAGAGATCAATGATTAGGCATGAACAGGTTGCGTCGAAACGGAAAGGTGACCACTTCGAACGCTAAACGCGAAGATAAGTGATCGCTCGGGCATAGAAATGGCTATTGAAGTCTCTTATCCTATCAAGAGTGTTCTCTATCCGGACATGGACTCTATAATGCCGCAAGAGACGCTAATTGTGAAAGAAAGTACCAAGGTTCGCGTAGAAGTGGTGCAGAGTAGAAAGAAAATGCTTATCTTTATTCTAATTTTATTTTATCAGTTGATGTTCCACTTTGGTGGCTGTTCGAACACTATTTCATATAGATTCGTAATTTTTGTAGCTTTCAACTGCGAGCGAATCGAAATGCAAAATCATAAAGAAAATAAAAATATATTCAAAGTAATTGATACAGGTAATTAACACTCGCACTCTATACGAGTTTACTTTTTTGTTTCGCTATTGTTACACTTTCGATACACGTCTATACTATCGCTCTGACCTTTACACACTCAGGATATTTGGACATTAACAGTCGAATCTCATTCTTTCGATTTACCTCGAGAGATTTCACGCGCTCATTACTCTCGTTCTTATCTCTGATTGGCGCCTACACACGTTACACGTAACAATCCCACAAGCCACAATATTTACACTCATCGATCCTCGTGACAACATACAGTCATACTGTTACAGGCACTCGTGCATCACTCATACTGCTTCACACTTTGTTATTCTACATTTTATGGAAAACTAATTCCACAGCAACAAAGTACACTCAACCCTCATACAGCACAGTTAATTCGTTTCGCGTGGTATAGTATTAGAGTAGATGTGCCAATAATTGTCACTCTTACTATAACTATCATTTTAATTATTTTATTCAATAGCGAAATAATGTATGAAGAATCGTGAATGAAAAAATTTTAATACTAAAGTTGGACTTCGCTTTTGCGCAGCAACACATAAACATCGCATAGTTGTTCATACTTGACATTTAAAAATAATTATCATGAGACGAATGTACCGTTTGAGCACGTCATTTTTTGCATATGGTTTCAAGTTGAAGGGTTGAATAATGCTATAAAAATATTCGTAGATTTCATTGAATGGACCAAAGAAACTTCTTTATAAAATAATTTTCATCCTTTCTAATATTTCATGCCAGAATTCCCTGTTAATCAATTAAGATCGCATCGATTTCACTAAATGAATTATAGAAACTGACCATATAAAATAAATTTCATCCTTTTAAATATTTCACACCAGAATTCCCCATTAATCGATTAAAGTCGCTCAGATTTCACTGAATGCATTAAAAAAACCTCTACCAAATAACTTTCACCTTTTTTACCCTGATGCACTAATCGAATAAGTTATGCTAAAACCGTTAAGATCAATATTAAAATAACAAACATACCTTAATAATTTAATACCACTCCTTTTACGCATGGAACATATTCTTCAAATAATCCTTAGGTCTATGAATTTTATACGCATTGCATATTTTAGGCAGACATTTTTTATTATCCATTTTTCATTTCTGGTCACATTGACCAGTAACATTGCGCAGGGGTTAATATTTAATGCCAGAATTCCTTGTTAATCGACTGAAATCGCATCGATTTCACTGATCGAATCATAGAAACCCGCCCTATAAAGTAAGTTTCACCCATTCGAATATTTTACCCCAGAATTGCCCATTGATCGATTAAAATCGCACCGATTTCGCGTGGATGAACCGAAGAAAGCAGCTCTATAAAATAAAAACAAAAAACATGTAGTCCTGGGCACGGTTGCTTCTAGGGCGAGAAAATTACGGGTTCGAGGAGTCTCAGCTGCTTGTCGCGTACCCCGGGGGTAACGCAGGTGGTCATAATGTAATAATTTGCCCCGTGGCTCGGGTCAAACAACGAGTTCCGTTCGTCGCGACTCCTGTTACAGGTGCGTTGCGGAGGAACGGAGAAAGAAAGTTGGAAAGAGTCGAGGAAGCGTCGCGTCGCGGATAATTCTCGGTTCGTCCAACGATGGATGGAAATTTATGACGAGGTAGTAAAAGTCCGACCGACTAATTCTGTTACCTTTACGAGCTTCGCGGATAAAACCGGGCAACAGTGAGCATTTTGCGTCTACCTGCTTTTATTCAGGTTTCCGATTCCTTTCTTTATGCTTTCCTTTTCTCTTTGCTTAGAGTTAGGAAGGAGATCATAATAAGGGAGAGTAGGACAAAAATGGATTCCTAAAAAATTGCTGCGAAATATTGTATAGTGGAATCCAGTTACTTGTGGCGGCTCTCCTGCACGTACCACTAGAAGGGCATACGAAATAAATAACACATAAACCCAATAATAAATATAAATGCAACTGAAAGTACATATTTACTATAAAAATTGAACATTAGATGACAATTATAAAGTTATCATTTGCGTTGGCTGTATAAATGCACCAAAAATTAGTTCAGTTGATTCTCAGATTTTACAAATAATAGCGAAACAAAATTCGCTGGGGTAGAATTTCACGTACGATAGCCTTTAAGGGTTGAACAACAATTCCATGTTTGTTAAACTTAAGAATGATTAAGTACCTACTTTGCTGTACTTCTTCGAGTGGAATAGCAAGTTAGACAAACGAGAAGTTTTATTGCGCTATTCTTTGAGATCGAACAAATTTTACACCCTTGTTAAAAAACCGTCTTCACTGCCTATATACTCAGGAAGCGTCCGTTTCTCGGTCGTTTAACAAATTGCGACCGTTTCTCCTGGACATAGAAAAAGGACACGATTAGAAAGAAGGGGCCACGAGAAGCTGTAAAAGCCAAACGAGAAGCTTTGTCGCAAAAGGTGCGATCGCTTTCGCGCGGAACAGGCCACTGAAAGTTTATTTCGCCCGTTGACGATGTTCTTTTTTCGCTTATGCTGTATTGGCTCTCTCGCATGATCGCTCTTAGTTCGCTTCAATGGAACACTTTTTGTCCGAAATTTCAAACCGGCAGCTTAAATTCGAAATCGAATTCCTTAGAATTTAAAGCGTCAACTACTGACAGTGACCATGAGTCTGACTGATTACACGCGACAAATTTCTATTCATTCCAACTAACAGCAAATTATTATCCTTTTTCTTTTGTAATTTTTAAAATGCTCGTTACTTAATTATGAAACCTAATTAACCCATTGCCAGTCTAACTCGTGACAATCGCAGGCAAGTAAAAATAAACTTGTACGTATGTATCTCCACATAATTTTTGTAATCGTTATAAATGAAATTTATAAATATATTATAGTATAAATAAATAGATTTGATTTGTAATTTGTATTCACTTTTATCGCATCAGAAGAGCATATCCAATTAATTCATGAAGAGAAACATAGAAGCAGTTTATGGGGTTATTTCATCAAATTAGATGGACTGTCAAGGAGTTAACGATAATACGCGGCTCTAGAAAGAACGGGATGATTTCTGCGTAAAAATTTTGTATTTGAATTAGGAAATAAACATAGTTTGAATAATTAATATTATGAATCAAGTACCTAAAGTTATCTGATAAAAAAACTTAGCTATGTATGCTACCTATATGCTTTGGATCAGCTCAATCGATTGATTATTATTTTGATCATGTTGCACGCCAATTTGAAAATGCGGTTTTGAGGAAAACGGGTTCAAAGTATTCATTTCAGAGAAGTCAATATGTTTAGAAACTTGCTTCTACTTTAGATCAATCTGCGATTTCAGGCCCAAATAATTCGTCTTCTATTTCTTCGCCCTCGAATAAAAACAATTAATTTCTTTCTTTTTTTTGGTTCATTACTTGAGTCTCCCCCCTTAAATAATTAAGGGGGAAAGACGAGACTTTTAAAACTGAGGAAGATATGAAATACCCCCTACAATCGTTCAAATCTTTTCCAGAGCCGGAGGAATTCTAGCATAGAGAATCGAAATAGAGGTTTTAATGCGGTGTTAGTATCATTGGGCTTCGAGGCGGCGTCCCTTTCACGCAGAATTTCCATTGAAAGATTCGCAGGACCCCCAGGGGGTGGTCGTGACGAGTGTCGGCGAATGTGTCGGCCTCAGGGGCGGAGAAACTTAATTCACTGCCCTCCCTTCTCTTCCTCTCCTTCCTTTCCAGCCTCTGTCCTTCGCCGTTCCATGCACTCCCCCTTTCTCTTTCTCTCTCTCTCTGTCGCTCGCTCTCTCTCAGCTCACCCAGAGTTCACCCAGAGCTCGCCTAAAGCTCACCCTCAAATCCTGATCAAATACTAAAAGGACTGGAACAGAGGAGAAGGACGAGGATAAATAGGAACAAGAAAGGGAGGTCGGAAGGGCAAGGAAACGGGGGGAAAGTGAAAGATGTAAAAGATGTAGCATTAGGATTAAGTATGAAAATATAGAGTTTAGTAGGTTAGATACGTCATTGTGGTGCAGTTTTGTTTTTGTTTTGTTTTTGTTTATTGATTGTTATTTAAGATTTAGTACTTAGTTGTAATTGTAAGATTGTAGGAGGGGGAGATGTAAAAAACAGAACTCCATTGTAATCCTCTAAGGAAATCAATAAACATATGTTATGTTATGTTATCTTACTAAAAGGACTGCTGGAGAATTGAAGAACTATAACAACACACACATGACAATGATAAAATAACGCTTCCAGCACAGGAAGCGACTCTAATAATTCTTTTTTAAAAAATCTTCTTTGAGAAACTTTGTGAATACAGTTCGAAGAGCAACGCACCCCCGATTTGGTTGAAACATTGCCACAGAGGTTCTATTTGGGCATTAGAAATACGTAATGACCTATCAGTCACTTGGCCCATAACATATATGTATGCAAATAGAAGCTCTGTTCAAAGTTTCAGCCAAATGGAGGGTGTGTAGTTTTCGGAAGTGCGGCTAACTTTGTTGTCTTTAGCTGAGAAATTGAAAGTCGTAGTTTCACATCGACTCGGTTGACACTGCAAAAAAGGAAAGTAAATGCGAGGTTTGACTCGGCAATACCGGACGCGTGCACTTATACATGCTGCATTGTAATTTGCATTGTGCTTGCAAACGCACGAGATATCGCGTTACACGCGCCACTCTAAACGTGTACGCGCATGTACGCGTCGAATTCGGAATATGCGCGAGCTGAGAACAAGGAGAGTGTCTGCGCGAGAATATTGTTGCGCTGTTCGATGACTTTTAAGACCTTCGAGTAGGCCTTATAAATATAGCGACGATTAGAATTAGAAGTAGCGGTGAAAAACTATCAACAGTCAAAGGCTATCGATATTTCCCCGATAATTTCGAATAAACTATCGATAGTTTATCGATAATCTTCGATAGTGCTTTATTTAAATTTGTATAAAACTAAGAGGATCCATGATTTAAGATACAATTAATTTGTAAATAGCCATTCGTCTTTATCCATAAATAAAAGAAATGTAGTAGCTGACGATGACTATTTTTTTTTTTTTTTTACCAAACCAGTGCTTCGTCCACTTTAAGTATCATTTATATTTATCGGTTAAACGGCGCAACGTTTCTGGTTACTTATTTTTGTACAACGTGAACAATGCTTTTCTTGGCACGGACGTTCAATCGTACGGCAAGGTCGTGTGCATTCGTATGCTAATCGGCCTGGAAGCGGTATAGAAAGAGAAACGAAAAGAGAGAGGTAGGGAGGAAGACTCGGAACGATATCGGAGAACACCGACCGATAAAAGCGAACGAGGATAACGAGATTCTGTAAAAATGCCCTCGCCAGGCTAAATATAGCCGGTTAATTGGCACTAATTGCGAGCGATCGGTCCGCGTGACTGCGCGCCACGATGTGGTTCCAATCATGATCGAATTTGGAAGTGGCGAACGTTGGTCAGAATGTTTACTCGGCAGAGGGTACTTTTGCGCTGGTCAAAAAAGGCGACTGATGCGTAACTTTGACTTTTTCCTCTTATTAAAATAATTTGAGTGGGTTGTTTTAAAATTAGAGTGGAATCCGGTTATTATAAAAACGGTTAATGTTATCAATCAGCTGTTGTTCTTATAGTTTACAGCTCTATACCAAGGCAATTTATGTAAAATTCGTCGAGAGCATTAACAAATAAATAACTAAACTAGTTCACAAATTATAATCGAACTTCGGTTATTCGTGTTACGTGTGATAATTATAATTGGAGACGAATAACAAGAATTAGCAAATTCGTATTGAACAGAGATCTTCTTCAAAACTTACTTTTTACCGAAGTATACCTTTTATCTTTTACATGAGAAAATGGCAAGAATTCTTGATAGAGAAGCTTATGACTAAACTGCGGAATTTTATATATTTATGGGAAATTGAAATTGACAAAACGGTGCAAAATGCACATATTATGCAGAAATATGCAAGAAGACCTAATTAAAGTACAAATTACAATGTTTAGAGGGTGAAATAGATTTTTATTAAGATCTCATTTCTTTAATTGTGCTCGTAAAGATATGAATTTGCATAAAAATCCGTAGTCTAATAATAAACCTTAACCCTAGAACCACAGGCGATTAAATTATACTTATTTGTATCCAAGAAATAGAAACGATAGACACTTGGAAAAAATATACGACGCAAGTGAAATAAATCTTTATTTATATCCTGTACCTATAGAAAATGACGGAATATTTTTGGATTCTTTCTCACTTGTAATTCTGTATTTTATGAATTTTCGTGCCATGTTTACTATCCCAAAATATGTCCTAATATAACGTAACAACTTGAAATTTACAATCTGTATGTAAAATTTCGTAAAAAACAGAAGTCGTGTCTTTGTTGCCAAAACTTTTCGCCACACAATTCACCGTACTCGTCGCCTATAAGCTCATATTTATTTTCACTTCAATCCATATTAATTTAAATCTCAATAAAGGTACGCAAGTTCATGTCGCGATTCGGTGAGCGTAAAAAGCCGGAAAGCGGAGCGTTCGAGCAGATCGAACGTTCCCGGAATACATTAACGAAAAACTCAATTACGAGCGAACAAGAAGAAAGATTCGATATGCCGCAGCCCCTTTTTGCGGTGCTTGATAGTCGAACGAAATTATTACTCGGCTGCCGCGTTTCTTCGCCCATTACCAAGGGCAAACTAACCTCCGTATCCCTTCAGAATTGCAAATCCAACTGACGAACTCTTTTATGTATTATGGATTCGAAGTCTTCGGATGGCCAGCGCCCGATTCGTGAATGAAATTTAATTGATCCAATCCTGTGGAGCAAAAATCGGGTCCAGATGACGATTATCTTTGTAAAAAGGATACACTGTAAAATATAGTGGTGAAGATCTCATTATAATTTTTCCTTTTTCTTGGAACGAGAACTATAGGGAACGTGAATATCAATTTGTTTTTTCGTTGAATAGTAGAAGGTTTGTACGTACAGTGACTCGTGAAAGTATTTGAACATTTGGCGCAGAAAAATTGTATGAATACATTATGCGTGTTGAATAAAACTTTTTCTAATGTAATCGGTGGTCTAAATATGCGCTACCACTTTTATTTTAGCGTTTATTGCCGAACGTGTTCAAGATAATTAAACTTTTACACAACAATATGTATCTTTAACGTGTTAACTTTCTGATGTAGAATTGAAATATTTTGAACAAAAGTAATATTTATTACAAACTACAAATTTTAATTAACAGTGTGGTTCAAATATGGGCCACTTATAAAATGATCTAAAATAAAAATAAAAATTGTCTTTCTCTTCCAGAAAACTGTTCCATTGATTGAAAGTAGCTAAAAAAACCTCTTCATGTTTTAATTCTTATTTCAATCGATCATTGTTAATGTGAAAACTTTTGCGATCGCGAAATTCGTAACAATGACGCTGTTTGCAACGGAACACGTTAATGCAATAAACGTTGGTTACTATTAATTCTGTACAGTTTCGTTTGTTCTTTAGTCGTAGTTCTGCATTGTTCCCCACGCAGGGCAGCATTTAATAAGCTCTATACTTCAACCAGCCCGTATTTGGACCAACTCCGCTAAATGCTATTTCTATATCACTGTTTCCAATTTTATAGCACCGTATATATTATATTATATTACAGTTATATGGATTATCAACACATTTATGCTGCTACTACACATAACGTCCCAAAATTTATTGTGCGCTAAAGTAACACGTAATATCAGTACATTAGAGTCTAGTATATTTTATTATTTTGCATTACACTCGAACATATTAGAGCAGATTGCAATGCACGGTAATTTTTGGAACACCCTATATTGCCAGATTAATAAAAGTTGTTCCCATCTGTGGGCCGAGAACGCTTTCAGCTCTAAAATACTACAACAGTGAAAAGGTTATAAAATGAGCAATCTAATAAAACCTAAAAACTTCAACCCTCTCGATTTTATAGTCAATTATGTATAATAATCCACTAATAAATTAGGTTTTAATGTTCAGCATAAAACCTTAAAACTTCTGGCTAAAGCAAACAATCCAAGACAATTAAGAAACTTCAACATCCTCGTAAAATGATCCAACGGTAAATAAAGTTTCACTCTTTAACATAAAGTCTTTAAAATTCTATCTAACGCTGATAATTTAACGCAGCTTAGGACTCGTTATCACTTAGGGATGAATCAAAATTTCTAGATTCGCGAATCTCGAAGTCGAAACATTTTGAGGTCTCGAAACCTTCCAATCTCTCGAAACTCAAAACTTTCGGAACCTCGAATGCTTATTTTTTTCCCCCTTTTGCTTGTAACTAGTATTCATTTTGTTGGTAATCAAAATCTTAACAAATTACGTTTAGAAATAATAATAATAATTAAATGAAATGTAGTTATAATTTAAATAAATGAATAAGTGGTAAAACTTATTATTAGTTTAACATATATCGTTATATAATACATAATATATATTATAATATAATAATAATAATATATATTACTATATAGTATAAATAATATATAATTATACATTTTTATACGTTTTATTTTCTCTCGGTATGAGCAATTAGAATGAATTGAAATAGTATCTAATTAAAATGTGCCTAAAGTTTTACTATAAACTCAGTTGAATTATTAGTTAAATAAATGCATACTGCAATAATATTCTCATTATTAATAAAAATTATTAGTCTATATAATTAATAGTGCTTCGAGTTCTCGAAACTCAAAAGGTTTCAAGCTTCAAGACACGTCGAGGATTCGAACGTCGCATATCTATCGTCGCCACAAAATATTTTAAGCACATACCGGTGTGCCAAAATTTCGCCTACCTTCGTACATCATTTTTACGCTACGTAAAAGCAGAAAAGTAACGTCAAAATCCTATCGAACATTCTTTCGCCTTACCATCAATGTAAAAAAGTAGACACTGGTTATAGTTTTTACGTAAAGAAAAAAAAAAAAGAAAGAAAAAAAACGGGTGCATCTTATAATAGGTTCGACGTAGACGCGTTCTTCTGCGTTCTTTATCGCGTAGAGTTTATCAATTTACAATTCCCAGTTCGGGGAGGTGGCGTGTTGAATACCAATGGGTCGCAGATGCGAAAAACGCGGCTTGAATCCTCGTTTCGCCTCGACCAGTTGTTCGGATGCACGATAAAAGGAGAATCAACCTTTTTGAACGGGCAACACCGGGTGAAACACGGTTGCAAGAAGGACTAACGTAACCAGGGACGTTTGCCATTTTTAGGGACATTATTGCCGATTCGAATGGACGGGCGTTCATTCGAATCCTTGAGTATACGTAAAATGGAAGTCCAATGAGCATGAAGAACTTCTCAATCACTCCGTGGCATGAGAATTCTTTTCAAAAGATTATTACTAGACTGCGGAGTTTCGTGCGATTATGAATAGTTGAAAAATGCGCAAAATCGTATAAAATACGTTTAGCGTATTTACAAAAATATACGAAAGGTTCAAACTAAAATCTTATGATATTTGAAAGACGATACAAGTCTGTATTTATGTTCCATTTCTTTATTTCTGTTTACAAAAATATGAATTTGCATAAAGAACCGCAGTCTAACTATTGCTAATTATTTTTACACTGAGGATTCTTGTGCATTTATAAGAAATTTAAATATGCAAAAAGGCACAAAATGCACGATATATACAAAACTATACAAAATATTTCAAGTAAAATACAAATTATTCTATTTTGAAAATGAAAGAATAGGTATGCAACAGAACTTCGATTATATCGGAACACCCGTTATCCGATCTCTTTGTTATCCGAATATTTTATTATCGGAATGTTCTATTATCTATACTGTTTCATACTATGCACGCGTGTAATCCACATAGTACTTGCTTCCTCTTATTAAAGTTATCAAGTCCAATAATCAAAATAAAATCTCTTCGCAATATTTCGGTATGGTATTTATATTTCAATTATTCAGAACTGTAATAATGTGGTACTGTGATAATGGTATCAATTGAAACAAAACGTAAAATTATCAAGAAATTGAAAAACGGCGATTATACAACAATCTTAGCGCAAGAATATGGTATTGGTAACATAAAAATATGAAACTAGCAAGATTTTATGTGATTTGCCTTTTTTCATTGTTTGTTCATATCGTATCAGCGTTCGCGTCATGTTTGATAGTATGGAAATATATGTAATTTAGCGTGGAAAAAGTCGTAGTTCTATTATCCGAAAATTCTATTATCTGAACATATTTGTCTCCCAATTAGTTTCGATAATCGAAGTTCTACTGTAGATAGAAATGCTGATAGTTGTCGAGTTAGTGCACTATTCCCATACTGAATGAACCATACATTTACTTACATTTTCTTGTACGGGGTTGCATGAAATCAACGATGTATTTAAATGGAAAATGTGATACATGTGGTGAATTGATAGCAAACACAAAAAAAAGCTTCCTTTACCGTCAATAATGATCTTACTGATATTGAGTGGATGCGGTCCATGAAAACGCGCCTACTCGCATGCATAGAAACAAGAGATAAACGATTCGTTTAAATCAGCCTAAACCAGTATAATTGCACGTGGGACATTATTTCAAATTAATGTTTATCATTAAAAGTTATTGAGTTTAAGTACATCTGATTACCTATGATTTATACTACGTTCTCTTTCATATCTCGAAAATGAAGACGAATCGACCCATGGTGTACATAATATTTTCTGCTCAAAATGACTCCCCAAACATGTTGGCGAAGATTGTCGATTTAGATCTGGAACACCCCGTGTAGTTTACGAATTTCAAATCTCTCGCAAATAAATAATCGAGCAGTATAAAAAATAAAAATTCGTAAAGGGGAAAGAGATGAGAAAAATTTGAGAACTAAAAGACATAAGTAAGAGTAATTTTCTGGATTTCTCAGGGTGTACGGTTATGGTTCTCTCTTCTCTTCGTGGACTTTAGTCGGCTCATTCCCGTCTTCCTCCATTACCACGAGGTCGCTAACTCAATTTGTATGCGACTGCGCGAGCCCGCCAAATGCACGGCCGCTTAAGGTCAGCGCAGTTTCTAGCTGAGTTCCAGACTGGTGCACGCGGAAAAAATCCACTTCATCCAACTGCTCCTTTTTCTTTTTTTCTTTCTTCGCCTCTTCCCTTTTTCAGTCGACGTCTTTCACCATAACGTTGGCAAATAATGAACGCAACTAAAAGAACTCCCGACGTTTTATTGTTACGCGACAAGAAATACAAGTCGAAGGCGCAATTACGGATAAAACGAGTCGACAAAGACAAAGTTCAAGAGAGTTTGGTTCTCTTTTATTCAATTTGGAATATTCTGCCAAAAGAGAAGGCTAAGCAAAGCTATTAGAAAGCTATGACTGCTATTTTGGAACCATTGAATTGGTACAAATCATTGAACGCACGAAAAGCACTGGATCAAGAAGTAATACACGAGAAACTTTAGTACGAACAAATTGATCAATATTCGACACTTATACCCTAAGTATCATCTCTGGAAATGCAATCTTCCGTATGGAAGCGTGCGATCAGAGGGCATGGCATATTTGCAAACGCGTAATTTCCCTATGGATGTTCGAAATTAGCTGGATCGACGTTAATGCCACGACGTATCGAGGAATGGCTTAATCCTATTCCACCTAGGCGATGGTACATCATCCAGCTTACGCATTCCACCGTAGCCCAATTGTGTTCTTAATCCGCCCATGCAACCCCTCTGCCACTCTCGAGTACACTCCGTTTGAGTGCTATGAATCAGCCTATTGATCGAGACTAGTGCACCGTGAATATTTCGAATAATATATGTGTACCTGGTCGAAGATGATTTACCGATCAAGGGTTTACTCTTGAAATTAGTGATCTCCTTAATGATCTATACAGATGCTACAATCGATGGATTTTATTAACACGTTGGGTGTCGCGCTCAATCTTAACTTTATTCGTTTTTGTAGCTTCTTACTTACGTTGTTTAGCTAGTGGTGGGATTTGAAACGTTTCGAATGGATATTGCGCATCGAGCGATAAATTTGAATCACTTCGAAGCCTAAAAGTTTTGAGACTTGATGATGTTGAAAGTCTCGAAAAAGACTTGATTGTTTTAGAAGTGTAGATCGCAATAGAAATTTAGTACAAATCATTGAGAATCTTCTCCAATGTTATTTTATTTCCTTTTTCTCATTTCCAAGATATCAACATTCGTGATTCGTAAAGTATAGCTACTGCAAGCTATGTTAATAACTACAACTTTTCAGATTTCCTTTACTATTTTGCAAACAAGTACAGAATGCAAATTATATGCAAAAAATATACTGAATATTATAAGTAGAATATAAATTATGATATTCAGAGCGCGAAGCAAATTTATACCTAACAATAAGTTCCATTACTTCAACCATGTTTACTAAAATATGAAATTTACATGAACATCCTCAATATAGTTATAATGTTAATAAGACTACAGAAATAAGTATTAACAAGAAGATTGAGAAAATTAAATAGAAACCAAACGATGTAATCAAAAAGTTCGACGTGGTGAATCGATTCGGCTCACACTGAACGTGTTAACGTCACAGAGATCGTGGTACGTGTAACATATACGAGAAAAATATCTTTTTCCTCTGATGCTAAAAAATGTCGAGTTTCGAGGCCACGAAAAGTTTCGCGAATTTAAAAACCACATTTAGACGCAACCGTACATAGTAAGACTAATCTCGACTAAAAGAAGCAACTAACTCACGCAGAAAATTCGCAAGAAGAATTCAGTAGCATTTAAGAAGAAAAAGTAGTGAATTCAAGAGTAAGGCGCGCAGTTTCTGAAGTCGTTTGCCGCATTCGAGTGCACGCGCCTCCCTTCTTGCCGAAAGATTTGCAACAGTGCAGCTGGTCGCGGTGCACGGAGCTCTTCAATTATCCCTTATAGGAGTGAGTACTCGTTGGAAGAAAATGCGAGGCAAGAACCGGCTCGGGACCGTAGACCCCCTACCGGTTTTACTTTGCCCTACCGATCACTGGAGCAGCTCCTTCGAATCCATCCTGAGGATCCCCTCGTTAATTGCCGTGACATCCTTAAAACCTTTCGTGAATCTTACATCTCCTACGAGAGGTTATTCTTTATTTTATTATCGAAAGAAAGAAAGCATACACAGGAGGGAAGCGAGAATCATTTTTAACGAGTAAGAATCTTACCGGTAGAAAGTTGGTACGTATTGATTAAATACGTTAAGGGTTGCGGAAAGATTTGAGGTAATTATATTGCAATACGCGCCACTTACAAGGTAAATTGATCAATTACAGAAAATGGACTAAGTTGATTTTTATGAAAAGTGTAATTGATCAAAGTAGAATTATTAATGTTAAGAATGATAAATATAGAATTTAGGATTATGACACTTCCTATTACTTATACAATTATCGAACAATGAATACTACACGCGAAATTATTTACTAAAATATTAATGTGCACATATTACCTTCGAGTGTTTCTAAAATATTTCCACGAATTTTCCGAACACTTTAATAAATAGTCAAACTACCATCAACTTATACGCAATTCAGCTCTCCCCTTGCCTAACAAGTGCATCAGTCAAACTCGTCTCAGAAAGAAATTCTAAAACTCGATGACGCGACGCAAGAACGGCGGTATAAAACCATAGATTGGCCATGCAATCGATACCCGTCTGGTGGAGAGCAGTGGTCGATTCCAGCCCGATAAACGCGGGTTTCGTTCGAAACGTGAAACCAGTTCAACGCGAAAGCGTGCAAGAATCGGCTTTGCACGCGCGCCAGCCCTGACTAACGATCTCCACCGCGGGACGATATCTCGCGATTCGAACGAGATCTCATTCGAGACTACCACGGCAGTAACCGTTTTCCCTTACTTTGATCGTAAAACGGCGGACACATTGTAATCGGAGGCAAATCGGAATACCGCTTCCGGTCAATCGTAAAATCTCATGTCTGTGTTCTTCTTTTCCCTGTTTCTGTTGAAACGTTAAGGAATAATCGCGATTCCAGGCATAGGAAATGAGATCCAGCTATTATGGTTATAGCAGATAACTGTGGTAAGACGACTGCTGCAAGAGATTGGTAATTTTTATTTTTTTTTTTTTTTTAAGGAGAAGGCTGAGGGTGGTAGGAAAATAATAGTGGAAGTAGAGTACAGAGTAGAGGAAGCAGTAGAGGTGCATATACATTTTATTAGGCTCGGTTCATTAGAATGCATAGTCACCTGTTTTTGTTTAACCCTTCTTCGGATTGTGAGGGCTACAAAAACCCATACAGATACAAACTAAGCATGATTCAGAGGATGTTAATATAATTATTTGAAAATTTATACAATCTTAAATCTGTTCATCAAATTTGTAATGCTGCAAAGCAGGTAGTTTGCACTAAGTTAATGGAAAGTTAGTAAAAAATATAATTCCAATTATAAACCAATTTATTTCTTTTTTTTTCTTTTTCAAAAATCGTACAGACTTTTAACATCTTGCAGTTTCCCTGATTCCATCCATTATTTTGAAACAAATGAAACGTGCGATGCTGTCGATTGCAAATGTGCTGTTCCACCATAACTTCGTCAATTTCAAAGATAATGGAATGAAATTTGCAAGGTATATTTAAAAAAACACGAGCAAAATTTCTATACATTTTACGCAAAAATGACCTGACTGCTCTGAAGTCAATAACGCTAAAAAGAGATGCAACGAACATAGTCGTGGTTGAAAGGAGAGAAATAAAAAGAGTCATGGGTGAAAGAGGAAGAGACGGAATTGTGAGATCCGAGAAGAAAAGGAAGAAGACGAAGGAAGGACGTAGGGGATCGTGTTGGGGGCCGTACCCTCCTCGGGTATTCCCGATCATTATTCCACCGGCTTGCCACGGGGAGGAGGCCAGGTTCACCTTGGTACGAAAGCATGACTGACCTTGTTGCTGCTACATCCGAGAGAAACAGTGTCCCATCCATCATGCAAATGAGCCGGTAATGAATATCAAACGACGCTCTTGCGGTGAATATTTTTCCCAGACCGGATACATGCCGGGAATACTCGGAATACTCCATAAGAAGCTTACCTATGGATGTTGCATGGGGAATGGTCGGTGAAATGCTGGAAAAATGAACTTTTTGGGGACACGCAGAGACTCGAATGTGAGCCGAGTATGGATTCCTATGGATTTTAGGGGTGTGTAGGCCAGGGATTACGGGAAAGGTTGAGACGAAGAAGAAGATTGGAAGATTAGGGTGATAGGTGGATTTCATAGTATCGTTCATATGTTATTTATGATCAGACTGTGGATGTTTATCCAAATTCATATTTTTATAAGTACAATCAAAGAAACGGAATGTAAATAGAGTAGATGTCCTAATAATCGTCAGCATCTCTATAAACGTCACTTTAGTTATTTTATTTAATAGCAAAATAATGTAAGAAGAATCGTAAATTAACAAATCTTGATACTAAATTTGTACTTCGGTTTACGTAACAACATATAAATATTGTATATTGGTTTACACTTGATATTTAAAAATAAATATTAGGAGGCAAACGTGCTGTTTGAACATTAAAACACGACCAATGTAATTATAAAGTGTGGGACGTGTCATTATTCAGTAAAAGCGATACGTTTTACTATGCATTTTATATCTGTTATACCAACTGAATGGCTAATATACGTAAAAATTGTTTCTATATTTTGTATACTTTTGCATACTATGATAATTCTGTGCATTTTATGTTTACACTTCAATTTCCCATAGATGCATAAACATCCGCAAGTCTCGAAAACTTTTAATGCAGTCAAATTTTGTTTATCATACCGGCTTTTTCTTTATTACAATTGAAAGGAACGACTTCAACACTCGACTTTAAGACTAAATAATTTCCTACTACAAATTTACCTCCTAGAAATCTCGCGAAACAATATAGGAAGCTTTCAACATTATTCAAGCTTTCACATTATTATAATCTTATACAGCCACCTAAGTATAAAATTTTCAGCAGGTACATCCAAGAACCTCGTAACACAATCCTTATAAATCCACTTTCCTCATCGTCCATTTTTCACCCACTTTTCGAATAAGATTTTTCATGCTGAAGGAGCTTTAGATTTCAACGACAGCAAATATAGATTTAGACCTCTTCTATGACATATTTCATTGAAAGGTATTGAAAGGGGACAACAACGCCATCGAACCTTAGAGATTAAAATATAGACACCATAGACACAATGGACACGCAAATACACGTATACAGATATAGAAATAGACGGACAGATATTGTAAAGTGAAGTAAAAAGTAATTGTGACTTTGTAAAGCCACTATCAACACATTATTTACCAGAAGCGGATTAATAGTCTTTTTATCGACAACCGCCTTCTAGTACTCTATATCAATAGTTGTCAAACTTTTTGGGGTCGCGATCCACGTTTGAAAAATATTTTTCGCGGGATACTCGCTTATACTATAATGCATATTTTAAAAGAAAGTTGTATTGGTAAAAATCTTCTAATGAATATCCTAATTACTCTCATATTTTAATATTTAACGCGATCCACTGAAAATCACCTGGAGACCCATACTTTTAGAACCATTGTTGTATATTATCAACAATGATTCAACCAGCAAACGAAATGACGTTTTAAATCCTTATTTTACTTCACACATTTCTATACGATAATGAAAACCAATCGATATACCGAAAAATCTAAAAGCTTGAATTGTTCGGTTATTTCATGGGTATGCATTTATTGTGTTAAGAGTGACCTAGCCGTTTTCTATATTGAAGAAGAAGTAAACAATATTTGCTAATACTCACCTTGTGCGTCATGGCAGAGTCTTCCTCTTTGGTCCTCTTTAAGCTACTTCTAATATTGTCATAGTTTCTAGATGAATATCCATAGTTTTCGGTGAATACTTCCGCTGGTGGTTTATAATCCCGATATCCGGTTGGCGAGGGTGTCGTGGTCATAGTTTGACCCATGGAACCCGGTGTTAAACTGCTGGAAACCGCGTCATTTTCCACCTCGAACACGTCGTCACTCATACTGTCGTCGCCCGTCATGATCTGAAGGTGAAAAATAGACCGAAAACGTAAGCACTCGGTTAACTGTGGAACTATTGATATTTGGAAGGAAGATATTGGTTCTTACAAATAGATTTGTTTGGCTTCGAAAAGGAGGACTCGTTGGGATGACAGAAATATTTTATATGCAATAGACATTTTTGCTTGCAACATGAGTTACATTCATTTTATTATACATGATACAGAAGTACTTCCACATACGTGTAACGATTACAAGAAATATTGACAAATCAATGTATCTTTTAATCTTGACATTTACATGATGCTTAATTAGGTTCAATTACAGTTACTCGCGTTAATACTCGGACACGTTTTACATCGAAATTCACTGAACACGAGAGTCCTAATTTTAATAAAAATTCGTATGCTTCGATAGCATAATAGACTATGCGTAGGCCATTTTTTTGTCGATAGGAAATCTCTTTAAGGGGTTGAAATCGATACCTTAAAATTTCAGCATTTTTTTCATTTTTTCAATGCAACTTTGATACTTTAAACTGAAGACATAGTTATTCAGCATGGGAAAGACGATTACAGGCAAATTATGATATCTGTCATTTCCTCTTTGCATTGTAACGTCCGTAACAAACAGTCGCGGCCATTACTCATTCCCGAAGAAAGAATATTTTGTAGTGAGGTTACCCAGGTCCAGTACAATAAATCAGAATAAGCACGCGTCACACAAAACGCCATGAATTGCCGAGGCATAAGTTTACCAAAATTTTTAATTATTGAAGTATCACGACTGATTAGTTCAGAGTCTAAGTTTACAAAAATTTTTAGTTATTGAAGTATCACGACTGATTTGTTCAGAGTCTAAGTTCAACTATGAAAATAGTTTTCATTGATACTAATCTAAATATTACGTTCTTTATTTGCTGCAATAATTTCGTCCCGCTAGATCGCTGAAATATTGCACTGTGCACCGTTTGGAAACCTATGCTCTATGTTAACTCAAAAAGATACCTTAAATCTCAACCAACGAACATTGCACAACAACTACCATGGTACTGCTCATAATATCTACGACCACCTACTTAGCGCTCACCCTAGCCGAACCCAACTCCGATCCATAGTTACGCAAAATTCACGAGGCATCGATTCTCGATCGGAAGGCAGACCCCCATACAGATGATCCCGGCTAGTTAATATTTTATTATAATCCGAAGGACGGTTGGGGCGGCGTATATGGCGAAGAAATACTCGGGGTACACAGAGAGCCGCGATAATTCTCGGCAAAACGAGGCACGGCTGTCGCATTATCAAAGCTACCGAGAAAACCAGTTCGCAGAAGCACGCACGCACGCCAAGTGTGCCTGGCTGCGAACGCTGAAATAACTGTCCTTCGATCGGTCGACATCTCCATCGATACGCGGCCTTGCGATCGCTTCGGATGCCAATTAGCGAAGCTTCTTGCCATCGCGAGGTTATTTCGAATTAGTAATGATAATTTCTGGCGAAATGAGTTACATTTTAGAACGGGAGAGGCTGATCTGACAATTAGATAAGACGAAACAGAGATGAGACAGAGATAAGAAGAGATGAGACAGAGGAGTTGCCAACGCGAAGATGTCGAAGCAAAATGGTTATCGATTTTGTGTTCCTCTAACGAAACGTGCCCGATAAATTCAGAGAGAAAATAAATAGACCCGTATCCGACGGTCTCTGCCGATGCTTAAGCATTATTTGTAAAAATAACATTAAATTTCTGATGGAATTAAAAGAATTATTGATGGATAACCAAACTAGGATATTTTAGATCAGGAGATTATAATCCTATCCTAATTAAGCTCAATTTAACACCTTTAGTACCTCGAAGAAGTGTTACGGTTCTAATGTTTCTCTTTAACGTATTAAATAGCGTTATCTATCGTCCGCAACTTCTTAAGGTGGCAAACCTGTATGTTCTTTCTAGATCCTTTAGATGCGTAAAGTTCTTCTCCTACGCATACAAGACTATGTTTGAAAGCACTGACCGAATCACTTGTATTTGTAAAACTGTGAATCTGCGCTGTATCAATTTGGACTTCCTCAGTAGCTCCGCTACTACTTTTAGAACTTTTGTAGTAAGCGCAACCTCACGCCAGTACTTTACCACTCTTTTGGTTCTTATCTACTTTGTTCCTCGGTTTGTCGCAAGCATGCTTGATTCTCTATATAATGTACAATCCTATGTAACATATACACCCTGTGTATAAGGAAGCAATATCTGTTATATTCACACACATTTAAATAGCAGACCTTCGCAGTATTCGACTATAGATATTTGGAAACTATATGCGACGTTCAACTAAAAGTGTTTCGTTCAAGAACCAGCAGTCGCGAATGGGTTAAATATCAACTCTCTCATTTAAAGAATTAACCCTTTGCTTTCTGTTAGCTCTTTCATGCTCGAACTATTGGTTTTCTTATTTAGCTCTTAACTATTATTGTCGGTCTATGAGACTGCTAATAATTACTTATTCATCTTTCTGTATGATTCATAAGCTTGTCACTCTGAATACTTTTCAATTATAGTATGTATATAATGTTCAATTACTGAAATCGAACTTGGACCTCTTCGTTATTGACGCGGAAATTAATTTTGATTTTGTATTCGTCGTTTTTATGTCAATCGTAATGCAATAAATATTAGCGGCCTCACAAGCCGCTAGTAGTGGTTACGTAAGTTTTAATATGTGTAATAGTTAAGGGTTAAAGAACTTGTCGCAGTAATCTGTTGATTATTAGATTTATAATGTTAAATTGATACTAAATTGGGATTAATTTCTAAGTATTTAAACGGGACGCATACGTCTAATTAATCACAAAAGTTGTAGTCTGTTAACACAACCATTCGGCATTTAAATTTTAGCTACAAAGTTTGTCTACTTTTTAGGTAACGCGTGTTCCGAAATTATCACTGCTTCCCTTTGTAAAAATCCGAATTTTTATCTATTTAGCAGTTTTAAGTATTGGAATCCCCACTGAACTCGACTTCAAGTGTCTTGCGTCTAAAAACTTGTACCACAGATTTAAATCTTACAATTAGTATTCTACTATTTATGAGCCTGAATTTTATAATAAAACCAAAGGGTTTAAGTATTTCAGACGTTAGAAATTCGTGGCGATTATTGAGAAAAGGTACTGCGATTAATAATCATTAGAAATTAAAAAATAGGTCTCACGGAAATTACAATAAGGGTTAGGAATGAAAAATATAAACTTTGACTGGAACGTATGCAAATTCAGTTTATTCTTTGGTCGGGGAAGCCTCGAAAGAAAGTGAACATCGCCTGTGAAAGATTCATACGCGACTTTCAAGCTCGCTCAGCGCGAAGGAGAGATTACATCGGATTTCTTCGACGCCTCTTCGCGGTACCCAGTACACTGCCATAAATCATGCATGACGCTTCTCTTTCGCTATACAAGTATATCGAGTCTATATGTGTTCGAAGTACTACCGTAAACGCGGTGAAATAACACGTACGAAATAACAATTTTGTACATAATGCGTTTAATATTCATGCAATCATAATAGAAATTGACATCGTTACGATAATTAACTAGCAAACCTGGAAATGGAAATTCCAAATGCAGCTTTTGAATATGTATATTATACTTCATTTATCGTATTCCATTTCATTGTAATAGTGCGATATCGAATTGTAGAATAGAAAATGAAACCAATAAATTGCAACAGTTTAATAATAATTATTCTACTTGTTTGCAAGGGGTTGAAAAACGACGAAAGATTTCACCAAATTCATTAATTGTATCGTAATTTAATTTAAGGAGAATCCAATAAATAATAAAAACAATAATATATTGGCTCATTTTTAACACGTTTGAGAAAATTGAAAAATCTGTTTTATCGAATTCGTAGCATCAAATTCATCAATTACCATAATTTTGTACCATCGGAAATGTCGGATTAAAAGAAGGAATTAATTTATTATTAAACAACTCAATACACATAAAAAAATTATATATTCCTTTACTATTATATTGACTATTATTTAACTGTTACATTAACTATCAGTTAACTATCATATTAACTATTAATTATGTTTGAACTATTCTACTTTTGTATTCTACCTTTCGAACGAATAATTGTAATATATCATTATCAGACTGTGGATCTTTACACATTTATAGGAAATTTAAACATGTAAAAAGGTACAAAATGCAAATGGTATTAAAAGATACAGGAAATATTAAAAGCAACATACAAACTATAGTATTCAGAAGATGAAGTAACCCTCTATTTAAATCTCATTCCTTTAATTTTATTTCCAAAAATCTAAATTTGCGTAAAGATCCACAGTTTAATAATTATCCTGATAAATTCCAATTACTAAGCAATATTCTGCGCCGTGCGCAGCATTGTCCTCTAAACGCGTCTCTTTGAATCCTACCATTAGCAAAGAACCAAACGAATTTGTTATGTTCCAAAGTAACAGTGACTTACGAAACGAAACGCGTTTTGTCTCGAGCGTCAAGAGCAGATTAGTTGTGTTCCATCTGTCGTTTCGGTAACATCGTTCTGCGGAAAATGATTTACGTGCGAGTTTATTCGATCGAAACCGCCACGCAATGCCAATTCGTTGAACTGTCGCTGCCGCGCGCTAGTGTTAGCCTACGTATACACAGTGCAGACGTGTACGCGCGTGTGTCAACATCTTACGGTACTACTAATATTAATTAGTACGTATGAGTATCATTTACGATGTAGAAATTGATTTTTAATTGCTACTCTAAATTCAGCTACGATTCATAACTGAATATCCGCTAATATTATGGCCACCTTTAATTATTATTAGTACGTATTGATTGGACGGTTGTGTTTCAGGTTAAATGTAATTATATAGTATAGTTAGAATTTGATATATTGAAAGTTTCATGTCAGTTATTAGTCACTGACTATTACTATCGATACACCTATTAATGAACCACCTTAACTACTTCCGTTATTTCACGACCAATGAAACAAACATATCTGTGAAAACTGTTACGATCAAAACAGATCTGTTACGATCTCGAAATTCGTAACAATGACACTGTTTACAATAAAACACGTTAATACAACAAACGATGGTTACTGCATACTTCTTTTGTACAACTTTATTTGCCCTTCACTCGTAGTTCGGCATTGCTCACGACACGGGGTAGCATTTAATAGGCCATATACTTTAACTAGCTCATATTTAGACCTACTCTATATTTGCTCTAACTCCTCTAGATTGAGTTGCGTTGCTACCGCTGTCCTTAAACGCCATTAATACGCGTTTGCAGTAGAAACATAATTCCTTCTTTCAAGTTCCACATTCTTGCCTATTGAGATATTCCATTACGAATATTTCTCTTATTAACGGAATTTCATTAACAGCCAATTATAAGCTTGCGCGATATTCCAAAGTGACATTGTTGTGGTTCTTATAGCGGTTCCACGGCCGGGAATTCCTGGAAATGTCGTAAGCTTCAGCCTTGGGCGCCGTAACGAAAATATTGGCGGAATTTTGCACGGGGACTTTTCCTGCTATCGGTGAGTTTACACGTTGTTTTATACAAGCGTTCGTTTGTATATTTCGCTACAGTTTGTACGCACGAAACTGTACGTTTAGATTTCACGCGATAAATCATGATAGGAAAAGAACCATGAAAGGTCATTATACAGGAGGTGTCAAGTCTTTTTCCCCAAATTATAACAGCGTGTTCTATGAGTAAAAATAAATATAGACTCTTAAACTATTTATTTAATCATTTGCATTCCCTTGACGCTACTATGGAGACATACGTAAAGATCCTATTTTCGCCAATTCAATTTTCATTTCTTCGACATCGGATTCAATTTTTCCTTTTCGAAATATATAATATATTAAGTCCTCATAAGAGTCAGAAAAGTGTATTGCGTATTGTGCAGTCGCTGTTATATCATATTATTAAAGAAAATGTTTGGAGTGCAAAGGGTTAAATTGTATAACTAGACTGCGAATTATTATGCAAATTCAAATGTTTGAAAACACGATCTGAGGAAGGGATCCTAAATAAAGATTAATTTCATCCTCTAAATATAATGTGTTCCTTATTTTTGATATATTTTATATATTTTTGTATATTACGTGAAACCTGTATTTTTTCGCGTAAGTAAATTTCCCTTTAATTCATAGATATCCGCAGCGTATTTACAACAAAGGTATAAAGTTATAATGAACTTGTTCTTCGTTCGATACACGAAACAAGATCGCGCAACTAACATCTATTGAATCCAATACTAATTGAACAACTTTGACTAGGGGTGTGCGCTTCGAATCTTATCTCGCGATAATATCTCGCCTCGATAATTTTCATCGCGGATATTTTCGTGATACTTTCTCGATCATGAGAAAAATTTCTGTCCCAATCAGAATCTCACACCCACCTTTATCTTTGATAATCTCAAGTAATAAATACAACTTCTATAATTAGGTTAGATAAACATCGCCAAGTTATTCTCACGCTATAACGAAGAAAGAACATGTCCGTTATAACTTTATATTCTCGTTATAACTTTTAACCCTTAAAGTAAGGCAAAGGGACTTCCAAAATTTGTTAAAATAGGACAAAGCAATGTTAAAATAGATATGTTTTATATTGTATTTAGGTATATAAATAAATGTTTCGCACTGAATTAAATAGCGCAGTATAACTCTGTAGAATATTAAAGTACCAGAAAATTTAAATTAAATATTATTTTACTGAATTCTTAGTGGGGAAATCTTAGTGACTCTACTCCGTAGTTTATATTTCAAAAATAGGCTTCATACTTTAAGGGTTAAATGAAATATTTGAGAGTCTATGTTTATATAACATCTTTCTCGTATTTTTGCTAATAGAAAAACCTACGACACCCCGTATTCCAATATGTAGATCGTTCACCTGTATTATTCATTCTTAGATTTAATTTTCAATTTAATACAAGGGAAATATTTCATTATTAACACCACCGATGAAACTTACCAACAGTAGAAATTAAGAAGTAAGTTTTAACTTAGAAATGAACGTAATCTTTCGGTAAATAGTTATAAATATTCTATGGTATCTCTAAAAGCTGCTCTTTGCAATCGTTTATGCGTATACAAAGATGTGCAGAGCTCTCTGTCAGCAATCCCTTTCTATTTTGCAATTTTACTCGATCCTTGCTACAAAAGCAACATCGCGAAGAACAAGAGCAAACTACGTCAAGAATCGTACTGATAGTATCATGTAGAAGCGAGTCCGCAACGGAATACGTGGAAACAAGGTTTCCATTCGACATACATACGGTCCGTAGGTCGACTAGTTTCCGGAAAATTCAATTTCCGCGCGATACAATCGAAAAAGCAACCCGACCAGATATACGATACGCGTTTCCACGTATCAAATGTTTCTTCTCGGTCGCGCCACGGTCGTATTCGAGATTACGATTTATCAATAACTATTAAACGATCAAAGTTTTGTAACGAAAATGTATAACTAACAGAATTCACTGAGAGAATAATGGATTTTTTTTAAATAAACATTTTTGTTGTTTCAAATGCTATATCGAGAAAATATTCGATGGTAAAAATAAAGATAAATAGAAATATTTCATTGGAAAAGATATTGCAGAGAACAGTAGATCCTATTTCATCGAATAGTAAATAAAAGAAAATATACAATACACATTTGATGCTAAACTGCAATTCTATTTGAATTTGAATTGTAGTTATCGGTAATTTTCAGATATTAGAATGAGAATATGTGGTTGTAGAACGAATGAACGCTTGTCTATTATTCTTGTTAGAGAGGAAACGTCCGTTGAACTGCATTCTTTATACTTATGTTTCCTTGTTACTTTCCCGCGTATATATTACTTTTATTGCATTGGAGTAAAACGCAATACAGTTTATTCACGATTCAAATGTATTTTTGTTGGCTACTTGTAAAAAAGGATGCGAATATTTCTATAATCTTCTGAAACACGCATGAATGAATTACGAAGTTCTAAAATTTGATTTTTGACTCGCAATTCTGTCTAATTCGACGCACCGTGAGGAATGTTCAAGCGTATTAACCCTTTGGCCTAAAATAACGAGTCACACTCGTTCTATGATTTATAGCGCATATGCAACAAAGATGAATAATACTGAGAGTAAAATTTAATCCGAACTTCAATGTTAGCTTTGTCTCTCAAGATTAAATGCTGTAAAATGAAACGTGCCCGCAATATTCGTACGATTTGTACTTGACGCGATATAAAAGTAGTGATCAACATACGCTAATATACGTAAGTAATAAAATAAATATAGGACAACGGGTTAAAAAGTGTCAGAAGCAACAGCAAACATACAAATCGAAATATTCGCGCTAAACTTAAATTAACCCTTTGCGGACGAGCGCCGACAAATAGTTGCCTAATCATTTTGTGGCTTTCCGAACCCATTTCGACTTTTAAAGCACAAACCTTAATGCAACGAATACCCAACGTGATAATAAACATTCGAAATTGTTGGAAATTAAATGGTTTGGAACTCAAAAGCGTGAAAACTCAAAATCGTGGAATACAAAACTAAAGTACTCTCACAAGTGTCATTACTTCTCGTCCGCAAAGGGTTAAATTTGTCTAGGTTCCGGTTAGTTTAGGTTGTACAGCAGTGCAAAGGTATGGACGGTATAAAATTTCCCCCTGTGGCTATTTCTGAAAGCCACCGCTCGTTTATTTCGTTTATTGGAACGTTTCCAGCCATTGGGCTCGACACGTATAAATCATAACAATTTAGAAACATGAGTATCGACGTATCCTTCTGGCACAGCTAATCAAAATTCATCAGAGGAAACTTCGAAGCAGGTAGAAGCAGTGACACGCGAACTCGTAACGGTTCGCCCTCCATTTCTTTTCGGCCAGTAGACCGCCCCGCGTCGGCCTGTGTCGAAACCAGGGGTAGTCCCACCCCTAGCCACTGTGAACAATGTTCTTGCCCCATGAATTTATTAGACTGCAGCAGATAGAATCAAGCTACCGATTAGAAACCTCGTGTAAAGCGAGAAATTAGCATTCTCGAGGGAGGAGCAATGAATCGTGCCGCGTGAAGCGCTTAGGATTGCAAGCGGCGCGATTGGATTAAATTATTGTAGCTTCCGCTAAAGCTTAACGCGATTGATCTCCGACGTTTCCGTTCGGATAACGAATTCATTAGTTTCTCGTCTGTTTGACACTTTTTAACGGACTCTTTTTAGTCTTGCTTGAGTATGTTTAAAGTGGATACTAGGATTGGGCATATTGTACGGATTTTTAGATTATCCGAATAATCCGGATATTTGACTACTCGGGGTGTGTAATAAAATAGAATTATGGTGTTCTTGATTTTTCGACATTTCTCATTTCACTATATTTCAATATAAGAAGTTGGATTAGAATTATTGAGTATTGTCGAGAATTTTCGAGAAGTTAAAAAAAATGTTGCAGTTGCCTGTTTGTTCGCACAGAGCAGTGAGCCTCTAAGATGATCGCGGCTGTCTAAATATTGCGTTGTGTCGTACAACGAACACAAAGTACCGAATGCGTTATTTCACTTCGACGTGCATTGGTAATATTAGTTATAAATTGCAACATACGTAGGCATCGATATATTCCCTACAGATATGTTTACACGTATAGACATGTATATTTTCTCTGTGATTGACTACTAATATAGGATACGTTATTTGAGCTAACTGAAACTCTATTTCAAATATAAATCATTTTTATAATGATAGACTTAGATTCTCGTGAGATAATGTAATTTCTCCAGAAATTCTGGAAAAAGAATTCGCGAGAAGAAACACTAGTTGCAACTTAAGAAGAAATGAAAAATGGTTTCAAGGCATGCATCTAACTCAAAGTTACCTTAAACATTATTTTGGTAATTTCCACGTCTAACGAAGAGCTATGATTTCAGTATAAGCATAAGTACACACCAATTATTATCAGACATATTGGGTAAATGACCCACGTAATGTCACTGTTCCTATAACTGCCACTTGAATTCGTTTATTTAATAGGAAAAAAGTAATGTATAAAGAATCGTGAGTAAACAAATTTTCATACTAAATTTGGACTTTGGTTTACGTAGCAACACATAGACATTGTATATTCCTTTACACTTAATATTTATAAATAAATATTAGGAGGTAAATGTGATGTTGAACATTAAAACGTGACCAATGTAATTATAAAGTATGGGACGTGTCATAATTCAGTAAGGCGATACGTTTACTATATTATTTTATATCTGTTACCCAAACTGACGTGTTAATATATGTAAAACGTGTTTCTATTTAAATGAACAGTTTTCAAGTGGCTGTAATAAGGATATTGGACTTTGTTCTACATTTTCAATTACGTAGTAATGAATTTATTATATTGAACATATAAAAAAGATGTCCATAAATAGTAGAGCGGTTGAACAATATTATGCTCCAAACTGGAACGATCTTTACGTTAACGACGTTCTAAAATAGTTAAATAAAGTTACGCGGTAACCATAAAGTGGCAGTAATTGGTACATCTACCCTGACACACTGGTTGTTCGAATTCGGTGCTGTTTTTTGACGCATGCAGCGGTGACTTTTTTGTCCGTGCGAAATTCTATGGCCCGCGCGATCAAAGTTGCCGAATGACATTCGTAAGGCACCATCATTATCGCAACTATGCGCGCCGAATCATCAAGCGTGCCGAATTCTTGGCATTCTGCTGTAGCAGGATATTTCGCAACGCGTAGTGGAATTTTCTTTTTACCAAAAATCTCAGTACATTCGTTCCTCGATTTACGCGAGTTTCTTTTAAGTAATCTCCAGATTCACGCAGACCTTTTTACGCTGTTTCAATTTACACGGTCCTTTTCTTCTTTCCTATTTTTGGTAGGTAACTTATTAGGAAACTTCGAAACTCCTCGAAACTTAAAAGATTCCAAATTCTCGAAACTCGAAAGTTTTCTGCTACTTTTATGATTCGAGATTCTCGAATTTAGGTAAATAATGTGTAGTTTGTATAAATAACGAGAATATTGTCACGGTACGAATTTATTTAACTAACAATCTAATAGAGTTGGTGTATAGACTTTAAGCTCACTTTAATCGATACAATTTCACCGATTCATTATACTCGTTTGCTATCAGAAGAAAATAGAACATAAAAAGAAAGATTTATTAATCAACTCTTGAAGTTTTTCCGCTTATTGATCTATTTGAATTGTAACTAAATTCAAATTGCGTTTAATTAAACACAATAAATACTTTAATACGATGAAGCTATTAAGAAATATTCTAGAGAAATAGTTAACGCTTACCGCTTTGAAGACAATTTTGAAATTAATATTCCAATTAGCTTAAGAACTACAAGCGCAGCTTGGTGTCATCGACAGCAAAAAGCGAACGAGAAAAGGGAGCGCTCCCTGCCACCGTACGGATAAATTCCTCGTTATCGCGCGAAATATCCTCGATCGAATCGATCGTCGCGTCGGGCCGATCGAAAGAGGATCGATGGCGACCTACGTGCGTATACGACTGTCGAGTGTGGAATACTTGCAGCACCGGTTTTCGCGTTGCTCAACGGACGGCCCGGTTCCGCGCTACGATAAACTCGCCCGCGGTAATTGGCTTGCGAAATCACCCCTGCAAACGGTCCGCGACACTTTGAAAAATCCCCCCTGGGATTTGGCCGACTTTGGCTGCTAAAGGATCGTTACGATGAATAAAAAGCTGTCAGGGAAAAGCTCTGCCTTTTTGGTGACTGCTATTTCGTTGGGGAAGAAATATGCTTCGGGATTAGAGTGACTGAGACGTGTTGCGATAAAATTATATCATTTTTCATTTATTCTCTTATTTGACTAGGGACGAAGGTTAGGGTAAACGAAGATTTACGAAGTAAGAGGCGTAGAATAGAATATTGATTGTTATATAGAATCATTCAGCGGCTACCTTACCACTTTATCATTTTATTGTTACATTCGACGTTACGAGTTTGGAGAAAAATAATAACTCGATACGGTTCTTATTTTTTACTAATCCGGTAATTTTGCAAAGCAATGATAACCGAAGGCAACGTTCACATCATATGTGGCAGCATTCATACGTTTGAGAGCTGCACATGGGATGAAAATTCAACTCATTAGAAATTTAAAGCATTAGGAATCTTAAGCTTTTGAATTGAAAGCATTGAAATTTGGAAGCTTTAAAAATTTAACGCACTGGGAATTCAGCGCTTCGATAATTTGAAGCGTTAGAAATTCGAAATGTTGGGAATTCAAAGCTTTAGAAATTCGGAACTTTGGAAATTCGACGCTTTAAAGATTTGAAACGTTAGAAATTCGAAGCTTTAGAAATTCAAAGTGTCGAGGCTTTCAATCTTCATAATTCGAAACATTGAAAATTTGAAGGTTTGAAAACTCAAAGCATTGGAAATTCAGCGCTTTGAGAATTTCAAGCGTTACGAATAAAAATAAGCAGAGTTAAAACTATGACGTTATGAATGCCATCAGATTTTAAGTAGTGCTTAATTTTTCTAATTTCTGGTTCGTTTAGGGTGGTTTTATTATTGGACGAAATTTATTTCTTTTACACGAATCGTATAATCTTTATGGATGCATAATCCTAGCTGTCACGATTTTGATATTCTGCCTTTAAAAGCTCTTGAGGATTTCCTAGCTAACCGATGTAAGAATTTTAAAGCTAAAGTTCCGCGCAGTTCCCAGAAGCCGACATTGCGTGTCATGTTGAACTACGTTGGAAGTATCTTGTCGATATGTCACGCTTCCCACAGAATTGATCGCCAAAGTATGTCCAACCTCTATCATAAAAAAAAGTTCTTCTTCGCTTCCTTTATAAGCATTCTCGCACACGTTTACAAGTAAAGTTACTTATTTTATTGCAAACGTATATTAACACTTCAAGGATGATGTCTGTGCACGGTACGCATCCTAATTCCGTTCCGCGTGACAGAATTTATGGCACAAATTCGTTATATAGGTCCTTATGCAGACAAACTTTGTATTCTACTTGATTTGTAAGAATTTTAAGACTATCATATGAAATAGATTTACATTGAGATTATATCATTGACGAAGCATAGAATAGACTATCCATTCTTATATGAAATGTAACATAAAACAACAGCGTTTTTAAAACGATGGGAACTGTAAGTAAGTATAGCGTGAACTAATTGTTTCCGATATAATGCATCTATAACAGTCAAATCTGTAATAACGTGTGTATAGAAGTATATCTTCATTTCTATTGGACTTCTACCATTTAATCTTCTATATTTACTTTTATGACATGAACAAACGTACAATTATATTTAATACATGGATAGAATATTTTATATATATATATATATATATATATATATATATATATATATATATATGTATGTATATAGAGAGAGAGAATATAATTCTTAAACGAACCATTCTAAATCGCAAGAAGCGTAAAAACCTCAGCTTTTGTACACAATCCGAATTTTAGTTTGAAATTTATAATGTTTCCTATAAATGGATAGTTTATCATGTGCTTAGTCGATAATTATATTAAAGTAAGATACATCAAACACAATCAAATGCGTTGAAACAAAAAGGGAAAATTTACATTATGCCTGAAGTGTTAAGAACCAACATATCAACTTCACTGCCGATTAAGCTAAAGATTGTCCCAAGTTATTCACTTAAAATTCCGGTAACAGTCGAATAATTTTTTGCGGATAGAATGATCACAAATCACGCACATTCCAAACTCCCACGATTCTTCATTTGTAATCCAACAAATTTTTAAATGACCGTGTATAGTATTTAATACAATTACGAAATAATCATAAAAAGCTCTCTATTAACACCACAGTAGTTCCACACGATTTTAAACTTCCTATAACCCCATTTTTAGTTACTTTTACGATGAAAGAAATTGAGGGCATAGGTGCAACAAGGGAGTGAAGTGATCTCAAGCCCTTTTTACGGACATCGATTCAATGTATTCCATATTCAGAGTAGAATATTTAAAAAACTGAAGAGAATATCGTTAACCTTTTCAATGTCTATTAAAATGTCGATGCGCTACAATTAGAAACGGTGCTAGGTAGCATAAAATTTAGAAAAAAGATTCATAAATTCTATGCTCGTTCGTTATACATTGGGAAAGTACGAAGAATCTTGAAACCCGTCACTTAACATCTAAACAATTTTCATTGCTTGTATATCGTCGCTAGGGATTGTAAATTTACCGACATTTTCATCTACCGCTAATTCGCTAAAACTTTCAATCACAACCGGTTTACTGGTATTTTTTAAGCTATTTAAAATATAAGAATAAATATTGCAAAAAAAGATACTTTGATGAGATTGCGACGTTGCAAAATTACAAATTACAATGTTTCAATTGGAAGGAAATGAGAAGACAAACGATCTTCCGTGTCTTTCTAATTGAAACTTCAACTTTACCATTACGATAACGAGACGAGAGTCACTCGTCTTCATCTGTATCACGCTGAAGTCACTTAATTGCGTGCATTGTATATCGTATACTAAATCTGTCAACTATTTCCTTCCTCCGTCATTTGCCGATTACCGTACAAGTTCAACTGTTATTGTATTTTTTTTTACTTATGCGATAAATTAAATATTATTATATTTAATAAAAGGAGGCGAATTAGCGGTATAACTTTGAAGCTATGTTTCGAGATTTACCGGTATCACAATCACTAATCGTCGCTGGTTAATCAATTTACAGTTTTCCATGTACCCGCGCAACGTACGGACTTAACAGTGAAAGGGTTAGTGTAGGTTAATATAATTATTTCAAAATCTATACCGGCCGCTATTATCTTGTCAAGTTTTTAAATGCTGCAAGGCAAATTAGTTTCCCTTCCGCAATTCGATTGCGGAACTAAAGGAGAAGTAAACTGTTTATGAAATTAAGATTGAAAATTCGAAACAAGGTTAAAAATGCCTGCAGCTATAAAGCTTTCAAGTGTACGCGTTGGTACTCACATTGAGAGACGCAGAGGCGGGGACGGTGACCATGGTTGGGACGTCGCTACTTCCACCCCTCATTGTATCCTTTTACACGGCCTACCACCCTATTCAACTGCGTCACATCAGATCTCTGTCAACAGAAAAAGCGTCCATGAACGGGAGTAAGCTTGTAAGCTCATAATTCGATTCGGGGGAATTCGCATAGGGTTCGAGGCGACACGCGTTGGTCGAATATTCCGTAAACGAATACGTAACATCCCCCTGTTACGAGATTCGCGATGGTTCTCCCCATTTGTACAGACAAATTATAGCAATATGCCGCGAGAAGGGTGCAGGTGACTGCAGGGTTGCTTCTAGAAAACGAGCTTTTTTAGGGCGAGGGTTGACTCTTTCAACTTGTTAGAAAATAAAAGGATGAAGCTTTGCTTTTGTACGTTTTTCCCATAACCCCGTTCCCTTCTAGGCAGCTTAATTTGTACGGTAGTTAAAACGCAGATCGGTTTAGGATTAATATACTACCCTTCGAAAACCTTCGTTTGCGAAAGACGGTGAAACGATATACCAATTTCCTTTGCTTCGTTAAATTCGTACACTTGATACTGACATTTGTGCGTTTTCTACTGAATCTTCGTAGAACCGGGATCGAAAACTATGGTTACGGACCGACTGGAATATAACAATATCCCAATTCTATTTGTGTTCCACGTGTTACTAGACATAGATACGAATAAAAAATGGGGCAATTATACCATACTGATTTCATTGTACGCAAGATTTTCGTGATTCTCTATGTTTACTCCTTCCACAAATAAAGCAATCATTCTGCTCTGATCTCATTAGATTCAGGTCCCTTACTTCTCGCACTTAGTTCAGGTAGAATAGTAATCATATTCTGTTTTATACTGTTCTTTAATGGTCGGGATACACTAGTACTCCAATTAAAAAGAATAGTCTTATCTTACGTAAAAAGAACAGTCAACATTAAAAATTCTTCGTATCTTGTATCAAGAATATGGAAATCATAGATAATAAACGGGAAAAGTATAAAGAAATTTCGTTTCGAAATTATAGCAAAAATATTACATCTAAGATACAGTTGTACTCCACTCGGTCCTACGAAGATTAAGATCAGTTTAATAGCTTGCTTACAGCAGTGCTTCCATGTGAGATAAGATTTGAGCGAGTGGCGATTCTCATAATGTCCAAAATTGATGTTTACTTAAACTTTAATGGTTGTTCGTAAGTTCTGAGCCCAGATTTCAACAAAACTCACCTCGTAATCACTGTACTCATCCGAGCAAGTTCTGTGAGATGTCTTTATTTTCTTCATTGAAACAATCCCCACGGGGACACCATTTTGAATCGTTTCAGAGAACAGAACTAAAGTCGCTGAACTAGTTGAAAGCCATTCAATTTGAATTTCCAAAGGGGATTTATTCGGATTATCTTCGAAACGAAGATAATAACGGTTCAGGATTTCGAAAATTTCGTGTTTCGAAGGTTTCGAAGCCAGGTAATATTTCGGATTTGTGTTTCGCGAATCTAAAAATTAAGTTTTGGCCCATCTCTGTAAAAATGAGAATGGTAATGAGGTCTGCTAGAACCGCGTGACGTAAAAATACATTAGATGATAGGTCTATTGTTCACCGCGTCTGCGCCACTGATTCGTATTCGAAAGTTTGTTTTAATTAAATAAATTTATCAACCCAATTATAAATAGCGGAGTACTAATTGGTACACCTGGTATATGCTCGTCGCTGTTCGTGCGTGTGTACCTCTTTCATTTCACCCTCATCCCACTTTTCCTAACTCGGGGGCAATATGAGTTACGACAGAGATATTTGTTCCGTCCCTTTCCCACTCGCTAAGAACCAATATACGCAGTAGTCGACACTCTATGCACTTGCAACGAGGTATTCGCCCTTCTTTTCTGTCTTCCTCCAAACTTCATCCTTCTCTTCATCGCGAATAAAAGAATATCTCTATCCTTGTTCCCCGTGCATTCGAAGTGTCTGAATTTTGCGAAACAATCTGCTGCACCCTGCAGGATGTCTTCGTTCTTTGTTGAATAGTATCCTTCTCGTCTTTGTTTTACCGATTGGATACGGTATTTTCTTTCTCGGTGCAAGCTAGTGGAATGGAGATCAGTTTAGTAGCGCATCTTCGTTCTCCGTCTGCGTTACACGTTCGTATTACCGCTTTCCTTATCCAGCAGACGCTCTCTGTTCTACCTTCGATTATTCCCTGGTGCTTTCTTCACTCTTGCCTTCGTATTCCACGTATAAAAGTGTCTTCTTCTATTTGTACATCCTCGTTCCTCAAATATATTGCTCCTCCTCCGGCAGACTTTGCGTGCATTTCAAACTGCTTTTTCTCAGCTCTCGTCGGCTTCCCTCGGAGTATCATATATCGTTCCTTCTACCACCATCCTTGTTTATCTTTCGTTTTAGTGCATACATATCCTTCTTCGTCTTTCCACGGAACAACTCTGTTCCCCCTACCTCTCTGTCGTTCACGGCTCACGCACGGTTTTTTTTTTTTTTTTGCGGCACCGTTCTTCACTCCGAATATCTCCTTCCTTCTTTATTCTCCCTCCTTGATTATCCGTATCTTTCTTCGTTCTTCCTCTACGCGTATATTTCTGTCCTCCTTTCGCTCGTTCGTTCGAGTATCTCTTTCTCCGTCCGTTGCATACGTTCTTCTTTGTTCGACCGACTGCTTCAACGATGTTAATCTTCGTTCCACGGATCGGGTCTTTCTCTTTTTATCTTTGCGAGGGTTTCTCACACCAGTGCACAGGGGAACACAGAGGAGAAACGGGTTCCGTTGGCGGTCTCTGTTCCACGCTTGCTGCGTGGCCCACCCACCGCAATAAGTTCCACCCGCCCACGTTACCTCTCACGCACTTCTGCCGCGCGATCATCCGTTGCGAATTGGAAAGCAGGCGCGTCGCTTATCTCTCCTCGGCATCTCCCTCCGCGATTCTTCAAACGAGGGGAAGAGAGAGAGAAAAAAGAGAGAGAGAGAGAGAGAGAGGTTGCGTTGTTCCCCGGTTTCTGTTCTTTTACTCTTCTCTACTTTGCGAGAAAGAAGGAGGAAATAATGTATGAGAGTAAGTTTTCATCCGCGCGAAAATTGATCGATGTTTTGCGAACGATAAATGATGCCCTTTACGAAATCACGTGGAACGTAATTAACCCTTTACTTTATAGTCGTTGGTCGTATTAGTGTGAAAGGTATGCAATAAATGAAATACATATATGCGACAGCGCAATGCAATGAAGATACACGGTATTTGTAATGAAGCGTAATTACTATTTTAACTGTAGTTGCAGTTAACGAGAATGGAAATTAAGACATATAGCCAGTCGCAAAAGTCTACATAAATCTTTAAATTTCAAATATTTGAAAAGATACAAGAGTTGCGATCATTTTGAAAACATTAGTTTAGTTATTAATTAAAATTGTGCACATTATCAAAAAATGGTGATGTTTTTTTCCATTTTCTTTCGCGACAAAACGTATATAAATTGAAAACTCGATTTCATATCTTAAAGTCTACAAAACTGAGTGTCATAACTATATTTATGCTTTGTTAGTCCTTTTGATGCGTCTGTGGCATTCTATAATTTGTCTAACGTAAGTAAAATTATATTCTGGACACTTAGAAGTAATTTAATTCATATAATCGATGATGCTCTCCTTATGAAACGTCTTATTCGTTTGTAATTTTATATTTCATGAATTTCGTCCCATTTTGACTATTCTAAAATATGTCCTAAAACATATTAATGTTAAAAATTTAAAATATGTACGTATGTAGGCTTCTGCGAGTGTCTTTAAATTACGCGCGCATTTGATTACCTGTTAAATACATTTTTACTATTACACTATGTTAATGTAACAAATAGTTTACTTGAATAATGTTAAAGTTTGGTCGCCATACGTGCGTAATAAGTGTGAAGAAGATTGTTGTTTTTTCTGTAAACTTGTCAAATCTTAAATAAAAAATAAAAAAAATGCGGATTATCAAATACTTATGAGGGACACTGTATATTTTAGAATTTTTATTTTAGAGCCTTCTATAAAACTATGAATTGCCAGCAACTACAATATGTAACCAAATCATAAGGTAAAGGGTTAATGTATGCGATTTAATAGCGATGGAATTTTTATGGGGTTCATTAAGTTGGTAATGTTAAAGCAATGTGTTAAGCTGCAAATATTTTCGCAAATTCACATTTTTATCGAAAAGGTGAAAAATAAGGTCTGAATAAAAATTGTAATTGATATAAAGGCAGAAATAAGTTCTTTTTAATTAAGTACGAGACAATTACAATCTTTTGTTTCGGGTTTTACTAGCTCGAAATTTCCGTCGAAGGTTCATAAATTATGAGCTATAATTATACCGTCATTAGAGTGAAATATCAGAATTTAAACGCGAATACTTTTTCTCCTACGCATGAATAACAGCGTTGTTTTGGATATTCATTTACGTTCATCAATTATTCACCGCGTAATTGATGGATACGTTTATGTTACACGCTGTTAGCTATATTAATTTGTGTGTCCCGATAATGTGAACGATGACAAATAACATTTTCAAATTGATTTTACAGTTAATTGAATCTTGCACATACGTTTCCATATATTTTAGCCTGCTAAAATATTTAGCAATTTCGCGGAAACATTATTTCCTTCGATGAAAATAATTTCATTATTGGTAAATTAATGTCTACATATTATTAATAACCTCGAGCATTATTTGAAATTTTAATTATTTGAAAGTGTCTGTCTTATCAAATTTGGTACATTATGGTCCTAAAATTTTAAAAGAATCCATATTTAACGATAGAATTACAATGGGAAAATAGATAAAATAAGAGAAAATTGATCAAATTTCCAAGTGCTTTCTTAAAATATCTAGAAAAATTCACTCATCGTAAAAAGTAACTGAATTCCATAAACCTGAAAGTCTACAATCAATTGTGTTTACAATATTTGTGTTATCAATCACTGCAAAATGGTAGCTGCGTAAATGATACGGTAAAATTAACCCTTATAGAAAATGAGTCCAAAATCCTAAAACGCACAAGTTTCAGGATCTCTGATGAAATTTCCGCATTTCCCTTTTTCGTGAAAATTTACATTTCATTCACAGAAATGTCCAAGATTATCGTTCAATTGTACTTCAATTTCCAAATGAAAAGAAAAGAAATTAATGCCCTGAAGACGCTGGCTAACGAAGAATGCCGAAGTTCTACATTGTCGATTCCTAGCAATCCTTTTTTTCTCTTCCATAAGAATTCACCTTTTATCCAAAGAAATATGCGAACTCTATTAACCCCTTCGCTGCTGCGGATTTTAATCAAAGAGTATGAAAAAGGCGTAAAACATTGAATTACGTTATGTTAAATTCATGTTCTTCAGGATCGTTGCTATTTTTTACATGCCAAAGAAATTTTAACATCTTTAGAAGCCCAAGTTTCTCTGTTTTCTCGAACCTCGCCATTACACGCTAGATTTACTAAATACGCCAATTTGACGGATGTCAGATTTCATGCTCGAAGTTACAAGACACATAAATATTATCTTTCAGCAATTTTTGCCAATTTTGTTTAATGTAATACAGTGGAATCCGGTTATTATAATTACGGATGATATCAGTAGGCTATTGTTATCATAATCAGTCGGTCACAAAACACTATATAAAATTAGTTAAAAATAATCCGCCTATTGTAATCAAACCTCGGTTATTAGTATAACGTGTGATGATTACATTTGGGGACAAACGATGAGAATTCGTAGCAAATCGCTACTAAATGAATATTTTCTTTAAAACTTGCGAAGCATACTTTTTATCTTCTATTCGAGTGCACGGTAAAAATTATTCGAAAATCCGTAGAGAGCCAGGCTTATGATACTTTGCATGTTTTTAACGAAAATAGTGTATCCATCAAACTATGTACAAATGTTATAACTAGACTGCGGATGTATATGCAAATTCGTATCTCTTTAAGTGAATAGAGATCCATTTCATTCTCTAAATGTTGTAATTTTCTACTTTACTTTAAACATTTTGTATATTTTTATGTGTCATATGGAATCTGTTCCTTTTTACATATTTAAATTTACCATAAATGCATAAAGACCGCCGTCTAGTCATAACTGTTTTTAATCAAATGAGTTTAATAATGAAAATTTTGTATCAGCCGATTATACCGATAAAAAATTGCAAGTCCCAAAGTGATCATGATAAGCGGATTCCACTGTAATACGAATACATACATATATGTTAACCAACTCCCTCTTACGTGACCTTTTCATTTCGATCATCTGTGTACAGTACACCTGCTTTTTTTTTAAAATTCACTAAATTTTACAATCGATGTCCACGTATCTAGTGTTAAGATCGAAAGTATTTTATAGTGGTAATTGCCTGGGATGCTTTTCAGTAAGAGGATCGATTTGCAAGAGAGATTCCTTTGTTGTCCTTGAACCCTCCGCCCAGTGTACTTCCTCGGTCGTTGTTTCCTCGACTTCCACAACCAGTCAAGCGAATCGTACTCATGGTCGGAAGCTTTATTGTGATCCGTTGTTGAACAAAGGCTCCACTCATCGGTCGCCCGTGAACCTTGACGGAACGATGACGTTGACGTTCGTCTAGCCGCCGTTCCAATTAAATTGTAAGAGGAGCTCCTGTTCAAGACAGACTGCTCCGACACGGTGCTCTAACCTATATTCTATCCTTGAGGGCATATGAAGAACAGATCGATGCAAAAACTGGTCAACTCTAGGTTTGACGAAAATCAATTTTTCAATTGACTTTTGACTGTTATACAAGGTTCGACGATAATGTTCCTGGACCGCAGCAATAATAAAACCACAGATAACTGGCAATGAGATAAAAAGCTGCTCTAATTTACCGTTCGAAGTAATCCTCAAACGCAACAATGCACGCGACAAATTTTTAATACTTATAATACCGCTTATAATTATTCGAATGACAGAGATTTTTTCTGCAAAAGATAACTAAATATTCTATGTCAGTTTTGGCGTAGACTACTTCTTATTAGAATAGTTAACGCTGGGTTTTTATTGTTAATTGATTGCAGTTTTACGCATGTTAGCTTCAATTGTTAGGGATTTTGAAGCTTTTGGATTTCCACGCTTTCCAGATACCAGACTTTTGGATTTTCAAGCGTGCGAATTTACAAGCCTTGAAACTCCAAGCTTTTGGATTTCTAAGCGTTTGGATTTCCAAGCTTTCGAATTTCACAGCTATCACACCGGTAATAAGCTTCTGGATTTTCAAACCGTCGAATTTTCAAGCTTTCGAATTCCTAAGCATTTGAATTTCCAAGGCGTCGAACTCCCAAGCTTCTGAATTACTAACCGTTCGCATTTCCGAGCTTTCGAACTTCCAAGCGTTTGAATTTACGAGCATTTCAACTGCCAAGCTTTTGGATTTCCAAGCGTTTAAATTTCCAAACTTTTTCACTTGCAAGCGTTTCGGTTTCCAAGCCTTCGAACTGCCAAACTTTTAAATTTGCTAAAAAAGCGTTTGAACTTTGAAGCTTTTAAATTTGAAGCCTTAGAATGAATACGAATGCCTGTCATCTTTTGAAGTAGTTCAAATATGTATTAATATGTTCCTTTCGCGATATTTCAGAAATGTTGTATTTGTTTTTATTATCACTTCGATAAGTCACTTGCGACAATCAATGTGTATAACTTCAAACGTATTAGAAAGATACGAATACAATTTTTGCCAAAAAGTCTCAAGGATCATACTACGATCGTCGACAAAACATGAGAAAGACTATCGATTCTTATATAGACTCATTAGAGGGCTACTTGACCCTCTTACCATTTTAGTATCACACGTAACATAGTTAGTTTAGACTAGAATAAGACAACAGAGTTTCTAAACCGATGAAAATTATTAAATATTGCTACACGCAATTGTTTCCAACACGACTGATCTCTAAAATCCATATCTGTAATAACGTGGATAGAAGTATATCTTCATACGTATTGTAATTCTATCATTTAATCCTCTATAACCCGAATTCAATTTACTTTTACGCTAGGATTATAAACGCTTAACTTTATCAACTTTGACGGTCGCGTTGACTATAATTCTTCAAATAATCATTCTCAATCGTAAGGGATGTAAAAAATAGCATTGCTTTTTTACACAATTAGAACTTCGGTTCGAAATGAATGATGTATCCTATAGATTAGCGACCTATCCTGTATTTAGTCAATGCTACTTTTTTAGATTCTCTAATCCCAGGTCCAAAAACGGACCGTCATCGCCTTGTAAACAACGAATTAACGTCACACCGTCAACCCTGTCGCTTTGAGTGCAAACGGAGCGATGGTATAGAGCGTGGTAAAAGGGTCGTAGAGGGTTGGAACCGAGGAACGCGAATCGTGGTGGGTGCATGTTGGGATCGCCGGCGTGCAGAGTCGTAAAACATGTGCGAGCGTGGTTCGCGGTCCCGACCACGTAGGTGGGGAACATATGGGGAACCGTAGCTAAATATAGGGAGCGCTTTTATGGCGTGCGGTCGTGCCACTGGGATCCACGGACGATCCACGAACCCCGATGCCCTTTATCCGATCCAACCGGCCGCCTCTCATTAGGGTAGCGTCGCGTTATCGAACGAATCGCCATGATTTCGCCACGATTTAGTCAGTTTTCGAGAAATCTTGCAGAGAAACTGTTGTACACGGTACGTCTAACAAAGTTTAACCATCGACGAAGCATAGGATAGACTAGGTATCCATTTTTATATAGAATCATCGGTGGGCTATCTGGTCCATTTACCATTTTAACGTTTAGAGTAAAATAAGATAATTAAAATCAGATAAACTAAGATAAGAAAATATATATATACATATATAAATATATATATATATGAATAAATATAGATATAAATATAAATAATACTATATAAATATAGATAAATATATATATAAATAGAGTGCATGGAAACAATTTTTGATAGTATGGAGGAGATATTAGAGAAAGAAGTTTGTGGCAATTTCCATGTCCGGCACGATTTGAATTATATAGCTGTAAGCTCTAATTAATAAACATAGTATATCCATTATTGAACCGCGTACAAATGTCATAATTGTTCGTAACAAGTTAGAAGAAATTACGACTTTCAAAGGAGTGTGGAAAAATCACGATAATGAGGTAGAAATAAAGTTGTCCTTTTAAATTGCTCATGAACGTGGCCTTAAAACTCCGTAGACGCATAGTGTATGAAATAAACTATCATGTCCCATTTCGTTCTGTCACATATATTACGTGCAAAATATCCAACTGAAACGATAAATTGCCGTGGTCGATGGCTGGCCGTAAAATAAGCAGAGACGCGTCGAAGCTTCCCCATCATTAATTGCTCTCGATCGAAAGCTCAAGGAGTAACGGTGTGAATAATCGCGTTAACGACTCGACAAGTTGATTGACACGGTCCATTAATTGCGGCCGAGCAAACATTATACCTCAACCAGGATTTATTAATTCAACCTGCAATCGATCGATCCTCTGGACACGCAGTGCGTTTAATAAAGATCGATCAAGTTGTCGCGTATTCTTATTACGTTTCGCGATTTTGCAATTTATCATCTCAATCGATATTTTAATCTTTTTTGCGTTGCTTCGTTCCACTTGCACGAACTTCTTCTTCTTTCGTCTTCTTCTTCTTCTTCGATGCGTCACGCACGATTGGAAACGCGAGTTGATCGGTATCAGGATCGGGATGGAAATTGAAATCGATTGTATGCGTACGATCGATTATGTTTGGTTGATTACGCACGGTAGCAGCAAAGGAGAGTTCAATGAAAGAGGGAAAACGTGACTTATGGAGAACTTCGATTCGATAGCAATCGATCGATTACATTAACGATACGAACTTTACGTGCTATGATGCTGCTGTGAGAAGCCACTTTCGCTATTGTTCTACTTGTGATGTAGCTTCTACACGAGTCTTCCATGCGATCACTGACTTTCTAGTTAACTGATTCGAGTTTGCAAATTTCGATTTTCATTTGGAATTATTCATATTTTGAGAAAATCGTTACGAATTAAGGTACTGTACCCATTAACGCTTCATTTACTGCTAACGAATGAAATGAAGATTAGTACCACTTAGAACATGATCTAAACGACATTATTTATGTAATTATCTGTACTTATATTACAGTAACAATACAGTAACAATATAAGATATTTCGGAAACAAAGCAGATGTAAAAAATAAAACAGTGTTCATTTATAGGCTTCTTAAAAAGCCGATTAACAGGCTTTCGGTAGATAAAATGTTGTGAGATGTCACGCAGTGGTAAAAATGTTGATTCACCCAAGAAATTGGTGCTTAGCTCAATGTTAATGCCTTTTTCCGATTAATTTTGGTAATTAAAAATACTATTGGCGTCTTCAAACACTTTCTTTCATTGTTTGCCGTCTGAAAAGTAGGAAAAACTTGGAAGAAAGATGTACTTAAATTTAATGCAAGGCAATTCAGTATTTTGACGACTTGTGTATATTTTTTCATTAAAATCCGCCGTAGCGAAAGGGTTAATATTGCAGAAGAAATAAATGTACCTAGTACAATTATTTAACGTTGACGAATGCGTCCAATACAAGGTATCCCAGGATTTACTTGCTAAATTACTGGTAAGTACTTAATCTAGAGACCAAAAGGAGAACAAAATGTTACGTAAAGTTTGCGAATAAACGCTTTGTTGCAGAGTTATAAACAAATATAGTATACATGGAACAAATAACAACGTGTTTTCCATCATAACACTTATTTTTATCATTTAGTAACAAACTATTCCATGTCGTGAACTGTTAGTGTAATAAAAAATGATCATTTACTATTTTTAAATTCTCATTCCGTCGGAATGATGTCATTCTGCTTGGACTGCAAGCTTGCCATCGATGAACAATTGAATTTATTACTCTACGAAGTTCCCGAGTATTTTGCTGAGTTCCAGTAACTGTGTTTTTAATTTTTTGCACAAGTTTTTTTTTACATGAACTCACTTCTTGCGAACAAACCTTTTATTTTAAAGTTACTCGTACGAGAAAATCGAGTAGTTCATGTATACTATATTTGCTTATAACTCTGCAACAAAGCATTTGTTCGCAAATTTTACGTAACATTTACTTCTTCTTCTTTTGGTCCCTAGATTAAGTTGCCGTAGTTTGGCCTAAAACCTCGGGCTACCATTTTTTTAAATAACGTTTGAAATAATGTCGCTTTTTAACCCATTCGCGCATAACAACGTGTCACGTGACCGAAGCTAAAATGCGCAGTTGCGTGTCACAGACGTGCATGAGTTGCGATTATTGCTGTCAGTAAAAGTGAGTGTTGCGTCTTTCGACACAACTACTACGCGCCAACTTCATTGGTTAATAAATATTAATACGTTATATATTCCATTACGGAAAATTACTCAACGCATCTTATCTATAGCGAGTACGAAATGAATGATGCGCGAATGGATTAATATTTGAGATAATGTTGTGGCTCCTCGTAATTAACACTAGATTTAAGGACTTCGATTGTATAATTTGACGGGTTTTCTGTAAAACAGATATATTATACACGGGTACTCGAAGTTAGAGTATGAATTACGATATGTAGTCGTATCATTGCATCGATCAAAGTCAGCATAAATTACTAAGAAGTAACATTTAAGATTTCTGTAACTTTAAACGTGAAATTTGAGATCAGTCAAATTGACGGGTTTCGTAAATCTAATGTTAAAATAATATTGGGAAGAACTTGATAAACACGAGAATTGCATTGGTACAGAGTTTCTATAGTTACCACTAGGCTACGGACTTTAATGCAAATTTATATTTTTAAAAACACGGCTGGAGGAATTCCCAGAAAGAAATTAATTTCATCCGCTAAATACAATAATTTGTGCTCTATTTTATGTATCTTTTCATACTATGCGAATCTTGTATTTTTTCGCATAGATAAATTTTCCATAAACGCATACATTTTCCGCAATCTAATTATTACTAATTTTGGGCTAATTTTTTACTATTACAAAGATTTTGCACAGTACTACAACGGCTATAAACGTTTGCACGTATCCATATTTTTTAATGAGACAACTTTTTATCCAAATTTTCATTTTGTATGCAAGTACAATACCAAATTTTGTAGTCAAATGAAAATGCTATGAAGTAATATAAAATTTAATATACTTGAATCGAATTATTGATGCGCAAACCTGGTCAACAATCGAATTTTAAACTAACTAAGTAACTAATTTACTTTTTTTTTTAACTTCGTCAATCGAATTACCAAGAATGGAAGATAAGACATTAAACTGAAAGAAACGTACCGTAATAAGTACCCGTTTGCGCTAAATCGTGGTTAATTAAATCTAGAATTAGTTAACATTTAGTGGAATCAAATGCTAGGAGGTGAAACAACTAACGCGCGACATTGAATAGTTAAACAGCAGAGTATAGCGAGAGATAAAAGCGATGCGCGCATCAACATTTCTCTAGGTTATGATTGAAAATAACATCCAGATGCGTCGTTTGCTGGAATAATGGCGAAAGTGATAACATCGTTAACGATAATGACGCGGGAACACGCGAAGAGAATCATCCTGTCCTATACTAGCTTTACCACGTTTAAAGTTAACATTAGGTATTTATTTCATGTGAGAAAGTACGATATTTTTTCATTTTTAAATTCTTCTTGCCACCTTTTATAAATATTAATATAATTTCATCTTTAATATGCAACCTTACCTACTATAATTGAAATTGAAATAAAGGTAACGTATAGAGCTTGTTGTAATGTGTGTAATGGAAAACAATACCAATGCAATGAATTTTATTACGATATACAGATGGTCACAAAAGTATCTGGTCATTTTGTGCCTTTAGTAATTTTTATTTAATATTATGCTTCAATAGAGAAACGAGTAATTTGAAATCTATTTTCGAGATTGATAAGAGGGTTATTTTAATAAACATTTGTATATTTTATATTTATAATTTTAATGAAGCACTATTTTTAAATATATATTGTAATACGAATAAACCATAAATTGGTTAAAATTTCTCAGATTATATCAGATGGCCGACTACTTTTGAGACCACTTGTGAGTAATTATCTACCATAGGAAATATTTAAACATTTGCAGAAACGGTTATTTCGTGTCACAATTAAATAAAATTATCCGTGCAAGCTAAATATTTTAAATCCCAAATTCCCATAATAAAAGCGCAAAACAAATTTGAAAATCTTTGATGATTGCACATATTTTGAATTCCTTTGTTCAAATTTCTCTGATCGAAGCATGAAGAATTTATTAGTCAACGTTTATTAGAAATGGTATTAACCAAATGATCCAAAAACATTGTTCAAAATCTTGATCGATACACTCAAAATACTTATAATGTCAAATTTCACTTCAGCAATTATAGCTTCACTAATTCGTTAAACAAACAATCGTCGTGTTACCATTCTCCAAACGAGGCTAGTGAAAAAAAAGAATAAATAAAATGTATAAAAATAGAAATTTAAAAAAAAACTCAATTGTAACTTGTAATTAAAATTTCTCCAAAGATAATTTCTCGTTGCTCGAGGCATCGTCATGGATCAGACCATTATTATTCATGATACTGTTGGGGGCATTTTATTAGCTATCGCATAACGAAGAATAAACGTAAACTGTTAACGAGTTGCGTTCAATTTCCGAATTACCATAATTACACGCAGGAACCGGTATCAGACGGTGTTATTTTCTCCGTGTGTTTCTGCAATTATTGTGTCCCTGACGGACGTTTCTCCGTATCGGAGAACTAGGTCAAAAACGTAATTCACGAACTCTCGTGTAAAAGTGAACGACATTTTCCTGTAACCGACTTACCGCTATATCCAAAGCGCTCTTTACGATAATTATAATTACTCCAGTAGCTTAATTATCCGCTAATGAATCAATATGGGCCTTATTGGGCTCTCTGTCATGAATGGTAGATTATATTAAAGCTTGCAATAAATTCGTACCAAGTTTTATATTGAAAGAGCGTAACGCAATAAATGTGGTAAAAGTAGCACTAAATGAAATCAAACTTATCATTAGACTACGGATTTTTGTACATATTCATATGTTTACTAACAGTATTAAAGCAATGGAATCTGAGTAGAAGGTTATTTCACTTCCTAAAGAAAATAATAGGTATATGTATTTTATTTTAGATATCTTGTATATTATTCATATCATTTTCTCTAATTTTTCTGATTTCTCTAAATTTTATGCATATTTAGATTTTTCATAAATACGTAGAAATCCGCACTCTACTTTATTATCAATCGATCGATCTCTGAAATAAACCGTTTTCTGGCAAATTTCAATCCTTTATCCTTACTACTCGAGCAATTATAGATAGAAACATGATTTACAATTTAAGCTCCGTTCTTTTTGCCTTACTGAATACAAAGTTGTGAAAGAAATTGAAGATACCGTAATGAGTGGAAGATGTGCTTGTGAAATTTTCAGTCTTTTTGGCTATAGAAAGGAACTTTAAAAAATTCCAACATATGTACCTATTTTGTATTGAAGTTGATAAGCAACTACGTTCATATTCACATATTCACACAGTTGGTTTCATATTTATTGTTGAAGCACGTTTTTATCTCAATTGTTTTTCCTAATACTAGAACTACGAAAGCAGTAAAAATGACTGGTTACAAATTTACGATAAAAATTACGTAAATTTGCAACGGTGCATTTTTAGGAGTTTCCGTGTTTTTCTAGATAAAATATAAACGAAGTTTTATTATACTTCATTTACACACGGTTTTTGCAAATGTCTACCATTTTAATATATTTGGCACAAATAAGTTTACTTTAGCCGGCGGTAGTTTTAGTGTTAAACTGCATCTAAATAGCTAAATTAAGATGCGTTCCGCTCTAATCACTGAATACTTAAAAAGTAACTACTGCGAAATGCAGTGTACAAAAATATGTGTTGCGATACGAACTTATCAGACAATAGTGGCTTTAAATAGACCGTAAGCCATGTCGTCTGATTGCTTAAAACATTTTACGCTATTACGGACAAAATTTCATTCTAAACGAATTTTATTTGAATATTCTTGTAACGCAGTATAGAACTATTTTTGAGAGATCGTAATTCTAATTTTTACGCAGTTCAAAAGTCTGTCGACTGCTGCAAACAATAATTTCATAGTTTGCATTCACTGTTAAATAATAATGAAAACTTTTATTCGGCTTCGCTGTTGTTATTGGTTTCGATGACATTTGCAAGGATTAAAAAAGTTTCGTATTGTTCTGGATTATAAAGTTTGCTTTTTATGTGCACTGTAGTAGATAAGAATGTACAAGCCACGACTTTGAAACCGAGTGGTTCGATATCGATTAAATGCCACTGCGAAAGGTTAACCCGACCTCCATCTTGAAACTTCTGATGCGGCTTAGCTTCTACTATCAAGGTCACAATTTAGTGTGATCATTTGTTTAACAAACTCACTATCAGGCAATAGTTCAAGGTTCCAAGCTTCCGTTGAAAATCAATTTTTTAGTCGGTAAAATTTTCTGGTAAATCTTGGAACACGTTGCTTACCTAACATACCAATGAATGCAACATGTTAACATTATAAAAATTACTACAATTTTTTTAACAGAGATTCTACGAAGTATCGAAAACAGTTTACGCAGATTTGAAATGTAACATTCAAATAAATTTGCTACAGATTTACAATACGAAATTTAAGTAAACTTGCTACAAATAGTATAGTCATTTTTATAGTATGAAATTCAAGTAAACTTGATGTATAGATTTATAAGTAAACTTATTTCAAATACAATTTTATTTAGTAGGTAAGTAAAGAAAATGCTACGGATATCATTGAAGAAATTCGATTTGAATTCATTTCTGACAGAAAAACAGAAGCTTTTTCGGTATCTAAAAATAGTAGCTACTCGAATTTCTTAGTATACTGCCCGAGCATACCAAGCAGCAATACAATTCTCTTCGAAAAATTACTATTTACACGTCGCAAATTACAAATCTACTCAACCTTAATTTTAACCCTCCTCTCGTAGGTTCCTAAAACTTTATTCTAATTCTATAACAATTATACTTGTTTAGCATTGCAAAAACATCTAGTGAAAAATTCTTGCGAATGTGTTAAAAATTGTATAAATATGAACACAGTCAAGAAATTTGACATTATTAGAATTCGAAAAAATGACATTACATTAACTTTTTGCTGTATAATCACGATTACGATACGTGATACAGTTTACTATTATTATTATTATCTAAATACCAAGAAGAAACCTTATATATCTAGTAAATTGCAATTTCAACTGTAATTGTAATCGCAAGCTATAAGATTAAGGATTAAGTTGGAGATGGGTCGAAACCTTATTTTTAGATCCGTGAAACTCAAATCCGGAACTTTGCCTGGCCTCGAAACCCTGAATCTCTTCTTTTTTCCTTTTGCTTGCAAATAGTATCCATTTTGTCAGGAATTAAATTCGTAATCAATCCCTTATGGAAAATCAAGCTATTTATTGAATCTGATTAAACGAAGTTTAAATTCTTCAATCTTAAATTTCATATTTTCAATCCATTTTTAAATGTATAAGCGGAAATGCGTCGTGAAATAATTATAAATTTTTATCTTTGTGTTTTATTTTTTCTTTGTATAAACAACTGTAATGAATAGGTGAAATGGTATCAATTAAAATGAGCCTAAAGTCTAAACATAAACTCTAATAGATTACATTATCAGTGAAATACATTCGCTTCTCGATAATATTCTCGTTATTTATATGAATTACTATCTGCCTAGATTTCGAGAGTTTCGAATCATAAAAGTAATACAAAGTTTCGAATACTCGAACCTCGAAACATTTTTCAGTTTCCAGAGATTTCGAGGTTTTGAATTTTCGAATATTTCATCCCTACATTAAGCGCAAATTGCGTATCACATTTTAACGTTTTACATTTAACGCAATGTTAAACCTTATAACCCGTTCCAATATGTGTACCTATTCAAAACTAGTAGCCTTCGACTTAATAAAGGGTCAACTATAAGTACACGGTTGAAATAGTCGCAATAGCAGGGTTAACAGCCTACGATCAGGTATCACTGCTCTCAGCAAACTATCCAGGAGATGCTCTGAAAAAAACATGGAGGCAAAAATGGAATATTTAAGTACACTTTCATCTGTGTCACCTCGAAGCTCGGCAAGCACCCGCCCTGCACCCTGCGCAAGGGTGGAGCGCCCAAGGCGTCGACACCGACCAGTGACCCACATCCAAAAACATCAACATCCACCCCTGCACCAGTTTCTCCATTACCACCGTTGCACTCCGATTCACAATTTCAATTTCACTCCCCATTAAGAAAGCCCAAAAATCACAACCCCCACCATCATTCGCAACCACGTTGCAGCTACTGTACTCTACGGGGGGGTAGAAGCATAGCAACGCGCATTCCCGAATCACCGTTGAACCCCATGCGCTGGCTTGCGCGCGTTCGCGGATTACCAATACAGGTGGCTCATTCCGTCATGGAGAATCTTCTCACCTTGACAACACAACCCCCTTGATCGGGAACGGCTATTGATCACACACACACACAGGCTCCACCCTCGAAAATCTTTGGAAGTGGAAGTTGTGGCGCGTGCAGCCTCCGATGCCTCTATTCCTCTTGCGATAGGTCGCGGTCTAACCGTCGTCACGTGACGCTCTTGGTGCTGCTCCCAGTGACACCGTTCCAACGTTTTACCCCGAGCTTTTCGGCCCCGTCGTTTGTTTCGTGGAACTCGGGAAACGTGATATGAAACGTAGCGCTCGCGAACGGGTAAAAGTCTGCGGCACTCTAGTCGACGCGGTTCCGTTTGCACGATGCGGTGGTAAGCAGCAGGGAACGCGTGTCGGATGGAAAGGAGGACGCACGCAAGCGCAACCGGCCGTCGTGTCCTAACCTCCACTCGATAAAACGTCCTCGGCTCTCTCGGTTTCTCGGTTACGTCAGCGTACGTGTTGCGTCAGCGGGACGCTTGCGCGCACGTGGTGGCTCATGCCCATGGCCCACCATGGGCATCGTCGCCCTGCTTTTGCGTGCACCGTCACGCAACGACGTTGTTTGCCTGTGCCGCCTCGACGGTGAACCTTGGTGAGCGATTCTGGGGGTAGCGGAGAGAGGGATCGGTGAGATTCAGGGGGTTGGCGTGCAGCTGGGGATCGTCGAGGTTCCAGAATTATGGGGGTTGGAACGCTCGCAATACGTGCAACTGGGATGGAAGGGGTTGCTTCTCGGCTCCGCTTTCGATTTCGTTTAGAATCTTTGGGATTGTGCTTCGGGGTGTTCTTCGGGTTGAAATGTTTAAGATTGTGCTTCTCCGAAATCGTGGGGTGCTTCGGGTGTTGGTATTTTTAAGGTTGTGCTCTTTCAGAAATTGTGTACGCGTACACGGCTGTTTTTTGGGGGATGAAATCATTGAAGCTGCGCTCTTTCGGAAGTTATCGTGTGCTTTAGGAGTGGAATATTTTCAAGCTGTGCTTTTCTTTCGGAAATTGGTATGTGCTTTAGGGGTAGAACCTTTGTGGTTGTTTCTTTATGAAGCCGTTTTATCGAAGACGATGTGAATTCGAAGCTGTCAGTTGTTGATTAATTGGGAACGTATTGGAGGCGTTATACCGAAGGATTGATTTGTTTGTGATAGGTTATAGTGATGGTTTGATTACGTAGATTGCGTGTTTGGCGGGTAATGGTGCGAGTGAATGTAACTATGTTGTTTGGTGAGCTAATAGAACACGAGGGTGTAAAGGAGTGAGTGGAAAGGGTGCCAACAAGACAAGGTTGAACACGTCGGCAATATTATAAGAAGATTGTTTATTGTACCCGTAGATTGTGCGTTTCAATGAATTTTCCTTAAATAAGAAAGTGTAGTTTTGTAGAAAGTTTCTCTGTTTAACAAGAGAATAGTTTAATCATTAATATTTGCGTATGATTTTGATGAATGACAAAAGTGACATCGATACGTATGGGTGATTCTACAATGTTATAGCTAGTATTGTAAGAATAGGCGTTGAATAATGGTGGCATTACGTTGTGGTAGACGCGTTAAACAAACGTTACGCAATTATTTATTACGCCTGCAACGTCTGCGGAACGTTTCGTCGGCACAATCGATTAATCGTTCGTTTGGCGTCAGAATTCCTAACAGCCGACTATAAACGTAACGAGAAGGCAAAGATTGCCAGAAAGAAAATAATCGATGAGCAAATTGCATACAGATGTTTTAGAATATTTTGTAAAATACCCAAGATATAAAATCGTGTGAATTAAGGACTAACGGACTACTTAAAGGAAATGTTACGTTTATAATGAATTCAATGAAAAGTAGATAGTTTTACTTATTAAATATATTAAGTGAACTTACATTAATAATGTTGAATGACATGCAAAAATTATAATATAATACATTGTTGAAAAATCAACATTTTAGAATAATATCTCATGTACTATCATGGATTTTAAAATACAATAATTCTTTGTGAAATGCAAGAGACTTTTACCAGAGTATCTCTAAAAGCAGTAATTAGAGATGTTAAATATTTGTTAGAAATGATTTTGAAGAGACCAGCGGTGCGATACGAGTGGATAATTTCTTGTGAAACGATTATGTGCATTATTCAAGTCCCGGTTGCTTCATAAAGCACCGGGAAATGATCTGGTGAAAGGGAAAGAGCCTAAATATGCAACGCGGACAATCCACCCTCGGTTGAAAGAGAGTCCGCTGTATGTCGGTCGAACTTGCGCAGAATGTTCGAGAATTTTATGAATGAAAGCTCGCGCTAACGATCCGGTCAGAATCCCGATTCTGCTTCAGAAAACCACCACGTAATTTATTATTTAAGATCGGCCACGAATCGGCAAACATTTTGCGAATTAAACACAACAGATTGCAATAAATTCAAGTTAGCCACAGTTGAAATCGGCAAGATTAATTTAAGCTCTTTTTACTTTCTTCGAATGAATGTTGTGCGATATTATTAAAAGAAAGTTATATATACAAATATATCTGTAGTAAGGAAAAACTCTGCAAGTCACACTTTTAACAAAAACGAGTATATGCTTTAAGTAGTCCGTGAAGTATAGCATTAACGTGTTTATAAAAGCAAAACGAATGAAAAGTGTACGTAAATATTAAAAACAAAATTATGCATTCGGAAAAATCACGTAAGTCTACAAAATGTATACAATAAGACTGTTATTTTTGTGGAAAAACATTATGTATATAACTTCATCGTAAGTTGTGCGTAACTTTAGAAGCATTTTATATTTCATCCAACGAATATTTATTATATTTGAAAGATTTTAGATTTTGTAGGGAAAGTTATAACATATCTTTAAAAATGTATCCGTATGCGTTGAATCCATATTTGTCCAATGCGTATCCGAAGAATACTCGGCAATGAAATCCATTTTCGTAATTGTTTATTATATATATTATATATATTTAACTATAAGAAAACAATACATAACTACAACTGTAACAAAAAAGTATTGCCTCTGATAAGCACAATGTTCGCGAAAAAAATACATATTTGCGATATATTTTCAAGAAGACTAACGTAAGTCCAATGGACTTGCGTCGTTCTACCTAAAGTATCGGTAAATTGTTACTGTTCTCTTTATTATTATTCGCGTTAATTATACGGGCACGTAACATTATTCAAAATAAAGGTAATATATACATACACGGTAAAAAAGAAACACGGAAACACTGCTAACAAGAAGTATTAATGTTCTCAATTTAAAACACAAAATATCTCGAAAGTGAAAATATGTGACTTGCAGAGTTTCTCCTTACAGCCACAGATATTTACGCGTAATTTATTAAAAATTATCATCTACCGTCTTTATTTTTACCGTCGCAAATTTTCCACGTACAAAACTTCCGTACGTCACAAAGAAATAAATTGCTACGTAAAATGGAAAAGATTACAAGCTTCTCCACTTTAACTGTAAAGAAAACATCCGTTGAGGAACCGTCGATTAGTCATGCAAGAACCGGAAGTTGCGGCGGTAACCACAGATGAGTCCAGCTGGCATGATTGGTCAAACAACCATAATTAACTATGGAAGACAAGGAAGCCATGGATATCCACGCAGCCGACGATGCCGGGTGGCTGAAATGTCGCGCAAACTGTATTGAAACGTCTATTGGGATACGGATTGCGTGACTTTTCGATCACCCGGTGTGTGAAACACACCCCAATGACCGTGAAGGTGTTCCATGGTGCTTATGATTGATCATCGTAGCTACCTATGAAAACCGCGATCGAATCAACGTGAGAGAAGTCCCTCTGCGTCCTGGACACCGGAAGTGAGGGGAAGAATATCGTCAGACGAAGGAGGTGTGTTCCACACGCGTGCCGGAGATTACTTCTGGCGATTGCGCAAGATTTATGCAAACTGTGCAGTTTTATGCAAATCGACCGTTGAAAGACTTTGGGTGGAATGATGCATTGCAAAGGAAGAGTGGCTAGATTTATTTGCGAGGTGTTTTTATGGATTGCTGTGGCGTTGAAATGGCGGTGAATTATGAACGAGTGAACAAATTCATGTCTGAGATAAATCAAATTTGGATTGGTATTTTGAAGTTGATGGATTAAGTAATATAGGGATCGTAAAGTGAAAATATTATTTGGAAAATAAGTAATATGACGTTTAACACGGTCGCTGCGTATGACGTCAATTGGCGTTTTCATTTTCTTTGGTTCTTCTCGGTTCTTTATAATCGTACTTTATATCCGTGAAAAAATATACGCGGCAAATGTTTAGCGGCTAATATCAAATTTTGTATCCTTTGATATCAGTCTGCTACTCGTATTAGAAAATTGTAAATTCCAAAATGATCATAATAAGCGAAATGCACTGCATTAATCCTCTATAACGCTATATGACTTGGAAATTTCATGCTCACATACTTATATTCTTTAAACATACTCTAGGTTGTTATGACTATATTATTGAAGTTTATTAGCGTAACGGTATGTAAGTAGCAAGTGACTTATTTATAACAATTATCGTTTCCTAGTCTTCAAATCAAAGTAAAAAGAACTGCAATTAATTGTTATCCTTTTTCCTTCCAAGCAAATTAGATTCTGGTTATATTTTTTAAAAAAAAGCTTCATATTTCTTTTAAATCGTAAGGTTCTAGTTGTATTTCTTTTTTCGTGCAATTACTTACATATTGACGAAATAAAAATCATATTTTAACTGATAATAACAGTTATTATTTCTTTTATAGTCCATTTTCGATACAATTGATTATCTCTTTCCACATATTTCGTGACTTACATTGATTGGCTTCTGAGCCCACCATTAATTTTCATCGCGTTATATATTTCCTCGTTTAATTCATCGTTTAAATTTTTTGTGAAAGTACCCACACCTTAATCCCTTTTATAAATGATAAAATATTTATGGATGGTAGTATATTATACCTAAAAATGTTCACGCAAAAGTCAGTAGTTCTTACAAATATCATTTAGTATTCCACTTCCAAAGCTGGTTACTCTAATTTTACACAAACGCTCTAACAAATGAGACAAGGCATATGGTAAGGACTTTTTAATTTCCGGATAATCCAGATATTCGAGTATTCGGAAGAGTAATAGAATAATTCGGATAGTAGAAAATATCCGGATAATTCGGATAGTTGGGATAACAATAAGAAAAGAAAAATTACACAGAACTACAAATGCGAACGACAAATCGTAAATGGTACTACGTTTTATTATGTTTGTTATTATTGCCCAAATAATTAAAAAAAGTAATTTTTTAGGATTGAAATAGAGGCAGATCGTAATTCTGTGCTTGATTATAAGTTGGAGCGTTGAATCATGCAGTTTACGTCGTTGAATAAAATATACACAGCTACACCTTTGCTTATAGATGTAATTATGTAAATCCAACCGATATCCGGACATTTTAAAAAAAGTTCTAACCCAGTGGAACTCGGCTATTATAATCATGGATAATGTTATCAATCGACTATTGTCATCGTAATCAGTCGGCCCCAAAACACGATACAAAATTAGCTATAAGTAATCCGCCTATTATAATCAAACTTCTGTTATTGGTATCACGTGTGACAATTATACTTGGGGACAAGCAATAAGAATTTTTAATAAATTTGTAGTAAACGATACTTTTCTTTAAGAATTATTTTTAACGGAACCATACCTTTTATCTTTTATATAAGTGCACGGTAAGAATATTAGAAAATACGCAAATACAATAGAGGAGAAGTTAGAGAAACAATCTTATGACAATTCAAATGCTTTTAAAAAACATAGTATATCCATTAAATTACATACAAATGTGATAATTAGACTGAGGATGTTTACGCAAATTCGCATCTCTTTAAATAAAACTGAAAAAGTGGAGATTAATAGAGATCTGTTTAATCTTCTAAATATTGTAATTTTAACTGTACTTTAGGTATTCTGCATATTTTTATATATCACATGGAATTTATTCGTTCTTGTAAATATAAAGCTGTCATAAATGCATAAAGATCTGCAGTTCAGTTATATCTGTTTGTAATAAAATAAGTTTATTAATGAACATTTTCCATCCTCTGCATAATGTTATCAGCCGGTTATTCTCATCAAAAATTGTAAGTCCCAAAGTGATCATAATAAGCGGATTTCGCACTATTCGAAATCTGAATTACGAATAATCCGCGACGTCGTTATCTGGATACTCGGATAGTCGCAACCCTACTTAAAGCCCAACAACCTTATCAACAATTTAAACCAGAATCTACCCTTGCAAACCACCCTTATTGTATGCAGGCAGAGCCCTCGCGTTTCTCCGCGAGATTTCCCGAAACTCCTGGCGCAAACCCTCGCTATCGATAAAATCGCAACCCCTCATGCTAGAATTACCAACCCTGTATCGGGAAGCTCGAAGGAGACCTAACCTAACGTGGAAACACGGCGAGGGTGAGCGTATTCGAAGGGCCGGCGAGACTTGCGCGTAAATTGCTCTGCACAAAACGCTTGCGTATTGGAGCGGAAAGCTTCCTAGCGAGCTTCAAAAGATCGCCACAGGATGGCGACGCTTCTTGAGGAAGTGAATATGTTCGACCCCTGCGAGAGACAAGGGCGAATCGACCAATCGGGGTAGCAGTTCGTAGTTTCCGCAATTCGACCGCCATTTTCGGCCGTCCCTCCCTATCATTCATTCCACCGTCAACCGATGATTAATGATCCTTACGTAGACGCTTCTCTTTGATCATCTTCACGGGGCGCCCGCGATCGTTGCAGATGATCGCTGCACCCTTGAACTGTTCCATCATGGATCAAGGGTGCAGGAAAGAGTGGATGGATCGGAGATGGATTCTTTGGACACTTTTTCGGAGAATATTCATTGATTACTTTATAGATAGGGTAGATGTACCACGTACTGCCACTTTAAGGTTCGCGCGCAATTTTATTTAACTATTTCAGAACGTCGTTAATATAAAGAACGTTTCAGTTTGGAGCATAATATTGTTCAACCGCTCTTTTATTTATGAACATTTTTTTTATATGTTCAATATAATAAATTCATTACTACGTAATTGAAAATGTACAACAAAGTCCAATATCCTTCGTACTGTCACTTGAAACTTTTCATTTAAATAGAAACAATTTTTACATGTATTAGCACGTGAGTTTGTGTAACAGATACAAGATGTACAGTAAACGTATCGCCTTTACTGAATTATAACACGTCCCATACTTTCAAATTGCATTGGTCACGTTTTAACGTTCAACAGCACATTTACCTCCTGATATTTATTTACAAATATTAAGTGTACACGAATATACAATGTCTATATGTTGTTACGTAAACCGAAGTCCAAATTTAGTAACAACATTTTTTTATTTACGATTCTTCATACATTACTTTGCTATTAAATAAACGAATTAAAGTGCCGGTAATAGGAACACTGACAATAATTGGGACATGTACCCTAGATAGATATTTCGTGCTTTCCCAAGGGACTAAAATTGGATTCCGTTTCTTTACATATTTACATTTTTTACTGTTCATCTACTAATACCTAACAGTAACTTAATTTACCCTATCGCTATCTATTATATAGGATAAACTATACGATATAAAAATATAAAAGTATATACAATCCATAAGATATAAAAAATATATATGTATCTACTTTTACAATCTTACATATATCCTAACGCTATTGCTTCGAACCATTGATTACGTTACAATAATACAACTACAGTGGAACCCCTGTACCCGCGGTTTTCGAAGTGTTCTGAATTGCACAAACTCTAAGAAACAAAATCACGAAATACAATCTTCTTATGGAGCGAAGCATTAAAGTTACATGAGTGATTACAGAGAGATTAGAATTTCTACAGTGCCATTATAATTAGTTAAAACGAAGGTAGCCGCGATTTCAAGGGATTACATTGTTACAAAAGATTCCTATCGAAGGTAAAAGAATCTTCCATCGCAGACGAGATATAAGAGTAGACAAATCACCTTATGGGACTTCGTGTCCCACGTTCTAAAATAACGATAACCTAAGGAATCAAGAGTTTTCGGAAGAATATCTTCCGTTTTATTATCCGCCAAGAAATGTGAACATTTATCAAGTATTTTAACATAAAAAATGTGAAAGTAAACGCAAAAGTTATACATTTTAAACAATCGAAAAGGTAAAATTTGTAACGGGCCTCTGGAGGCCCTGGAATTCGGACCACAAAACTACACTGCACGATTAGTCTATTCTTATACCTAGTCGATGGTTCTATCATCGATAAAGATATCGTCATCTATCGTCAGATAAAGGTCATCAACTATCGACATTTTTATCGCTCCATGACCCAGCGACACCCGAAATATACAAACGATCTTGCTCATACAAAATTTCTCCTAACAATAAGATATAATATATGAAAATGTAATAAATATTTTAAAAAGAGCCTACGTTCAAATACGTCACATGTATTATTCATATAATAATTGCAATATTTTGGCCGACAATAACGAGTCACACTCGTTTTATGAATCGTAACTTAGACTCAATAAAAGCAAATATTGCTAAGGGTGAAATTTAATTTCGTCTTCGTGTTGTTAGATTGGGGATTATTAAATAAAAAAATGCCGACAATATTTCAATGATTTGCACGTGAAACGGTATAAAAACAGCGATCAGCCAACTCTGGTGTATGTACGTAGGTAATAAAATAATCGTAGGACAAGGGGCTAAATACATTTAATTATAATAATTGTTTCTATCATCAGTTATAGCATTTTATAAGTAAAATTTCACTACAGATATGTGTATACAACGTATACATACAATCACGGAGAGGATTTGCTGTTATCCGCGGTTTAGGATATCCGCGGAGAGGCTTGGAAACGAACCCTCGCGGATGTGGAGATTTTCGCGGCTGTATTGTGGTTTTAGTATTTCAGTAGCTTAGTATTGCAAAGCCAGATTTAACAACGTTGTACGTAAAAAATTGATTCAGCAGATGTAACGACGAAATTACGTATATACATTTCCAGCATCAAAGTTAATAAAATGTTAATATGCACGTATTATCTTCGAGCGTTTCCAAAATATCTCTACGAATTTTCCGGACAACCTAACACTGTAGGCGATCTCACAAACCGTTAATGTTTATCGCATTATTACGTACAGTGGCTGCATAATAATATTTAAGGGTTAACTCGATAACTTCGAAACGTCTTTCTTCGAACTTTACCTCTTCGATATTCACGCATTCTTATTAAATTCTTCGAAGAAATTCACTTCACCCAAGATACGCACCTCTCAAGATAATCCCTCAATTTGCCTTTCACCAAACGTGCGTTCGGCTGCGTTCACCTTTCATTAAGAAATCCAATTACTGTCAAATCACCGGTATTACAACACTGGTGTACAACTTTTCGCGAAACTTTTTTAACAACCTCGTCGTAAAATTTCTTTAAATATGGAGGTACAGTCTCCGATTTCTCCGCGCAACAACCATAGGCACATACTAAACGGTAATGTTTTAAAATTTACATAATTAACCACTGAAAATACCACGAAGCGTTTTACCATACATTAACCGGTTAACTGGGTCCGTTTTCAATTAGAAACTTCTTTCGGACGTAATGTCAAAGACTAAGGCACGTTTGAAAAGAGCTATTACGTTTTAGTCTTGTTCTTTATTCAAATCCTTTGAAATCATGTAAAGACGAAGGACAGTAGAATTGATGGACTCGAAAGTTTGAAGCTTTCAAAGCTCAAAAAATAAATTGTTGAATACAAACACCTTCAAACAATTCAAATCGTCGCACGGTTTTTGTTTTTACTATTTACTTTTCATCTAATTATGTTTACTATAGATTTGCAACGTGATTTTTTAAGAAATTTTGAATAATTCCTAGTTTTCAGTAGAATACTTCTTAAAAAAAGAAATAGGTCTTTGAGATGTAAAATTGAAATTTCGTGAGTTTCTTGCAAAGTTACGGATTTTAGATTCAGAAACATTAAAGTCAGGTTCCTACCTGTATTTATTAGAATGATGCAAAAGTAATTACCGTTGCAGGCAAAGAAGCTTAAAAGGAAATATTCTTCTTCTTCAAAATTAATTTGTTTAATTAAAATGATTTCTAAATCTGCAAATTCTCAAATCTTCGAATTTCGAAGTCCTAGGTTGACAAGTATTTAAATGTTCAAACCTTTCGTTTTGCATACCTTTAAATTTTCGAACCCATGAATTTGCAAACCTGTAAATTGTTTAATCCTAAAGTTTCCAAACCTTCGCATTTTCCAGCTTTCAAATTGCAAGTGATCAAACTCCTAACAATAAATTCTTAAATTTCTAAGTTTTTCAATTTCCAAGCATTTCAAATTTCATAGCATTGAACTTTTAAACCTTTGAATTTCCAAGCTTTCAAATTTCATAGCATTGAACTTTTAAACCTTTGAATTTCCAAGCTTTCATATTTCATAGCATTGAACTTTTAAACCTTTGAATTTCCAAGCTTTCAAATTTCATAGCATTGAACTTTTAAACCTTTGAATTCCCAAGCTTTCAAATTTCATAGCATTGAACTTTTAAACCTTTGAATTTCCAAGCTTTCAAATTTCATAGCATTGAACTTTTAAACCTTTGAATTTCCAAGCTTTCATATTTCATAGCATTGAACTTTTAAACCTTTGAATTCCCAAGCTTTCAAATTTCATAGCATTGAATTTTTAAACCTTTGAATTCCTAAGCCTTTGAATATCCGACTCTTCAAATTTCCACTTTTTAAATTTCCAGCTTTCGACTTTCCAAGTTAAAAATTTCCAAGTCATTTATTTACTATTTCAACCTGTTTGTTTGTTTAATCCCACCACAAACGAAGAAACTATGCTATTGGTGATCGATAATTTCATACCCGTGAACCTAACGAAAAATGAAATTCGGTACGTAGAATAAATTTCACGAAGTTCGATAAAACTCGGCAAAGAAGAAGTAAACGAATTTCGGTGTGTTTCCTTGAATAAAAAACCGATTGCTATCATGTTGGAAACGAACGGGATCCGAATTCGCGCGCGACGGAGCATGAATCACCAGCAAATCAGCTTTGCAGTTGCGTTAATCCGTTCGCGTAATCACGCGGCGATTCAGCTGCAACGAAACAATCAGTGATATCAGCGCTGCGTCGTCATTATCATCAGTGGTTGGCATTCAGAGCACACTGTGTTCTACACATTCGTTGTATAGGGTAAATGACCCACGTACCGTCACTGTTCCTACAACTGTCACTTGAATTCGTTTATTTAATAGCAAAGTAATGCATAAAGAATCGTAAGTAAACAAATTTTCATACTAAACTTCGACTTCGGTTCACGTAACAACAGGTAGACATTCTATATTCGCGTAGACTTAATATTTATAAATAAATATTAGAAGATAAATGTGCTGTTGAACATTGAAACGTGACCAATACAATTATAAAGTATGGAACGTTTCGTAATTCAGTAAGACGATCCGTTTACTATATATGTTATATCTGTTACACAATCTGACGTGTCGATGTATGCAAAACGTGTTTCTATTTAAATAAAAAGTTTTCAAGTGACAGTAAGAAGGACATTGGACTTTGTGTTGTTCATTTTCAATTACGTAGTAATGAATTTATCATATTGAACTTATAAAAGAAATGTTCATAGATAAAAGAGCGGTTGAACAATATTATGCTCCAAACTGAAACGATCTTTATGTTAACGACGTTCTAAAATAGTTAAGTAGAGTTACGCGCGAACCTTAAAGTGGCAGTACGTGGTACATGTACCCTGTTGTTAACTGTTGTTGTTGGAGCCCGAGAATTCCCGCGTTATGAAGAATTTCCATTGAAAGTTGCTTTAAATCGAAGAAACAGAGAAACGAAAGTTAAGGAAAATATTCACACTTCAGAACTTCATCAAGAAGTAAAGTATTAAGAAACTCAAAAGTATTGGGAATTCTAAGCTTCCTTTGCATATTTTATATATCTTTTCATATTGTGTGCATTTTTTTGCAATTTTAAATTTGCTATAATTGTTTAATAGTTATTGTATAGTAATTGTACAATGTTCGTACATTGTACGTATCGTGGCTTCGCTGTAACGAGCATTCCGATTTGTCTGTCATCAAACGAGCAAAGTGTATATGTACTGTGAAGGTAAAGTATCGTTACAAGTGTTTCGCTCTAAAACTTTATTATTTCATAAAATATTCCAGCAATAAATCACCGTTTCACAAGTTTAGAATAGAGCAATTTTAAAATTCGAAACGTTCTACATCAGCCCTATACTTATAAAACTATTTCGGTACTTGGTTTCCAATTTATGTAGGCATTTTTCTCACATTGTTAAAAATTGTACGGAACAACTTAACGCAATAGGTACTCTAATAATCCTTTATTCAAACAACTTACACAAGATCATAAAGTTACGTTTAAAATACAGTGAAAATAAAACCGTTCGACTTCTCTATCAAATAATAACAGCAAAGATCACGCGAGTAAAGTCAATGTTATAAAAATATAGAGTTAAAATAACATAATAATATTAATAACAAATACAGTGATATTAATAACAAATACATTACGCAATAACTAAAGCAAGTCGCACGAATTCAGTACGACTAACGTCCTATAAAATTATCAAACGTTTAAATTCTTTGCACACTTATAGCGTTACTCACCTGTTTCCGTATACGCGTACTATAAAATTGCTTATATATCGGAATTTATCAAGAACTTCCACCTTTCGCTTTGGATAATTAAAATACTCCATTTTACCTACCAAATGACATCGAAAGCAGAAAATCGAAAAGAATTATATTGACTTATAAAGTTTTTCCCGTGCGGTCTACAATTGTAAAACAACAAGAAGTAACTGTTAGTAAGTGGAAAAGGAAAATTAAAAAAGAAACTTTGGCCTGAATAGAAAGTTCAACCTCGGCCTGAAAAGAAAGTAGTAGCTTGTCGATGCGACTCATGCAATACTCAACGTGTTAACGTGCGTGCTGTCGACAAAAAATGGATGAAATGCTTGAGAAAATATCCTAAAAAAGAAGTAAGGATACCTACATTACGTTCGAGCGAACAGCGGGCAAGAAAAATTAAAGCATCATCATCTTATAATTGGATCACTCAAGACTAGAATTAGCAAGATGGTTAAAATGCCCCATTCGCAATTCCTTATAAAGCTTGTGTAAACGTACAATACTGAATTTTCGAAGATTTTCTGTAAATAGTGTTAATGAAGATTTATTTTCCTCGCATTGCGTATTCTTGCAAATATCCCATCATATTAATTACCTCGGCGCAAATTAAGTATACTTTAGTCGTCGGTAGTTCTAGTATTTACTTAAGTTTTATGGTAGGAATTCGTTCCGCCACCTGATATTATTCATTTGCGATTCTGTTCTATTTTACCCTCGCCATTTTCTATATTAGCTACCGTAAAATTTCGAAACATTGTCACTTTTGATCGGTGAGCAGAAGAAAAATTTAAGCGTTAAGAGATTAATCTTGGCTATTTAGAATCACAAAGTTACAGATTTTTCACGATCGTGTCATGTCCGAAGTTCAACGCGTTAACGGAATATTTTCCGTTTCTCTGTCTTTTATTGTCGTTTTATTTTCATTCGTAGAATCGCTAATTAACATTGCTCCAAGGAATCGCCGAATATCTTGTGTATAAATTTTGACAGTTTGGCGGGTGTGTATTGAAATCACGAATAGTGTTTGGAGAACCATTTAGGTGCACGTTCTTAGAAAAGATCTTCAGATTTTATAAGCAGTCATCGTACGATTTATTTTTCATATGATATATAACATACACGCTTCGCCAATTTAGTGAGTATGCGGATAAAAGTAGCGAGTGTAGTTTGGTAACTATTTCGAAGGACGTTATACTGGTGAAGATTTTCAAAGTATGTAAGTTGCTTCCGCGACACTCTTTTTAGTTTTCTCGTATATTTCTTTTAGCGATCTGATGATTCTGATGGACATAAAGAGTGGGTATGGAGTTTAAGCACCATTTAGAATACCCGAATTTTACGTGACGTTGATCGACGTTTGACGATCGGTTTGAGGATGACGTTTTTCTTTTTCATCTTTTCATCTATCATCGATGCCTTGAATCTCCAACATTTTCAATTGCTAACGCTTCGAATCTTTAAAGCGTCGAATTTGCAGGGTTCCAAATTCACAACGATTACAAAATTCTAACGCTTCGAATTATCGAAGCGCTGAATTCTCAATGCTTTAAATTTCCAAAGCTTCCAATTCTCAATGCTTTATAAGTCCAAAGCTTAGAATTCCCCTTTGAATTTCCAAAGCTTCCAATTCTCAATGCTTTATAAGTCCAAAGCTTAGAATTCCCTTTTGAATTTCCAAAGCTTCCAATTCTCAATGCTTTATAAGTCCAAAGCTTAGAATTCCCCTTTGAATTTCCAAAGCTTAGGATCCCCAATGGTATAATCTTCCAAAACCTGGAGGATTTTCGTCATACGTCCAGTTCTCAAACCTATGAATAATGTCAGATACGATGTGAATGGTGCCTTCGGTAATTATCGATTCCGCAAACGTATCGAATCGTTCAAAAAACCGTATCGTGTGAACGAGCTGTTACGTCAATGCCTTGATTTCTGCTGTCTAAATATATATTACGTTACAAACAATGCATAGTCACAGAGAAGTTCAATTTTCTCTAGCATATAAGAAATTATTACTAAGGGAACAACCCTCACATTTCCATTCACAAAATTGCCTCTTAAAACTTCTCTCAGAACCAACCATCGCTCTCTATATTATAAAAGAAGTCACGAAAAAAGTATGACGGAAGTAACTTATAACGTTCCGTCGAAATCATTCGCAGCTCTGTGAAAAGGCCCTTTCGCTCGCTTCCGCTGAGTACCGAATCGCCATGGTGAATCGTAAACGGTAAATTCGAATCATCGTAAGCCGTGAGTGACAAATTTCACCGCTTATGCGATTCTGTCTCCACGGCGGCAGTTAGTTACGACGGCGTCTGCGTGGCGACAGTTGGGCGTGCCATCTTGCACGTCTGCGTCCGGCTGCCCATGGTATCAGGGCAACATATTACGCAAAAAGTTTGGCAACTCGCGTGAAAAGAACCGCAACCGGAACAACAAACCGACTACGGAACAGGAGCGACGCGGCAAAGAGTGAACACGGCGGAACATTGCGAGTGTCGAACGAGGAACGCGAAACAAGGAAGGAGGTATATTCTGGAACGACGAACGCGTGGAAGGAGCTACTCCACGTCAACTCTGCCACGGGTGGTGATCAAACGAAGAGGAAGATATTGTATAGAGTGAGTCGAATACCCTCGATCCTCCTAATCACGCGAACACTTGGCAAAGAACCGAAGGGGTAGCCAGGCAAATGAGAGTGAGTCGAGGGGAGTTTGGTTAGACCAAACCGGTGCTGCCGCGATGAGGAGAGTGTCACGCTCTCTCTGCCGTGCGTGGAAGAAACGAGGAGAGGGTCGCCGTTATAGCAAGGCGGCAGGAATCATAGGAAGTAACGATAGTCTCCGTTTACCAAGCAACGGAGTTCATTCTGGCACGGCTCTTGCCCCTCGATGCTGATGTAATGGGAGAGAAGTGCGACTCTGTCTCTCTTTTGGCTGCTAAGAGGTGGCATATGGAATCTTCTTGTTACAGTACCGGCATTAGAGGGAGGTGGGACTCTGTCCGTTTCGGATGACAGGAGGTGGCATTTGGAAGCTTCTTGCTGTACGTCACTTGGATCGAAGTAGCGGTGGTATGTATATGCAGCCAGTCATAAAATTCTACGTTACACGTTCTAAATTTGAAATATTTAAGGTAAACGCGGGTAATATGGAACTTTGAATGCCTCCATAATTAAATAACAGATTTGATCGATAACCGTGTGTATGAGTTTCTTATAAATAATAACGGGGATAGTTATAATAATTAGGTGTCAGTCAAGCATCCATTATTGAAAAGGGAACGGGTTTCTCTTTCGCAGGGTGCAAAAATTTCTGAAAGCCGAGACAAATAGTTAAATATTTTAGCGAAGATAAGTTAAAAAAGAGTTTTACCTTTTGTATGGTTCATCATTAACTATAACTGTTAAAAAAAGTAGCTTAAATAAATATTCATTTTTCGTAACAAAAATAAAGGTTATTGAGTTTTCTTTACAAATGTTGTAGGAGCTGCGTGTTTTATTAGATACTCCTTTTTCGAACTTGCCGAAGTTCACGTTTGTTAGTTACTTCACTATAATATTGTATCATTTGAATTGTTTCACACTTAACCAATTAAATACGATTATATATTAGTTTCGTTGTCCCATCGCGTTCATTTTATTAATAAGGATAAATTCGTCTATTTTTGGCATGCGTTTAAAATCAGGTGTCTCGTATTACTAACGTTTACCCTATGTACAAACGATTGTTAGATAAATCTTAGGTAATAGAAGAATGTAAAAATTATAAACCAGAATACCAAAGTGGGACCTTTTTAGCGCAAAAGAGTATCTTTTGGGTGCTAAGAAAGTAACACTTGGGTTCTTGAATGGAATATACTACAGGTAAGTCTGGATTAATGCGAGTTCAAATAGTGCGATATTCGACTTATTGTTAGTGCGAATTATGAAATAATACCAGGTTACGTTTATTGCGAACAAAAATTCAGTTAATACGAGGTTCGATGTGCTTTGGTTTACGTTCCTTGTTAGTAAATTCTAATTTACTTTACAAGCTTTAAAGTAAATATAGTGACTAACAATAGGTATTTTTAATAGCTCTGTTCGCGTCTTAAATAAAACGAACAGAAGAAGTGTTCTGTCAAGTAGAAACACTATGAACGTAAAAGAGAAAAGATTTGTTGTCACATTAGAACAAAAATTTGATGTCACTGAAAGACATGAACGTTGCATAGCAATTCTAAAATAGGAAAAGACATAAAAGGAATGTCTAAAATTTCTTACTGTATATTTATTTCCTTTAAATTAGAACCAATTCCAGTATTTCAGGTATCAAAATAATGTGAATTCGAGTAATGCGATCAATTTCTGGGATCTATTACTAGTACTAATCGAGTACTACCTGTATTAGGTATCGGAGAAAGTTGTGCCTTTTTTTCTATGAAAATCGTATTCGAATCGAATTTTGATAACATTTTGCGAAACTAGTATAATAATGATGTAATGATAACAGTGTAAAAGATGGACAACATTTGCTATCGATATCGTCATTATCACGATAGTATCGCGAAATGCTATAAAAATTCAATTTGAATACATTTTTAATAGAAAAACCATACGAACTTTAACCGGTTGATAAATAATAGGTATTTAAAAAGGCGGAAAAAATTTAGAACGTCTGTCATGTACAGATTATAATTAATACATAAATTGTACAGTGGTATAATAATATAATTATATCATAAAGCAGCATTCTTCAAACTTATTGCCGCGTGATGTAACATATTTGTTACAATGATACCGCGGCCGAAATATTTACAATACACCAAATTTAAAAACCTGATTGACCGGAATAATATTATATAAATTATAAAAATGATATATATTTAACAGTAACTTCTGCATGTGAAAAGTAACATTCGATACATTTTAGAACATTTCTGACGAATTTCGACTTGTAACAAATACTCTAATTTCACATTTAATCACGAGGAAGCATAAGACTAATAATTTTAAACAAGAAAAACTACTTCAAAATTATAAAAATTGCTAAAATAGTTTAAGTTATATATTGTAATACTAAATTTATTAAAACAGTTATCGTATTAGACTAAACAACTAGAATTTACTAAAACAATGATTTAGTTACATTTAAATAAAATAGTACAAGATGATATTCGATTGCAACTTGAAGCACCTATCGTTTCGCGGCCCATTCAAAATTTGATCCGGACCATAGGTTGAGAAATACTGTTATAAAGAACTTAATCCACACTTTAATGAAGTACCGTTAATTAGAGAATCGATCCTATCATATTCTTAATTATCGTTCGATGGGCAGCAGTTTGCGAGTACATTCTCCTAGCTCGCCCAAAACTGCATTAAATATGGCTGATAGAATGTGGGTCGATGCAACGTTATAAAAGCGACTACATCGCGTTGTTTGCTGCTGCAGGAAGAGGTTTTATGAAATTGCGCTGACCCAGTTTCCCTTGCTTTCCTTGTACACGATTGGGTTGAATGGCGGTCTCGTGGATTGATCCTAGTTTAATGGGGACACAGGTACCTTCCCCACAGAGAATCGATGCTCTTGTCTTTTTTTTCCTAAATTAAGTCGTCCTCCAATTTATTCATTAACCTGTTAGCTGCGGATTTTTGCAGTCGGAATTTTCTTTATACATATAAAGGACACGTAAAAATTAATAAAAAGGAATTAATATTGTTTAGGGTAATTTTAGTTGCTGCGAATATAAATGTAAAGTAACGTGTTGCTGATACGAATATAAAGATGCTTTAGAAAATAAGGAATTTCCAAGAAAGTGAAATAGTATATCCAAAATATTAGTAATCCATGAGACGAGTTAACTCGTCATCCGTAGTTAAGAGGTTAAAAATCAATACTTCTATCGGAGGATTATTCGTAGTCTTAGATTTAAGTTTCATTGTGCATTTTAGTTTCATAGCATATAGCATATGTTAATATGGTATAGAAATCTATTGTTTCTAATATCTATCTGTTAAATCGAATATCTGCTTGGATATGAATGTTTCTGCAAATTCATACTCCATATAAACGTAACTAAGAAAGGAAACGTAACTGAAGATTCTGTATGTTTTTCACGGTACAAATATTGCATTTCTTTATATATGAATTCGTACGTTGTGTTTTAAAATGGAAGATATACTTGCATTCTTTACTGTAAATGATTGCCTAATTCATTAGTAATAATTAGACTGCGGATCTTTATTCATTTATGGCGATTTTAAGTGTGCAAAAAAGCAGAAAAATGCATGTAATGTGCGAAAACGTACAAAATATCAAAAGTGAAACACAGTTTATAATATTTAGAGAGTGAAATTAATCAGCGTTTAGCGTCCACTTCTTTATTTGCATTCGTAAGGAAGCAAATTTATACAAAGATCCGCAGTCTAGTAATAATTTCTCATTAGAAATTTCTTCGGTATGCGCGTTACTTTTTTCGGTGCCTAAAATGGTATCATCCGAAAAATTAAGCCACATATCCTTTCTTGAAATACCTATGTAACATGTGAAAGACTAGAATAGAACATGTTTTAATCAACATTTGATTCGTTCGTTTTGGAAATGGGGCAACTCCGTTTTTGAACAAAATTCAATTTCCCATTAATGAAGAAAATGAAGTTGCTCCACCTTCATATTAAACGTCCCATATATGTCTTCGATTACAAAATTAAAGCACGAGTCATAAGTTCAAACGTTCGCGCAAATTTCGTGTTTCTAAAAAATAAATGTCGAAAGATCTAAAAATGACAAGATTTTTGTGTAATGAATTGAAAAATCAATCTTTATAAAGAGCTATTAACCTTATAACTTCTTGCCCTACGATCATTTTATTACCTACAAATCATTCGAATATTATAAACAATTCTTATTTAACCCTTTCGCTGCCGCCATCTTGGAACTGAAAGCTAAAAGCGTAGAATAGGGTAGCATTTATTAATATAAAAACAATGTAGGTATAAATATTTGAATACTATACATAACTAATTGTATCCTAATATTGATGTACGAATAATACTAGAAATTATATTGTGTTACAGAAAAAAACATACGTATGCTTTTAATAAATATATATGAACGTACATATACGTCCATGGTAGTGAAAGGGTTAATCCCTTGCCTTAAAACCACAAGTCATACTCGTGACGCAGATTAGAGAAAAGGACCGGATAAATACTTGCACTATATGTAACAAAATTTAATTTATCCCCTTTAATATCTTGCGGAATTTTTATAATTACCACAGCAAATAGAAATACCGTAATGAATTTTAATATTCCGTATCTGATAGTGTAATAAATTTTGCTAATACGTGCAGCTATTGAAGGATTCGTAGGACAAGGGGTTAATAACCTCGAATGTTATAAAGCAAGGCTAAAATTAGAATTCAAATTACATTTCACCCTCAGAAATAAACATTTTTGTAGAATTTATAGAACGAGTATAATTCCATATCGTAAGGCAAAGGATTACGATCGATAAAAGGACACTAATACCAGACATTGGGTCTTAAAAACTTATACAAATGTTGATATTTATTATCACTGATCGTGAATGATGGAATATAATGAAGTAATATAACAGGATCCTGAATAGTATTTGTAACACTTTTTATAGCATCAGCGTAACGTCTCCAGTGCAGTTTTGCAGTTTTTAAGGGTTAAATAGTTCCTTTTCAAAGATTTCATAATATATATAATAATAAGAGTCTGGAATAAATTCAGGTGATCAACCTAAATCAATCTTCATCATCATTCTTTGATTCTTCTAAGAATCGTTTATACTACAGTCAAACGAATCTTTTTAAAGAATCAACTCATTTGAAATACTGCAGAATTTCGTTAAAGAAACCACCAAAAGTTAGCAATAAGTGGTAGATAATTGATCGTTTAAGGAAAAGCGTCATAAACAACATAAACAGTTCAAACAAAGTATATTAAATTAAGAATAAATAAAATTTGTAAGAAAAATTAGGGATTTAAGGAAAAGAAGTACAATAATGAAGAAATATAATTATTGGCCAGATGAACACAGTGACTAACGATTCATCGAACAGTGATTGGTCGCTGTTTTCGATCAGATCAATCTATTATCCAATTGTTCAATACTAAAATGCCTCAATCGATGTATAACCTGAAAGTTGTACATGTCAGTAATACTATTAATTACGTTAAAATAAATGTAAATTATAAGCTTCATTGTTGTTCGAATCTACTGTAAATTCAACGAGTCACTAACGCAGCATTTCATTTATTTATAATATTAATCGCGAGTGGTAAAATATTAATTGCATCTAAAGTAAAAAAAAGTACCATAAATTTGAATACGATCATAGAAAAGCATATGAAACAAGTTACCTCTGAAGATTAAATTTACGGATATTGATTGTATAATTTCACGGGTTTCGAAAAATACGCGTTACAGGGTTGCTGGAGAGAAAATATTGAATTATGATAACCAGATTGCGGATCTTTATGCATTTTTCTATATATTTTTAGTTCTTTTTCGCAAATTTAAATTTGCTACAACTGCATTAAGATGCGCAGTCTAATCATAACTGTTTACCATAAAATTCGTTCAATAATAAACATTTTTTATCCTCCGCGTAACGTTATAAAAAATTGCACTTCCCAAAGTGATTATAATAAACGGATTCCACTGTAAGCACTTGAAGTAAGACGAATTGCTGGTACGTGGCCAATAATTGTACTGTTTACCCCTATTACGTATTAAGAATTTTTCTAAAGAAACCGATCGACAAACGGTTCGTTAGTCGTTCGTGGGTTGGAAAATCGTGAACGAAATTGAAAACGTAGCCGGTTCCATGGGAGACACCGGCACGGTCGGTGACCCTGCGGTCGAGGCTGGTGCAGCAGGAAAACGCGAAACCGCCGCGCGGGTAGATATCGATTTGTCTGTGTTCGCTAGGAAAAAAAGTTGGCCGGCCTTCTGACGTTCGCCGGCGATATTGCCCGCAGTCCATGCTGACGTGCCATTTACTCACTCGAACGACCTCCTCACGGCCGTTCGTTCTACCTCCTGCCGTTCCACCTCCTCGTGAACCTTCCTCGCTCCTTCATTCCGTCGGACAAACCATAATAAAGGTGAAAGATGATCTTGGAAATAGGTGACTAATAAGGGAAAGTTTCGGTAAGATTTTAGCGTCCGCTATTAACTTAATCGAAAAGTTTTTTCATTTCTTCACGATGCGTAGCAGAATTGAACGAATGTTCGTAGAATTATATCAACGCCCATTGAAACTGCTGAATTTGAATTTGTGCGGAGGCTATGAGGCGTTTGTAATCCGAAAAAGGGTTAATCCAGAGCCAGTCTTGGAATTTAAGTACTTAAATAAAATGCAGCAATTTATTATTACAATTATAATTCTCCCAAAAATCCTATTCCTTTAGATTGTTTCCAAAAGAAAGTACCAAGCACTTCTCTAACAATTGAAAACTTTTGGATACGTGCAAAAGTTTTAATGAATTCGATCATAAATGGATAAATTATGTTTCCTTGCTAACAATTATGTGGTTCACAAATTGCCGCTATTATTTTCGGCAACTTTTGTAAATTATTCTGATTGCAGTCGGATTTCTCTGTTACAAAAATGTTATAATTTCTCCTTAAACAAGACGAAACGTAGTTTATCATACAATCTATTGGGAAACAATTAAAACTTTTACGTTTACCTAGTACATTATACTTTTGCTTTCATATTTTCACAATATTTAGCGTTATATCCATTAGTTAAGTGCAAAGGTTAATGATCAGTTTTTTGATAAATTGCGTAAAAAAACACGTCTCATTATTTTTTGAAACTTTAGGTAATTTTTGTTATGAAGATATGCGACTGTTACTAGAATGACACGCAAAAGTTGTAGGAAATAATAACGATTCTCTAATTGATTAAATGAATTATTTTGAATATAATAATACAATCATTTATGGTCGAATCCATGGAAATCTTTGCATGCACACAATATTAACCCTACCGATTAAAAACACAAATCATCGAACCCCTTCTTCATAACTAATGACTAATCTTGATCATGACTATTTTTATGTGCAGAATTATCTTAGCTTTTTACCACTTGAACGTAGACGTGTCCTTTTACATCTTGTATCTGTATACAAAATACTTAATACGTAGTGTCGTTACATCTTCTGAAATCGTATTGTACTTCAGATTCGATGTACCGAACATTGACTTGCGATATAGTCCTCTTTTCTGTCTGAGAGTTTCATAGCAAGGATTTTAGCACTTTTAGTTGTCGATATCGGTTATTTAAAAACATAAATAGATACCGCGACACAGTGGACTTTTTTTTTATCCCAAATGAATGATTTAAACGTCAAATTCGAAGTATTATAAATAATTCATAGCTATTTGCCGCTATCCATCACTACAAGTTATTTGCAATTTCTCACTATCTAATCTTGACGTACTATTTCATTTTATTCTTACAATACTGTAATCTTTTGTCACATTCGGTATACTAAAGGTTACATTTACCCGTAAAATAAATACAGTCGAACCTCGTTAACACGAATCTCAAGGGACATGCTAAAATCTTCGAGTTATTGAAGTTTTGAAGTAATAGGGGTTTAACGTATGAATATTCGACTTACGAGAGGCGGAGATACGGCAAGTATCGTTTTATGCTTGGCAGCATTCAATTCATTCGTAACTTATGACCAGATTACGGATGTTTATGTATTTGTGAGAAATTTAACTATGGAGAAAAGTACAATATATGAAATATCTAAATTTAAACACAAGTTATAATAATTAATAGGCAAGATCTTATTAGATCTTATTTCTTTAGTATTCTTTGTAGAAATGCGAACTTACATAAAGATCCGCAGTCTAATTATGACACATAAATAGTTATAAAAGCAGCGACGATAAAAGTTTGACTTATAAACATCTGCCTATTCTAAATTCGAGTTACACGGATAAACATGAGTTAAAGCAAGTTTCATTTCGTTTCATATTATATAATTTTCCGCGCGGAATCGGTGGGCAGCGAACAAAATTTTCGTCTTATAGAAGTTTTCCAGTTACCGAGGTTGAACTGTAAATAAATCTATAACGCGATTATCAAGTATCGCTAATTACCTGAAAATTCTCCCAAGTTAATTACCAGTTAAGAATGCTCTTCCATTCACCTGACCGAGCGGCACGTGGCTCCCTTGCGTCCAACAAAAACAATTCCACCCTTTACTGGGCTCTTTTCCGCTGGAAACGGTTCTCCCCCTTGTGTTTCCGGCGTGTCCCATAAATCACCGAGGGCCGTGGTGTAGCGAGTTGTGGGCGGCCGGGATGGAGGAAGGGTTCTCTGTCGGAAGGGCCCCGTGGTTGGAGTGGGACCACGTGTGGGACGGAACCGCGGTACCTGCGAAGATGGTACGGGGGCCAACAGTTAGCGCCAGACGGTCAAAAACTCGCTGGACCGGCTGCCACCGAAGGCTTCCTTCTCTTTCTTTTTTTCATTCTCATGCTCGTCCTTTTGCAACGTGCCGCCCGTTCCCGTTCTCTCATTCATTCTAACTAACTAAGCCCCCCGAGCAATGAGAATCTCGCGGGACCAATCGCCGGATACGTTTCGATAGCAATAATAAGTTTGGCGAACGCTTATACGCGTTCTTCGAAAATATAGGATAGATGTGCCAATTACTGCCACTTTTAAGATTATCGCGCAATTTCGTTGAATTATTTTAGAAATTATTTAACCTAATAATTGCTCCGGTTTGGTGCACAACATTAGTTAACATCTCTTTTATTTATGACGATTTTCTTGTATGTTAAATATGTACACGTATTAATTACTGATTAATTGAAGATATCTGACAAAGTCCGATGTTTCTCGTACTGTCATTTGAAAAGCTGTCACTTAAATAGAAATGATCCTTACGTATATTAGCACGTCAGTTTATATGACAAGTAGAAGATAAACTGTAAAATCATCAGATTTATTGCATTATAAAAATGTTCATATTTTCTACTTAAAGTACATTAGTCGCGTTTTTACGCCCAAACGACACATTCACCTCTTAATATTTACTTTTTAAGTATTAAATATAAACGTATTTGCAATGTCCATGTGTTGTTACATACAAATGATGTCCAAATTTAGTATTGAAATTTTTTTTAGTCTCGATTCTTCATACATTACTTCGCTATCAAATAAAATAATTAAAGTGACGATTATAGGGACTCTGGCAGTAATTCGGACATCTACCCTAGGATAAGTCGTGGAATTGGGGCATTGGATTCGAATCAGGGCTCGAAAACTGTTATAATGTAGGTTCAGATTCTTGAAACAGTTAAGAAGAACTTTTATTCTGAATAGCTGTTATAAAGAACCTAAAGTTTGGATTATATCGGTTTAAGTTAAAGTTCTTGCATCAGCCCTTATATAGGTGCTAGAACCGTTATTTTGTAGGTTCTATATAGTTTCTGAAGCGGTTTCGAATGTATATAATGGAAATATGTTAGCTAACTTTGCAGTTCCTAACGATCAGATCAGATGTTGATTATCTTTTCAAGTAAAAAGGAAAAATTGTTCCAAATATTGATCTTAATATTATGTTAAAGGACCATCGATTCTTTCTGTGTTCTGATCTCGCTAATGTCAATACGAACGTAATATATTTATTAATCGATCTTTTCAATCTATGTTCTTTTATATATCTTCTTGTTTCATTCTTCTTAGTTGAACATGATTAATTTTTTAGCGTATTACCGTTCGCTTTCCAATTGTTTTCTTGCCATGTGCAAATTTAAGTGCAGTTACTAAGTCCATAATTATGAAACAAATGACTTTCCATTCATTTTAGTATTACGATATCGATTCGGAAAACATTTCATATGCACCGTCCTAACAGATCTACAAGTTTTAATAATATTTTACGTACAACTTATTTGATTCACGAAAAAAGATTTAACGTTCTTATTAAAAGACTCTGCACTTCCCTCCGCGAGTTTTCTAAAAAACAGTTACACGATTTTCAGTGAATATATCATGCACCTTTTCCCGTAAATTTTTTTCGAAAATCTCCAAATTGAAGAATAACAAAGCAAACTCGATGCGAGTATACGCTTTATAAAGAGAGGAAGAGAGAGAGAGAGAAATAGATCTTAATGAAGATCCGTGGGAAGCGGTTTCTGCACGCTTCCATCATTCCCGTCTATGGCGGCATGGAGTCGGCACGATTGAGATTTCTGCGAGCAGGTGGTCCCCCGTAATAAATCGTATTGTAAGCGATCCCCTCGGCTAGCCACCTGCGAATCGATATCTCGACCGGTCGGTCCAAGGCGGCTCGCATGCAAATTCGCGGGAATCATGGGAGGAAAGGCTCTCTTCCTGTCGCTTTGCCTTTTCGCCACCCTTCCTGTTCTCTCGCGACCTTCTTTCGTCTCCTTTTTCGTCCATCTTCTCTGCACACCTTGAACCAAACATTATTCCAAGGGCTATCGACGAGTCGCCCAAAAGGTTTCCATGCAGCCCTTTTGGGGAAATAATAAGGGAAAGAAACTCGGAAGTAGGAATTAGGAGACATTTATGACGATACTTTGGGAGACATTTAGTCCATTGGTTTGATAACTAAATGGCCAGAGATTTTAGTGTCACGATAGACCGAATCAGAACTGATCATTGCACTAGAAAACTGATCTTCTTTGTGTATTATGTAACATGTATAGATTCTTGTGGCTTTGACAAAGTTAAGAAACAATAATAAGATAGTATGTATGGCAAAATTTTGACAAAAGTGGACTTGGGTTAGTCTAACCCTCGAGTACAGATATTTATAGATATTTAGTAGATTTAATTACTTTTCATCTGCCTTATCTGGTCACCATCGCTCAAATACTAAAACTCAAATGATTGAAGAACTGCAACGTCGATGTATAAGGTTAACGTCTTGCGTTTTGGAACCCTCGTGTCCTCTTTGGATCGCGATTACACTACCCCATTGTCACAAGTAAACTTTAAAACATTGTAATGTAGGCGCATTAAGTGTGATCTAACTTCTGCGTATATAATTCTGAATGGAATTTTGAAATCTCTAGAGCTTCTCTCTTGTTTCAAATTAAATGTTCAAAAGTCTTACCGTGTTCATTGCTCATTGCTTCTTCAAGAATTTCACAGTACCTACATCTTATGGCAACCATAACTGCATAAATCGCGTGGTAATTACTGTTAACTTTTTTTGTAGATCATTAAACTGCTTTCAAAAATATGGATCTTTCGTTAATAATGTTAATGCGGCTCTCTGTAACTATTCATAATTGGCAATTTTATGTATTCGTATTATTCAACCCTTCGAGGTAAAAGACACTTTTTTGTAATTTGAAAATTTGTAAATGTGTTTAAAAAGATTCCACCATGCAAGTTGGGTATAAAAATAATGTGTGGCATTTTCCACACCACTGTGTTTCAAAGGGTTAAACATTGTATTCTAAAAGGGAATTTTATCCCGTTCATAAATCATTATTATTATTATTATTATAAATTGCAGCCCCCTAAAAACACTTCACTGGTAGGGAACCACTGTTATATATTTTTTCACTTTACATAGACGCAACCTGTACGTTTTTGCACATTTAAATTTCCCGTAACTGCGTAAATATCCGCAGGTTAGTAATAAATTGTGTAAACAACGATTTATTGGTAAACAAGGCGAAAAAGAGGATTTCTACGCAAACACGGATGCAATAGCTCCCAATAGATGGGCCAAAATTAAAGGCACGTTGAGTAATAGTCGACTGGCACGTCCCGTTTCGATTCGATCCTGTCTGACGTCGCTCCACTTGTTGATATTAGGCTCTGTGCACACTTGGAGAAGATTGGCGGTGACGTTGACGATGAAATCCGTCGATCTCTGACATCGACGCTCTGTCATAATTCACTTTCAACGTCACCGCTAATCCCCGTTAATTTTGAGCATCGTTCTCATGATATATAGAAGCTGCGCAGACTTTAATTGCACAGTGATGTATGCGTATGGTTAATTTTAGGCGCCGTCGACAGTTTCTGCCATTTTGAGATAAATAACAGAATTATATTATATGTTAATGTTTTCTATTAAATGTACAAATTCATTCTGAACCTTCACGATTTCGCAAGATATAATATTTATTCATGAAAGATCAAATGCAGTTGTAATATTCAAAATTTACGTTGAATTAATTTGTACACCTAATACTTGATCAAAATTACAGTTTATAAATTATTTCCTTAGCGTAGTTATGTTTCGCGTTTAACACCTGTTAAATTTTGCAACTAATTTTGTTTATAAAATAAGTTAATATAACGCTTTGTGGGTTGTAACCGTATCAAAGCTCGTGTAATTGTTTGTATGAATTCAGAATTAAGATTCTAGATATCGATAGCAATTCCCCTTATTTTCGTCAATTTTTGGACACAGAATTCTAAATTCCTTCTCTTGTTTACTTTTTACGTTCGTTATGAATAGATTAAGGACACTTATGCAAATTCAGATTCTTCTTAATAGAATTAAAGAAATGAAGTCTAAGTAGGGTGTTCTTTTATCCTCCAAATAAAATAATATGTATCCTACTTCGGACATTTTATATACTCATTTATATTGTGCGATCCGTCAAATTTTTTGCATACTTCAGTTTCCCGTAAATGCATAAAAAACCCGCAGTCTAGCTATGATGAATGCGTAGTGGTTGCAAATTATATGGTTGCTGGTACAACTAATGTATAGTTTATAATTCGATTCTACGAACCACCAGTTATATCAACTTGTCGTTTACACACTATTATTCCAAATATAAGGAAGTATCACTTTTAATTTCCATCGTTATCTCAATGCACAGAAACGTACAACCGCAAATTTTCTTCCCGTTTCTTTGTATTCATTAATAACGAAGATCTCCATCGTATTACCTCAGAAGCATCTTCCAAACGACTTCTTCAACAATCGTACATGAATAAATGGATCCAACTTGATAAGTAATATATTAATAGCATGCACGCATCGCGACGGCCAATTACATCTCCACGATGGCAAAGACAAAACGGTGCCTTAACGCAGCGAATGCATCGCTTCTAAATAATTAATTGCAGGCATCAATTGGATCGGCTCTTCTCCACTCGGACAGCTCGATTAATTAGCAACAAATGCGTGTTGGTGTACTATCATGCATGCTCGATTACACTTGCCAGCGGGAATTGATTTCCAGGCGTCCATTGATAAACTTTTAAAGAACGCGAGCTAGTTTTCAAGTTCATATACGCAAACGATGTTAATAATTAGGGTTCGATAAGATAGATAATAGTGCAACATTCAACGCTTTAGATTAAGAGAATTCGTTTATTTTTGCCAAATTACGTACCTATCTTTACATTATTACAAATACACGAGATATACCTGCTTCAAGCAATACTTTGTAATGTAATTTTCAGTACTGTTCTTATTTCGTATAATCTTATACAGTTGATAATGACGAATGCAACGAAATATTTAACATCAATTAGCATAAATAACAAAGCAGTAACCGAAGTTTTGACTGGTCTTGCATAAACCGTGATTCCAAACGTCCTTACACATCATATGCTAATGTTAGATTAAATTGTTAATGTTGAAATATGTATTTTTAGCCATTTTCTTCGTCTATCGTGACTTGAAAATGTGTAAACAAAATTTCAGCAAGGTCACCACCTGAACGTCAACCCGTCAACTTGTCAAATGACCCTTGTACTATAAGTTATAATAATCCACCGCCCACCTTAAACAGGCGCCACCCACGGCATCCAAAAGCACGCAAGCTTATTTACAATTACTTGGCCAATATTTACTTCCTGTAAGTAATCGATCTCATCAGCCGGTGATTCAACATCAACAACTTGACTCCGAACAACGAGCGAAGGAGCAACGGAGGGATTAAAATAGCGTTCACGGATAACGCGTGTCACGAGTTATTTTTAAGCGCGACAGGCGCATTCTTTCCACGGCTGGTCTATCAATAGCCGACCCCGGTAATATCTGCCACGCGCATAATAACGATATTTCAGGCAGCGACTTTGACTTTTAACGCCTTGCGAAACGAGCAAACCCGACGACGCCGTTCAGTTAGATGACACGTAAAATTCCTCGCCGTGCCCCTAACGACGATCAATTTGTCGTCATTAAAATTTCTGTTACTCTTGAGGGGTTCAGTGGGAAACAGGTACAGGTCATAATTTTGCAGGAAAACAAGCTTCAGGGAGAAATATTAAACGAGACGTAATGCGTGCTGTTTGCCTCAATTATTGACATTACAAGTATTTTTAGTAGTGGAAAAGGTGGTATCGTGATCCTCTGTTAACAATTTCGTCCCCTTATCATTTTTATGGATTTGAGAGAACATTTAGCGAAAAATGGCGGAATAAGATCCACTTATTATATGTATTGAGTTGAAACGTAAATTCGTCCCGGTTTCCTATAACATTGTTTAGGTCACAGTCATTTTACAAGAGAGGAACGCTTTAGCTATTAGAAAAGTGGAAAAAAGGTAATTATTTAACTTAGAACAAATACAATTGACTAAACTTGCTTCCGAATTTACAAATGAATGATGGTTACGAATGAATGACCTTAAAGACCCTAATTAAATGGGACGAATATATGTTACAACCTAATAGAAACGAAAAAGCCTCTTCGTTGACAATGAAATACAGTTCTCGCTTGTATTAAGCTGATACATATGAAACGTCGTTTTTTAAAAAGAAACTTTGCTATTACTTTCAAGTTATTACTTAATTCGGATAATTTCTATGTAATTTTATATATTTTTTTTGTTGAATAATTTTATAATGGTTTTGTCTTTTATACAAGTATTCACGATCATTATTAATAATTTATGTTTCTGTCGTATCTTCTTCTTGACTACTTTTATTTTGGTAATAAACCATTAAAATTTAAAGAAGTATGATCAACATTTCTCAAATTATGAATTTATGCTATCAAATATTTACCTAATCATTTCGATCGGTAATTTGAGGAAAAATTTGAGCGTCAAGGGTTTAATATCGTTTCGCGTGTCCGAAGTCGTTGCACGAAATCATCGTGTAGATTCTTATGCAACCGAACTTTGTACTTGACGTGATTTGTAAGAGTTTCAATATTATCATATGAAATTGAGTTATATTAAGATTATAGTAACGTGTGGTACACGTGAAATACAATTAAATGCAGCGAAAGGAACAGGAAAATTTGCATCGTCTCTGTAGATACGATAAGATTTTGTTATAAAATGTTCAGTATTTTAAAAACAAAGAAGCTGCTGGTATTTCCTCGATATCACTAAGAATTGTAAGGTTTTCATTCAGAGTTTCCCTCATATTTTAAAATGGATTTTTGCATATTTAGGGCAGAATAAAAGAGCGTACTTGACAGTCATTTCGCTAGTTTTGACTGCCACTCTGGCAAACTTTAAATGACACGAACATTTGTCGATTGCTCGGAAATTCTGAAATCGAACATGCCCGAATGCTGCATGAATGCTCTGTGCGCGCGCGGCGGAAAAAAACGAGCATTTCATGAAGTACGCTTGCAATTGAGTATTCTAGATGCTCATTCTAATCTCGATGAACATTCGCTCGCGTAAAGCAATAGATATTTGAAGAAATTTATAATGGCAATGGAGATAAATCTTTACTCATCCTCTTTACACAAAATCACGGTTTAATTTGCAAAAATGCACCGGCGTAAATTTATCCTTTATGCAATTGTTATAAGAAATTTTGATAGTTTTTGATAAAAACTTTGGTTATTCTAGTGTTGAGTCATAAAAATGTACATAACTATCCGAGTTTTACTTTGACCCGCTGTATACTTAAGTGCATTTTATTTAAACTTTAGTTATTGACAATGTCACTTTGAAAATGCAACGTATATTCAAAAAAGTAACATAAAGGGTTAAGCATGAAGGAACGTTGGCGCGAGCCCGATTGTTAAAACAAATGACTTTGCTAATAGAAACAAGATAAATGCGAAATGATAGAAGTCGGGGGGTGACTGTACCGCTATGAATAAAATAACAGCACATACGGGAGAAGCGCCATGAATGAGACACTTTCACTTAAGACGACATAGCAAAAAAACCTAACCAGCCTATTTAATTCTGGTTTGGAGCATTTGAAGGATCAGTCCTTTCACTATAAAAATGCATGGTATTAATAAGTTCCCTATATTTATTGGCTGTATTTTGCACTTTTTAAAAAAGTGTATTTTGTCCCATTCAGAAATTGGTCGCATTGAATGGAACATAAGCATTTATGCATGGGACAGTGTAATAAAATAAGATAATATAGATGTTGGTTTCATAAATATTGCTTCCTAGTATTATAGTTATAATGTTACGGGTTTCTTTTCGTTAAATCGCTGCTATTGTATCGTAAACAACCGATGACAGCAAGAAGAAGCTGTGGTTAAAATGTACAACAAAGTCCAATGTCCTTATTACTGTCACTTGAAGATTTTTCATTTAAATAGAAACACGTTTCACATATATTAACACGTCAGATTGTGTAACAGACACAAGATATATACTAAACGTATCACTTTACTGAATCATGACCATTACTATACTTTATAATTATATTGATCACGTTTTAATGTTCAACAGCATATTCACCTCCTAATATTTATTTGTAAATATTAAGTGTAAACGAATATACAATGTCTATGTGTTGTTACGTAAACCAAAGTTCAAATTTAGTATGCACAATTTGTTTACTTACGATTCTTTATGCGTTACTTTGCTATTTAACAAACGAATTAAAGTGGCAGTTATAGGAACAGCGACAGTACGTGGGTCATTTACCCTATTTAAAATAAAAAGGATACGAGGAATACTGCGGTAACAAAAAGCGAACAAAGGTTGAAAGAAGCTCCTTTCATATAGCCATACGTGCCGTTATCGAAGATGTAACTGGCATTTTTTCGACGTCCGTTACACGTCGCGCGATTCACATCGGATAAGCTTCTGAATGGCGGGACAGCGAGTCGATGAATCGATTTTCGCCGGAAAGGTATCGACGTGGCTACGACGTAGCGTGCGATGTGGCTCAATATTTCATTATTTGAACAGCCGCTGGAGACGGAGCTCCGAAACGATAGCTGAAACCACCACGACGACCGCGTTGAATTATTTCGGTCGCCGCGCAAAGCACACCGTCTTACGAGGTCCAGTGCTGCTTCCGGTCGCGTTTTCGCACCTGCGCTAAGAACGATTTAAGGATTTTCCTGTAAAAAAAATTGCTAAGACAATACAGAACAAATATAGAAAATTATTTAACAGGTCAATAATGATTGTTATGCGTTTTTAATGAGATTTAGTTGTAAATTGTTCTTAGGTGCACAAATTAAGTTAGAGTCGTTATCTTTAAAGTCTTGGTATTTTCATCACTTTGAAATCGTTACTTTATTACTTTTCATGTGATGAATTTGCTTCATATGTGAAAATTTCTAATATTGAAACTATATTTGTTTTTCGTTAATAACAATTATGCTTTATGAACTCGTAAAGGTTGAAATTAATTTGTACACCTAATAGCTAAAACTAATGACTGTTGAATATGATATAGAATATAATTAGGTGGCCTAGTTCAAGTGAGACACCCTGTATTTTTACCGCTCATTGTCAGTTTAAATATATAATAAAGTCCTGAAGTTATTGCCTAATATTGCATCTTTCCACTCAGTACTGAAATTTCGGCAACAAATTTACCTTTTGTGTTTTGCAACGAATAAACAAATAATAGAATAATTTATATTTTTATAGGTCAGACAAAGTAGAATGTGTAGCAGAAATCGATAAAAGTATGATAATTGAATTCGTCGAGAAGTTAGGCACGATGTTAACGACATTGAGATAAACATATATCTTATCTCTATTTAGTTTAGATAAATTTTATAATTAATGTAATTGGTTGATAGTGGCCCGCACTTGTAATGCTCGCTGATAATAGAATTTTTATAGAAAAATATCAATGTAAAGAGTGATTGGTGATTGGTATTCATATCAGTACGATGAATGAGGCATGTACTTTCCTTTTAATTACAAGAATAGATAATGGATAAGTTTCATATATTTTTGTAGATATTACTTAACAATGGGGCTAATAACTCGATTACTTTGTGTTATCAATCGTCGTCTTTAATTGTGATGGCACAATAAATATTTCATATATCATTTGAATCGTATTAAAGAATTAATTCCATGCGAAAACATTGTTATCTCGAGATCAATTTTTTCAAATTTTCAACCTTTTACATTTATGCGTAATGTAAACTATAATCAAATAATTTAAGGCGGTTCATTTTAGATGAGATTCCATGTAAGTAATTCCTTTTTGTATCGCAAGATGGGAACCTTACAAATAAATGATTAGTACGAAAATAATACTGACACTAAAAAGAAACATTTTATAAAATCTTTTATCAAATAAGTATCCCAGCTATAATATTAAAGGATTTAATATTAGGTCGTATTTTCGGATGAAATTTAAACCACAAGAATTTTGAAAAAACATTTGGAAGACGTGTAAAATTATAAACTGAATACCCAATAATAAGAATTAGTTTAGCGACTATCACGAAATGTTGAAACTATTAATAAGCAATACCAGAGAAATTATGCAACGATCTAATATTAAATAAAGTTTATTAAAGAAATCTGAAATTCCGAACAATTTACAGAAGCTACTAGTCGATTAATAATGATTAATGGTTACCAGTAACCGAATAATAATATTAAGCCATTGATTTGTCACGAGAATGCTCGCAGTTCGACGTTTCTACCACCGTTCAACCACCCGATAACATCGGTCAGATCTATTATAACATTATTTAAAGTCGTTAGGTGATTCTGAATCGCGCGAAAGCTAAAACTGTATCTGTTCGCGTTTCCCTTATGTGACAATACAATGCGCATTGAACGCGTTAGAGGATTCGAATGGTATTGCGATCGTTTCGGTGCTGCGAAATTATGCGCTCGATCACAGAATTATGGGATTCGAGCGGTCGATAAATCAGCCCCATATGGGGAACGCACGTGGGCAATGGGGAAGGTTCGCCGACTTTCTCGCTCGATTCCAATCAGTTTTTGCTCTCCGCAAACACACGTATTCCAATTTCTGTGAATATTTTATTCCGCGGATAACCATAGTGGCGAACATCAAAGTATTAGACTGAACGTTTGTGCGTTTTCTACGAGACAATTCTGTATCATTCTGCTACATAGTTAATTAGCATCTATTTATTTTTATAGTCACGCGTTTCCGTTTATTAATCAGATAACGGTAGATATTAATGGAAGTTAAAATAGTATACTTGAATATGACAAAGTAAAAACTTACGAACATACAGTCAGTCGCAAAAGTTAACGTACAATTTTCAATATCAAATGTATTAAAAAATACAAGAGTTTCGAGCATTTCAAGAACATCGATTCGTACATTATTTAGAACTGGATAAGTTCTAAACAAATAATTGTGTTTTCTTTCACTGGTTTGGAAAAGAGTATACATAAACCAATCACAAAATTTTACGAAAGTCTACGTTTGTGTATTAAAGTATACAAAGCTTATTGTTACAACTACAATTTTATACTGTTCAACTTTCTAATGTATCTCTGATATGTTATAATGTATTTAACATAAAAACATAACATTTTGTACACTTTTAGAAGCAATTTTGTTCACGTAAACAATGATTCTCACTTTATGGAATAACACCTAAAAATCTTTCTCATTTATAATTTAATATATCATGAATTTTCGTACCACTTTTGTAATTTTAAAATACGTCCTAATGTATGTGAATATTTGTCATTTAAAATGTGTATGTAGACTTTTGTGATTAACCACGAATTCTTATTCAAATTTATATTTTTGCAAACACAATTAAAGAAATATGACTATACCTTTGATTTTTAATTCCTTGTGAAGTAGCTCCTTTCTGCGTAAGGCGATCGAATTATTCTGTTGAGAAAATCGATGACAAAAGTTTTGAAGAATTATTGAATTTCCTACTTATTCCATTGATCTTCGCGACGATACTTAAAACGATCAAGGAAAGATTGAATTTGCTAGGAAAGCTTATCCTATCAGCAACTATAAATGATATTACGAGTAAACGACTAGAGAAATCTCGTTCTTCGTTGCGTTACATGTCGAAGCTCAAAGCTTCTCATTGAAGATTCAAAGCATGTTGGCCAGCAAACCGAGCAATTTAGTCTGCCAACATACGTGCAGAATTGCGTTAGCTTCTTCCACTAGAATTGTTCCCTTTGTCGCGTGTGAGGTGTGCTTCGGCCATTTCCATTCCACTATCCCACACCTTGTTTGCGTTTCCATCCTCTTCTCTTCTCTTTTAAGACACGAAGGAGCCGCGGAGTTCCTTGCTACTGAAATCAATTGGAGATCCGAAGAAAAGAACAACGAGGATTTACGTTATTCTAAATCCTTATGTTTAACCAATCTTTGAGTGATTACTCGAAGAAACAAATTCTATTAGCCAGCGAACTAATTTCATTAACTTTTAACTCGCGATGCACATCGTTTATTAATCGTTTCTAAGATAGCAATAACGTTTGTTATACACATTGAATATTGTTGCAAAGTGCGTTTTGACATTTTTACATTTAACGTGTTACGCATCGTTGAGTATTGTTACAAAAGTATGTTGAATTATAGTAAAATAAACTTGCTTTATTTTACATGATTTTTATTTTATATTAATTGCACATTAAATAAATTCAAATAAGGATCACAAAATGAGATCTACTTACTTGGGAGTGTAGAAAATGTCTCGTTGCATTACATATTCCATACTGCTTTAAAATATATCATACTGTACAGGATGATTATTAATATTTATTTAAGTATTGTGACTATGTACAGTTTATACATGCAATATGTTTAAAATTCTCATAGAAATGATTTCAAGTAACAATTAACTGCCGATTGCTTTGAACAGGTTCGTCCTGAACATCGTTCAATTAATTTTCGGCGCAGGATGTTAACACAAAATTGACCAAAAAAGGTACTCCCATCCTCTAGCAAAAACGTGATACCATTATTATAAAATTTACTAAAAAAGAATCTCATTGTGTTTCCCCAGTAATTACATTTAATACTTAAACACATCCCTTTCCTCAGAAACTTCCATTAACTCCCTAAACTATTGATTTTCACCAAAATTATCCCACCTTTATCCATGATTTTGTTGCAAAATGAATATTACTCTGCCACTGTGCTCCCAGACTAAAAATACAATAGTAGAATAAATTCGAGAGCCATCGTGATTCGAGAGGCAACGGTGATCAGTAGTCGATAATAATTAGGAAAGAAAGAGAAGTGTGAACAGTTAATACAGGAATTTATGCGAGTTTCCCTAAGCAGAATGCGAGGCCGGAGGGCAACGACGATCCACGACCGAAATAACCGAGATTTATTTCGCGAGGGTCCGCTAAATCCTGTTAAGCGGCGAGCGTAAACGCGCCTACAACTTAACAGCGTTCACGCGTTAGGTTCACGCTTCACGGAACTTCGCCGCGAGCCTCATCGATTATCGAGACTAACGAGTCTAATTAAAGTACCCTCGTGATGCCATGAACAAACCTACTGACTTCGTGTTAGGCTGGCTTTTTTGTTAACCGTTCTTTATTAGGTCAATTGGAGAAATATAAGGTATCGTTAAATTGACGGCGGGCAACATGAAAGGAGATGACTTTACCAAAAGAAAGCAACGTACAAATAAGAGCGTATCTTAGATGTAGATTTTTGTGGGCAATTTAAATGATACTATCTTGTTACTAACGATGGCAACAATTCTGAAAACATCGATATATCATCGATGTTCATCGATAATTGAAATTTCTTTTCATTCGAATTCGATATTTCATTCGAAATTCAATAAAGAATTTTATACAACTTTAATTTGAGGATTTAGTTTTAATATTTCTTTTATTTATCCCAATATTCGTCGGGTAAACTATTCAAAAATATTAATTTGCCTATTATGGTTCTCGACAATCGGTTTTTTCGTTATGCCACTGTCAAACCATCTTTCGGAAAAGGTCTCCTTTACTTTACATTTCCGACTTATTTGTTTACGTGGAATAATTGTGTTGAGTTGGATTTGGCAAAATTCCAGAGCAGAAAATTTTCAAAACAATTTTTTCATTCCGAACAATTCAGCCTTTGTTTCGAAAACACAAAATAGTTATTTTCCTTATTTGACTTGTCTTAGTTTATAATATCTTCTTTGAAAAGACCAGTTAAGCACGAGACACCGTATGGAACATACATATGTACGTAAAAATGTAAAAATGGAAGACTGGCTACAAAACAGCGGACTGCGTGACTAGCTCCTCACTTGACAATTTTTAAACAAAAATACATCGATAAGCGGTGTTTCATTATCGTAAAGACTCAGCGTTGATCTTTCAATATTCGAAATAAACCTCCACTTTTTAGCTTCGATAGTATCGATTGCCTAACATCGATGGTTTCCGTGGTATCGATTTCTAAACATCGATATATTAAAAGGAAATATCGATGTATCGTTGCCATTCCTACTTATTACTAGATATCGTTGATTTTATTCTATACTTTGTGTTTATTCTTCTGCAAACATATTACTATATCACTATAAATACGTCTTTGTCTAACAAAAGTGAAGCCTAGTATACAAAATATTTTCCCTCATTGGCCTAATTGGCTGCAGCCAATAGGGCAAGTCCAGGAACCATGGACCACTTGTTCTAAAAATATTTTAAAATGTATGCAGATAGTATGCCTCGCCCAAAGGTTCTACTTACTCTACTACAATTGCTTGATAGACACGTGATGCATTTTACAAATTCTGCGATTTCCCGTCATTTCATTTCTCCTAGGAATTTCATTGTGATTCGGTTAAACAGTATTCTTTATAATTATTGCATTCATACTTAAAACACTTTCAAATCGTATCCTCGTCGTCAAAACGGGGTCGAGTTATCCAAAGACGAGAAGAATCAGTGCTGCGCTGGTCGTTTCGATCGTAGTAATTAAGGATTTTCCAACGGGAACCGAGGCTAACGAGCTGCTAACGAGCAACCGCGCTCATCATAATCGAAGCTTCGGACTATTGCTCGAAACCATAGCCAAGAATCCTACAGAAGCATAAACCATCATTCGAGCTTTAAAACAAATCGAAAAAAAGTGCCCCGATTGTCACGAATGAAATCTTAATCTAGGATTAGGGAATTCGGTTTATTCACGACTATTTTACCGTTCTTGCTCTTTCTTCGAAGTTCTTTCTTAACTTTCTTCCCGAAGTTAAGTTCGCTTTTCTTTCTTGTTGGCCCGTTTGCCGACGATTTTTCGTTTCATTTGCCGGTTTTCTCTTCGCCTTTCTCCTTTTTTTCGCCGGGAAAAATCTCCCAACACTTGGTGGTGCACGATTTTAATGAGTCTCCTTGCTGGCGGCCGCTCTTCGGCCAGTGGCGTAACACTTCCGGTGGCCTTTCTGACATTTATGCGAACGCTTCCATTATGAAGCCTTCGCATGATGCTCTGTGATCGTGTAACATCGTGTGGATTAATTTTAGATTGAGTTTGCAATAGGTAGATAATGTATCTCGTAAAATGTTTCTTATGAATCTTTCAGCTTTCTTTATTACGATATTAATATTGGGTTACTGTTAATCTGCGGATCTTTATGCAAATTGATATTTTTGCGAGTGCAATTGAGCAAATAGGGCTATAATAAATATCCATTTCTCCCTTTAATTATTATAACTTGTATTTTACTTTAGTACAGCTTTTTACGATATATGCATTTTTTATCCTTTTGCGTATTTAAAATTCCCCTAAATGCATAAGGGTTGGATTTTAAAAAAAAATGTTTTAAATATTTTGAAAGACGGGTTATAATAGAAGGATTCGAAAAGTATGATAGCTATTAGGCTGCTGCGTGTGAAATTACTATTTCGAATAGGAAAGTTTCAGGAAATATATTCTCCCCTTTTTGATTATTTTATTTAATTAAAATGATTTTCGAAATCTTTGAATTTCTGTCTTTGCTATTTTCAAGCTTTCGTTTCGAAGGCTTTAAATTTTCAAGCAATCGAATTTATAAACCTTCAAATTGTTGATATCTTTATTCATTTAATTTTTTCATTTAATTGATATATGTAATTTTCATTCAAAATAATTGGCTTGCATATGCGTTTTGCAATGAGAAACTAAATCGTTCATTTCCTTTTCCGTATTTTTCTTTACTGTATCTTTCGCCATAAATAAAACAACTATACTGTCTTTTGCAATCTCACACGCATTAACCCAATATCGTATTACTTCAGAAATCGCAAGAGTTGATTACCGTGTAATAATCTTGAATATCCTAAAATATGTACCAATGAGTAATTCATTATCTCTAAATAAGTTAATGAATTTACATATTTTATCCAAAGCTCAAATAACCTTTAGAGCAAGAATCCATAGCTTGAATTATGGCGCAAAGCGTCGTAGAACAATAGCAATTATATTTAAAACAGATACATACTTGACGTTACAAAAATAGGTGTAATAACTTGATTTTTTGAAGAAAAAAGGTGGTTTATTCATTGGTACACTTAATAATTGATCTAAACGAGTTATCAAGAAGGTTTTTACTGCTACGACACTGTCGTGGCTGCTGGTTATCCCTTCTGCGTTCCTCGCGTCATGTTTCTTCATGATCCGCCCCCGCTGCTCGCCACGACCTTCTTGGCGCTTTCAATATTCACGTGGTTACTCGGGTCATCTTTGCGGGTTCATCGTACACTGTTTCTAACAAACGTAGATAAAAGAAACACGAAGTTTTTTTCAAATACACTGGAAAAGAGAATTTAAAAATCCTATTAACTAACGAACAAATTTTCATACTATATTTAGACCTCGGTTTACGTAACAACGCATAGACATTGTACGTTCGTTTATACTTAATATTTTGAAATAAATACTAGGAGGTAAACGTGCCGTTGAACATTAAAACGTGACCAATGTAATCGTAAAGTATGGGACGTGTCATAATTCAGTGAAGACGATACGTTTACTATAAATCTTATATCTGTTACACAAATTGATGTGCTAATATATATATAAAACGTGTTTCTGTTTAAATGAGAATCTTTCAAGTGATAGTAATAGGGGCATTGGACATTGTTGCACATTTTCAGTTACGTAGTAATTAATTCATTATATTCAACATATAAAAAAAACGTTCATTAATAAAAGAGCGGTTGAACGTTATTATGCTCCAAACTGGGACGATTTTTAAGTTAAATAATTTATAAAATAGTTAAATAAAGTTACGCGCGAACGTTAAAGTGGCAGTACGTGGTACATCTACCCTATTTGATTCGATAATCTTTTAATCTTTTAAAACGCACGGGACACGTAGATTTACGCTTGTCCATGCAAATTTCCTAGAACACATCACGAACATTTATGCTTTAGCACGTATTTTGATTGAACTGCATCATTTTTAGATTTTTATGCGAACCATGTCTTTCCATTATTATTAGGTGTATGAATTAGGCGCCTTTATGTTCGAAGTTTTAAAGATTTTATTCATTTAAAACAATCACCTTTTTTGTTAAAATCGGATTTGTAAATCACGCACGATAGAGATTGTAATTGTGGAAACTATTTCGAGCATCAAAATTGTATTCGATTTTCTACAAATGCGTATTGAATTTTGTAAAAAAAGCCCGGAATTAATTTGTACACCTGATTAAGTTCTCTTCTACTTTAGCAGCGTTTGTATAACTCGCCATCTTCGATTGATAGTTCAACACATTGAATGCCACGCGTGTTTTGTACGCTTCGCCACAATCGAAGTTAACATGTTTCAGTGCAATATATTTTAATATTCAATTCGGGTAAAATATTGCGTAATAAAGATGCTCAATTGTTGAATAGTGCACGTTTTATTTTATAATATTATCTAGTTACTTATGTTGTTCAGAATTTTTTAATCGACGATATTCGTTTTATTTGAATTACTCTAAACAATTGCGGCACTCCAGTAGCAAGTGACCAACGCAGTAATTAACGTGTTAATAAATTAGGTATCTACCGGTTAGGAATTAAGCGGATGCACATAAAAGACCGATCAATTCAAGCTTAGACACTTCGGTAATATCGGTTGATTTTAATTGTCGCATAGAAATGTGTGAAGTACAATAAAGATTCAAAACATCATTTTGCTTGCTGGTTGAATTATTATTAACCATATAGGACAACGATCTTCAAATTATGGATCACGAAACAATTTTAGGTGGAACGTTTCAAATAGTAAAACGTGAGAGTAATTAACGTGTTCATTCGTTAAAACGAAAACAGCGAGAAAGATAAATCTACTTAACAATAAAACGATACTTTACCTTTACAATATTTATATTACCTAATATTTTCCAATATTTCCACGTCCACGTATCATTACTTTGATGTATCGTAGCATTGACACTAACAAAAAGAAATTTTCACAACCAGTGAGTAGAATTTCTTTTTACAATAATATTATTATTTCACGAAGCTGGTTTTCACTGTTGTGAACATTTTTATTAATTAATCTTCCTCCGTGTCGTTTATAAATTCTCTATCAGGTTTTCGAATTATACAATAGCACTTCGTATCGCAAAAAAACAATGCATTAGCATTTTTAGCTAATTTTGTATTATGTATCGCGTTCGATCGAAAACTTTTTGCCAGATGTAGCACTACAGCGACTATTCGCTCTAATTCCTATAGGGACGACTATAAAACAAGGAAGCACGAGTCCACAAAGGAATCACGCAAACACACGGTGTATAAACCTATTGCATCGGATATTTACGTGACTGTTTGCCGGATGGCCGTGTGCCTTGAAGAAAGGCCACGTCGCGCGAGAACAAAGTGGCTTCGTTAGATGCAAATCACTTCTGGAACGGTTCCAAGTAACGAACACAGACAGAAAGAGAGAGAGAGAGAGAGAGAGAGAGAAAGGGGGATAAAAGGCGGCATTTCCGTTCGACAAATTTGTGCGGCGACTCGCGAGGAGAATCGTAGGATGCCACGGACGCCTTCGATCCATAGGATCCATTTGGAAATTGATTTCGAGGCTGTCAGCCGACCTGGAATCTCGTCGTTTCGTCCTCAACGGAATCCGGCTACTCTGAGATGTCTGAATTCGAGTTCCGCCGGGTATGATAGGCGCAGCTTGCAGTGGTAACTGTTAAATAGCATACTGCTCAATTGGATACAATTGTCCAGAGTGAAAGCCATAATTTTGATAGAAAAATAATGTTCGAAACGAGAAAGGTTGTCGAAGTTAGTGGATACGAACATTTTAAACGATATTTTTGGATGAATAATAGAAAAAATTAAATCCTAGTTTGAAATCCTGCAAATTTTGGGATCAAATGTTTATTTATTGATTTTATCAACGAGTTTAACGTAATCCGGATTTCGAGTGTTCGAATTTTTCCCAAAATATCCGGATATCCGAGTATTGGTTGGATTCACATAATTACCTCTTTAAGCAACGAATAATAACAAACCTAACGCAACGTAATTTTATTGTTTTAAGAATTGTAATATCGCAATAGATTTAACTAAACCGTAGTTCTGCGGATTTTGCTTCTTTTCGCATTATTATCCGAACCATCCGAATTATCTGGATATTTTTAACTATCCGGATTATTCTAATAATATTCCGAATATTCGAATACTCGGATTATCCGGATAACCAACAAAATCCGGACTACATGCTCAGCTTTACTCTTTAGTGTAATACATAAAATACGACAGCGACATAAAAACTAGCCTAAGCTTTATAAAAACCGAAATAGTTTGCTTTTGACGTTGGTATATGGAACGAAGACAACGAGCAATTAATTAAAACTTTGCAGTTACTGTAATCCGGTTGATGAAATTGAATTGCCCATAAACTGTACGATGTGTCTCGTGATGTACAAGAATGCGATGTCTCGAAATAGACCTTAAACACCATAAAATAAGAAAGACTAACATTTCAAGGGACACAATGATATGATTTAACACATTATCGTTATAGGGCATACTAATCTAGTTAAATCACAACAAATTTGGTCTAGCATTTTATAAAATTTTCTCAAAAAGAGTATCTGACGACATCTGGTTTGTATTAGGTCGTTGCGCATAATATAGTGTATCGAAAATTGAAATTGAAATTACTACAACGTAGTCAAAATTGAATTGTTTTAATTAAAGAAATGCCCAGCAGCTTCAACAAATGTTTGCCAAAGAGTTACTAGATTTTGTGCAACATTTTACAAGATTGGCATGTATTTGAACCACTTAAACAGATAACTACATTCTTATGAAAGCTTTCTTTTTCAGCTCCGAATTTTTCAATTCAAATCGTGTTGCCCATTCATTAGCTGCTAGCATTCAAAGTGTTTCAGCAACAATTAGAGTAGGTGCCGTTGCTTTGTACATCAATTCGAATTCATGCAACGAAATTACTCGAATTTGATTAGAATTTTTCCTCGGATTCTAAGTAAACTTAAGTAACATAAAGTTAACTATACTTGTGAATAAAAAGTTATGAAGTACCAATTTAATAATAATTCTACATTACAACATTGTTGAATATAGTTTTACCATAATTTCCAATTCCTAATCTCAGCCTAAATTAATCAATATTTTTTAACATTATTACCTCTTGAATCAAGTATTTTTTAAAAGGATAACGAAACAATTACAGTAATAACAATCATCCTTAAATATAGCTGTGAAGTAATAAAACAGCCAACTTTTAGATTATTACGATTTTTATATTTTATATAATACATTTCGTAGACATCTCGAACACTCTCTCGTTAAACAATTTGTAAAAGTGCTACCGAATTTACCAACGTGCGAATACTGCCATTTGCTATGCAACAACCTAATAAAATTTAGGATACTGGGTTCAATCGATACTCAAGCTTCTTTAACTCACGTTCATGGGTAGAAAGTAAGAATTACCTTTCCCCGTAAGGAGTGGAATTTTATAACAAGCTCCGTAAAGTTGATGTATAGTATCCACCAGCTGAAACCACTTCCTCGTTACTAATTAGCATCAAAGGAAGGCATCGATCGCCGAATATCGTAAACGAGGGTTAGCCTCGACGTGGTTGGTTAATAACGCGGTCTCCTTCACCGTGAATTTCTCGTGATCCAACCCCAAAGGCGGCCTGGCCCGTCAACCCTGTTGCGTTTTATGTCATTGGGCTTTACGGGGCTTTCACGCTGGCCAAGAGGGTGGTCCGACACTCTGTTTATCGACTGTTGCCAGTCGTTTGGCGCCGGCGCTTATTCCAACCTCGCTAAAGTGTTTATCTCCCTTTGCACCCCCTTTCGAACAGTCGATTCTTTCTGGAAAATTCAACGTCTTCTTTCGTAATTAAAATGTGGCAGATATCGGCATATCGTACATTCGTATGCATTCACGTGACCGTAATGCGTTTCGAGTGCTCGCGTCAATCTTCAAAATTATTTAGGCTGAACTATTCAGTAATTGACCGCATATCAGTGAATGACAATCACGCAGAGACATGTAAGTTGCGAGCCTAAAAATGATTCAGTGTTCATAAATAAATTTTGTTCGTATTTTCAATGTAATAGAATTGCTTTTGGAACCAAAGGCCGAATGTTCACAATTGCAATATATTGGTGCTAATGTTACTTTTACTAAAAGAAAAGTATTACCAAAGAGGAGTATAATCAGAGTGAGTTAAAGAGAAAAATGCTTATTAAAAATGTATATATATAATTTTATATTAAGTGTGTTATCATTAATATGTAATATTAAATTAAATGTATTGTTATTAATATAAGTCACTCACTAGCTCATACCCGATCATTGAATCGTTATACGCAGTCATTTGCTACACTTTTACATGTATTGTATTTTACATTTAATTAAAAAGTAATACAGGAAGAAAAAGTAATTATATTCTTATGAGTATTTAACGAAAAATTAATTCCAAGTTCAATTTCAACAGACGTTTTGTCGTTATAGATAAATTGATTAAAGTATTAATTTGAAACGTGCATAAATTCTACAATTCGGTCATTCACTATTTTACCCTATAATTTAAAATAAACGTGTATTAAATTTACTTTAACCCTTCAACAACAGAGCAGTTTCCTGTTTCATTTCTACGAATGGAGAAGATTTACTCGTTCCTAAAAGTTGTGAAATCAGTTTAATACTTTAGTATGATATAAATTAAAATATAATAATTAATTCGCCTTCTCATAGTCACGACTGACAAGAGTGGTTTATCTGTTCTAAATAATTATTGAAGAATGTTGCTGAAAGATTAAATCTACTGTTTCCCTCCAACAAAATTAAGGTAACCCTTTCTCATAAGCCAGTCATTCAGGATTCCCTTCATACTGAGAAGGTTTCCAGCCTCTGAAATATTGTATCGTGTACAGAGTCATTTCCGTAAAACAGGTAACCCAACTTATTTTGTTTAAATACGACGATATAAGAAATTGTTCACGTATAATTTGAACGATATCGAAAGACAGAGCTACAACGTAAAAATCGGAATATTTTGATCTTAAATCTTTAAAATTATAATTGTTACTCGCAAGCAAAATTACTTAATTACAGATATTAACTCTTATACTGTAATTTTTAAAATTTGTCTTACAACAGTTGCGACGTCCGATTTTACCAGAATGAAAATAACAACAATTCTCCACACCTAAGTACAATTCCACTACTCTTCGGAAACTCCACCCGCCCACATTCGACACTATCCTCTTCAAAGTAATCCTCTCCCAATAACAAACCTCCGAATGCAATCTTTGCGAGGAACAATCCTCCGGAAGACCGCAGGGATAATACTCCAGCAAACTCCAGCAAGTCGAGCGGGAGCCAATATTTACCAGGAGACCAGAGACGCTGTGGATTTTCGTCCTTCCGCCGGCAGGATCCTTCCCTCGAATCGAAGGATCGCCATGGCTCCCATGAATAGAAGGCGCAGAGAGAAGGGGAAAGGATGCAGAAGGTTTTCGGGATGAAAGCACGAGGAACGCGTGGGAGTGGAGGCTCGTCAAGGACAATAGAAGGCTCGTGAAAGGATCAGAGAAACAGGACGTGGTGCTGGTCCACCGACTTGTGCCGGTGATTTGGTGCGCGACGCTGATTGGTCGGTTGTCGGATGGATCTTCGATTTACGATGCTGTTGTGCGTCGAATGACACGCGACTACCTTCCAGCGCAGAGTTTAATTAACCCTATGCAGCTGGTGGTACTTTTTTTTTGTTGGACAATCTTTTTCACTAAAATATTGGTAGTCTCGAGGAAAGTTGTCGTAAAATGTTTCTTTGAAACCTTGGAAATATAAATAGAAATATAATTGAGAGCGTAGGATTAAAAATGGATACAATATTGCAACGCAATTCACTAAATTTAGTGAAAGTATGAAAGTGGTTTCTGTAGTTGTTTTTAGGTAGGTATAAAATTAATGTTGCAAGTGAATATAGGATTTTTGGTGGTTTTATGAGTTAGTTTCAATGACGCGTTTATGGCAATTTTTGAGTGTGATAGATTAATCGTCGCGAAATCTTCATATTTCGAAAGGAGGTTTGATTAAGATTTGCTTCATTCATTCGCTCGTTTCATCGTTTCGGGTATTTAGTGGATTCCAAGTTCAAAGACCAAATAATTACATTTATCTCTTTTAGATCTGTTTATAAAAACGTTCATATATCCTTTCACTTATAATATATAATAAAAGAGCAATAGTTTAAACAATAAGTCTAGTTTAGTTTTAACTTGTATCTAAATAACCGCAGAGGATAACAAACGTTTTAGGGTATTTAATTATGGTTTTATAATAATAGAGACCGCATCTTTGACATTCCATTTCTGCCAAAATTAAAGATCTGAAATATTGTCCTAAAAGCTGAAGTATGAGATATTAATGGAGGCGTTAGCTTCAAGAAGGGTGCGAGTGCAAAAACAACGTTTAAAGAATTGGAAGTAATAATACTTAAATGTCAACAGCCATTGCTTTCTGATATTGCTGCTAATAGGAGAATCTGCACTCTTCTTTTTAGTTTTAAGTGTAAAAAAGTACAGCAGCACTGCAACACAATTAAAATTAAAGCTGTGTATTACGTCCTCTGTGACGCGACAAAATTATTGCTAACAAATTAAGTATTCGCTAATGCAAAATCCGAACCGTTCTCGAAAAAACATTGAACATCAAGTTTCCGTGGTGTAGTGGTTATCACATCCGCCTAACACGCGGAAGGTCCCCGGTTCGATCCCGGGCGGAAACATTTTTAATATTTTTGTCAATTTTTACATTAACACAGATGTCAATCGAGTTTAAAATATCAAAATCGTAAAATGCTACATTTTGCAATAATACGTAGAATACAGCTTCAAATTGTTATTCTTTTTAATACTTATAATTTTACTACGGATCTTTACGCAAATTTAAATTTTTCGAAATTAAATAAAAAAACTTGATCTTGGTAGAAACTCGTTTCATACTCAAAGTACTACTATTTGTATTTTACTTTCAATATTTTCGGTATTTTTTAATACCATTTGCATTTTGTATCCTTGTACATATTTAAGTTTCCCATAAATGCATAAAGCTCCGCAGTCTACTTATAATTTTATTGGTTCAATGCAATACTTCAATGGTCATCCTGAAGAAATTATTTCGAATTGGTTCCTTCAATGACGGAAGAAATATGTTTTTAATAGCTCGCAATTATTATATTTATATTTCGCTGTATAATGAAGTTCCTTATTTTTTAATTGAAATCGATATAAAAGTGTGTTAAAATTCCTTTGGGTTGCAACAGTTATGTCCAATCCATTGCACGCATGCTAGAAGTGGCATTAACAATAAGTGCAAAGATTTTGCTGGTATGTAAACGATTTATCCGTGATATTTTATGTACTCAGTTCAATTTTATTCTTACAATATATAAAAATAATGCTTTGTTTTCTTGACAGTATATGTGCGTTGGCATTTATAATGCATAAGAGGAATGGGCATGTGTATCAAAGCATCGAGATGCAAATCAAACCGCCTTTAATTTTAATTAATTATTTAGAAGGGATTAGCAGCTTAATTATTTAGAAAAGGGGGGCGTGGTTTACTGATTTCGATCATTTTTTAATGTGTTGTAGAAATCAACATTTTTAACAACATTTTCCCGTACATATAACCACTGCTCGGTTTGAAAAACTATTGCTACTATCACAATGGATGTTGTTTATATGTACGCGCCCGTAGCAGCGTGTGTATTTACATAGGACCGCCGATTTAAATAATTACCAATTTCTCTTTTACACGAGCTTGTGAATCATTTCTAAAGGACAGTTCAAAAAATACAATAGCTGATAAATTTGCTTCGACGTGTATATTACTAAAAGAGACGAAATACGAACCAAACGTAAAGTATTCGGCATCGACTGTAGAACAGCAAAAAAAGCTGAGTAATAAATAACAGTTACGGATTTTGAAACGGCAGATTTTATAAGTTAGAAATTCTATGTTAAATATTAAACTTGCTTCAATAAAATTCTACAGAATACAATTTATTATTAATTCTTTTCTTATTCAAAATTACTTGGCTCGTTCTAAATTCGATAAATAGTACATGTGAATTTTTAGTATGCGTATATAGAATGATTCACTATTACTAATTTACGATATAGTAATTTAATATATGTACCTGATCTATGAGGTTAAAAACACTGCTTTCAACAGCGTTTCCGTGGTGTAGTGGTTATCACATCCGCCTAACACGCGGAAGGTCCCCGGTTCGATCCCGGGCGGAAACATTTTTACTTTTTGTATCGAATTTTTCCATAAAAAGTTCTCTAATCCATCGTACAAAAAGTATGCGTGTAACATATTTTTAATTAAATGTAGAAACAGTGCAATTCAATATCCGAGACGAACGCGTTGAAAGAATCTGTATAACACAGTTCAGTTTTAAGTTTATATATTGAATTATATATTGAAGTTTCACTTAATATTAACCAATAAATAATTCGATTTTCTAAACGTTTTTTAAAAGTTTCGAGATTCGAGAGTTTCAAGGCTTTCGAAACCCCGCAAAGTTGCGAATTGAGGTTTCGCGATTCCAGAAATTAGGTAATATATAAGTTAGCAATAAATAAAATCACTAACTTCTTTAACCCCTTGCCTTATAATAACGAGTCACACTCGTGGTATATATTATGCTCTAAACGCAATAAAAATGCTTCGTATTTGCAATAAACTTTAATTATATGGTTAACGATTACCACGTATAAGTTACGTATAACAATTCAGTATTTTCCATGCAATAGACTATTATAATAATAAATAGCTAACGCTACAAAGTATGGTCCTTAAAAAATTCGCAGGGCAATGGGTTAATTCAACAACTGTCGATCATTTACAACAACAACAAAAAAAAAGAAAGAAATAGGAATCGAAAGATTCGTGTGTCTCGAGAATTACCCAAGATCCCCCAGAAAGTCTAAAAGCACAAATGATACGGAATAGAAGCATCGTCTCGACGAGAGTGCAACTGCAACGAACAACAGCGTAAGGGGGATGGTTTTCGAGGGTGCAGCGGGAAGATATCGGAAGGAAAATCGGGCCGCGAGCCAACCAACGAATCAGAGGCCGTTCTGGCATATCGGGGTCACAACACATTATTTCGAGACCTCTTTCGCATCAGTGTTATCTGCGATAAAAGAGCCTACGATGATTAACTGTAACCAGACGAAATGCTGATAAAAGAGTAAACGTCGAGTATATTAATTGAAGCAAATCGGCGAGATAAAAAAGGATCTTTATTGAATCATCCACGATGGCAACCGAAAAATTGAACACGTCGCTTGTACCTCGGGTAAAAAGACGATGAACCGTGAAGGCAAATACATTATTCATTAGTTTATATTTATTCGTTGAAATAAAAAGAATCAATATTCTTTTAGTAACATGTACTTATGGCATGTACTTATTGAACAATTCAATGTTAAACGAACGAGGTGATGAAGGTGCAATAAGGACGAAGGAAAATAAGTAGAAATAGTTACAATTTTATTTTAGAGTGTTTAACGAAGTTCATTTATAACATGATAATTAGTTTCATTTTATTGCTCTGGTACTGTTGTGTAATTGACGAATAATCGTTTAATTCTTGGACGAATACATGAAATATTCGCAGTGCCATTTTACAATATTAAAGAGGTAAAAGAGAGAGTAATTTAATAATTGTAACGATTTATTCAGGACAGCTAATCTGCCAATAAAAATATCCAATTGCAGAATTGATGTAATTAATTTTTTAGTACGCTAGCAAACTATCAATCATTTGTCATTATTCCGTCCTACTACAGCAATTTTATCAATGCTAACAGGTCATCGATGAATCTTTCTAGACTTCCGCTTTATAATTATGGTATTTGTGTAGTTACGCTCAATTTAGTGTGATTATTCTGAATATTTGCTTCAAGCAACTAAAAGTTACATAAGAAACATTAATCCTCTTTAACCGGAATTTGATTTGCTTTTGAGAACAAAAATTAGAATTGATTACGGGTTACATATAGTGAAAGTTGCATGAATAGACTGTATAATGATACATCAATAAAATGAAACGATAGAGTAACAAAAAGATAAGCTAAAATTGTTAAAGCATAGCAAGTCGATTACGTCACTTGTAAATCACGTAGCTTTATAGAGGGTTACCAATAAGAATGGGATCGAGTTCAATAAGTACTTACGAATCCGAGTCTGTTTCAATAACTACGTTTCGTTCCACGAGTTTCAAACACTATTCAAAAGCAACGACGTTTCAATGATTGTACTTGAAATGTATTCGTTCTATACAAATAGGTATCGAACCCTGGAATTAGTACTTGCAGGTTTCGAAAAGATATTTATAAGTACTCTGATATCATGGAGAATCGAAACTGTTACAAGCATAACTCGAATCTTGGATTTCAGAATTCTATAGCAGGTGTTAAGTAACATATTCGATATAATGCTTACAATTGAATATCGTTCGTTGATACGCATGATTTATACGTACTTACATACACATGTAGAATTGAATTATGCATTAAAGAGCAACGCAGTTTCTTTTAAAAGTAACGCAAAGAATGATTAAGAAAATTAACCTTTAACTACTATTGTCGCTCTACGAGACCGTTAATAATAATTACTTATTCATCTCTATTTTATTTTCTGCACGATTTACAAGCATCTCACTCTGGATACTTTGCAATTATAGTACAATGTTCAATTACTGAAATTGAACCTGGAAAATAGAGATTGAATGAATTATTATTAACGGTCTTACAGACGCAAGTTTTAATAGATGTAGTAGTTAAGGGTTAAAGAATTTCTGATATAATATTCATAAAACTTTCGAAACTATTCGATCAAGACTCGAATATACTTGAAAGCAGGTATTTTTTTTCGTCAAAGTACTTATAGAATCTTGCGTAGGTTCGAGTATAGTGAAAATTATTAATTTTTTTGGACAAAGTATTAGGTTGTAGCGTATATTCGTCTCGTTTCATTAATGTTTGGAACATCGTTTATCTGCTAATTCTGAAATAAATTTAATCGACTCTACATGCGCTATATTAATCAATGATCTTCCCATTTTATTGATAACCCAAGCGTTAATTTTTTTTTCTTGTAGAATTTCTGAGTAAAAAAAACGTATAAAATGTGCTAAGAATACAAGATGAATTTATGTTACAACCCAATACTTATAGAGGGGTCGAACCTATGTAGTAAATGTTTCAATATACTTGAAATATACTTGAACCCATCTCTAGTTACCAAGTAAAATTTTAAGGCTTCATGTTTCTTAATACCTTAATTGGGAATTATGGAATTATGTTAAAAAGCAACAGAAGTGAAAGGAAATTAATGTTAATTAATTCTTTGAACAGCGACAGTATTAATGGTGATATTCGCATTATTAAGATGATAGAAATATAAATAGCGATTTTTTACAGCTCCTTTGTTTCCTAAATTTCTTTTAAGCGATTAGTAAACTGTGAATCTTTATACAAATTCACATTTTCACGAGTAATATTAAAGAAATGGGAAATCTAACTTGGGAGCTATTTCACCCTCTAATTAGTCTATCTTATGCTTAACTTTGGATATTTTGTATAACTTTGCGTATTATGCGCGTCTTGTATTTTCCCCACATTGAAATTTCCTATAAAAGCATAAAAGTACGCAGTTTAATGATTAGTGACTACTGTTTTATTTACGCTTGATTCGTGTGCAAGTTCTCGAACTGTTGTATCCAAATTATCGTCAACAAATCTTTCGATTCTATTATTATTAATTCGATCTTCTTTCCCTTCGAAACTTTCATTACCATTATAAAATTGTTGAAATCAACGTTGCACTGTACTTTCACTGATCCTATCTTTACCAAATTTTACCAAATACATAATTGATATTTTCAGCAGCTTCTTTAGTTTTACATCCCATTTTGAACACACGTAAAGAAAAATCTATGAATTCGTATCTTTTGCTACTTTCTGCAATTTCTAAAGGAAGCTAACAAAAAAATGTAGTTACTGCAAATAATAGCAAAACCATCGATCCATAATATGGCGTCCACGCTTTAAACTGGTGTGCTTCACGATAAGTATGAATTCAATATTTGCGGTAAATATGGTGGGTTACAGAAAATAGCAATTTATTTCCGGACAACCTGATAATAGCAACAAATTCCAATAATGACCAGAATATCCTACCATAGAGTTATCGATAAAATACGATTTCAATAAAATTTCCACGTATCAACGGCACAAGATCTGAAATTGTCGGAAACGAAGGAAAGAAAACACTTTCTGCGCGTTCATATCGTTGCTATTATTACCATCATTATTATTCGAAAGAGATTACAGTACATCAGTCAGTGGCTTATCGATGATCGCGAATTCACGGCCTGGTAGAATATATTCAACGTCGGCTTATCGAAAAGGAACGCGATCCACGGCTCGTCGAGGTTTCGATTATGCCTCCTCGATCGTTTCAAGTCACCCCGTAAATATCGTGCCACGATCTTAATAAACCAGCCTGGGAAACGTTCCTGGTTTTATCAAATGGTCGACGCGAACGGTGATTTGTGGAAGCCGATAAGACGAAATACGCGAGACCACGACGATTCATCGAACTCGTTTTTCCACAACGGGATGATAAAACGCGAAGTCGTGTTCGCAGGTGAAACTTCGATCGAGGTTCTTGTTGCCGGTACACCGATCAACGATACCGTTTTGCAATAGAAGATATGGAAATGATGGCGGCGTAGCATTTTTCATATTGAAGAATGATGGTATTACTTGGAAAGTTAATACTGAAGATAACGATGAAGAAAATAAAGATTAAACGGTTTTTGAGATAATTGAAGGGCGGTTTTGAAAGATTGAAATTCAAGTTTTCTTTTACATTTGTTGCGTTTAGAAGACATTTTCGAAATATAAATACAGCGTGACCCTCGAATATATTACATACATACCTGTATTTCCATGTTATTTGCATGCATTTACACCGGTAGTTTCATTTAATTAGTTTCATTTAAATAGTTTCATTTAATTCGATTACTCGTTTTACCGTAATATAATTTTATTAATTTAATATATATACATACATATTTAAAGTGTTCGAATCAAAGCAATTACAATGTAGAATAGAACAAAAGGGAGTTACGTAAATGTGGATTCTTTGCAAAATAATATTTATTATATATATTGCACGTAATACTCTGTCTTCCCATTTGCATTATAAAAGCTCAGCTAACTATTGTGCCGTATCGCCGCCCATCGACATTTTTACTATAACGTTTAGTTTAAATTCGCAAAATGGAATACAGAGCTGCCGTTGACGACTGAATAACAATTGAAGAGGTAAAACTTGTTGGTATTGCGCTAAATACTCCGAGTTTTTTTTTATTGCTCACAAGATACTGAGATTGTTTTACATTCGGCAATAAATAAACAGATATTGTCGCGCGGATTATTCCACGCTTAGTGACAAGTGACAAGTATCACATTCAGATGCAAATGAGTTAAAAACGTTAGAATAATACGAAATTTTATTATTTTTCTTTTCAATATGCTTAACCCCTTGCCTGACGAATCTTTCGAACATGATTCACTGGAATGTTGATTATTTGCTACTATAACACCGTGTTGAATGTAAAACGCTAAATTATACGTAATTTGTATAATACTTAGTGATCTTCAATCTCACAATCTTACAAATTGAAATAAAGTAGATGAAAGTTTATTAAAGAATACAGCGTTTTTTTTCATGTAATTAGCCTATAGCTTAAATCACGAGTGTAACTCGTTGTTATAAGGCAAGGGATTAATTACAATCGTCACAAATATATTGTTCAAGGATATATCATCCTGAGCACTCTTCGTGTATTCTTTTACCACAGAAGGTACACTTAAACAGCTTCTCCAAACTCTTTATGAAAGGAACAAATGTCGTCCCTTTTATATGTCTTCTTGAGTCCATTATGCTTTACACGCAATTCTTTTACATTGTCCGCGGCATCTAAGCCGGAAAGAAAGGTTGATAAGCTGGCTGGAATTATCCTCTCGTTTTGACCGGTATTGCCCCATATCTTACGATAAGATATTTTAAATAATACATTCAACTGAATTTAAATATCACCAAGAACCAAATGTGAATTTGAAAGAAAAAAGGATTCCTTTATCCGATGAGATTAATATTGATCATTTATAGAAGTTCTAAATACTAACTTGTAGTGCTTAAAAGTCGATCACTCTTAAAAGATCGTGTTGCGAAATACACATTTACGGATTATACAAAAATAAAACGGTTTTACGATGCGGAAACGATGTATATTAGCTTCTCGCGTCACTAATAGACAGCAGTATTACACGAAGTAAAATAATACATTTCCTTTTTACGCTTCGAGTGCCAAGTGTATTTCAAGCATGTTTCACGCGATTCCTCAAATGGTTGGCTGCGATTTGCTATGACTGAGTGTTAAAAAGAAAAAGAATTTTGCGCGTTGTACGCATTCTAAGCCAAATGAGTCAATATGCATCCAAGTGAGTTGATAGTTATGCTTATGATTATCAAACGATCAAATTTCCTTTCAAGCACGAATCCATAAGTTGTCCGAAAAACGTAACAAATTATTACAAGACAATAACAACTATATTTAAGACATAGTACATATTAAATTTCGTTCAATCTAAATGTTCACCTAATATATTCAACATCATGACGAAACTACGCATATGAACGCAAAACTATGTCTTTAAACCTACATAATATGACATTAGTGAAAGACACGACGTACAGTGGCTCGAAGTAAAACTCGAACACTTACATTTTCATGTTTAAAGAAGCAATCGACAATAGTTTGAGTTTCCAAGCTTTTGGATTCCCAAGCGATTACATTTCCAAGCTTTTGAATTCCAAGCTTTCGGATTCTCAGGCGTTCAAATTTACAAGCTTCTGAATCTTTAAGCGTTCGAATCTCCAAACTTTTGAATTTCGAAGCGTTCGGATTTCCAAGCTTTTAGAATTCCGAAACGCTTGAGTTTCTAAGCTTTTCTATTTCTGAGTGTTTCAAATTCCAAGCATTTGGATTCCTGTGCTGTTGAATTCCCATGCGTTTGAATTTCTCAGCTTTTCAATTCTCCCCCAAACGAAACGCATTTCGAAACTCTCCAATTTCTAGCTTTCCCGTTAACGAGAGCGTCTATCAACGTTTGAAATCGTTCGACTAATTACAAGCGGCGCTGCGAGTGTCCGAGTTTTACTTCGAGCCACTGTACGTAAAGTGCGAAATGCTGCAACTTTAGAAGAACGTAAGTCGAACTTTACCGTGTGTCCGCGTGTGTATGTGTATGTGTGTATAGATTCTGAAAATACTCAACAGCGTCGCCGACTGTAACTTTAAAAAAGCACGATTCTAAAAAGAGAATAAGGCACGCAAGAAGAGGTGAATTTATTTGACGAAGGGATCGAAACGCGAGGAAGAAGGCGAGAAACGGTGCAGGGGGCGCGATCGATATCCCGACATCCTGGCCCACGCGTGAAATCAATGCCTGTTGGCGCCGCTGAGGGCCGGTCACCATATTGCGGCCGGTCGAGCCACGAAGAAGGTCGAATAATAAAAGAGCTGGTAGGCGCGGCTGTTCAAACCGGTAGTCGTACCGCACCGGATGAGATTAGCCTCTCTTCCTGTCATTTCTTTCCTTCGCGGCATTTTATTAGTTAAAAGAAGGCAGTCTAAGTATGCATGGGAAATTCTTGGTGAGATTTGGAGATTTTTGGTTGGAGGCAATCTGAAGGAGGGATTCAGTGTACGATTTGGGAGAATTTTTCAAATGATTCGTGCACTACTTAACTATAATTCCAGATTACCCCGCTTGTATTAATCAATCTTTTACCGTAATAAAATTATGATTTACACTTGAGATCTGGAATAAGGATGTTATACGGGTAAATAGATTTGTAATGTTAGTATGCACAGAAAGTGCATACTGCTGATAACTCCTAAATGTTTGAGTAGCGTAATAATCAAAAAAATATATATATGAGCCGCCATTTGCCAAATTGGCTAACTCCACAAATCAAAAAGTAGGGAAATTGAGAGAATAAATATTCAGTCTATCTTAATAATCCTTTTGCAATTTAAATTCAAACAAAAACACTGTAGAATGTATTATTGCCAGCATAGCTTTTATCTAACGATATGCAAAATGCGTAGCGTAATATAGCCCTGGAATAAACGTTATTATTTTTACGAATTGTTAATTATTTCACGAGCAAAGACATTTTTCTTATTTTGCGGTGTAAAGCTCAATTATTAAGGTAATTTATTTTAAATACGAAAAATTGAGCATCAAACAAGTGCTTGAATCGTTTTATTTTATACATTTTTTGCCCATATTTAATAGTTTGGTGGTTTTGATGACACTACATTATCATACGAACCTTTCACAAACTCCCAACACAATTCTTTACATTACGTATATTACAAGAAGACTCGTAGTTGGCAGTGAATGTGTCGATGCGTTCATTTAAATGCAGAGTGCGGAATTAGTGTAAATGAAACATTAGAATTCAAGTAACAAACGCGTTATAATTTTCAGGATCGCATCTCATCTTCTACGAATTTTTAATTACTCCGAGGATATCGTAGAATATAGTTGCACGTGACTGTAAAACGTCAGTCAGGCAAACGTAGAGCGATTTTCTTGGCCGACTGCCAGAGCATAATGTATTCCTTCTTTTGAAGTCCGTAAAGTCCTCTTCGTATCGGAGATGCGATGAACAATCCTGAAAATTCGTGGAAACTTCCAGATTCAAATATTTCCTTTGCAAATATTATGTAAGAGGCATACGAAAGCAAATAAGCTACCAGAATAATGGTAAAAACAGTATAATTTTAGTATAGCATACATCTGCGACTTCTTTTACACGGTAAGTCAAGCAAATATTAATTGACAATAACGTATAAAACTTGCGTGAACCGCAAAGTATATAAAAAGTAATTTAAAACACAAAAATGTATTCACTAATAAATATAGTTATGTAAATATAATTATATCCTGCAGCGTGCTGATAGATAAAAAGAATTAATAACTGGAAAACGAAAAGAAGTAAATAGGTATGTGTGTGTGTGTGTTTTAATATAAAGGAAACATGGAATTTAATGTTGCAACAGTTCGAAGCGGCCACCATCTTTAATTATACGAGGAAATTTCTAAAATTACTAACTACACAAAAGAAAAGAGCGAAACATTGAAAAGCTGCGAAGAAGAATTTTATAACAATCCTTTTATTGTCGCCAATCTATCGTCAATAAAACTGATTAAGCTGTTGCTTGATGACGCATTTTTCGTATCACACTTTATCCACCACTGTATTGTTGTTACCCAAGAACAATCCGAGTAATCCTTTATCAAGAAAACTTGTACTTCGATCAGATATTGTGACATGCTTACAATTTAAACAAACTACAACGGGGTAAAAATATATCAAAGCTTCTTTCGACAAACTCCCAAAGATGGAGTCTGTATTTGATCCCAGTTAAAAATTATAAGCAATTGAAATCTGTTAGGACTCTGTGAGCTATTCTGTACCCATTATTGAATAAACATAATATGTATAATAAGTGCAATAACGTGAAGAAAAAATAAGTAGTAAAGCGATGTCTAAAACTCTAATAAAGTAAAGCAAAGTGAAAACAGAATAATCGTGTGACTGTGAATAAATCGTGTTGACGAAAATCGCGTAAAAAGAAAAAAAATACCGTCTAAAAGGAGTCCTAAGTGTATTTATAAAGAATTATAAAAATAGTAAAATCGTAAAGTTTATAACTTACTCGCATACTTTACAGTTGCGTCATGGGAGGTGAATTAAATACTTATTCGTTCAAATGCGAAAAAATCGCTTTGTTTACTTATACGAAGTGGCAAAAACGTATAGCAATTAAGAGAAGAAAAATAGTTATTTCTGTTTGATATGAAGCGGAGAATCTGAACAATGAATGAAGCAATGAAATGCCGCGATAAATGTTCGCTGGGTCACTACACAGACGCCATGTTGACGGAATGCGGCCGAGATTCCTGCATAAATTTCCGGGCACCCTTTACGATCGACGAGAACTCATCAGGACGATACAATGAATGTATTTAAATATCTCTGTTATTACAGTACTAATATTAAGTTACGATAAAAGAAAAAGCTGGAACTTATGAAAGAAAGCATAACGAGGAACATGAAGATTACGTTTCATTCGGTAATACATTTCCAAGTATTATTTCACGATATTCAGTGTATTTGAAATTCTCATAAGTTTTATACGAGCAATAATATTCCTAAAGTATCGCATATTCGTTCATCGTTTCACTGTAAATCTAAGAAGTACAAATGTAAAAAGCAAAAGTGAGGAGAGCATCAAGATTAATGAAATCGCATACGAAATATGCGTTCAAAATTATACTTGTTTAATTACACTGATGATTTGCAAGTAGATTGCGTTTGTAACGAATAGTTTAGAATGATTTACTTATTTTTCTTTTCTCATTAAAATAGAAAGTTAGTTCTTGTAGAAATGAATTATGGTGTCCAAATGAAGAGTGTTAAATTCTCTTTTTTCTATTATTATCGAACTTTCTCGATGAAAGAAAAGACAAATGGTAGAAACTGAAGGAGCGAAAAATACAGTAGAACTCCATTTATTCGAACGAATTGTCCAAACAATTAAGAAATTGAAATAAATTTAAGTAGTAGAAATGGGAGTTTTTAGTGTGAATCAAGAAGTGAGAAAAACCAATGGCCGATTATTAATTATTAAACAGTAATTTACCTATTTATCTGTTTTAATTAATTCAGTTGTGTTAAGAGTCGATATCGCATTCATCATAGAATTTTCACTCTTTTCCACTACAAATATAGTTTTTCATTTATGTGTCATTTACATCGTTTGCCGTATTTGAATGCTTCAATTACCTTAATACTTGTTTTATTTAATATGTTGCTGAGCTCGTATTATCCAAACTTCGCAAAATAGAACTTATGTGTATAAATTAGGAATCTCGAAACCCATCGAAATTCAAAATATTTCGAGTTTCGGGAACTCGAAGCTTTGTACTGCTTTTATAATTTGAAACTCCCGAAACCTAGGATTAATAGTAATTCGTATAAATAATGAGAATATTGTCACGATATGAATTTCTTCAATTCATAATCCATTAATTAGCGATTAGATTTTAGACTCATTTTAATTGATCCGACTTCATCGAAACAAAACATAAAGTTTAATAATATTCAAATTACAAATAAGTTTAAGTGTCGTTTAAATAAATCCAATGGAAAATTTGTTACGATTTCAATCCTTGGCAAAATGGCAACTCCTTAGAAACGAAAGAAAGAAATTGAGTATATTTGCGGTTTCGAAAGTTTCGAGTTTCGAGAGTTTCAAGGGTTTCGAATCATCGTAAAGTTTTAAAGATTCGTTTTAAAGAGTTTCGCGAACCCCAAAAATTAGGTTTCAACGCATCTCGAATATTAGCTCCCACTATTACGTAACTAACAAATGTTTCTTTCGATGAATAGCATATTCGCGCGTGAAGAATAAGTGACAGTGAAACAGAGTATGAATGGACTGCCATTATCCGAACTGTTTCGATATACGTACGATGTGTTCGAGTAAAAGGAGTTCTACTGTACGTGAAACAAAGGATGGAAACACAGGCGGAAGGAGTGGATACAGGCAAATATAAGCGAATGCAAGGGAAGGAATTAATATCCGTAGGCGCGGGAAGGATGGAATCTCGAATCGGCGATATATTTCACGGCGTGGCTTCGACTTTCGAGGCAAGCCGCCGCCGGAACCGGTTTTTTTTACGCTGGCGCGCCGTTGCGGGACGCACGCTGAAAATTCTCGAAGCAATGGCGCGTGTCGTGTGACGATCTGGACAGATACGTCCGCAAGGACGCGCGTAATCGCGATTACGTAAAACTGCAAGTCGGTCGACCGCGAATCGCTTCTCAACAGCGTTTTACAAGAACCAACCGCGTTTTACGATAGCTGGGATCTTAAGAAGGGGGGAGTAATTTATGTGGAGGAACTTGGGAATTAAGCAGTCGGTGAAACTTAATTACGGTAAAACGTCGAGTATTCGAATTTCGGTTATCCAAACGATCGATTATCCAAATATAGAACGATTCGCGTGTTAAACTGCGTATACGTATATAATGTTTATAATTTCGGCCGCGTCCGATATCTGATCCTAAAGAGACTTTATCGAAATAATTTATTACGGCGTTTCATTATTTGCTGCTAATGACGACGTGGCAGTTTCACAGTTTTATAAAACGGTTGATTTAAAAGATTGCAATTTAGCGGAAAGTCGTACAGCGGCGGCCAGCTTACAGTACCGAACAAACTTGGTATTCATTTCTGTCACTGGATGAGAAAAGCATCAGAAATGTTCCATTTTTTTCTTGTTAGATTTCTTTAAGAACTCACGAAATCGTAACCAAAAGTTTCGTATTTTTAAGGACTAACTCCAAAGATCGGTTTGAATAAACAAATTTTATAGGATTTAAAGTATCGAAAGTAATGGAATAATCATTGATAGTTGAGTACCAAATTATCGGTAACTATTTATGGTCACAAGTATCGATGTTTCTTCGTCTCTATCTAAAAGCACAACACGTATCGTGCGACATGAAATCTTTTAAATAAAGTGACATAAAACAACACGTAGCGTAGTTTAGGATTCTAATGAATTTAAGTAATGCAGGAAATATTTTGCAAACTTTCTTTGTCACCTTGATGCGACACCTTTCGACAAGATTCAGTTAAAAACAGGAAAACACTGAACGATATGTGGCATACTAAAGGTAGCTTAGTGTTGCCTCGTTGTCAGTGAAATTATGCCTTAAGCGTATTCTTTTACTAGATTACTTATTTCTAGAATAAGACAAACATTAATAAAGGTTATCATCGCTAAGAATGCTTCAATTTCTAATGATACAACATTTGTTGGATTCCTAATTTACTGTTTATTGAGAAATCTTACACTAGGCACTTAGATTCTAAACTCGTTGAGAAACTTCGACGCTGTACTATTTCCGATATAATAATGCTCGTCAAAAATGAGTTGTTGTTCCTTTTAAAGGTTCGTTTTGAAGATGGTGGGGATAAGGAGAAGGAATGGTAAGAATTCTAGGATTAAGAGTCAGGCGTGATTCAGGGCTACTGAGTAACGGATTCAAGGGTCGGATGCGTAATTGTGTACAGAGGATGAGACAGAATTTGGAGACATCTTATCTAACTAGACGTGATACGTAAAATTGGTTACTATCTAAGAGCGATATCCAACACATTCGTGACATTATCCATAAAAGAAACTATTCTACGTATGTACGTCTTCATTTAATCCGTCACCTTCCGATTTAGAGTGACTTCCCTATACAAAATTGCTATACGCCTTTGTGCTCTTGCTAGACTATCTGTATTCTCATTTCGATCCTATTTACATTCTTAAAATAATAACGTACAATACTTATAACGGCATTCATTTGCCCCTTAGACTATTGATACTCATCACATAAAGTTAAAACTTTCCGATTTGCGCAACAACATTATACTAAACTATACCAAATGGAATTTGGCTCAAAACTTGGCTCATTTAAACCTTAAGCTAACTCTTATAAAGGGAACTATTGTTTCCGTGTTTTTATCTTAAAAAGTCGTTAGAATTGCAATTCGGTATAGAATGCCATCGGTATTGAGGACAGCTGAATAAATTCCAGGGCGATGCAGCCGGTCGCACGCCCACTAGAGTCGACGCATCGACTCGGCTGATTATCTTTTAGTAGCCGATAACAGTGTCGACATGAGAACGAGGATCTATCGGGTGACCCACGGCACCCATGTGACGCGAACGGAACACAATAAGCCATCGGACTCGAGCGAAATAAAGGCTCGCGTAGATCCAGCTCCGCTTTACTCGATTTTTACGATCGTTCGAACCTCGACCGGTAATCGCAGCTATAAACAATGACGGAAGATAAAGTTGGTGACAAAGGTACAAAAACTTTCAATGGTATCAAAAGAGAATATTTACGCAAAAAAGTGTTTTTATTTGAGGATTGTTCCAAAAGTTTATTAGTCATTCTTATACTTATATACTACATATATTCATATATAAGTACTTACACGATGGTCTGTTTTAAGTAGAATCTCGTTATACTAAAAGATACGTAAAAGATAACTAAAATAGGCATAGGGTAAATACACTAATGAATGAAGACAAGAAAATCGTTAATCATTTAGGTTGAATTTCAGAGATTAATAGCATTAATGAATATTTTTGCTGATTCAAATCAAATTTTTTAACGGCTGTTGGATACCGTCATAGGCTAGTAAATATTTTTATTGTTCATGTTTAGGTTAAAACAATTTAACTCTCAATTTCGTTTCTAACCGTTCTATCTTCTGTATACAATTACGCATACGACCCTTGAATTCCTCATTCACCAACTCTGAATCATACGCTTGACCCTCCGAACCTTAGTAATATTCAAAAATTCCTATTGGTCCTTGTCCTTATCCCCACTACATTCAAAATCAGACTTCCAATCCTTTAAAAGGAATGCGAAACCGTGTTTTAAAAAGAGAAAAGCTTTTTCCATAACAAAATAAAGAAGAATCGCCTAGTTCTAGAAACTATAAATTCTAAGTGTCTTCTATAAAACTATAAATTCTATGATTTCCATGTACGAAGTTTAATAAGAATAAAAATATTTATTAAACATCGGAATATTATATGTTTAAACTTTCACGTAAGACATACGAAGGAACTTAAAAGAAATAGGAAGTATAATTAATTAAATTAAAAAGTCAAAAATATTGATTTCACCAATGAATGGACAGTAATAAAATGTAGGATTTTTCTATTTGCTTATGATAACAGCTTATGATAAGAAGTTGAATGCAATAAACTTGTTGTCAAATTAATTTTTATATTCTTTATGTGCATATTTCCATTGCATTATATTGAATATTAAAAGGCTGTTAACGATTTACCTTATAACAAACAATTATTTATAGGTACGTTAACAGTTTTTCTTTATTTTATGGTGATTTTCATACTATACTTCGCCGTGTACAACGTGCAAGTTGTTGAATATGAAGTAAGAAATTAATAGAAATAAAAATTTAAACATTTATTTCTTTCGATACCTTATTTCACTCGTTTTTGTATTTAATTTGTAATTTGTATTTCATCGATGCGTCTATTTACTGGTACATCTATCTTAGATATACTTGTTTCGCGTTGGCGTAAAGCTCTGTAAAAGAATGGAGATGATGTGGAAAAGTAGCGCGTATAAAAGAAATAGTAATACATTTTAAATCAATAGTTTCTGAGAAAAAGTCCCGAGGCATGAGTTTTTAAACAACTTACGTATTTTTTTATAATAAATATTCCGTTTGATGAATTTTTGTACTTAAATCCAATTCCTTCGATTTCTTGTACGAAAACATGAAATTGCATAAATCTCTGCAGCCTACTGATCGCAATCAAATTGAAACATAACGCACCCTATTTTAAATGATACTTTGTACTCGGAGTTAATTTCGCTAAAGAAATATTACAACGACCAGGTCGCAATTGACGCCAAAGAAGCACCACTCCAAGTGGTATAATACATAAATCGCCGCAACCCTCGCGAAACCCTCGATGGCGACAAATAAACACGCGTAAAACGAGGAAACCAGTCCCTTCGAGTTGTTATACAAACGTAAAAGGCTGGAAAGCTGATTTATCTAAAGAAAACGGAAGCTATCATTAGCTTCGCCATTTCCTCTTCGGGAAATTGTTCCCTTTTTTAAAGTCCCTTTAATTTGACGATCGAAAAATATAACGATTTGTAGGAATGTAAAATAAAATTAACTAACGTACCGATTTAAAATTTTGCGAGTTTATTTATCCTTGCTTGAACAATGCGCATAAATTTTCGTGTAAAAGTAATAGTTCTGTTTAAAATTATGGCAGTTCCATCAGGGTGCTTTAAAAATTTGTACGAATGGCGACCATAATGTCATCGTAGTTCTTTGAAACCGAAAAGATTCTTCATTCGTAACAATGCTACTATAGAAGAAATAGGGTAAATAAAAGTCGTATCAATTTTATAGGTTATTAACGACTACTTGATATTTGGTTCTTTAAATCATCCGAGAGGTCATAGTTAGTCTACTACACGAGGTTTCGAAGTTTTTTTGTCGTATTCTTGCTGGAAGTTATTCTTCGTTGTTCAAGGCCTGTATCGTTTCGCACATTAAATGCCGTTTGCGTCTTTTTGCACTCTTAAACTTTTCCATAAATGCATAAAAAGTCTTCTAATAATTAAAGAAGAATTGTAATGCAAAACTTTCATCAGTTACAAAGCATTCTAGCTTGAATTGAATGAATTGAATAGTGAATTTGAATGAAAGTGAAGTAAGATTGAGAGCATATCGATTTTATGAAGATCAACTGGGAAAACTGTCTTCTTCAGCAACTTTGTAGAGAAACTGTTGAGCTTGTCGAAGTATGTACAAAGTACCGCTGCTCTTTCGCATGTCGCGCTTCCGACCACGCTCGTGCTTATCATCTACCTTAACACACTCTAGAAAGTAACAACGTTGCGATAAGTTGTAGTGTTTACGGTTAAACTGTTAACTTCGCCCACTTTAACATTTCTTTGCTATTGAAGGTAGCTAAAAGGCTCACGGAATAAGCTATTAAAGTTTTATACAGCGAGTCACACAGGTATTCGTACCTTTGCACATATCAAATTCAGATGACTAATATTTTTCAACTATGTACTGAAAAATATGAAAAATATGTAAGTAGGAATATATAATGTAATGACTACGCTTTTAAATCACATATATATTTATTGAAAAATCACAATTTATCATCGTGTAACTGAAAATGTAAGAAAACAAAAAACAAAGAAGACGAAAAAATGGTGTTACTAACACTAATAAAATTCAAACTTGAATACGTAGGGCAAGAGTGGGTAATTTAAAAGAGTACATAATATGGAACATTGTAAAATCTGTATAATCAAATGGCTAATTTTACCGGCAACTGGGTATATGTGTTCCTTATAAACAATAACGGAACATACTAACAATAAACGTCAGTAGAATATCTGTTATTTAAAAAGAAAAATTTCTCTCTTTTACGGTGCACAAGAATGTCCAAAAAACGAGTCAAATGGTTAAATATTTTAGTGGAAGTAAACTGCATGGAAAAAATATGAAGTACATAAAAGATATTTGTTTATTTTTACCGTATATTTAAACAAATATTCATTTTTCGTAACAAATATAAAGTTCTTTTAACTTTCTTTATAAATTTTCTAGTTCTTCCACATTAGATATCACATCAGATTTCGAACTGCCAAATTTCACTTTTGTTCGATTTTTTTTTCTACTATACTATCAAATAATTCGAATTGTTTCACACTTTACAATATAAATATGATTACGTATTCATTTCTTCACCCAGTCGCGTTAGTTTTATTAAAAGAGACGAATTTCTTTATTTCTGGAAAGCTTTTAAAATCAGGTGTTCCATATTACCAACGCAACGTTTACCTATATATATACGGATCGCTCTTAAAGGATTCGAACGAGCTGTAATTCGCGAGTGGAGCCCGATAAATTCACGAATCATGGGAAACGGTCAATTCTCAGCATCCGGTGACTTCCAATTACGTTGCATTGTGTCCGGGAATCCTCTCTCGTTCCCGCTTCCGTACGTCAAAGAAGAGGACGTAAAAAAAGGAAGAGAAAGGAGGAAGAAAAAAAAAAAATTCGATCGTACGCGCACGGTCCGTATTAGAAAACTGACAATGAAGAGGGGGGCCAACCACTATGATCGCGATATGTGTGCGTACCTGTACGGCTGGAAGTGAACCAACTTTTGATGCGTCTCTAAATAAGGGTTCGACACACCTTGTGACACATGTCACTCACACGGGAATCTTCGAATCATCCCTGGACGGGTTTAAAGGCAATCAACTTCCCTCTGTTTCTCACGCGCGAACTACTCGACTCGAAAAAATTTTCAATTTCAGAATTGTTTACATTGCAAGTTATAACTCTGCTGTTCTCGTTACTTCGTTGAAGCATGCCTTTTATCTTTTACGTAAGCGTAGGCAAGAGTTCTTAGAAAATACGTAAATACAATGGAGGAAAGGCTAGAGAGAGAAGCTTAGAACAATTTGCATGTTAAGTACGACTAGAGCTATGCAGTCGGTAAATCTAAATAGCAAAGGTAGTATACCAACCCATTATACTGTGTACAAATCTCATAATTGTTTGCAATAATGAAAATGTTTTCATTCACTTTTCTCCGAATGTTAGTAACGAACAGACCCTCCTTTATTTTGTATTCAAATACGCTTCAATTATTCGATTTAATAAATTTTTGTACCAATTTTTTTCTATAAATTTCGTGCTAGTCTAACCAGGCACGCAATTTATGACGTTCTCTTAAAAATTGGTTATCTATCCCGTAGTTGGTCAATTGTTTTACTTTCAGCCACTGTAATTCCGAAAAAACAAACGAACGCAGAAGACTTCGCGCGCTCTTCGTGTGCGGCGAGGGCCGTTTTCTTCCTCTTCTTCGCTGCTTCTCTACTTCCTATTGCTCGTTTTCTCGCCGCATCGTCCCTTCTTCCGCCGTCTTGTATACTCTCTCTTCTCCGAGGCTTGGTCGAGATCTCACGAGATTTATTAACACGCGGCGTGCCTCGCAGGGATACGCGTCGCGTTGCGAATTACGGACGGAGGCAGGCTCGCGCGCGTTCACGCGCATCAGACTCGCGTACTAGCGCGTTATTTGCACACAATGCGACTTATGAAAAATATCTGTATTAAATGACCGCGTTTTCGACGTGGCCGTCTCATTGTTCCTCGTAGGATGGATTTAAATTATGGGCCAGGGCGGTTTTGTTTTGCGATGATCCTCGACGAAGGATGAAATCACCCCACTTATACCAAAATGATAAATGTGAAAGTTTTAATTTTTCGAATAAAAATATAGGATAAAGGGGGGGAGGGGGGATAATAATATCCTCCATTGCATGAATTTTGATGACGAGTTAAAAAAGCTATATATGGCTGTTGTTCTATTTAAATGTTAATACGGTAACGAAATAAATAACAAAATATTGATAAACAATGTTACTTATCGAATTTTATGAGTATTCCCAAATGGGAACTCCGTATATATTCAATTTTCAGTGGTTCTTAACCGATTAAACTATGTAACATTTGAAATTGAGTTCTTAATCGGGAACGGAATAAAATAGAGGGATAATGAAAGTTCGAAGTAAGAACTATTGTTTATGCTACGAAAGAAAAGTTTCCGAAATCTTTGTCTGTATAATTATTGATTATATTCTAGATTTTTAATATAGTATAGATCCTTAGTACAGTAGAAATGATATAATGGACAGCAAAGGATAAAAGGTTGATCATCACTGACTTATGTTATTACATTTTTAACGATACAGATTTCATTTGACTCGTGATTATACTTCGTCTTCGTAATTATACTTAAATAGGTGACGAACATAATACAATTACGTATCAATACGATGTATGCTCCAAACTGGAACGATTTTTATGTTAAATGCGTTCTGAAATAGTTAAATAAACTTACGCGCGAAGCTTAAAGTGGCATATATACGTCCTTCGTAGCGAAAGGGTTAAAAGAAAAATCATAATTTCGCAATAATCAATACACAGTATTCTGATAGAGAATCCCCCATTTATGATTATCCCCTATAGAAAAATCCCCTTACCAGATATCCAGGGTATTGCAATTAGAAATTCCCACAGAGCACAGGGGAGGTTTTCTCCCCTACTTTCTGTCCATCCTTCTCGCCCCTATTCTCTTTCAGTATCTACCTACGTTCGATTTACGCTGAAGAGCACTCTCTCTTTTTTCTACAATGATGGTTGCTTCTTTTCGCAACACAAGGAGACGGGACAGCGACAAGTGAGAGAGAAAACGTGTTGGGTGTGTATTTAGCGCGGTGAAACCTCAGACACCGTTAATACGCTCGTCTTTGGCTGGCGAACGCGGTTCCGTTATGGCTCCTTTTGTCACGGGCATGTTCGTTTTTCTGAACCGATAAACGACCCACCATAGGAGTCCTTATAAATATCATGCAACGATCTATTTAACACGTTAACGGGCAGAAATGAGTTACTTAGATTGGAAAGTTGTTATTTCGATCGCCCGACACTTTCGACGTAGTTATTGACTTAACCCCTTAAGGTCGATTTGTATTATACGTTCAAACACGAAACGTTCACGGTACGATTCGCTTCAGACGAAAGCATGCCACATTTATACGATCAGCCATCAACTGGCTACGGAATTTTTATGCATTTTGTTGGAAATTTAAAAAGTGCAAAAAGGTGCGAAATATATATAATCCGTAAAGTTATACAAAATATCCAAGTTTGAGTATAAATTATGATACTTAGAGGGTGAAGCAACTACCAATTTAAGTCCAATTTCTACGAACTTATTTATGTATAAAGATATGAATTTTGCATAAAAATCCACAGTCTAGTAGTCTACTTTCGGCAACGCCAGGCGTAAGAACGATGTACAACATTTTACATTGGAAAAATGTTTAAAAAAACGTGCAAAAATTTGTTCTTTTGTACAGATAAGTATTTTCATAATGCGAATATATTCGTTATTCTCGCTAAAACCATGGCGTATATCATACAACGTAATCATTTAAAAATGAGCACGTTCCGGTTCAGACAAACATTGTTGTAAGTTATTAGAATGCAAATGTTTATTTATAGCGTCGCAGATTAGTTCAGATGCGTTACGGTTCAAGCAAACGACGACACATTTTTGGCAATAATGTTTTAACCGAAGCAAGAAACGACACGTATGGTGAATGGACGTGTGTACTACGCATATTTTAACCCTTTGCGCTCCAAACCTCAATAGTTTAATTTACCACCAATTTCGGCATACTTTTGTGAAACTATGTCGTGGAAAGGAAAAAATTTACCTCCAATTTTGTGCTTTGAAAGAAATGAAAATTATATTGATAGAAATGAATATGAAACCTGTAAAAAAATTAAAATTTGTGGCCATAACAGAGCCAACGGAGTACAGAGGGTTAAAATGCATGACGAAAACCTAATAGAAGCCACTGAACAAAAGGGATTTTTATTTACTTTTCAACTGTTATATATTTTATTTAATTGAAAGTTCCCTACGATATGTTTACACGTGTAAAGACTAACATAAATTTAATCAAGATCAATTGGATTTTATTAAGCTTTAATTTTGCGTGTAAAGAGGATTACTAGAAGTAAATATGTAACATGGCTTTTATGGACGTACGCAAAGGTCGTAGAAATAATTGAAGATAATCTTTTAATCTTTTTTTTATGAATTGTTGCTTTTCTATATAATCGTCTTGGTAGAAGACTTGAGAATTTATTTTATTTTTGTTAAGCTTTTAGTGCAAAAAAGTTTAATGTATTCAGATTGGACGGGTTTTTTTAACTAATTTTAGTCGAAGATAATGGGTAATGGGAGATAGTTGGATAAAACAGGGTAGTTTGAAAAAATGGTATTCAATTCCATAGCTTTTGCACGTGGTGCTATTTTAATGGAAGTAGTCGAAATGTTCTATATGCAACGGGAACGTATTGGAAACGGTTGAAGACAGTAAGACATTTCTACCAAAACGCAAAAGCAAAAACATGAGCAAATATTGACTACCCCGTTTTGTCCAGCTTTCCCTTACGTGCATTTTAATTACTTTAGTTTATACCGTTATGCGAATTTCTTCTCATCAGAGATCCGCGAGGGAAATATCATTTAAATGGATATAAAAATAAGTAGATAAATTATTAGGTATGTAAATGATTCGGTATATTTAGGTCTACTCACTTGCAATAATTATTTTAAATTCAAATATTTTCGTGCCCTATAGCTAATAATTTACAAAAGATACCACAGGTATGCAAAATGTTGGACGTATTTTCACGATTACATACAAATTATGGTATGCATAAATAAAAGGAGGATGTTAAAAAATGGCCGATTTTCGCTCGAGAGGCGAAAAGAGAAGCGAAGAAAAGTCGATTCTTCAAGAAATCGATTCAGAATCGTCCATCCCTGGTACTTACCTCTTGCTTTCGTTCCTTATCGATACACGTCATTCTTGCATCCTTTGTTCTGTAAAAATCTAGCGGATCTGTAACATTCGCATAAGAACCTACCTTTGAGAATACCGTGATTTGAAATGCTCTGTAAAGATGCAAAAAAGGAAACAGGGAATGTAGAGGTTTCTCTGAAAACTGGCAAAAAAACGTGGCTGTGCCCTTAATGGAGAGAAAAATCGTGGGTTATTTGCGACAAAACCAAAAAGGCAAGGGCATCTTTTAACGTAATAATGAAAGGGTACACGGTGGCACCGACAAAGGAGAGACGGTCGCCGTCAATAAAACTCCTTTAGTTGAGCGGCGGAGGCCGCTTTAATTAAGCGCATTCGTTTTAATTCGACTTAAAAGCGGCTGTTTAATTTGATTTTTCTGCGTCACGACAGAATCCCAGCCAACGTGCACGTCCCGTGTCCGTCTCTCTTTTCTCTTCCCCGCATGACCTTGATTTATTCAATAAATTTCGCCAGTTGTCTCTGTTCGCATTCCTGAAAATAAAAAAATATAAATGGTAGAAGAAGTAAGAAGGTAAGAAGAGCATCGCACCGATGTTCGTAAGTAGATTTTTATGGCATTGCGAAGGATATGCCAGGATATTATGATTCCATATTATTTCAAATGTTCCACGTATTGCGCAGTGATTGAAGAATAAAAAAAAGGGCAATGAAGTATTATAGAGTATTATTAAACTACGGTCTTTCATTCACTTGCGATGAACTTAGATATGCAAACATTGCAGAATACGAATAATATAAAGGACACGTAAAATATCGAAAATAAAGTACACATAACGTTTAAAGGGTGAAACACATTTAAGATTGAAATAACTTTTAAACTAACATCTTTAAATCATGAGTACGTTAAAAATTTCTTGTAGAGAATAAGAAAAACATCGATTAGTACGTGCAAAAGTATAAGGTACAAAAAACAGGATGTAATTGCATTTTTCAGATGCAACGATGTACAAAAGTACGTAAAATTAATTATAACAAGTTATAATCCTTTCCGAATTTTTCAATTTTGTGTTTTAATATTCTTTTCCGTCTATAAGCGTCTTAACCCTTGCCTTATTAATTATTTGAATTGTTGGAAAGTTCAAATTGGATATTTACTGCATTCATACCGTTCCGGATACAAAACATTAATCCTTTCAAGTTTACGGCACATATTCAACAAAAATGCATCGTATTCCGAATGAAATTTAACTTGAACTCTAATTTTGGCTTTGTATTATAAGATTGGAGGTTATTAAGCAAATATTGTCTATAATGTTCAAATGATTTGTACGTGAAATGATATGAAGTGGGTAATCAGAAGGCTGTGGATTTGTATGCAAATTCATATTTTCATAAATAAAATTGAAGAAATGGAACATTAATAGAGGATCGTTTTTCACCCTAAATGTTACAATTTACACCGTACTTTGACTATTTTTTTATATCTGCGTATTTCGTTCATTTTGTACTTTTTCGGATATTTCATTTTCCCATTAATGCATAAAAATCCGCAGACAAAGAGTCAGTTAATACGTAGATAACAAAATAATCGTAGGACAAGGGGTTAATATATTACACGTAATTCGTATTCGATAAAAGTTAACCTTATTGTTCGATGATACCATTACAGATAAAATTCCCATTTATTAGAAATAAAGTGTGTATCTGTTGAATTGAAGCCATAATCTGTTTCACTCGCCGTACTCATTATTATAAGTAAAGGGGTTGAGGACATCGTTAGTCCCAGTTGCTTACGATACCGTTATAAAATAATACATATTTTTTGTCAAAAACAATTTTATTCATCTTAATTCTATAGAATTAGGTAGTTTAATACAGCGTTTCTCAACTTATGATCCGGGTCTCGATATTGGGTCGCATTAAGTTTTTAATAGTCCGCGAAATGATAGTTGCTTGAAGCTATCATTGAACATTAACTTGTTTTATTATGTTCATAAATTGCATAACAGTTTTTAATACATATAATACCACCTATTTTACTAATTATTATAATTTCGAAGCGGCGCATCTTATTTAAAATCATTAGTCTTACATTTTCCATGGTTAAATATGAAGCTGGAGTATTTGTTACAAGTCGAAATTCGTTTGAACCGCCTTCAATAGAAGTGTACTGAATTTTATTTTCCACGTGTAGAAATTACTGTTAAATATCCATGTACATAATATGAACTCAGATATGTAAATAGGTTTTTAAAATTTGTAGATTTTAAGTATTTGGGCCGCAATACCATTGCAAACAAAATGAGACGAAAAAGGTTGAGTTACGTTGGCTTAACATTCTTAAAATACCATACATATGTAGTAGAACACGATTAAGAGTCGTTTTGTTTTACTGAATCAATTATCCTTTGTTAGACACTTTTGTTAAGTTTACAATGCAGTTCCACCCTATTTAGTAAAAGGTCTTTGAAGAAGAGGTTCCGGATGTTTTTAGAATATATTTGCCTTATGATTATATTTTTCCGTTTATTATGGTAACATTTCTCGTCTGCAGCTGTTTACAGTTTTAGTCGTGAAACGATACACGGCGAAAGATAGTGTTTATACCGTTAAAATTTATTACCAAACCGCGAACATTATGCAAATTTATATATGTCGTAACAGTGTTTAAGCAATAAGATATTTCACCGTCAAAATACAATAATTTGTACTTTATACGAAACATTCGTTTTATTTTTACGTATTACGTGCATTGCGTACCTTTTTGCACATTTAAATTTCCCATAAATGCATAAGAATCTGCAGTCTATTTATTATGTTCTGTAAAAAGTATTCGTTGCGAAATACGTAATTATTTCGCGCATAATTGTAAAGGATCGTACTGAAATGTACAACAAATATTGTTCAAATTTTCTAAATTTCAATGCATTTTATTTTACGACAAACTTCCGGAAGCTCTCGTCGATTATACTTAAGTATAACACAGGCCATTAATACATATAATGTTTCTTATCGAGGATAATTTTCTAAACAATTAAGAAACACGTATGTAATTGCAATTAAATGAGAAATAATACGTGGCGTGAAAACCGAGAATACCAGTTTGACCGTAAAATGGTAAATTTCTTCTGGTAGATAATGCAACGGAAAAAAAAGAAACATTCGCAAACATTTGCAAGGCGCGAACAGACGCTCGTAAATCCAGAATTAACGCGGGAAAGTAGAACGTGGCGTGGAGAAGAAGAGAAAAAAAGTGGAGTAGAGCGAAGTAGAACGTTGTAAGATAAAAAATTTGCTTCTCGAGGAAGTAAATGCAAAGCGGTCGCTTACTGGCGCAGGATGTTGCAACGCAGGAGCAAAAAGATGCGCGAGACGTCGGAAAAATTTCCGGGTGAAATATGCAGATTCGTTTGGAAAATTTGAAGTTATTACTGCGGGTACCGCGGGAAAAATTTGTGCGGAAAATACGTGGTGGAAAAGGGTTGAAACATGAATGAAAGAAGCGTCAGGGTTAACGCGCAACAAGTTTTGGCCTTTTTTTTTTAGATCTCTCTTTGACTTTAATGTCTTCTCTGCGAGATACGAAAGTATGCAGTAGTTTTTAATAGATTTTAATTTTCCCGAATTGAGAACGAAAAATAAATAGCGTTGAGAATTTTAGTATTAATATACAGTAATTGCAATAGTTGATCAAGTTAGAGGAGATAAATGAAACACTGTTAATTAAATCTTCCGCAAATCGGTAATCAATTATTTGCCTAGCTTTTTAATAATGATCACTTTCAAGAGTAATAATTATTTCCTTTGTATTTGAACATCATCGCGCAACAAAATGCGAAATTTTCACTAACACTGATAGCGCAACCATCGGTTTTCTAAACGTTGTTTCTATTTCATACAATTGCGAACAAAATGCAAGGGATGAAATTATCGAGTTGTTTCCAAGAAGAAGCAAAGTAGCAAACCAGCGGCAAGATAAAGGGTAAAGAAAACTATAAAGAGTGAGAAAGGCAAAAGACACGCCGAAAAAAGAAAAAGGGAAACCAAACGCGAAAGAACACCAAGAAAAGGGAAACAGTTGGAGAAAGGGAAAAGGAGTGATGGAAAAACTCGAAACAAACGAAATAGGGATAAAGGGGAAGGAGAGTCTCTAGAGAAAGCAAGAGAAGGAGAAAGAGAGGAAAAGAGAGTTGTCAGAGAAAGGGTGAGAGGGATAGAGGAAAAGAGAGGGAAGGTACGAGAGAAATCACGCTCTCTCCCACTTCAACGTGTGGTTCTTATGAATCGAGGGGAGGGCGTAACCCAGATTACTGCTCACCGGACTATAATATTACGCGAACAGATCGGTCTGCGTGTATAACGGGTGATCCTTGCCAAATGGTCCCTAGAATTAGTCCTGCGTGATATCCGCGGTTCTCAACCCCTTCAGTCATTGTTTCGATTCATCTAAAAACGGCCATGAACGGCCATAAACGCTGTGCAACAAGCAATTTTAAACTAACATAACTAAATAATATCAGAGTGTTTCTAATCCTTTCACTGTTGAGCTTGATTAGTTATGGGAGTATGGTGGTTAATTAGAGACAATGTACCGAAAATGAGCCTATAGTTTTGTGGAGGCTTTTCTCCAGAAAATTTCTCAATTATTTGGCTCTAAGAAAAGAAGCTTCGTCTTTCTGTCAGTTCGACATAAATAGATACCTCTTCATAGATCACAAGACCATCAGGATCCATCATCATCCCTTGAATTATTACACCAACTACAGTACACTCACTAAGGAAAGAAACTTCCATTTTTTTTTATTATGTTTTTTTTAAGAAATGTTTTATTTTCCGAATTCTCGGCTTAATGACAGTAAAAGGGAGAGGTATAGAAGCCATTACTCAACAACTCTGTCAAAGAATTCTTCATTCTTAAGCGGAAGGATCATTCGACCCCTTCAACGAGGGTAGAATTATTTCAGTTATTGCTGTATTGAGATATTTAAGAGTCAAAGTTTATTACAATGATATGCACACGATAAGAAGACTTAATACGCAATGATTTTGTAACCATTTTTATGGAAAAAATGGATTTAAACTAAATTATAATAAACATATAGGTACAATGCTAATATTGTAACGTACTTCGTTTCTTTAAACTAAAATCGCAAAAGTAGGTTTAAAAGTGACGGCATAGAGAAGAATATCCTTAGAAGAGATTAATGAAGATTCAGTAATTAACACGTCTAATAGGCGAGTGTATAAAAATTCTTTTACGGACGAGAAAATTATAATCTTCATTAATGGATCCTTATCCATCATTCTTCATCATCAGCACCAAAAATGAAGAGTTTATAACAAAAACAACTTTTGTCAAATCTTAGAATTTCACTTATGAAGTCTACAATTTCATGGTTTAATCATTTACGATTTTTATGCGATATAATTACAAACAAGATCCACAGAAGTTGTATGATATTGCGAATGCTTTCTTAAGAAAAATTGAAATCTATCGAAGAACGATTAAAGATAGTGTGTCTTCTTAATCTTCCAGAAAAATACAAAAGTGGGCAAGGATAGTTTCCGTTGTGAATCCTTCAGATTCAGCTCCACAATATTTCGACCCGCTCATCTCTCTTAACCCCTTGGCATATTACAATGACGGAATCATACTAATGGCACGAAGTATTAATAGATCCATTAAAGATAAGTTCTATTTTTAATATAGTACCATTTTTATTCTAGCTTTAGTTTCAATTCAGAATACAAATAATGTAAGATTAAAATTAATTAAAATAGATGTAGACTAACTACAAATTATGTAGAATATTTCGATGTTTTGAACAAATATGAGAACTATAATCTGTTAATGATAATTTACACAAGTATAGTATCCAGAAAATTGTAATACAAGGGGTTAAGGGATTAACAAGGCTTTAATTATTAACACCATCTAATAGGCGAAACCGTAGAAAATTCTATCAAAGACAAAGAATTATAAAATTTATATTAAATTCCATTCATTAATGAAGCTCCACCCTTCGTCCTACACTAACAATACCAAAATTTCCTTCTATACTGTTTCGTTTATTCATCTAATAGATTTCAACAATAGCCGACAGATATGTAATACGCACTATAAAAATTCTCTCAAGAGTGCTTGCCTGCATTTAATTCTATAATACGTGTTCGTGTTAACGCTTAATTTACAGTGTTAATCCGCCAAATCGAATTTCAGATTTCATGCTTAAAGTTGCAGGAAGTATGAACATCATCTTCTAGCAATTTATGCTGCCTTTGATTGATGTAACGATATGAATATATATCCTAATGTAAATCCAACCCCCCACCTACGCCCCTCTAATTTCGAACATTTGCATGTAGTATAGTTCTTTATTCGGAAATCCGTTAAATTATATAATTTGATACTTTGGCGTCTACCACCGATACCAAATTCTATAATTTTTAACTATAATTTTTGGTACTACTGGTGGAAAGGCCACAGTATTCCACAAAGGACTATCGTATCAGTAGAGGGAATTCCCCTATTATCAGTCAGCAAACATGTAATGGAAATCCGAAACATTTACAGGTCGATGTTACCGCGAAAGTTGAAAAACATTAAAGAACAAGGAAAATAGTTGAAAAAGAAGATTAACCCTTTCGATACTAAACGTTTTCGTCTTCTAAAAAATACGTTCTATATAAAATACATTTAATTACATTTTAAACTAAATTGAAAATTTGAAATAAACAAAATGCATTTTCTTCTGTTCCGCTAAAGCAGATTCAATACTCAAATTTGCAACTAGTTTTGCCGAATAAAAATACACTTATCGTTTACCGTTACAGAAAGAAAACACAATGTTGCATATAAGCAACATCGGGTTTGAAAGGATTAAGGAGATAAGTGGATTAAAGAAATAAATAAAATTAGAACATTTGAATCGAAAAACACAAATGAGAAGACGGTTTGTGTGGTTTTGTTTGAAGATTTATGATGAAGATCAGATTCAATGGTCAAATTGCAAAGAATGGGCTTACAAAACGTGTACCGATATTCGAGAGGATGCAGATAATTACACATATGTGACCATTACAAATTATTTTTAAGTTCTTCTAAGTTACATCTTAAGTTTTTGCTGCGCCCAATAAGGGGGGCCACTCAAAGTTGCTTTAAAAATACGTACCACAGATTAATGTTAATTTCAGATAATTTCATGATAATCTTACTTATTTCGTTCTTTTAGTTTTGATTTTAATAATGTTTTCTTGAACTTAATAGAAAATGAAAAGAATGAAACATCATTTTTTTTTATTTATATAAATACAACTTTAAGTGATAAGGGAACTCGATTTACATACACTTATTGAGAAAAGTTACTAAACTAAGTAACCATTTGCGAATTTCTGTATATTCTTTATCTTCTAAAATACATAGCGTAGAATTAAAGGTAGCATAAGAAGATAACATTACATACATTAATAAACTGTAAGTTATTCCATCTTGAATTCTAAACCATGTACAATGAGAGTTAGGTACACTTTATAAGGTAAGTATAGGTAAACATTCTAAAAATGAAATTATACTATAATTTATTCACTGTAAATTATATCGTAATTATATTACAATTTATTTATCGTAAGTAATACCATAATCGTACTACTATTATATAATATTTATATATTTCTTAGGAATAATACTATAATTATACTCTAATCTCATTTTTGTAAGACGTATACCCACTTTTGATTCTCGTTTTAACCTGTACGAAATGCAGAATTATACAAAATATCCAAAACAGGGTGAGAGCGAATACTAAGTACCCAATTTACAAAAGTAAGATTATGGTACGAATTACTTGCTGTAAATTATACCTCAATTATACTATGATGCATTTTCTGTGAGTAATACCATAACTATATTATTATTACACAACACTTATTTGTTTACTATAGCCACACTCTACTTACCCTACAATTTCACTCAATTTCATTTTTTCATCGTGTATACTTACTTTTCACTCTCACTTACCTCAGAACATAAAGAATATACATACGAAACAATTCCGAATGATTACATTATTTCTCAATTTTCGGTAAGTGTATCTCGCCCAAAACGCTACACGAAACGTCCCCCACCCTAACCAAACAGATCAGTCGACGAAGCTTATCCACGGAATCCTACAGGCTCACCCGTTAGGTATTCCCGAAGGATACGCTCCGAAACGAGACGTAAATGGCCCCACTCTGTCGGCCTCCCACTCTCTCTCCACCATTCTCTATCCCTGTCTAACAGCAGTCGGTCGTTCAGGTAGTAGTGTCAGAATTCTGGTGCAATACGAAGGGGTGGGAACCCTTGGCAGTCCGAATTCCCAACCCCGGCGCGACCTTGCGCTTGCACATGCCTGCACACATCCCGCTTCTGTCTCTTCTCTTCCTCCCTCTCTCTCTCTCTCCCTTTTCTCTCTCGCTCTTTCGCTGTACTCGGCATATGTAGATACGTGTACGTATGTGTGTAGATGGTCGCGTGAACGAATACACACGCGTGAGGAAGCGCGTGCGCGTGCATCCGTGTGCGGCACGTATGCACCGCTAAGTATGCACCGTCGCTGCTACGTCGTGCATTCCGGCGTGCACTTATGCGCACGTTCGCGTCGAATACGCTCAGCTTATGCGCCTCGTCTGACAGACAACTCCTCTGTTACGGTTGCGGCGTACAGATACACCACGTGTATCGTTTTGGAAAGGTTTAGTTTTTGGGAACCGTTTAACCATTCGCCGATCCTTTGGGATTCGTACAGTTGCTCGAAGTGAAACTCGCACGCTTACAGTACTGCACATAATTATTCCAACGATTTCAAATGTTGATGGACGCTCTTGTTAATATAGGTGCTTGCAAATGGAAAGTTTAGGGACTTAAAGGGTTGGGAATACAAAAGCTGGAAAATCGAAACGCTTGGAAATTTAAAAGCTTGGAAATTTCGAATGCTTAGAAATTTAAAATATTGGAAATTCGAACGCTCGGGAATCGAAATGCTTGGAAATGCGAATGCTTTGAAGTTCAAAAGCTTGGACATTCAAACGCATATCAATCTCTTCTTAAAGTATCAAAATGTAAGTGTCCGAGTTTCCCTTTGAGCAACTGTATGTCACGATTGGGTATTGAATTTTGACTTAGTTGATTTTTGCTATACACTCGATAATCGATTAGATTATAATAACAAATTGTTAATAAATGTAATTTGGTGGCGGAGGAGTATACCGTCGTCTATTAGACTGCGAATTTTTATGCATTTATGGCAAATGTGACTGCATAAAAAATTACGAGATGTATGTAATATGCAAAAATATACAGAATATCTCAGATAAAGTACATATTGTTGTATTTAAAGGATGAAAGTATGTAGTTTTCATTAAGATTCCATTTTTGTAAAGGTGCCTTCGATCTTCGATTCACTGAGTGTCTTGAATTGATTCAGCCATCAATCAACTGCAATCAGTCATATATTTTTAACTTAGAATAAAGGATACTTCAGTTAATTTAACCTTAGGACAAAAAGCAAAAATGATTTAGTGGTTTAAACAAGGAAATTTGTTGGTTACCGATGTCAAATTAGGTTGATTAAGATTAGTTAACCTGATCTATCATACTGATCTTGAATAAATTCTGGTTCATTGTCATATCGTACACATGAATATGCAAATCTAAGCTGAAGATTTCAAACTTTCTGGAATATACCGGCTAGTAGCTTGACAGTAATAAGTAGTTAGTATCTGGAGCAATTTTTTTTAATCGATTTTCACGAAATCAATTATTAGGGTCCGATTTTTTAGCGCGTTGATTCTAACTGTTTCAATTCAGGATCGATTCACAAATTAATTTCTCTTGCAAGAATCGAAGATCTCTAGTAAGTATCTATACTTTAGTCGTTAGTTCTGCTGTTAAATGGTTCGGCATTTTTAGCCAGGTTTATTAAATTCACCGTCGCAGTCAATGTATTAAATAATAAACCCTATACGTCGCAACGGTTTAATACGCAATGTAAGGAGACAGATCTTAACACTTTGCTGATCGGCAATTTCTAGGCAAAGCTAATAAATAAAATAAAATCTCAATAAATTTCAATACACTTTATTTGCTAGTGGAATTTTTGTACCCCTTAGTTATTACTTTTTCCAAGATATGAAATATTTGAAACGCTCTTATAAAGATCTATATTACTTTCAGACTTAAAAATTGCATAAATTAACGTAAACGCAAACACGAGTTAACTCGTGACCGATCAGCAAAGTGTTAATACAGATCGGACTTAATAATACTTTATTGGTTTTCTTTCGGATTACAAGTGTTCCGCTTCATTACCACTTATAACATAATCTTGTTATACGTCTATATACATATACATATCATACTCTATTTCCTTATCCTAAAATTAACAAAACGTAGCTTACAACCTATGTAAAATATCATATGTTAAATAAAAACAAAAACAGAGCTTATAACCTACATATAATATCCTATTTCAAACAAACAAATATATATTATTCCTTACTTATGTTATCGACTATTTCTATCTTATAATTAGTATAATTTACATATATACATCTATGGTAGATGTCCCAATTACTGCCATTTTAAGCTTATCGCGCAATTTCATTTCATTATTTTATACGTTACTTAACTTAATAATTGTTCCGGTTTGAAGCACAACATTAGTCAACATTTTTTTCTTATTTATGATGATTTTTTGTATGTTAAACACGATGTCTTAATTACTAATTCATTGAAAATATATAACAAAGTCCAATGTCCCCCGTACTGTCATTTGAAAAGTTGCCACTTAAATAGAAACGATCCTTACATATATTAGCACGTCAGTTTATATGACAAGTAGAAGATAAACTGTAAAATCATCAGTTTTATTGCATTATAAAAATGTTCATATTTTCTACTTAAAGTACATTAGTCGCGTTTTTACGCTCAAACGACACATTCACCTCTTAATACTTACTTTTTAAGTATTAAATATAAACGTATTCGCAATGTCCATGTGTTGTTACATAAAAATGAAGTCCAAATTTAGTACTGAAATTTGTTTAGTCTCGATTCTTCATACATTGGTTCGCCATTAAATAAAATAATTCAAGCGACAATTATAGAGACACGGGCAGTAATTGGGACATCCACCCTATCCGTCTTTGGTAATCTTCAGCTTTGATATTGCTTTACATTGCTTGGTTGTCCTTCTATCTTCCCCAAATAGGGTAAATGACCCACGTACTGTAACTGTTCCTATAACTGCTACTTTAATTCGTTTTATTTAATAGAAAAGTAATATATAAAGAATCGTAAGTAAACAAATTTTCATACTCAATTTGGACTTCGGTTTACGTAACAGTACATAGACATCGTATATTCGTTCACACTTAATATTTATAAATAAATATTAGGAGGTAAATGTGCTGTTGAACATTGAAACGTGACCAATATAATTATAAAGTATGGAACGTGTCATAATTCAGTAAGGCGATACGTTTACTATATATCTTATATCTGTTACACAAACTGACGTGTTAATATATGTAAAAACGTGTTCCTATTAAAATAAAAAGTTTTCAAGTGACAGTACGAAGGACATTGGACTTTGTTGTACATTTTCAATCACGTAGTAATTAATTCATTATATTCAACATATAAAAAAGTGTTCATAAATAAAGAAGCGGTTGAACAATGTAATGCTCCAAATTGGAACGATCTTTGCGTTAACGACGTCCTAAAATAGTTGATTAAAGTTACTGCGCGAACCTTAAAGTGGCATTAATTGGTACATCTACCCTAGATCGGACTTCCAATTCGCATCTCCATAGAAATCGAATCAAATAGAATCGATCGATTTGCGATCGTGCACACCTGACCGGTATAGAGCGGCGCTGATCGAAACGCGGACATGCACGCGCCGTTCCTATATTATTCGTCGTGCATAAGTGGGAACATACACACACGGGTATGCGAGTTAGGTCGCATGGCTGACCCAGATACCCGCGGAGCGTCGTCGCGCGGAGCGAAACGCGATTGAAAGAGTCGCTCTAGATTTCGCCGCGTTTATCATTCCCCCGCGTGTCATCGGCGAGCATATCGCGTGAAAAATCGACATGCAACACCTACTACTCGATCGCGATCACGAATGATCCACCAAAGATTGATTTGCACAAGGTAAGTGCGGGACACGGTTGGCCCACCACGAATAAAACGTATACACGCAAAATATCGCGAGTAGCTTGCGGATTTTTATGCATTTATGGGAAATTTAGAAAAGCCAAAGTGCACAGAACGCGCACACAGTTTGTAAAATTTCATTAAATAGCCAAAATAATGTTAAGGGTTATCCAAAAGTAGCTTTAGGATGTTGAATGAGAATATCTGTCAAACGCTATGTTTGTTAGTAAAATAGAGGTGAAAAAAAAATAAAAATTGAAACGAGAACGAACGAAGATAATAGAAATAAAAAACAGATTAGAAAAGGGTAAAGCAGAAAGGGAAAGAAGAAAAAGTGAAGGTAGGTGTTCCTATAGTCTATTTTGGATAACCTTATATGTATTGAGTTATTTTTTGGAGAATGAAACGAATATCTATTACGGTCCCACTTCTTTAATCGTGTCTTCAAAAATGTGGGTTTTTAACACTAGAACTGTTAACAAAGTGTACCCATTTATACTAAAGAAATTCAAATAATAAATATTTGGAGATACGTGTGATTCAAGGGAAACAAATTTCTATTTATTCTTCATACAAAAAATTGCAGAATATCATCCAAACTATTAGGTGCGTGCAAACGTTTCTATGGCTTTTTTAGTATTTGTGTGAAAAGCTAGGTGTGTGCTTTTAAGGAGAAATAAGTGCTTTCTATGCCTACAATCAGTATAATTTTCAAGAGTTACTCAAAACGATAGTGACTATTTGATTAATTAAATAAATGATTTTTAGTAAAATAATATGATCTCTTCATTTGTGATGATATCTATCAAAGCTTTCTCACACGCCCAATATATCGATATGAATTTATACAATTTTAATGAGAAATTACGAAAGTACCACTTTGACTATCTTCGTAGTTATAATATTAAGGGAAGCTGAAATTTTCAAAAAACATTTTGCACATGGTGTGTGAAAATATGCAAAACATCCAAAGTAAAGTACATATTATAATATTTAGAGAGTGAAACAGATCGCTATTGAAATCCCATTCTTTTTATTATGCTTGTAGAAACAGAAATTTGCTTAAAAATCCGTACTCTAATTATGGGTATTATTTATTGTATCAAAATAAAATAAATATGTTCAGTATTTAATAAGGGTTCAAAGAAGGTGGCAAATATTTCCTTTCACATATTCTTATATGTTCCTGTTTCAGGAAGAAATGGTACATTTAATAGATTTGAAGGACTAAAACTGCCAAGAACTTTCACCGTATTATTCTTTAATACTTTTGTTGTCTCATCAAATAGAGCGATTAAAGTAAGCATCGCTCGAATCAATAATCTTTTGCTATATTTCGGACAACTTTTCGATCCTTCGATAATGTAAATCGTGGGATTTTTAAACGAATACGCGCAAAAATGTATCGTGGTGACGATAACTTTGGAGAAGGGTTTTTGTTTTCGTTTATGAGCAATTTTTTGCATAGATTTGCGTAACTGCTTCATAATCAAGTCTCTGACACAGATTTTATCTTGCTTCGGTTACTGAAGGGCCCAGCTGGAACTCGTAAAGCAAACGTTTGCGAAACTTCGCCTTAGCATTCACTCTACATCGATATAATCAGCTAAGACGACGAATTTACATATCAAAATAATTGCAAAATTAACAGCTTTAGAATAACATATGCAAATTGGAAAAAGTAATCCACAAACTTTGATATGATTAAAGAAAGTGGTAACAAAACATAAAGTTGCGAATTTAACCCTTAACTGGTATCAGATCTGAGCATTTCTGAAATGACGTTATTTGAAATATTATTTCAAATAATAGGTTATTTAATTTCGTAATTATTTTCAAGTCCGTGATCACTTGTGAAACAACGTTAGTTGAAGTATTATTAGGTGTACCAATAAGTAATCCGGTATTTTTAAATGGGTTGGTGAATTTATTTAATCAACAAATAAGTTTTTTCTCGAATAGGAATTTATAGCTTGCCTTAAGAATATAGTAAATAACAGCAACTATATTCAAGCTCAAGTAAGTGCCTAATTTTGTTAAAAATAAATGGCAAATTAAACAAAAGAAGTGAAATGTTTATTTGTACACGTAATATTTAAAATAATATATTATATTATTTCATAATTATTTGAAATAATCTTTTGCTCACTGTTACTGTTTATTCGCATACTATTTTGAGAATTATTTCTGTTGCATTTGAAATAGCGAAATAACAGAATAACTCATTATTTGAAATGTCTTTACTTCAAACGAATCGATATCATTTTTATTTTTAAATAACGGCGATAAAAATAAGGGTGTGAAATTAATTATTTCAAATAATTATTTCCTATTTTTATTTTAAATAAAATTTGTCCACGCCTGACAAGTATAATACTTTTAATGAACGTATATATGATATACTGCGATCGTTACAGACTCGAAATAAAAAATGTTAAATAATTTGTACATCTCACACTAGATCAACCTTTATGAATATTTTGTTTTTAGATAGTATATAAAATAACAGAAACGCGGAGAATTAAACTTATACTGCAAAATTAAGTAGAAGTTCAATTATTGGTTATTAGTGACCCTAGTATACCACTTAAGGGTTAATTGGCAATCTAATAGAACTTTGAATACAGTATTCGGATAATGGATGCTCTGACAAGAGAAATTCAATCGCAGTCTTTGCTGCACTACTTATTATTGTTGTAGAACATTCAAATTAGACAATTTTTCAGTAGCATTAGCATGATGCGATAATTTCTCGCAATAGAGTATATAAAGATACTAGTCTATTTTATCATTTACTGCCATAAAACATTTCTGTATTTAAATCTGAATACTCAGAATTCCTTCTTGACTCTCGGACTCACTATATTTAACGATATTTATGCTACCCTTGATGTATGTTATCGTGTCTTCTAGCGAATGAATATTCATTCTTTTATATTTAACATTCTTTTGTATATATAAAGATTTGTTTATCTCGTTGAGAACAAAATAATAATAATAAAATGAGTTTATTATTATGTTCTCAAGTTTCAATAGGTTTCGAGGTTTTGAGATTTCTAATTATTTTACGTAAACAATCAGATACATTCATTTACAGTTCTTCGTTAGAAATGAAACATGGATAATTGAAAGAATAAAGGTGGGGATCGTGATTTGAGTTTCTGCTTCGAATCGGATAAAATGATTTGGAGAGTTGAAACTGGAACGTGGACGAAATATGGATGCGTGAAACGTTACCTGGGAGTTACACCAGGTTATACAGGGTTAACTGGTAAAGTGGTTATAATGCGTCAGTGCGTCATGCACCGGCCTTGGTGCAATGCATATGACGCATGGATGCATCGTGCGCGAAAACTTTTCCGCAGTTGATTGTTACGAGTTTCCTCCGTTCAAATCCACACAATCCCTGTTTCGTGTTTGTTCACGAATTTCATTCAGATTATTTAAATTAGTTATTCCATTGCTGTCTGTTCATTTTCAGACTTGTGAAGCAAATTCGTCGCTCGAAACGTAAAAAAGTAACGATTACGAATTGATAAAAATGCCAAGAGTTTAACGTTACGTTTGTGGACGTAGATAGCATAATTTCACAGTTTTTCCGAAAAATAGGTATATTTTGCGCAAATACTCAAAAGTGTAATATTTTTGGGAGGAGCGGAATAAATTACGACGCATGTTTATATTGTTGCATCGATCGAAGTCAATGTAAATAGCAATTAAACAATATTTTTGATTTCCCCAGCTTTAAGAATAAAACTCGAGATACGTCAAATTGACGAGTTCCGTAAATCTAGCGTTAAAGACAAAGGCTTCGAATTAATTTGTACACCTAACGAAACACCTTTTATAATACCAAAAAAAAGGTCATCCTTATCCAGCTGCAAATTCAGCAAACGCAAGTATTTAATTAACCGTTTACCCTAATTTCAAGTTTCCCTTCTCCACCCTAAAAAAAAAAAAAAAACTCCACGAAAACACCATCGGTACTGCAGTAAATATTATTTAGAGGTTCGACTAACTTCGGTGGCCCGTGTATTACAGAAATAATCGCGCGCTAATTAGACTGTCACGTGTCGAAGGTACGAAAGGTCGGGAGCGACGTTTAATCGAATTAGTAAGGCACTCGAGCGTGGCGGAGGGTGCTCAAATAGAAACCCGCCCCAAGCGTGGATGGTGTTTCGATCTGTTTTGTCTCTGCTTTGTCCCCGGCCCTCTCTATACGTTCCAGCTGGTAATCAATCTTGTCTTCCGTTCGACTTCGACCTCATTTCATGCTCCTATTCCTCTCTTTTTCTTTCTAGCTCTCGATATTTTTTAATCGACCATCGCTGACCGACGCTTGTCCACGGACAAAACACGTCTCCGATCCAGTGACAGCGAGATTTTTGTTCAAACCTGTCAGAGGGAATACGGAATGGATGTACATACGTATTATGAATCCGAAGACAATTCTATTAACCCTTTGCCATACAATAACGAGTTACACTCGTTCTATAAATTACAACTCGGACTCGACAAAAAACAAATATTACCGATGGTAATATTTAAGTTGAACCGTAACTTCAACTTTACTTTATAAGATCGGGGATTGTTAAATAGAAATGGCCGCGAATATTTCAATTACTTGTACGTGAAATAATATAAACGCAGCAATATAATCGCCAACATATGTTGGTAATAAAATAATCGTAGGACAAGGGGTTAATAATATTAATTTAGGCACTTGTGTTTCATTTTTTAATGGTTTGTAAGTTTTGATTTTTTTTTATATACTACCGTGTATAAGTTTATTTGGACACTGGACACGCGACGATTAAAAGTTTTATAACTTTATTATATTGCTGCAAGTATATTCACTCACAGCGAGCATTCATGAATTTCGTTTGAAAAGTCATCTACGATATGATCATTATCATACTTTTTATTTAGCCCTCCACAATTGCCTGACTTTATTGTGCAAAATAATTGGACTTTGCATTGTTTGACTTTATGCCGACATTGGACTTAATCCAAATTCTTCTGATTCAAAAAAATTATCTCTATTATTATGATAAAGAAAAGAAAATACGATATAAGTAAAATACAATATACGTATCTTAATTTCAGAGACTCTCAGGTACAGAGTCAAGGAGCAGATCTTTCGTTTTTTATACTATCGAGTAGCTCTTACAATCTTTTCCCTAGAACTTGTTTCCCTGTAAAATCATAATATTGTGCCATGTGCGAATTTTTCATAGGATCTTTCAGATCACGGTCATGTAATCACACGAATTATCTTCCAACTTATCCATCCCCAGTTATCTTTCGTCTTCCGCATTTTAGTCGTCGCTTTAGTTAAAATTGGTTAGTATTTAGATAGTTGCCGATGCACTGCTAATAATTAGCAATTCATGTAAATGTCGCATGCAAATAAGGATAACGCAGTTAATCGTCGACGCCTGTTTCGATTCGATGAATCGTTGGCGTTGCGCAACGGCCGCGCGTGCCTTGGAACAGACGTTTCTCTGTTCTCTCTCGACTCCGTTTTTCCCTTCCCTCTCGATCCTCGCGCGTGTGCACCACTGGCCTCGTCCATCACAGTACTCTTTGTGCTTTCCTTTGTTTGCTTGGAAAAATTGGAAATTTTTACTTTAGGCGCAGATACAGTAACCTGTATGCATCAAAAGAGTTGATAGATTTTTCATGGATTTTTCCTTGAGACTTCTTAGAATTTCTCAGGATTCTTCAGAAATTCGTAAGGCTATTAACACTATCGTCGGGCGAAACGCTTAGCTGAACGTTGCATACAATTTCCAAAAGTTTATAGGGTAAATGACCCACGTACTGTCACTGTTCCTCTAACTGCCACTTGAATTCATTTATTTAATGGCAAAGTAATGTATAAAGAATCGTAAGTAAACGAATTTTCATACTAAACTTGGACTTCGGTTTACGTAACAACACATAAACATTGTATTTTAGTGTACACTTAATATTTATAAATAAATATTAGGAGGTAATTGTGCTGTTGAACATTGAAACGTGACCAATATAATTATAAAGTATAGAACTTGTCATGATTCAGTAAAGTGATACGTTTACTATATATATTGTGTCTGTTACACAAACTGACGTGTTAATATATGTAAAAACGTGTTGCTATTAAAATAAAAAGTTGACAAGTGACAGTAGGAAGGACATTGGACTTCGTTGTACATTTTCAATTAATTATTAACGAATTTATCATATTCAACGTATCAAAAAAATGTTCATAAATAAAAGAGCGGTTGAACAATATTATGCTCCAAACTTGAACGATCTTCATGTTAACTACGTTCTAAAATAGCTAAATAAAGTTACGCGCGAACCTTAAAGTGGCAGTAACTGCTACATTTACCTTAGCTGAATACGGCAAGGATCCGCTATTTAAATATACGTGAATGAATACATTGGTGTTTCATACAATAAAAAAGGTTGTTTTGCAAACGCATGTTAAAATTATTGACGAAAAATTACTGGCAATATTAAAATTGATAGGGCTGCCTGAATCCATTAAATATATTTCTCCGAAACGAATATAACGGATTTATTTCAACGTAAAACTTGATAACATTCTTATAGACTTATTTTTCGTTAATAATTTTGCTGCGTGGTATTTATTTTGTGCCGATAATAATTTAAAAAGATATGCAGCAACAAGTAATAGAATCCTAATTATTGTAAAATGCGTATAAATCGTTGTGAGTAGAAAAATATATAGTAGCAACTACTACAGATTCTGTCATGACGTAGGATCACGTTGGCGGTCTCAAATGTCTCAATATGAGAAAGGAAACAATGAAAATGATGACACTTCGTCTATCATTGTTGTTTCAATATATTTTGCTTATATTATCAAGAAGATCATGTGTAGCTCCTGTCAAGTCACTACATAAATTCAGTGTTCATCATTCATATGTCACTTCGCCATCACTCATTTTGAATAAGAAAATACTGAAATTGCCCGCAATAAGGTGGCAACTGTAACCATCTGCTGTATGTAGTTACTTCGCCGTAGTTAACGTTACAACGACGCATGCCACGAATTTATTAATGTTTGTTTGGCAAACATGCAAGAATTTTTGGATTGACCTAACATTTTCAAAATTGTTGCAGAGTAATATAAGACTTTCTATTTAAAGGAGATTCCTTATTTATTAAAGCGTTACAAAAACTGAAACTAAATATATTATATTAACATAGAAACAAAAGTATAATATAAAATATAAAATTGTACATAAATATACTTAAATTTAGACCGAGTTGCTAGCCTTCAAAGTTGCACGAAAAGAATAAGAAAGAATGATTACAATGATAAAACATGAAACACTGAGAAAGTGTGGAAATTAATAAACAAAATATTAGAATAGTTACTAATTGTATTTAAATGTAATCACAATGATGAAATTATTATATGTACTATAGACAAGTATTGGACAAAGCAGGAGATATTTCAGTCGAGTAATAATAAGTGAAGGCTATACAGATATTTAAATGGATCTTAGTATTGCTTTTTTCAAATCTTTGATTAAACCAGAGAAGAAATCAGCACGATTATCGATGCTATTATCATATATGCAAATTTTAGTAATTGGGTCATAATTGCACGGATTACTGTGGAAAAAATTAGTACTGAATACCAGTAGGTAAATGAGGAATTGTATGTGAACATACGCTAAAATTAATTAGCTCCAAATGTGGAAGATAGTAGATGTAACAGTTGATAATTTTGAACAAAAATATGTATAATAGTATATTTTCAAATAATCGTAATGTGAAATGGGAGGAGAAAGGTTTGATGCAATTCGAAACTGTACCTTTTCCGAGAATATTGAAAATTCTGGTTTAATAAAGACGAGAAAAATATTGAATAGAGGGTTCCACAAACAAGGATTTCGTTGGTCTGAGTAATGAATTCGGATCTATTAAAAACGTTAAATTAAAAACGTGATTCCAAGTATGTGCCCCGTAGCAATTACAGAAAAATAATTGAATTTCACCAGAATCTTCAACGATTAAAAATCGCCAAAATTCCATAAGGAAATACTCGAATGATTCCACAAATAAAATCATTATTACATGTAAAACAATCTTTAAAACGTATAAAACAATTTTTAAATTTCCTAATTAAAGTGGTTTCAAAGTTTTCAAGTTTTCGTTACAATTATCTTTAACCTTCAACTGGTGACGTATCTGAAATTGACTTCGCCTAATTATTGTAAATGTTAGCATTTTCTTCACTGCTCACTGAATTTCTTGTATTTTAATTGTATTTCTAACTGAATGCGAATATCGAATATATTTTACGTATATTCCTTTTACTCTTCTTACTCTCGTTGAATTAGAAGTTACTTCAATTCGATATCAAAAACTTGGTCACCACTTTTAACAGTATTATATTTTTTACTTTACGAGGTCAAATTCCAGTACCAAATCGAAATAAAGAATGTAAAAATAGGATTTATTTACAGAACATTTACAGAATAATGAATTTACAGGGAACAAATCTAATTGTGTAATATAAAATATTCTACACATTATTTAAAGATTACGTAACTTTCAAAACCATTTTACAACATTAAAAAATTAATAAATCTAAAAGGATCCTTCGAATTTGCTAATATCTTTTTCTGGTTAATCTAAAATATTGTATAAAATTGTAAGGTATGCTTTGTGCGAGTGTTGCTTTTATATGTTATTATGATGAATGTCCGTTTGAAAAAGAGTCAGTAGTTATCGAGACAGTAAAGAGAGATTACATAGAGTGAGAGAGCGAGTCTAGAATGAGAAAGAGAGAGCTAAAGAGCGAGATAGAGACAGTCATACTAAATGTGTTACATCATTATTTCACCTGATTGAACCATTATATTTAGCCTTTAATAATAAATATACTAAATTGTATCGTCTAACAATAGGAAGCACTATCATTCTACCCACACTTTGACCTTCCAATATCTTTTCTCCGTAGTTATTCATTTGTTAATATTTATAATAAAATAAGCATAAGTGAATGACGAGCGCAAGCATAGAATTACGAAAATTAGTTAACAAAGGTAGGGTTACGCGTGGTATCTAAGATAGAGGTTAATGGAAGTTAAAGTAGAAATTAATTACAATAGAATTAACTGTAACTTCCCTGCTAGTTACGATAAATAAGGAGCTGCGTGTTATTAATAATTAACGACTGTGCGCTCGCTAATTGTATACATCGCATTGCAAATTAGATTGAAGCTCGAGAATAAATCACCAATACACCACCAATCAGCGTAAAACACTTTCAGAATAAATCACCACACGAAATTCCACGAAGTCACGGCGAATTTCTTGAAGTCGTTTGAAACGTTCTTCTGGGAAGTAGCGTAAATACGAAAAAGTCAATTTTCCAGGTGGAAGAAGAAACTGATCTGACTTGTAATTCGTGCCAAATTTTTATTCACTTTTATTTCAAATAAGTGACTAAGGATAGAGTAACAAAACTGCGGAATAACGGAATTTTCTATTTAACGAGCTGATTCGGTGAAAGCTGTGCAAAAAGTAATTTGATTTTGCAGAAAATTTTGTGAGCGTCACCATTTAATTTGCAGAAAAGATTCTACGTGCCAGTTACTTAAATTTGCAAACACCGTGAATGCTAATCTGGTTTATTTATTAAGCGATTATGTAACGAGATAACGGCTTGTTTAATAATTTCTTTTTACTTCGATGTATAATATACACGTATTACCAAAATTCTATTATAATATACATTATTCTATTATAATAATATTGTAATTGGCACATACGACGTTTTTTATGCAAGCACCGTGCGACGTACCATTAAAGTTATCATTTGGCCCAGTTATTGGCTATTAAAGGAACGAAACTGCACTCGAATTACGTACAATCACAACGTTCCCATCGGCGCATAGAACATTTTCGCACAAGAAAAGAAAAATGTAAATTTTCGCACTTACGCCTAGCTTCTAGCAGAACGCATCGTTTAGAGTTTGCTTCGGAAGATTTTATATTTGGTTGCCGTTTCGGGAAATGATCAAAGATGTAAGCAGCTATCGTAGAAACACATCCTGTACGACACGTGTGCACAGTTGGGCCGCGTTTATGAGTTGGCCACGTACAAATGGCCGCTACGCTGGCCGAGCCTTGGTGAGCACGCCATTTTGCCGAGTAATAATTATTTACCTGGCAGCGGCGTTCATTTATTTCTACACGCGACCACGTTAAATTTGTACTGTCATTAATTTTAACCGCCGTCACCTCGCAGAACACGTTGAATTTACCGCGATGAAGCAAAGCGTAGTTGGAATTTATTACTTACGATTAGGAACGTACGGAAACTATAAAAAAAACGGATTGAAACTTGGAAGTAATCGCTTTCCACGAAACTAATCTGCGCAATCTAATTATTGTGATATAGGCGCAGGAAAGTTCTTGCGAATTTAAACGATGATCTTCTCCCGTTCTTGAAGAAAATTTTGTACGAAAAACGTTTGATATTGGATTATGGAATATTATTATTAATGAACTGCGGATATTTATGTATTTGGGAGAACTTTAAGTGTACAAAGAAATGCAGAATGCATACGACGCGCAAAAGTATGCAAGCTATCCGGAGTAGAATACATTTTGGAATATTTAAGAGATGAAACGAATCTTTACCTAGATTCCATTTTTTTATTTGTATCTATAAACAATTGAATTTGCATAAGGATTTGCAGCTTAACCCTTCAAGAACGACGCTATTTTCGATGCATTCATCTCTATATAAAATTACATACATACATGATTATGATCTCAATCTGTTAATTTGATACGATAAACCATAAAACTCTTTCAAATTAAACTCGCACACAAAATTCAACTGCATAAGGATCCACTCCGGTTTTAATCGATTCCGTTATTTATCAACATTCGTCTACAAGATGGTTAAAAAAGTATTACGTTGTATCGGATGGTGTTTCTATAACTCGAAATGAAAACGACGTATCGTGAGAACAATAATCTTAATTATTTAATCGAAGTAAGCATCATCATCGTTAATGGCTTCTTACTATCCTAATGTCAACTAACAAATCCAATTTTTATTGAGATTAATGTTACTTAGTTCCATAAGTTATTTAAATCCTCAGCTTCGAGATGACTAACTTTAGGATACTGATCATTTCTTTTTAGAAACAGTCGTAAAAATCTGAATAGATGATAGTCTTTCGGATAAGGGTCTATCGACAATGGCGAATGTGGTAGAGTTTCATATTTTAATTCAACTAACGTTGCAATGTAGTGATTCGTGATGTGTGGAGTTTAGCGTGTTTTAAATGTAAGAAATAAAGGACAGTCAATTTATAGTTAATATATCACCCCCCAAAAAAAGCGGAATAATTAATCGGCTTCCGGTAAATAAAGTGTTGAAAAAATGACTTAACTTCGAATCGCAATAGAAATCCTCAAATCTGATTCTTGACTTCGTCTCTAATCTCGTTTTAACAAGCACGCAAAATACACGAGATCGGTGCGAAGAAACCCGCCACGATCCCTCTATCGTTCCTATATCTGTTTAACATCAGCCCCTTATCCCATCGAGATAATCCAGATCGTGATCGGAACACGTTGCTGGAAGTGGAGAGGAGCCGACCGAACGATGCCTGGAATTTAATGGACGGCCCGAACGCCGGCAATTACAGAGGCTACCATTGCGCAACGAATAATAGCGTTCACGGGGATTACTATAATTAACGGGTGTTCGCGGCGATCAGCCTATTGCCGAACTTTTAATTTTACATACGACGCGATGGAATATTTTTTTATTTTACGCTTGCTTGTTAAGCTTCATACTTTGTAGTAATTTTTACGATACGCATCTATTTATTGACCTAACGCTTAATTCGATGCATTTTTACACAAATCGCGTATACAAGAAAATATTGAATTTTATAATATCAAAATCGACTAAGCAATCCTAAAACAAATAAATTGCCGAATGTAGCTTAAATAGAATTTCCTTCGTCCTTTAAATATAAAGTACACTGCACTTTGGATATTCTATATATTTTTGCATATCACGTGTACTTTCCTCATTTCTTCAAACATCTAAATTTCCTATAAACGCATAAAAATCTGCGGTATATTTATTATCCAGGGTGTCCCACCTAAAACAGGTCACTTAATTATTTTCCAAATGTTTGACGACACAAAAAATTATTCAAATTTAACTGAAATGGAATCGAAAGTCGAATACACCGTAAGTTCATAGCTTTCAATATAATTTTTCAGGTTTTACAAAGATCCTAATATTGTTTATTTATTTATTAAACGAGAATTAACCCTTTGGTACAAAAAGAATAGAAAAGGCAGTCATGAATTAACACAACGAAGAGTATCACAAATAAATGTATAATAAGAACCAAAGAAATCTAACTGTTGATATTTGCTTACATTAATGAAGATTCTGTTCAGGCAGTTGGATCGGCAGTATAGATCATGATGCTTTCCTTCACTTAAAAGGGAATGGTTTCTAACGGATAAGACAGGTATATATAAATAAAACATTGATAATATTTCTGGGGAAGATAGAGAACCATTTAGGATTTTAAAAGCAAAACATAAGTCATATCCGATGCGGCGAGATTCAAAAATCTGAATATTCATTCGAGAAGAAATTGGGATATAATCATGATCGTGTACAACTGCGTAATAAACAAAATAATTAGCTGATCTGTTTTCGGCGAGGCATCCTGTACATTGTACACATACATATATTATTTACATTTTACGAGAGGAAAAAATTATCGCGTACAATCGAAACCGTACACATATTTTGAGGAGAAATTGTAGTCAATGCTTGCTATAAATTACGGCTAGTATCAGTATGAAATCGTTTCTAGTATTTAAGTAGTTCGCAGTTCGACGGCCTGGTCCAGAAATCCCGAGTTGAGATAGCGATATCAAGCGGCAAGACGATCTTTATTACGCGTACACGAGGAAAGTACCCGATGACGATGCGGATGGTGGCTGGCACAGTGCCAACGAGAGATCTCGCAGGGCTCAGCCTCTTCATCCTCTTCCTCGTCGTCCGTATTCACCGGCCAACCCCTCTTCAACCCTCCACCCTTTCCGTTCTTTTCCCGTTTTTTCGGAGTCGATATCGAGATCGCGTCGGGTGAGCCTTTTGACGAGAATTTTTTAGCAATTTTAACTCTGCGTAGCTGTTAGTTAACTGGACAAATTGCGGCAATAAGGAAGCAACGCATTTTTGTATGTGTTAAAAGTAGGTATATTTATTGGTAACGAAAAAGAGGTATGGCAGATGTTCCAATTATTGCCACTTTAAGTTCATCGCGCAACTTCATTTAATTATTTTAGAAATTATGCAACCTAAAAATCGTTCCAGTTTGGGGCATAACATTCGTTAATATCTCGTTCATTTGCGACGATTTTTTCATATATCGAATATAATGTATTAATTGCTACGTAATAGAAAATATACAACAATGTCCAATGTCCCTATTACTGTCACTCGAAAAATTATCGCTTGAATGAATAAATATTTTCACATACATTAGCAAATCAGTTTTTGTAACACTATAACGATAATAGTAAACGAATCGCATTTATTGCATTACGAAAATCTCCATACTTTCCACTTATTTACATTAGTCGCGTATTTAATGTTCAAACTTCACATTCACCTCCTAATACTTACTTTTCAATATAAACTATAAACAAATATGCAACGTTCATGTGTTGTTACGTAAAATTAAAATCCAACTTTAGTATTGAAACTTTTTTTCTCACGATTCTTCATACGTTACTTTGCTATTAAATGAAATAATTAAAATGACAGTTATAGGGACACTGACAGTAATTGTGACATCTACTCTATAGGTAAGTTTAATAGTCATTAGAGAAATTGATTACTACCAAAGTTAATTGATTGTGAATTTATTCTGTATGTATTTGAAACAGTGCCAGATTTTAAATGATTTTTTTGGGGTTTACTCAAGTTGCCAGCAACTTGAAACTGATTCTTTACAAAAACGGGCAAAATATTATTTGGAAATCGGATGACGAATAAAAGCACAGAATAACACTTCATTCACTTCATCGTATTGGTTTTTACAATTAACTTTTGTTCAAATGTAGAATTAAAAAACATGTTGCATCGAGGCAGATTTATTCATATAACTAATACAAAGTTATTCGAACTCATCATTATTATTTATTCGAATGATTTATCCGAATAAAATTTTGTTATTTATAGAGAATAATTTGTTACGCATAATAAACAATTATTCTGCGGATAAAACATGTGATTAAACAAGACTTATTTGGATACTAATCTTAGATAAATATTTATTCTAAATAGTTCGAATAATGCCCAACTCTGATTCCTTATAGCTGCAATATCTTCAGTTGTGACTTTGTATAGTTTGATTAGAATGTGTTGAGTATTCTTTGTAAAGAAAATCGGCTATTAAGAAAGTCATTGAAGAAATTAGTATAGTTTGTATTTGTTGAAATATTACATAATAATATAACAACTTGTTAACTAAAAAAGGTCGCACAATTGGCATACTGATAATTCTTGAAATGCTTTTACTTACTGTTGTCAAATTTATCTAAAGGAATGTTATAGCTTTTGCACAGGCTATTGCTTTTTCGTAGAAATGCCTTCCTATCTCCTATTTTCTCCAATATGTTTGCGTCACGTATAAAAGACATTTCCACTACTATTCTCAAAATAGCAGCACGTGCAAAGGCCATAGCATTGAACACGCCATTTTATCCAACCTACCCCTATCTTTTTCTCAAAAACCGTAAAAGGTATTGGAACCACATATTTCTAGGATCCTCTTATACACATTCACTTGTTATAATTAATAAACACTGTTTGGAATCAAAAATATAATATTTCAAAGCATACTTCATTTTGTTCTTTTATTTGTCGACAAAAATATGTTGCTTTTGATGAACGAAACAAGATTCATCAAAACCCGTACACATATTCGTAGATATACATATAAGTAATACGTGGTTAAAATTTGATTTCAGTATCTTTCACAATTTTTCAGAAAAAGATACATAAAGTTGGCCAATTTAACATTAGTACAACTTTTCCATTCCCTCTTTGTTACTATTATCGGTCTACGAGAGTACTAATAATTACTTATTCATCTCTACTCTTCTTTCTGCATGATTTACGAGCTTGTCACTCTGGTTACTTGTCAGTTGAAGCGTTCAGGGTAGTAAAGGTGAACTCAACATTTTCAAAAATATTTTTTACTTTATCAAGTTAATTTATGGCACTAACGCACATTTTTGCTAGGCTGCTTGGTGAATTTCGTCCTTCTTTCACGTATAAATATTAAGATTATATAGAAAAAAAAAATTGTTACATCGTTTACGGTGCTGATAGAAAGCGTTTTTCTCAAAACACGTGTTTGTTGAGTTTGTTCTTACTATCCTCAACGCCTCAATTGTACTATAACGTTCAATTATTGAAATTAAACTGAGATCCCTTCATTATTCACGTGCAAAATAAGAACAATTGATTTTGGTTTTTTATTCGCCACTTTTATGTCAACGATAACGCGATAAACATTAGCTATTTTACAGATCGCTAATAGTGATTACGTAAGATTTAAGAGGTGTAGTAGTTAGGGGTTAACTCTTCCACGCTCGACGTTGCGTATCCGTAACAACGAATTTCATCTGAGAATCAGTGAAACTAAACAATGCGTAGCTACATTTTTATTCGACAAGACTGATTTCAAATTGAAATATCTAATTGTTCTTCTTTAGAAACATTGAAGAAAGTGTATTTTGTTTATATTAAATTTCTAGTTCAGTTTGAATTACGTGTAAATATGTTGTAGTATAAAATATGTCTTTCACGAGCAAGAAAATTTGGTCCTTGAAATGAAAGGGTTAATCATTCACAATTCGTCCATCAAAAAAAAAAGAAAAAACTCTTTCACAAATGAAAATTAGTGGATTTTAAAACATCTTGAAAGAACCAAACTTTCGTTTAACCGCGATTTTCGGATAACAAAGTGGCCAATAAACTTGGAGGAACGTTTACGAGTGAAACACGAGAGGAAAAAGCGGAAGCGGAGGATTCAAAGCGATCCCCAGCTGGATCGAATCGAACTGCACGGGAATTGGCGGTGATTTAAATTGGCTGCCCTCTCGACCTGCCGTTTAACCTATTTACCACCGTGCTCATGAATACGCCCTCTTCCTCTTCTTCATTCTTTCTATATTTTTTTTTTTTTTTTTTTTCCCCGTTCCTCTCCTCCGCCCCTCCTTCCATCGAACTTCGTTGCCTGTCAGTCGCATTTATCCTCTTTGTGGCGTGGCCCAAGCTTTTTAACCTCCTGACGGGAAACACGATCGTGTATCTCCAGTATTCGTGAAGCATTTGCCTTCAAAGAGGAACCGCGGTCTAACTGAATGAAGTTTATGAACGCTGCCTGGTGATTTGTCCGTTTCTTGAGAGGAGGATTTGATAGGCGAGTGATAAATGTGGAATTGGTTTCCGCATGAAATGTAGAATAGTAAAGCGTGAAGAAACAGTATGAGTGATGTACGAGTGCGTGTAACGGTGTGACTGTAGGAAAGCATGAGAAACGATGAGTGTAAATATTGTGGTTTATAGAATTGTTACGCGTAATGCGTATCAGTGCCAATTAGAGACAAGAACGAGAGTAATTAGTGTGTGAGAATTCTTCAGGTAAACTGAGCGAACAAGATTCGTCTGTTTTTCCAAAACTATTCGTTGGGACGTTAACTATTTTCTACTTTAACACATTTTTCAAAGGGATGACGTCAGTGCGGTGTCATTAATTGTTAATAATTAATACTCACGCGACGTCATCAATCATTATAGTGTTAAGATGTTGATTATAAATAGACCACGGATATTTATGCAAATTCATATTTTTGTAAATATAAATAAAGAAACGGGGCATAAATACGGATTGGTTTCACCTTTCAAATATCATAGAATGCACTTTATTTTGAATATTTTCTGTGCTTCTGTATACTGAATGCATTTTATACAATTTTGCACATTTAAATTTTTCATAATTGCACAAAGATCCGCAGACTAATTATAAAGTATAAAAGTGAGTTTAAGCAGCTTAACGTTTTCCAGTCGTCAACCAACTCAAACTATTTCACTAACTAAAATTAACTAAAATCGTATAGAATTAAAAGTGTAGAGTATTGTTTACCGGTAAGCAAATTGTTTGACGATGGTGTCCCATGGGAAATGCTGCACGCGCAGCCCTTCTTTCGTAAATAAACTCTTCGCGAAGGGTGAAATTTTTCAACACGCGATCGATGCACCGCAACGAAAATTCCAATCACGGCTACAGCGACGTATTTTCAATTTCTCTCCAAATATATCGAGTGAACGGGAAAATCGAGTCATCGAAGGATAGAATAACCGTGCAGTCAACGTTGTCTCACGTGAAAAGGATTTAGTATAGCCCGGCAAGAAGTATAGAGACCGGATAAGCATACCTTCGTATCGTCTAACGTATCTCTACTAATTTGTGTAAACGAAGAGTGGAAAATGCTTATTATTTAGAACTTCCGACGACTAAAATATACTTATTTGTACCAAAGAAATAGAAATGGTGGACATTTGCAGAACTCGTAATTTAAGTACAATAAATCTTTATTTATATTTCGTACAGAGAAGCAAGTGATATTCTAAATTTATATAATGTTTATGGTAAATTTATAACCAGTCATTTTGACTGTTTTGCTAGTCCTAGTGTTAAACAGTAAATAACGTAATAATTTACTGTTTGATTAATTGCAATATTATAATACTGCAATATTACTCCGTGGAAAGTGTTTTAAACTAGGCTAATGCAATAATAATTGATACGTTTCGATACCAACTTCGTTTTTTTATCGCAAGTGTATAAAATGAAGAATGGTTTTGGTCAATTTTTGGGTAGTTTTTAATAGCGGATGCAGTTTTATTGTATCTTATTTTTTTGGTATCATTTATACGTTTTATTTTAAGGATGGTTTTATTGTATGGCGAAGATAATAGTACAAAACTATTAGGTCTATAAGTAATCCACCATTTTTAATTAACAAATTTATTTTATCCGAAGAACAAATTTCTTCTCAAACAGGAATTTACAATTTTCCCCAAAAATGCAGCAAATAACAACGCGTATACGAAACTTATGACGAAGTAGGTATTTCATTTTGTTAAATGTAAATGTTGAATTCAACAAAAGACGCGGATTTATTGGTACACCTAGTATTAGACTGCAATATTATATCATCGCTCATAATTATTTGAACGACAAAGGTATACGATCTAACTAAACGTCCCACGCAATGATTAATATAAATGATTCTTTATTAGAATAATTAGCACTATTTCTATCGTATCAACAATAATTGTACGTTATCTTAAAGCTTAAATGTAACTTCTTTAAAGAAATCGAGAATTCGATTGTAGAAATAATTAGTATAATTACGAGCACGATAGCGGGAAGGATAAAAGATTTTCTCTACATTGAGAACGAAATCTGGTATCTTCGGGAACCTATACGAGCTTCGTCTGCACTGCAGCTAGCTTCATCAGGGATCTGATGACGCACTGACACCAGATGTGGTGCTAACCTAACCCAGATCCCAGATGAAACTCACTGCAATGCTGAACCATACATGAAAACCCTTTCACAAGGACCTGTTTCATACTCAGCAATTTCATAGAAAATCAAGAAAGAACTCATCAGTTATCTATTAAAAATGTTTCCTAGATGATCTACCAAAAATTAAAATAAACAATAAAGCAGCGAAACAAAATAATACCTGCTAAATTATAAGAATACGTGAGCCACTAAAAAATAAGCTGATTAATGCCACTTTTTCTAAATTGCAGAAGTTTATTATTTGGTAACAAGATTAATTAGTAGACTGCGGATTTTTATTCAAACACATTATCAAAATTAAGAATAAAGAAGGGAAACATAAATAGATGATTGTTTCTCAAACCTGAACATGGTAATTTCTACTATTATGTATATTTTTTATATTACGTGCATTGTGCACCTTCATGCACACTTAAATTTCCCATAAATGCATAAAAATCCGCAGTCTATTAATTTGGTTACCCGTTTCCTCAAAAATTAAATATTTCCATTTTATGAAATTGCGTTGACACAATTTCTCTTACTAACGCTCACTTATTTTAGTAGCATATTGTTATACGTCGCGAATAATTTTCCTTGGAATTGTTGTTATAATTTGCCTCTGGTGTTCAACATTTGCCATCAGAAATATGCCGTTTAATTTATTACATGCAATTGATATTATCATTTTTCGCCCAAATTCCAGAAGTATCTTTGACGTAAGACTGTAGTCTAAAATGCTTTAACCCTTTCATAATTGATGGGACGCACATGCGACCACTGAGTGTCGAAAGATGAATTAATATTTAGCACTTTTTACAGAAGCATCTTTCAGTGAATTACAACACAAGATTCTAAATAAGAAATTATTCGGTCACGAAGGAGTTAAGGCCCTCATCGGTCTTAAAGGGTTTTGACATCCCTTTTACCATTCAAAGCTATTACCATTCTTTCCAAATGTTGTTAGAGGAAGCAGGGTTTAACCCTTTGAATGTTAAGTAATTTTGGAAGATCGGCGTGTTTCTAAATTTATTTTACGGATATCGTTTACGCATAATCTTTAATATCAATATCGCCATCTTTATTAAACATTGCAATGTTTATAAATAATAACGAATTAAAAATAATTCATGTCCGATGAACATTTTGTACTAATTATCCATTGTTTTAACAGTAACCGTACCAAGCCCCGTCAAATGACCGGTTTTAAAATACTTGCTTTAAGATCCTACGTTTATTGTTATTTCTTTCGTTCGTTTACCTTTACGACAAATTCTTTTATTCTGCGATTAACTAGGATCCTCACATTTCGTTTCTCCTTTTGCCTCTTCTTTCACTCAGAAAGATTTATTGAATAGGCACACAGTGGCTACAAAAAGTATTCGCACATAACTGCATTTATTTTCGCATTTAAGTATTAATTAATCAGCTGAAAATATATTAAATTTTCTATCGTTAAATAGCTCTCTCACGTGACCATAAAAATATATCGCTTTGCAATTAAAATATAGAATTTAATAAAAAATCGCCTCACAGAAAAATAGTATATATATATAAATATACTTTTTGTAGCCACTGTGTGTAAAATGCCGGTACGATTAGTGTTAAAAGAAAGAAGAAGGTAAACTCTCTATGTAATCGTATTCAAAACTGGGCGTACAAATACGGCCATAACACTGAAAGGGTAAATAAGGTATCGATAATAGGGTTAAGCGAAGAAAGTATAGGAGTCTATAAAGGAGCTCGGTATCGAATGCATGCAGTTTAGTACACGGTACATTCGCGAATGTATTAAATGGGTCGTCCGCGTTCACTGCAACCGCGTCGCATGCGCAGATTCGCGTGCCGTCGCCGAGAGAACACCGGCCAACAATCTGCTTCACGGACATCCGCATAACCGACTCGTTATCATGATAAAAGTGCTTGTAATGCCAGTGTTTAGCCTCCTATACAGTTGCGAGCGTCAGAAATAAGCCAGAGCTGGTTAACAAGCTGGTCATTTTACCCGAGAAAAAGATAAATGTAGAATAAATCCATTTCTTTTTTGCTTTGAATTTATTCTAGTTAACTGGGGAGGGGGATAATTTAGTTTCGCGAGTAGAGTCCCAGTAAAAAGGAGTTGTTTGGTTAATCTTTCAACAACGAAGCACTTTTCTGTACTGTACAGGCGGATGGAGGATATTGGCGTATTTTAAACAATCTTTTTTTTACGCTATTTCAATAAGTTAATTGGATCTGTTGCCGTAAGATTTTTTTATCTTCTAGATATGCTAGTGTTAGCTGATATTTCACGTTACGCCACGTACAAATCATTTAACTATTGTAAGCAATTTTTCTTTAATAACCCCTAATCTTATAAAATAAAAAGGCTGTAATTTGATTTTCAATTAAATTTTACCACCAATAGTACCTGTTCTTTGTTGAGCCTGTATAATAATAGTTTCATTTACTATTCGCAAAAATATTTCCCCAGAAAAACAAGGCACTCAAACGCGTCTAGGTTTTTATGGCACATAAAGGATATAATCGATAAGTTTTATTGAATGAAGTTATTTACATAGACTTACGCAAACAAGAATAAAGTTAGAAAGAATGGAATCAAAGTTGCAAATCTTTCAATATTGTCAATATAAATAAACGGTGCATCTCTATTTATGATTACGATGACCATATTGGCCGAAGAAAAATAAAGGACAAATCTAGGTATTGAACTTTTATATCATCACAAATTTCCCTAAATTTTTCAACTCTTACTATAGAGATATAAAAATATGAATACATTTTCGCCACTATTGTTTCAGTATCAATTGGAAGACATTTTACACCATTACAAATGCAGTTGTTGCATATGTGAGCAGCACAGTCAATGTCAATTAACTATTGTCATATATGTTTATATAATTATTAAACAATAATTAATTATTGCCATACATGCTTCGAATTTGATGGAAAACATTGTTTTTGCCTTTTCGTTGAGTACCACCAATATTGTAATTAGTTGTATTATCAGCCCATAAAGCAACTAGTTTCGTAGTAGCGTCATGTTTGTCTAACGATTGCCAGATGCACTCCGTTAAAATATCTGAAATTTTAACCTGATAATTGTATTACAGACAAAACTTTAACACCTTCATCTCGCAGAAAACATCTAACTTCTGGTCACGATCTGATTGTAAAATAAGATAAAATAGAACAATTGCTTAAAAGAAAGGACAAAACTGAGTTTTGAAGAAATGAATAAATTCAAAGAGCAGTTAGTTGAAAAGAAGGACTGTCCTCTGAAATAAAAGACGAATGGTTATCGCACTTATTAGAGCTGTTGCTTGTGAAATACCCAAATACCTGGGTACTTGGTGGTATATTCGGGTAAACAAAAATTACTCGAGTACCCGGGTATTTCATCAGATCGATAAAACAGGCGAGTCGACGAGACAGTCGTGAATTTCAATACAAGAGCCGATTGTTTTTTTCCCTCGATTATTTGCGAATAACACTAGTAATAAAAAAAAGATGACGTTCGGCTCTTGGATCGAAATTCAAAGCTATCTCATCGGTCCGTGTGTCTCGACGATTTCATAAGATATCCGGATACCCGCGTAATTTTTTATTACCAACTATTTCATGGATATCCAGTTTAAAACAGCCCTACTACTTATAATTTGTTTCTCCTAAAATGACCCTAATAAGGTACCGCAAAGATATCGAAAAATTGCAATAAAATTAGCGTCTATGGAGGTAAGAGAAAAACTCGTTTAAGAATAGCAAAATGAAAAGGCGAGCAAGCAAGAAGGAAACGAATATAAAGTTGAATGTGATTTCCAACACGAATCGCATTTCCTTGGCGAGTTTTCCAATGTTTTCGTGTGCATATCATGCCGGTGTTCGTGGGATCGTGACGTATATACACGTATGGACTCGCGTATAAGAGCGTCCAAGGGAATAAAAGAGTGAGAGGGAAGAAAAGAGAGGCCAGCGAGAATTATACTTGCATGAGCCAGTCCTCCCTCTGGCCCTCTGGCCCTCCGGCTTGAATGGTAATTAAAGCGTGCGAGACTTTCTTACGACGCTCTTAATTCCTGACAGCGGTGGGGAAGCTCGCCGATTCGTCCACGAATTTGCGATCTACTCCATTCGAGAAGGTTGAAAAAAGGAAAAAGAACTATCAGCGTTTGATTGAGATCATTTCCTGGCTTACCGTGGTAAAATATGAAAGATAACAAGTTATCGAGCTGAGTGAACTTATACAATTTTTTGTTGAATTATGCGCAATGCTTGGGCGAAAGGAATTTGACGACACGTTGGATATGTAGTTAAGGATTATTATTTGTTTATTTATTTATTTATAGACGGATCGGAAATCCTTTGGTATACATAATAATTATGATTAACTGTCGGGGGACGTAATAAGTTTTGTAACTTTAGTCTTGAAAGTGGAAGAAAATCCAGAAAAAGGTCAAGAGATCTGGAACAATTATTCACAATAGTGAATATCTGTTTAGATGGTTAAACTGTTCATACAATGTGGTATGATATTCTAAGCGCAAAAATAAGTATATTATGCCTTAATGCCGTACGTGACTTACGTAAACATAATTTTTAAGAAATTTCTGGGTAATTAAGAGAGCCGTTTAAAACCTTAAAGGCAAATAATAGGTCATACTTAAGTCTGATTTTCATGTTTCTTGATCATGATTAAGCTACGGATTTTTACGCATTTATGGTACATTTAAATATGCAAAAAATTAAAGAACGCGCATAGTATGTAAGAATATACGAGACATTCAAAGTAGGTTACATGTTATTTTATTTGTAGAATGGAACAATCCTCTACTGGAATCCCACTTCTTTAATTATGTTAATAAAGATGTGAATTTGTATAAAAATCCGCTGCTCAATTACGATACACGTAAATTTTGATGTGAGAGTTTAAAGACTCGCGTAACATTTGGAAAAACAGCGAACATGTTGAAAGAATAGAATTTTGGATTTAGAAACTGAAATTGTTTAGTATTTTAAGCTTGCAAAGTAATTATTTAAATTAGAATACTCGAGTAAAAGTATTTGAACTTAAATATATAAATTAAAACTGTTTAATTCGTATGTTTCGATTTGAGAAGTAAATATCAGGAAGATGAAACAAATTCACGGCAACGTATAACTAAAAGAAATACAAAACATGTCTCCTAACGCGTGAAAGCGATGTAATTTTCTAAAATCTGTATCTCCTACTAGAATTTCGTATTTTTAAGCTGTACAGATAAATCCACATCGACTTCAAATGAATCCGATTACAGCTAAACGTAAAAGAATGAACAACCTAGTAAATTGCCAACTAACAAGCATTTCATCATAACAGATTTTCAAAGAATAAATTACCTTGTTCTAAAAAGAAAAAAGAAAAAATGCTGCACCGTTGCACAAACCATTCTTAATTCCAACTTAATTCAAATTCAGACTCGTTTCACGATAGTTCCTTCTGCCTTGCCGGCCATTTCTACGCTGCAAGGCGACAATCGCAGCAGAATCGTATTTGCATAATAAAGATCCAATTAGCGCAACGAATCATACGTCAAAAAGAAAGAGGGATGACGCGAAAGAGGATAGCAGGACCGGTCCAACCACCGGAAACGTTGAATTTTGTTTTTGTTTGTGGCGGTCTACAAAGTCGCACAGCCTCGATCAACAGGTGACCAGTTGAACATCGGCCGAAACGACATTTCGATGAGCTAGAGGCAAACAATGATACTAGAATATTAAACGTGGACTGTGCACACCTGCACTCGATTGATGAATCAATAAGTCTTAACCCCTTCTAGCGATAAATAATTGAAACGTTCTTGTGGAAAGTAGGGTAAGTGCCAAAATAGACATTTTTGTTACACAAAAAATGTTCTATGTACTAATAGTCAAATACTGTGGTATGTGTATGTAATTTGAGTGCAGTTTCATTTCTTTAATAGTCTATGGTAGATGTGCCACGTACTGCCACTTTAAGGTTACCCTGTAACTTTATTTAACTATTTTAGAAACTATTAAACCTAAAAATCGTTCCAATTTGGAACATTACATTGTTTAACCGCTTCTTTATTTATGAACACTTTTTTATATGTTCAATATAATGAATTAATTGCTACGTAATTGAAAATGTACAACAAAATCCAATGTCTCTATTACTGTTACTTGAAAAGCTCTCATCTAAATTGAAACTATTTTTAGATATATTAGCACGTCAGTTTGTGCAACAGATATAAGATGTATAGTAAACGTATTGCATTTATTGAATTATGCCACGTCCCATACTTTATAATTACATTAGTCATGTTCCAATGTTCAACAGCACATTTACCTCCTAATATTTATTTTTAAATATTAAGTGTAAACAAATATACAATGTCTATGTGTTCATACGTAAACCGAAGTCCAAATTTAGTATCAAAATTTGTTTATTTACGATTCTTCATACATTTCTTTGCTATGAAATAAACGAATTCAAGTGTCGGTTATAGGGACACCGACAGTAATTGGGACATCTACCTTATAACTGGGCCCAATGATGGCTTTAATGGTATGCCGCACGTTGCTTGCATGGAAAACATCGCAAATGCTAACTACAGTATTATTATAATAGAATATATTTTTGTAACACGTATATGTTATGCTATGAAATGAAAAGAAATTATTAAGCAAACCGCTTTTTTGTTACATAATCCCTTTAAAAATAAACAAGATCAGCATTTACAATGTTTGCATATTTAAGTAACTGACACATAAAACCTTCTCTACAAACTAAAAAGTGACACTTGTAAGATTTACCGCGAAAAACAAAGTTTTTGCAAAATTTTCACCGAATTAATTCGACAAATAGAAAATTTCGTTACGCATTTTACGTATTTTATCCTTAGTCGCATGCTTAAGTCAGGATAAATAAAAATTTGACGATAATTACAAGTGAAATTAGTTTTCTGTTCGTCCTGAAAGATTCACTTTTCGACACTTAAGCTGCTTCTCATAAGAACGTTTCAATTGCAGAAGACCGGCGCGCGTTTGAATTTATTTTATGTAAGACATGCAGCACTTCACATCGATATTATCATCGTTATTTAATCGTTGCAAGATTTTGAATAAAACAGACATAGGTAAATGGAAGGAAAGCGTAGGTGACGATGGAAATGTTTTCAACGGTTTCGATTGTAACATGTTTCATACTGTCACGAAGACTGAGTTAGGTTAGATACGATTAACAGCTTTCACAGTAGAACACAGGCCGATTGTTACCAGTAATTACCAGCAGTTAGAAGCAGTAGCGAGTAATCAGTAGTAGCTTTTAACTGGTTACAACCACATGTATCTTCGTAGTTCCGTTTGCGCTGCCGATCGATATCGAGAAGTTCATTGGATAGAGAGTAGATTTATCATTCCTTCAAGAGCAGTAACAGTTAGAGAAGAAATTCTTCATTTACTTCTACATTTAGAATAAGGTAAGTATTTATTATCAGTGTTGGGCAACTTTTATTCTAAATAACGAATAAATAATTACGAATAAGTTTGATTTAGTCGTCGTTCGTGAATAAAATTAAATAAGTTATCCGTTATTCACGGATACGAACTAAATCAAAATTATTCGTCATTTTTTATTCGTTATATAGAATGAAAGTTGCACACGACTAATGAATCGACGTCTGTTTACGTTCCACATTCCGTAAAGATTTAGAAACATAAACGATAAACGTGAATGAATAATGAATAAAAGTTTTCAAAACGAATAAATGCATTTCTCCGAAATGCATAAAGATTCGCAGTCTACTTATTATAAACACTATCGAATAAAGAGCACTTTTATTAAGAATTGTTCAAACCAAGAGCCAAATCTTTCCCAAAACTCGAGCAAACGGAATTACCAATCTACACGCAAATTTTCATCGTTAATTACTTAACGCTCAAATTTCCCCTCAATTTACCGACCAAAGTGACCAAATTCTATGACATAAATTCATAAGTTCAGAGTATTATATTATATTCATCAATTTTAACAGTGTACCACGAAAATAGAGTAAAGTAAAAGGAAGATGAGACAAAACCTTTAAATTACTAATAAAAGTAGTGTCCAATTATACAAAGAAACATATTCGAAGTGAGTCCGTGACACTCACAGGCTAGTTAACACCTTGTCTTACAACCACCAGTCACACTTTTCGCGTTAACTATGTTCCAAATAAAATAAATATACGCAATATTTTTAACAAAGTTTGATTTGCTCCTTGAACTTCTCTTAAATCTTTAAAAATTAATATAACAGATACACATAAAGCATATCACTTCAATATCTTGCGTTTGGCACGAAGTTGAAGCGGTAAATTGTTTCCGTTAAAGTGCGTAGCTGCAGTAAAATTCATAACGCAAGTTTACTGTGCACTAGATGGTAAACAGACCGTTCGAAAGAAAATACGGAACTGCCGAAGAAGTTAAAATCGTTACTAGATAAATTTCCATTAATACATAATCGATTAATACAAATGAAGTAACCATAAAGTTACAATAAAGTTACTACACCCCGTTTACGAGAAATGAGGGGTAGCCATCGTACACTCAGACATTAAACACACGGTCGGCAATGCGTTATGAGGTTTAAAGCCCTTACGAAATAAAAACTTTCGCTATGAGATAATTAGATGATAGTACCAGTTGTAAACTTGAAAAACTCATCTCTTACCTTGATTATTTTATGCTTAACACGGATGCTTATTTGATGAATTGACACATTCTCATTATTAATCCATTTTTGAGTATCTTCTAGAATGGCATCTAGGCTTTTTTGGCTCACTTTATCTATTTTTGTTAGCACAACAAGAATTCATCAATACCAACTAAATTGCCAATCTATTGCAAAGCAGGGCTACCAAAATGCTTCGCAGGGAACAAATAATCGCATTCATATCGAATATCATATTTTCACCACTGGTTTTACATTGTTTTCATAGAGAACATCTGTCAGCGCGATAAACGACCGAGGAGACGAAAAGGGCATCGAGAATCGGTTCGTTACGTCGACGTATTCCGGTCGATCGACTTCCCTTCGTTGAGATGGTCCTGGCGGGCCGGCAGCAGAAATTCCAAGGGACCCGAGCCGTCGACAAGATAAATCACGGAGCCGGCTGCCTCCCTTTTTAGCTCTCTTTCAGCTCGTTTCTGTCCACGTGTCCGCGCGTGTACACGCGTGCATCGCGAGACCAACAGACTGCGAACAGCTACACTTATACTTGTTGATTTATTGGCAGATACACCCGCGTTAACCCGCGACGCGGAAATAACGTAGAGAGGAGTGTTGCACGAGCAACATGTTTCCGACTTCTTCTTTTTGATTTATTGGTAAGAAGGTTTGCTGGTGAATGGTCCTTCTTTTAGCGAGAGCAGGTTTAAATATGATGAATATTGTTTGATTAACCCCGTGCGTTACGATTTCATCGGTAGCACATGTTTGGTGAAGATATTAGCACTTTAACAATGTTAAATGCAAAATATTGAAATATTGTACGATATTTGTGCTTGCAGTGGTGGATAAAAGATAGTTTAAGGAGTGAGCAGACCAATTCTACAAAGCAGCACAATTCTACAAGAAAGAAGTGTATATTGCAATAGGAATGAAGTATACAGCATGTAGTGGGTAGTATGCTTTATTGATTTCCTTTAATTACATGGCAACATTGTTAATACAGATAATTATCGCGTTGTTTCTAATTTTTTTAACGCCTTTCGTAGAAAAGCAATCGCAAACTATTATACAGCCGCCACGGTTAATTATCTAGAATATCGAGACGGTTCGATGATTTACTCCATCCATTTTTGCGCAGTAACTCAAGTTTTGACTCGTCAGATTATATGACGCTTTCTGAAATTGCTAATAATTAATATAATATAGAATGTCTTGGATGGAAGTTATTGGTACTTCTAAACGCAAATTACAATTTTGAACTTTCTTTTGTCCGCCACACCGTAATAGTAAATAACTGTTAGAATTCCAAAAGACTTATTTTATTTGGGTTATAAGCTGCGCCACGAATGTCGCTCATGGTTTTAAGGCAAGGGATTAACCTTAATAAAGACCTAGGGAGGTCGTTGAGCCCACCAGGTAGAAAATAATAAAAATGTCATTTTTCTTGCAAAAAATATTTCGAACAAATTATTTATTGCCGCTCATGACTTCTAAGTTAGTTGTTTCATCGACGAAGCGTAGGGTAGACCGCTCTATAGACCGCTTTATAGGAAACATCATAAATTTCAAACTGAAATACCGATCCTGTAAAACAGTAATGGTTTCTTTACTCCCCTTGGGATTTAAAGTGGTGATTCTAGGAATTATATTCAATCCAACCATGTAACAATAAGTTGATAAAGTTAATCCTCTGTAATACTATGTGACTCAAAAGATATATATGTATATACACGTATATTTGGATTTGTCGAATTATATTTTATTCGAGTATCATTTCTACAGTAATTATTGATTCTTAGTTTTCACGTTGAAATGAACCGTTTGATTTAATTATAATTTCTTCCATTATAACAATAAATAAAATTCGGGTTATAGAACGATAAACAATAGAATTCCAATACATACGTAGATATACATATATACACATTATCATAGATCAGGATTTTAGAGATCAATTAGGTCGTAAACAATCGATTATCGCAATATTCATTTACAAGCCCCATCGTTTTAAAGCGCCTTTGTCTTAGCTTTGTATAAACTAGTAATATCGCATGTGACATTAAAATGATAAGGATGATTCTATACGAGAATGAATGGTCTATCCTATGCTTCGTCAATAATTGCATACAAAAATATATTTTTCTTTAGCAAAGATATTATTTAATGTGCCTCTAGTTCTCCGTATAACAAATCCAAGATTTATCCTTTCTAAAATTAATGATAAAGCGGATCGGCATTAATTTTGATATACATATAAGTCCAATCATGCAGCTGTCCTCTCAGTATCTGTATAACCACTCCTAAACCACTTACCACGATTACATAACCGCGGCACGGATCGAACATTCCTTAGAGAGACTCGTGTTCTAATTAATCCAAATTCACCATACCCCTAATTAGATGCACGATCAACATATACCCCAGATCATTTACCATTACTATCCCCCCAGAGATCAGGAATGCGCAACTGCTGCATATGAGTTAATTGACTGATATACACATATTTTGTTGCACAAAATTGTATATACTTGAAAACGAAAGAGACCCCGTATTGCAGTGCACAATTCAAAAATTCCGCTCCATCCGCTTGGTCGTTGCTCAGTGGTTGCGGTTGGCGTACGTGCGAGTCTCGCGATCCTAGATCCCGATAAGGATTCCCGGGGCCCGGGCCCCTCTGACGGGCCCCTCCCGAGCAGAACGATCCCTCACGCGCTCGTCGTGCCTCCTCCTCGACCTCACCGCACACCCATAAAACGATCCAACCGCAGTTTCCATCTTTCTCTCTCCTTTTACCACCTCTTTTGCTCTCAAAACCTCGTCTGCCACCTCCGTTTCGCGCTTGAGTTCCAACCACGAGTTTCACTCCATCTTTCTCTGTCTTCCGTAAAACAAGACAACGCTAACCAAGCTTTAGTTACGAATAAAATAGCCGTCCCCCACCTTCGCTATATTGTTTTTTTTTTTTTACTTAAAACCAGAATAAAAGAAGAAGGAAGTCATATTATTAGGTTATTTCATACATTTTCGAGTAAGAATTAGTATAATAAGTTTGAGAGAGAAAAGTCAATTATTTAAAAATAAAGATATAGAAATAACTCTAATATTGAAGTTCTTTGGTTACAAAATATATAAAAAGGGAAGACACACTAGCACTTTTTTTAATTTCTGGTTAATCCTTTGGGTTTTATGTTCGGAATCTCGTTCTCTATAACATACTTCAAAATCATCGGGATCCATCCGCTTATCTTGCAATTTTTATAAATCTTCTGTTTTGTGTCAAAAACAAATAAAAGCGCATTACTTTTTCAAACTCCCTTGATATATATTTCTGTTCAACGCTGAAATACAGCTTTTCTGGTCAAAACAGGCCATAATTAGAACAAAGTCACTAAAGTAAACTTTTACCATGTTTTATAATCACGACACATGGAGGGGAACAAAATTGCCCCATAAGGAGCCCCATCCGTAAGTCGAGATAAACTCCAGGAGCACTTATATTCACAAAAGGCCTCCCTTGTGCAATTTTGTCTCCCTCTACGTATACTAATTACACTGAAAACGGAGTTCAAAAAACGGTCAACAAATCAAAATTCGTTACCGAAGAATGAAATTATTGATAACGAGATAAGTGGGGAAAAAAACTCTCTTCTTCTACCTCATGTTTGAAACACGACAACGCGGAGAAATAGGGGAAATTCAAAGGGTTGGCGAGTTCTCGCTTGGACAGTGCTTCTATATCATAGAATCCGTTCGTTTGTCCCTTTCCAACGCTGGCTTTCTCCCTCGGTCTTCCAGCGTCACTTCGACACCCTCGTGAAGCTGCTGCTATGCTTGTTCCGTGCTGGAACACGAGGGTCGTACCCATGAAGTTCCACTCCCGTCCGGCCGGTTCCCTCCTTTAGAAGAGAACAGAGATACTAACTCCATCCTCGTCGCGCTTTACCATCAGGTAACGTTGTCCTTATCGTACCATGGTTCCAAGTAATACTGTTCTTGTCACGCTATAGATCCAAGTAGCGCTATCCTTCGTACACGTTGGTCCTAAGTAGCGCTTTCTCTGGAGGAGGCCCACGAGAATATCTATCCCTGTCTTCCATATGGGTAAATGCTATCTGTTCTTATCTTTCAGACGGGTAACTGCACCGCGAGGCTTACATACTCGTTTTTGCTTGGGATTTTTTCCGTCCTCTTCTCGCGGTTCCTCGGGAGTCTATGAAAATGTTCGGGTTTTTTCCTTTTTAACCCGAAGCATGTCTTATATTCCTCCTGTTTTCTTCATTTTTTGTCGGTGAATACACGAGGTTCGACACAGTTTTTATAGCTTTGTGGCTTGTTCCTTTTACCCTTTCTTTCCCTCCCCTCTGGTTTCTTTTAAAGAGCGAGTACATCGACTTGTTAACACCGGTAAATTCCTGGCATGGATGTTTTCGTTTTCTTTGGAATTTCCTTTTGGAAAGTTCGTATCAGTGAAGTAGTTGTGCTGAACCTTTTATTTGAAAATTTTGATCTGTTTGCGTAAGTACATATATAGAAAGAAACAATACAATTTGTATAAAAGATTACTTGTATAAGCAGTGCCAAAGTTGTGAAGCTGTTAACCTTTTAATGGTGGAATTTTATTTTGAAAAATGTCTATCTACATGACGCGTATATTCGGCATTAGTCCGATAATGATAATTTCCTGTTAAATTTGTAGAGTATTAATACTATCCCACAATATACGTGAGAAAAATAACATTAATTTAAACACAGAGTTGGAAAGTTTTTATTAAAGAAATAGGCACCTATATTTTACCTTATACGCCATTAAACAACCTGAACCTTAAGCAAAGTTTGCGTTTGCCTTTACGGAAAAATCCTGATAGGGTTTACGTAACTCGTGGATGTATTTATGACATGAAACAGGTGTAAGTGAATTAATCAAATCGTTTTTTTTTTACAATTAACGAGACCAATATTTTTTCGGAAGCCTGAGTGGATTTACACCACTTTCGAAATGAGAACGGTCCAAATAATTTGAACTAGGAAGAGTTTGAAACACATGGACATTGCCCGTGGACAAAATTCACGGCGCGTGTCAGAGGAAGTAGTGATAGGGACTTATGTTCCTGTCTACGAAGTCACGTGTCTCGAACGCACGATTTCGCAGTGGAAAGTCGATGACACTGAATTCGCGACGCACGGATCGATCGAAGTACCGTTTCTAGAACCGATAGTTTGCTCGACACGCTCCGGGATTGTGATTTATCGTCGGCAAACTGTTGCTTGCCACGTTGTCGCCGACACTTGTTCGTGTGAGAACGTTTTTTCAACGAGCATGATACTTCTGGTTACTAATCGCAGAATAGAAGCATGGAAAATGATTTTGTATACCAAAATAAGAACGGGGATTCCAAATGCAGGAATACATTGTTCAAATACATTACCAAGGTAAATATCAAATGAAACTCAAATTTTTAACCCTTAACCATTGACACTATATTTTTGGACATTAAACCGGATATCAAATTTATCAGATTCCGATTAAAACATATCGTTATTGAGTATTTTTTAAAAAATTGTTACAACAATAATCGTTGTATAGAAATGACACATAACATGTGTCATAAATTGTTATAACAATACAAAGAGCACACGTTCTTTAACCCTCATGCAATATTTACGGTAAGTCTAGCTTAAACTGAAAAATGGATATTTAATAAGTTCCTTGTACAATAATCTATGCATGTAAAAGATATTAAAATTTTTGAATCGCGTAAAGAATATGTTTCATACGTAAAAAACATGTTGTAGTAGGAATTATGATACTTACAGGGTGAAGCAACCCCCAATTTAAATCCTTTTCCTCCAAACTTATTTATAAACATATGAATTTGCATAAAAATTTGCAGTCTAACGATTACATCCTCAATGGCTTCAACGCAGTACTTATTTGAACGGAGTAAAGTATTATGAGTTCATCTAGCTAAAGAACGTTTATCATCTCATTTTGATACTCTAAAGGTTAACGAAACTCGACGATGTTATTCTGGCATTTCCTTCTATTACAATTCAATTAAAAAGAGGATTTCCTATTGTAGAAAAGTTGTTTTTCTGATCATGTAAGAATGTTGTCTACTTACCAAAGCTGGCCATTTTATTCGCAAAAGATGCGAGATAAGAAGATGAACAGCACGTCGCGTGTTCGAGCACGTGAAGAATCTTCGTATACGACCGTGAACTCATGCGAATCGGCCAGATAGTGCCATCTGAACGCACGAACAAGGGATAGGCATGTAACCCCAAAGAGAATTTCCGGGATTTTTCTGGAAACTAATACAGAAAACGAGAATTCGTTAGACGAATACAACTAACTATTAGATCACCACTGAAACTAACATACTTTTTAGCTTAAATGAAACGCTTCGACCTTTTCGTAACAAAAATTTCAGTAGAATTTGTTTAAATATGCCGGTGATTATGAAAATGGTGTAGGTAAGAAACTTACAAAAACAGAATATATCACTTACTTTGTATTACATCGATGTAATTTGGCGAATAAAAAGAAAGAGAAGCCTGGTGGTGGTATTCTTTTCATTCATGCAAGTGATTGCACGTGTTTACAGTTTAACTGCCAGAACAAGAATAAGAACATACTCTTAATGTATAGAGAAAGACGAGCTATACAGATGTTGCTTACATTAATAACATTTACTTTAGTATGTGTTTATACAGAACTATTCAAACACTGTTACAAAGAAATTCTCCTAACCTGTAAGTTAGATTTTAATGAAAGTTTGCGTGCATATAGAATATAATAGTGCATATATGAAGCAATTTTTCTGTTCACCGGAAATTTCTTTAAGAAGGTGAAATCAATTCTCGAATGTTTCAACGGTTTTTTATTGTTTCAATGCAATATTTCCTTAGACTTTTTTGCAGCAAAATGATAAGAGTACTAAGGGCTGAACATTTTTTATAGGAGCAGTTTTGCTCTGACTGGCATCATTACGAAGTTGTATTTGAAAACTCGAATAGAAAATGGCACTGTTTTGGCTGATTTCAGCTGATTTCATACAATTAAAGGGCTTTCAACGATTTTTATTTTCTTCATAACTTCGCAATGTTGCGAGATAGAGAGAAAAGAGTTTCCTACAAAGAATGTTCACTTTTTAGTGCTCTATCATTCGACTGTGAGAAAAGCCCCTCGAAAAATTGCATTTAAAAAAATAAAAACACGTGTTAAAACCTTCAAGACTTGATTTCATCTTCATAGAGAAATATTCAATTGATAAAAAGATTGCTTCATATATGCACTATTGTGCTCTACATCCACACAAACTTTCGTTGAAATCAAACATACAGGTTACGACAATTTCCTTATAATAGAGTATCCGAATAATTTTGTCCGCCGCTTTGCGTAAATCTAATAATGATATGACGACCATTTTTATTCCCTTTTTTCTACTCGCAACACTTTCATAATCACTCGCGTGAACATGGAGAATAAAAATGTCCATCCTCGCGAGTAGAATATACACCATTTGCAAGGAATCGCCTCGAAAGTGTGTGAAGTCAAGTTGCGCGACTCATGATGGAAGAGCGCAACACTCGAAGGGGTTAAAGACTCGTAAAGTCGACCGAGGATAGGGTCAACGTGGCGGTGCACATAAATCTCTGCTCGTCGGCTTGGTGGTGGCCACCACGGCCGTGTCGAAGGGCAGCTCAGAAACTGACGAGCATGGAGAAAAAGAGGGAAAAGACAGGAGAGAGATGAAAGAGGAGGTGGTGGCAGCAAACGGAAGGTAGAAAGGCCACGGACAACCTTAGAACTACATGGTCTCTTTGCTGTCGTAATTAGGGACCAGGTAAAAGTAATTATGGTTTTTACACTATTTCTCTCTCCTCCTTTAACAATACTACCACAGGATTCCATTTAGAATGTTATAAGGAGAATGATCATTTCAAAAATTCACAGCAAAACATATAATTGAAGGTGTGGTGCAACTTTTAAAGTTTAGAATGGAATAGGGAACAAAGTCGAGTGGGATAGTGTTCAAAGAGATAAAGTATTATTGTTTGAAATAAAATAAGTGCTTTTGGGCAAAGTACTATATCCATTTTAAAAGTAATTGAAGATTGTGTTATGCAGTTCTGAAAAGAGTAAAACAGGGTGAATGGAATATGATTAAAAATTATTTAAAAAGAAGTATGTTCCTTTTGAAATACAATAAGATGCTTGGAGAAAAGTATTTTAATTAGAAGTAATTTGAAACTGAATTATGCGGTGTCATAAAATGGAGTGTATGTTAAACTAAAAATGACTATAATGAGCTTGAAATGAATTCTGTTTGGAGATGATAATACGTAACTTAATTAGGTGAGTCTGAAAAACAAGCCGTTACTAATTGCTGCTAATTTTGATGAGGTAACGCGACCTAGACCCTCATTCTACCTGCCCGAAGGGTCACGTCCTTCCAGGTGCCATCCAAGCCGCATTTACACATACTTTATCTCAAGTTTTTTTTATGATAATTGCAAAGTTATTCGACTCATTTTGGCGTAGCTGTTTCGTAGAACAGATAAATATGTTTCGACGCGATATTTTATCATTCTGAAACTCTTTCTGCGTCTTCGTTTACTCGATACATCCACTTCCGTCCATAATTTAGCGGACAGTTAATAACTTTAGAATAAAGAAAAATTGACGTTGCGGTTAGAAAACGCAGCAGCCTATTCGTTAATTAGTTACTTCACGAAGAATATCAACTTCAACTTCATAAAATCGTACGAGATAAAATCAGTAGCATTACATTTTAAAGTATTGCCTGAAGTATTTCATGCATAATATTTTTACTAATATAAAAGTGTCCAAATACATACGAACGGTTGTGAACACCATGCATGAACATCCCCCAGAGAAAATTCCAGAAGGACAAGAAACAGCAGAGGAAAAATTCCTCGCGAGAGACTGCGAGTCGTAACGGTCACAAAGAGACGAACACGTCGAGGGTGAGATTAGGTGAAATGGACGCGAATGGACACGAGAGGAAACCGGAGGTATCCCGGTGAGAGAAGCCAGGAACAATCGCTGGGAGAGGAAGGGAGAAAGAAGGGAAAGGACAGGAGTGGATCGGTAGGCGCCTGGTCGTTTCGCTTCATAACGACCTTCAGCGTTGTCGGTGTTGCTTTTCCCGACCCTTCGAGGCAAAAGAGAGTCGTCGACTACTTGTCCTACAATGAGGACCGCCGCCACGCCAGGAGGTGGTCCCTGACCGGAATAACGAGCCGAGAAAGACGGAGGCACGGGGCCCGTGGTGTCCTTCGGTCCGCTTCGCCTTCGCCGCGCACTTCCAGGGGACGGTAACGACCCTTGAAATCGTTTGCACCCTGCTAGACCAGCGACTCGAAGCTGCGGCTCCTTTTAATTCTTATCTCATGCAATTTAGCTGCATTCTTTTTACTTTCTTGCGGGTCTTTCCTTTGGACTTTTTGGAGCACGTAATAGTATAGCGGTGGTTCTTGTTGGGTTTGGCTTTAAAGAAGACAGAAAAGGGTTCCTTTTTGCATTCTTTTTTTTTTTTTTTTTTAAGGGAAGAATATGCGAGGGTAATTCTTGTTATGTTTGATTTTAAGGAAAATAGCAAGCGATTCTGTTTTATTTTTTTTTAGGGAAAGAACGCGCAAGGGTGGTTGGTTTCCGTCAGGTTTTGATTTTAAAGAAGATAGCAAAAAGTAAGGAATTGATTTAACATAGGCATCGTCCAATTTTTAACATGATCGCCATTCGTATAATCCACGAAGTTACGAAATGTTCATTAGCCTTTTTTGATTTCTGAATATAATGTATTGTAATTCCTCCATTATAGCTGTTTTCGTCAGTTGTAAAGCAGCAGTAGAGTACGGTCAATTAATTTTATTGCTAAGTTTTAATGAGTTCCCATGCGTTCCCCTCATTCCACATACGTCTTAATGAAACTCATTTAACACTGACTGCACTTGTGCGTTTCATATATATAATACCTATACAACGAGCGTAAATGTCTTAATATGACGGTAATAAGAATTGAATTGATTTTTGATCAGGTTACAATTGCTCACTTTTGTGACCTCCATAAAATGTATGTTCGCATTTAATATTCGGACAATTCTATATACATTGGCGGATTTTTTTTTTGTAAATTTTATCCTCGCATTCGCAATATCTCGCATTTCTTTCAGTATTGTTCTGTAAATACGAGTCCAACGTGAGTATTTCATATATTATCAATTAATAATCACATAAACACTCAGAATACTTTCGCAAGCAACTGTACGTAAATGGAATTTGAATTTTAAATTTAGAAAAAGGGTGACATTCACTTGATTAGATAATGCAGTTTACGTGCTTTTAGTGAACCTACATTTGCTTGATCCAAGAGGGTTATTAGATTTTTATAAATCTTTTAACCCTCTTCTTGCTTTGGGGTCTACATGTGGTCTTTCATACATGCGTTCTCCATAGCGGAAAGGTTAATTGGAAATTTAAATCATACTTTAACCCCTTAGCGCACAAGCTCGAGAGTGTGACGGCGTCGGTTGAACTGTACTTCTTTGCACAATTGTACACTATTCTTGTTAATAATTTGCGTTTCGGTCGTATCTTAATCTTAGCGTTCTCTATTATGATGGCACCCTATTAAAATGGAAGAAAATATTGTACAATATCTTCAAATTATAAATTTATTCCATCCACTTTGGTCACTTTGATCGGTAAATTAAAGAAGAGTGTTAAGAGGGTAAGAGATATTTTATATTCTTCTTCTTATTCTGCAGTAGCACTTCTCTAATAGATACTCTTTTCCTTCCCTAATGATGGTCTATCACACATTCATCTTTTTCAGAAATGCTCTCTAATAATAAACATTCTCCAGCATTCAGTGGTACCAATCAACATTCGCAAAATATTGAATATTTGCCAACTGAATTTGCGAAGTGATACGAATTGACACTCTATCAAACATTCTTCTCCCACTGAAATAGCTTCTAATAAACATTCCCCGATACTCAGTGGTACCAATCAGCATTCGCAAAATATTGAATATTTCTCAACTGAATATACGAAGTGATACGAATTGATACTCTATCAAACATTCTTCTCCTTCTGAAATGCTTTCTAATAAACGTTCCCCGATACTCAGTGGTGCGAATCAATATTCGCGAAATGATCAATATTTCTCAACTCAATTTGCAAAGTAATTAATCTCCATCAAACGAGAACTGGCCCATTAGTATGACGCAAACAGAGCGTAGATAAATACGGTAGAAAAATATCTTTCATGCTATAAATCCGTGGTCCTCCTGACCTTGTTAAAGCGGTATCTCGGGAAGATCTTCAGCACGTACGGCAGGTTTCAAGAGCATACTTGCCACCTGGCGGCGAAGTATCTTCGCCTTCCTCTCCTTTCCTTCCACCACCGTTCCTGCTGCTGCTGCTGCTTCTGCTGCTGCTGCTGCTTCCTTTCGCAGTTATACGACAAAAACTAGTCGCATGCTTAGCTAAATGCTCTCCCGTTGCTCCTTGTCCTTGGTCCTCGTCCTTTTAGAAAGAAGCCGAAGCCGTCAGCTTCTTCTCCGCGATGGCTACCGTTTCCACTCGGTCTCGCGTTCCATCGAGATCCACGCATGAAAACACCATGAAGGGGAAAGGAAGGAGGAAGGAAAAATTCTTCAGGAGGAACTTCTTGATGCGCATTGTTCTTTTAGACTTGACGATAATGGGTGAAGTTTTGTCGCACGAACAATTGAAGTATGAAATGAATTCGAGAATTAAAGGAATAATTAAGTTAGCCAAATTATGGAAGAGATGTGTTACGGCGCAATAGTTTTACAAAAAGTATTGCCGCATATCTATACTTTTCCGCAAATGGACATAATTAATTAGTATCTAAGGTTAAAATAGCAACGCTACTTGAGGCTTCGCATAATATTTTAACTCCTTACTCGGGTTACACACAGAGCTTCAAGAAGTAAGTTATGAAAAATACAGAGAAGCAATTAATCGAAGAAATTAAAGCTAGTGGAACTAAGTTTTTTAAATACTTTTATAGCAGTGGATCTAAACCGTGGTTTGCAGGCAAATCTTTACTCAAAGATTTTGTTAGTTGAACAAACAAAGCTCGGGCAAATCATTATCACTTAGCTGCTTCACTCTTCAGGGTTAGTTTAACTGATGAAGCAAAATGTTAGTGTGATTGCCCGGAGAAGGATTTGAATTATGTGGTATAGCAATGTTCGATGTATGACAACGATAGAGACAATCTGATTAAAAAAATTCGTAAAAAGTAGATTTTCTCCTCAATAGTTAAAGAACACCTGTTTGAAGAAACTATTTACTACGCCATTATTAATTATATTCAAATTCTTAACAAAGCACTGTTTGTTCTCATAATTGTAATTTGTCATAAGGTTGTCAATTAAATCACTCGTGTTTCAAATATACTAACAAGTATAATATTAAACTGCACAGCAACGTGCGTGTTTCTCATAACTCTGTAAAGGATTTCATAGCATCAAGAAAAAGTTAATATCTAAGTGGCAAAATAAATATATTAGTGTATTGGTATAAATATTTTTTGTTGCCATTGAACAGCGAATTTTTACGAATAGTACGCAAACATTTTAGACTTTCTAAAGCGTCTAAAGGAAATGGAGCTCTGTTCACAATATTGCACATGTTCTCCCACTCGTGGCGCCATTAACCTCGACAATTGCAGCCAGTAACCCGATGTAAATGTCCTTCGTGTCTCTTGTACGTTACGCTATTTTCATGGAGAACGCTATAAATTCCGAACTTCTAATTTTATGATTGCGAATCTCCATGCAGTATTCCAGCACATGAAACATATATACATATTTTCTACGAAAATAATATCGTTACTCACAAAACGTTAACCAAAACGAATAAAATTCATCTATGTTTGTAATATTCTTTACTTTCATAGCCTAAACCGTGTATCAGTGTTTTGCAATCGTTTTGCGGCAAACAGCTCTTTATAGCTTCAACAATGTACATTTTTTTACTGTTGATTTCTTAAAAAGGGCCAAAAATTACTTACAAACACATTTCAGCAATACTGATGACAAAGATTTAGTACTGTCCAAATGCTTGAAATGTCCAAGTACATTGAGATGTAAAGGAAAATGGAACTCGTATTTTTAAACCAAGTCAAATATTTAATTATCCAAATAGCTTGAATATTTGAACAAGATTGAAACAATTCAGTTACTTGAATGCCTGAACAGGTTGATTGCATTTAAGTTAAACTAACGATAAGAGACATTCAAGCCGTAGCAGGTTATAGCGAATAACAGTCTGTTTTGAATTTAGATAGAGTTAAGTAAAGTAGAGTTGGTAATTGTAATCATGGAATAGATTAGTTAACACATTCGCTGCGGACCGCGAAATAGGAATCTCCAAAATAGACAACATGTGGTATTTTTCTAATCAGATCACTATTATACTAAAATTGCTGCAATATTCTTTCTTTCGAATTTTTTACCGCGAACCTTTCTTTAAATTATTTATAGCACATCCTCTTTCACAAATGTACGTATCTCATAAATATTAATAATGAAACACGAAATGAATGAAATCGCCAAACGTCATCCGCAGTATATTTGTTAATCAAGTAAGAATACACAATCAAGTTTGCTCGAATAATCAAGTTCGGTTGGATAATTCAGTTTGCATGAATAGTCGAGTTTGCTTAAATCAATCACATACTTGATTTGATTTAAACAACCCAAACTAAGCTTGACTCGGTTTGTATTTTCGAGTACTTGGACAGCTCTACAAAGATCCCATTGCATTCCCTGATATCATGGGTGGACACCTCTCACGTCGTTCTCTAACTATAGTTACCTAAACAAACAGCGTTTCTGGATGCTTGAACACCCCGGTGCATGGTCACCGATAGAAAAAAAGCTACTAAAACGAACACGCTCGATCTACTACATGCCGCATTACATCCCCCATCTAAAAACGGATCCTCCATCGAACGACAAATCGACTTCTGTACGGTTCGATTCTTCTTCCCCTTGACAACGTGAGTAGTGAACCTACATTAACTCGTCACTTATATCACTTATCTCAAATTCGTCCGAAAATCTACTTCCTTCCGAACTAATTCCAAATCTGGCAAATATGAATTCGAAAATAAAAGTAAAACGAAACTTATCGAAAGTAGTAAGAAATACATTAAAAACGACGATAAAGAGGAAGTTTGGCACTTTCAGTGCCAAGTCTCCCAATATTCTGGGAAACGGTTTTATTTAGTCAAATATGTAGAAAAAATTTTGACAGTTGTTTGTGATTGTGTTGAACAAAAATAAAGAGGCCGCATTTTTTTAATACATTGAATATATGTGTACTGTATTTTAAGCAAAATTGTTATAAATTACGGTGATAGTACGACTATATTTGGATTTCTTCTAGGATTGAAGATCCAAAGAAATATACACTGGATACATATTGACTGATTTGATTTAGAATTTAGTATACGCCTAATTTGTTTTTATCGAAATATGTTTGACACTTAAACGTGTTAAAAAAGCTTTCGTGAAAAGGGTTCAAAACCAATTTAAATGATTTTTCAATAGATACAAATGTACATTCAGTTATAAGATTACGGTGTACGTAGGTAAATTCTTTATAAGATCTTTGAAATGATATTCTTTCAAATGATACTAATGGCTGATTAAAATAAAAATAGTGGATCCAAAATATGATTCCTTAGCTTCGGGAATCTATGCGTTTGGAAAATACAGATCGTCATACGCAATAGATATTCGACGCTTTAGATATGTATCGCGCTGGATTATACCACGATCCAAAAAGTAATGGATCAATCCCTCATCCGAACCACTAATCCAACTTAACTTAGCATAATTCAAACTTAACCCAGAACTAACCTAACCTGGACCTGCTGAATCCGATCCCTTCTGTAATATTTGTCGTCTTTCGGGCCTAGTTAGTAACAACTAAACTACAGACTTTTATGCAAATAAATATGTGTGTGCAGATAATCACAGAAATGGAAGCCAAATAGAAACTCATTTCATCCTCTAAATATTATAACATACATTTTATTTTTCATATTTTCTATATTTCTGCATATTATATATGCATTTTGCGCTGTTTTACAAATTTAAATTTCTCATAAATGCATACAAATCCACAGTCCCATAATACTTAAAATAATAAAAAAAAAAACAAATGAAAACGCTTACACACCAAGCAATTACACTTTTCTCAATACATTAATATTTTCAAAACGAGCCTTTCTATATTTTAATTCTCTTTGAGAGGGCTACCTGACGACGAAGCTTTTACAGTGAACGATCATTTCTCAAAGTAAACCACGTATTGCTAACCCGAGTTGACTCTGAGTCCAATCGAAGTTTTAATTAAGTACATAATTAGATATATTCTGAAGAATGTACTAATTGCCGAAGCTGATATTCACCCTAATTACTTTTCATACTCGTGTGAACAATTTCACCACGTTTCAGATCAATTGGCCACCGGTGCCATTCGAAAGTACAGCCTTTTAAGGAATAAATACGAGTGAAAAATTATTTACAACTACACTTTAAAAATTTTATATTTTCAAATAAAATTTGTGAGAAAATAGTTCCGAGTGATTCAGAAAATATCGGACAATCGTCTGGCTTATTTCACAGAAGTACGAAGCGAAAGTATACGAGGCGAACTACGAGAAATGAAAAGTGTACTGTTACACCAGGAAAAAATGACCCCTGTTTACAGAGAAAGGGTTAAAAAAACACGATGAGCGTTTGAATAATATAATATCAATTTCGTTAATTATCAAATTTTCGATTTTTGAAAAATATTATCGGTTTCATTCGCTGCCAACTACGAGATATCTCGTAGTTTGCGCCGCAAGTTTCGATTGATTCCAATTGGTCACTGAATTTTATTCAGTGACGCCAGGCTACGAGATATTTCGTAGTGTTTTTATTTTTCATTTTCAAATTGCTGTAAACGCCATTTTAGTGCTACATATATCTGCAACTAGATATTATTAAATTTTGTGAAATTCCATGTTTTCTTTCGAATAAAATCTTGGCGCCCAGGGCAAGACGGTCAAAATTTGCCTGCCAGCGAATGGGTTAAACCCTTTTTGCATATTATTCCGCTGCAATTGCAAAAGTAGAAAAGCGCGAGAGGACCCGAAGGAGGAAACGAGAACAGTGAACCGTTATATCCCATCTGGCGAGGCGAACTGCACGGAACATAGATTGTACGATGGTTGCAGTCGCAACTAGGATTGTGACGTCATTCCGTCACGCGCCATCAAGCTTCGCCGTCGCCGATTACGCTTCCTTCTTCGTCGCTGGATATGCATCAGCTGAAACGCGACGAACGGAAACGTCCCACGCGACGTAGACGTTTGTAAACCAGGAAGATGTCTTCTTTGTAGATCGGATTGGATAACGTGGCTACCGATACTTCAACCATTGATTAATATACTAATTAAAGAAGACGTGAGACTTTTTTGAACGTAACAATTTATTTACGCAGGCAGACGTTTCACGTAACGAAGACGCTCATAGATTGTAAAGATTTCTTCTTTATGAATCAAATCGAATAATGTTCGCTACCGATGCCTTAAATATTGATTTAATTTGACGATAATTTTACCTATACGCTTTAGGCAGTAATTTTTGCAACATCTTTCAATATCAATATTTGTCAATGTTAGCAATGTTAATTGAGTCACTTAACCCTTTGGCCAGAAATAACGAGTCATGAATTATACTGTAGATCCAATAAAGATGGGATAACATTGAGAATGAAACTTAATTTGAACTCTAATTTTACTATTGCGATATAAGATCGAGGGTTGTTAAATAAAAATTACCTATTGAATATTGAAACGATTTGTACGTAACATGATATGAAAACAATAATCATCAGCTAACGTAACTCTTTGCCCTACGAATTTTTCAATAGCTGAAAGTGTTAGTAAAAGTTATTTCCTGTTTTAACATTGTACCGGATAAAACATATCGAAATCTTGGGTTTTACGGAAAATTCTTAGCGTATTTCAGAATATTAACCCTTTGCGGACGAGTGTCTGCTAATAATCGCCACTTTTCTGGTTTCGTGGACGCACGTTCACTGTTAAAACAGAAAGTTTAAATTAATATCGGTGATAAACGCTTCAAAGTTTTGGGAATTTGTTGATCCGGAATTCGAAAGCTTAGAAATTTAAAGGCTTGGAATTCAAAGTCAAAATACTCTTTTAAGTTTTACTATTCGTCATCCGCAAAGAATCAAGTGCCTTTGTATAGTTAGTAGGATTGGAAAGGTATTATGTTAACGAGATTTTGTTAAGTGATAACTAGTATAGTATTAATTTAAACAAATAGTTTTCATAGTCACTTGAATGCGATTATTAAGAAACAGCGACTACAGTTGGTTACAAGAACGAGCAACGGTAATCGATAACTTTCTTTCGGTAAAGAGGCAGTAAAACTTATTATAATCCAATGTATCTTATTGTAATTTATTGCAATGCTCGTAAAATCGTATCAATGATCAGAAATTGGATACACTAGTGGATGGGAAAAATTACTTGCAACAATTCGCTTTTGAAAGAAAAGAAAACTTCCTTCCAATTATGAAACTTCCTCCTAATAGTCTTTCCTTTGATACATCTTCCTCTCAATTGTGAAACTTTTTAATAGTCACAGAACCGCCAAAAAACATGCAAAATTACCTAATGAAACGATAATTGCTTGCATAGTAACATCGAATGGTTCTCGAATGTCGCTACGAATTTTTCGAACAACCTAATACAATATTCGTATTTGTTATAGTAAATACGAAAATTTCAAATGCAATTAAGGATGGTAAATTAAATTTTGTTCTAAATATCGTCAATATTTGTCCTGTTTGGTCCGTAATCTCTGTCACGAGTGAGACTTGTAATTTTACGGCAAGGAGTTAACATAATAACAATAAACAATAAAATAGTCGTAAGACAAAGAGTTAAGGATCGTTGTTATTCAGAAACCCTGAAGCATTCTGTAATATTCCACCCTCAATTCAAACAATTACCCAAAACAGAAAAGAAATCGTTATCGCTCTGCGGTTCGCCAAATTTTTCAAAGAATATTGAAAAAGGAAGTGCTGTCACTGAAAAAAAAAAGAAAGAGAGAAGAAGAAACATGCTCATTTCTCCTTTTCTTTTCAAACAAACTGAATCCTGCTGCGTCATCGTGTGGTTCTCATAGGCACAATGGACGAGCATGTGTCTAATTAGCGGTTGCCAGCGGCGTTCGCGATAGAAAGCACGGAAGGAACAGTAGGGGAAAAAAAAGGGGAGAAGTTGCGCTCGGTGGCGGAAAAGCTGCTTCGATCGAGATTAAGAATCTGAACCGGGTGAAATCGTTTTGTGCTACGTCATCGCGGCCATTGTACTGGTCTTATCACTTTTCCTAGCGTGTCGCGGGTAAAAGCGACCTCGAGGATACACGTACTCCTCTCTCTTTTTCTTTCGTAGACATCGGTTGCATTATTATTCTGAGGGCAGAATGAGTATCGCTGCTTTATTTCGTTCATGTTACGCACCTTGCAATCGAATTACCATCGCTGTGCAAAGGGAATATATCGCGGGCGTAGAATTCTCGAAATCTGTGAAACTAAAATTACAGAAAAAAAACCTTTCACGCAAAGTTTTAAATAGGGAACAATTATGAACCTTGGTGGTACTAAACCTAAGTTAAGTTGTAGCCAAATTTTTCGTGACGGGTTCAATATTAGGTTGAACGAAACGTTTGCTACTATTTTCAAGAGATATAGAAACGAAACTTTGTTAAACAATATGTTGCCGAATTTTTTCAACCAGATTTTACTATATTAGACAGTTTCATCATTCAATTTCTTTCAATTCAAAAGTTTTAGCAACCTGTAAAATGTATACTAGGTCACCAATAGCCCTAAAATTAAATTTCTAACTAATTTTACAATGAAAGTTTAATTTTCCGCGTTTCTGTTATTTTATCCATTACCTATTGTATTTAAAAAAAAGTAAATATATTAGAATGATGATATGGAAGTTCAATAATACAAGAATTTGAAATCTTTTACGAAAGCTTCGAATGACATTAAATTATTAAAGTCAATGCACGAATTCAATCATCGTAAACAGCGAATATATCTGGCTCTTCCAGCTTAATTTATTCGCATCATACCACTAAATACGCGACCAACTTTATAAATCGGAGACTTTCGGTTTTGCTTAGAAATTATGTGTAGCAATCAAAACAAAAGATAGCGTCGTACAAGTGTACAATAAATAACCATAAAATATATACATATTAAACCTTTCACTAATTAATGTGACAACCTCTAAAATGAGCAATACATAATGGTACATCACAAATGTTGGTAATATCAATATCAGTAATCGTACGCGGATTATCCCGCCTGCGGATGCAAATATAAATTAAGGGGTGAATAATCTGAATACAACCGATAAAACGTTGCCTCATATTTACAAAAAGATTTGCTATTTTCTAGATTAGAAACAAAAAAAAACCGACGTCGAGATAAAAGATAGCGAAGTCTCAAGTTTATTTTTGCTGGTTGAGGAGGAAGGTTTGAGGAACGGGGATGGTGGTTCCACCCCAGATGAGCGGATAAGGGGATTGAGGCTTCTCGATTCCGTTGTGCATGGATGGTCAGTGATTCAGTCAGGTGTGTCGATGTACCTCTTCAAGGTGCGGCATTCGCAGCACAAACGTTTACCATTCTCACCGAGTTATTCCATAATGTTTCTAGTAGTGCAGTACAAGAGATACGGCGTATCATCGGATGAGATCTTCTTTAGATCTATTATCAAGTTTCTTGCACGTGTTTCTAAAGATATTTAAAAATTGTAAAAAACTTAAATCGTGCAGTATAGTACAGCTGACTGCACAACAATGTATGTACTTATGTGCTGCTTAACCTTTGACTCCTTGAAAACTTAGTAGATTTTAGCAAATTTTAACTTTTTATAATAAATTTGCGTATATTTGACGACAGTAAATAATAAAATAGACTAGTATCTACATGGACTTTGTGCATTCATGGTGTATCTAACTTTTTCTTAATTGCTCCGATGTTTCTAAGCTACGCGATTCACCTGCGGATTTTAAATTGTCGTATACTGTCGTAAAGTGTCAATAAATCCCCAAAGAGTTTATCAATAAAATTATTGAAAAAAAATCCACGATTAAGCACAATTCAAACCCGCATTATTCGAGGGACAGCTGTATATAAAATACTCGAAGGTTTGGATAAAACTTTCTATTTTTTTATTTATAATAAAATAAGTATTTTGCACTTTTTTATTGGATAAAAAGTGCGAGAATTAAGACTCGATGCAAACTAGCGACTCTTCATCGCAGTCTTCGTTTTAGTTAATCGGGAAAATAAGCAAAAACGTACATATAATCGCGGGTCAAAAAATCGCTCGACTGCACTAACCCTAAGTCCAGCTATCGAACATTGTTGGCGCCTCGAAGTACACAATTGGCAATCTATATCTTTCGAAATTAATGAAACAGTCAATCTAATCGCTGCTCAGCGAATTTTATTGGCACGCTCTGTATACAGAGAAGAAAAATGTGTTTCACTTATTGCACACGAATTTTCGCGGCAATTTTAATGAGACATCGAATCGGCAAAAGTGGCGAATTATAGGTTCGGTGCCCGTATCACTTCATTTTCATTATCGTCATTACAGTCCGGTAATTCCCTCTTATTATCGTTATCGAGTTCTTCGACCCTGGTCATTTGCGCTAGCGATGCTGAATCAATTACAACGACAGGTGCGAACCCAGTTTGCCACGCTTCTTCAACAAAGAAAAATGGATCCCTAATTGGCTGCTAATTGTCTGAGTTTCACGGTTCTGCTTAGGGAATGACAATTTGCTGTCTTAAGAGGTTCACGTGTGCGGACTGTTTAAAAATTGACTTTTCTAATAATAGTAGTAGTTTCAGAAATTTTGCTTTCGCTGCACTTTAGAACAAGATTTTAAAACCTCGTGTATTTTATATTTTAGTTCATTGAATTGGGTTAGTGGGAATGTAGTGTCGGTTCTGGTGATGTAAAAGGAAGTTGGCTTATAATAATGTCATTAGTAGACTGGAGATTTTTAATAGTCAAATTAGAGAAGATATTTTAATACTTATAGGATGAAACTACCCTCTATTTAACTTCCATATCGTTATTTTTATTTAGAAAGAAATGAATCTGCATAAAAATCCGCAGCCCAATTATTAATAAACTGTGAATGTTTATGTAAATGAATATTTTTATCTAAATTGTAAGAAATCGGGCCTAAATAGGAGGTTGTTACACCCTTCAAATATAATAACCTGTATTTTACTTGAGTATTTTATGTAATCTTGAATATTATGCGTGCTCCGTACTTTCTTGCACATTTAAATCCCCCATGAATGCATGAAAATCCGCAGTTTACTCTTTAATCTATTTCATCGATTGTATAGTGTTTACTATTTTCTCTAACTTCATCTTAGTTCGACGTCTCGAAAGCTTTTGACGAGAAAGAAGAGAATCAAGAATGCGATTAAAATAGAGATCAATTATACCCTCTTATTTTGTATATTTGATATATTTTTACATATAGCATGTATTGTGTGCCTTTTTGTATATTTAAAGTCTCCATGAATGCACAAAGATCCGCAATGTAGTTATGTACATTCTGTGCTTTTTAACACTTCTAACCCTTTCGCAATAGTACAGTACTTATGACACAGCTGTAAGACAAATAAAAGGACCCTTCTATTGTAACATGTAGATGCATATTTTTATATACTTCACGGTCTAAAGCAACTAGAAAAAGGAATAATTTTACTTTAATTTTGATACAGGGACTAACGACATACAGATACAAGATAATTCATAAATACATATCCATACTGCAGGGGATGAGTCTACACATTAACAAAAATAAAGAACATCGTGTGAATACACGTCTTACATTTTTTAATTTGCGAATTATGGATGTTCAAAGAAAATGTTCGCTGCATGCATCAACGCACGCTATCAATTAATCCAAATTCGCAGTAGAATGGTCATGTACAATTTTATTGAAGTGGCCAATATGCTTTTTATGTATTACCTGGCTAACAGAAATGATCGTGAAGTACGTTGATTGTACGAAGAACATCATCCACGGCGTAGAATTGTTATATTAATTTATAATACTTTATAATAATAAAGTATAACAATAATAATGAAAATTAATATAATAATATTAATAAGGCGTGGAGTAGCGTGTGCTCATGTCCGAGGCGGACACATTGAACATTTTCTTTAATCATCCATCGCTCGGAAACTAACAAATATCGGACATAGGATCATGCAACGTTTTTTTTACTTCTTTCAGTGCGTAGATTCACTCCCTGCAGCGTGGACGTGTATTTGTGAATCATCCTGTATATTGAAGGTGCACACAAAATTTGAAGTCAAGAAGTCACGTAGATCTTAAAATATCATGCTAGCCACAGGGAAACACACAATACCGGATATAGTTAATATTAGGATCAAGGGAGCACATTACAGCGATAGCCAAGATTAGAAGCAAAAGGGTTAAACTTCCTACAAATGTATAAACAGCCGCAGTCTGGTAATGCTTTTTAATTTGTAATACTTATAACTTGAATAATTAACTGAAATTATTAACAGCTAACCTTACCAGCCTAGTACGTTCCCCAACCCTTTTCCAACGACATTCTTCGCATAATCACACCGTCCTTAATCCCAATGACAAATCTAGCCACCTTGATCTCTTCATCCCAACATCCTCAACCATTCGAAACCAAATATTAGTCCACTCACGATCAGCCAATAGTCTCTATAAGCCTCCTCCTCGTGGAACGAGTTAAAGCGTGATGATCTAACAAGAATCATTCGAACCAACGTATATCCATGTGTATACACGCCCGTGTGTATGGGATCATATAATAGGGTCAGCGTACTCGAGATTCTCTCTATAATTTGGCCATTTCAGGCCATTATACGCGATATATCCGGGCAAGCCCGCCGCCACTATCCCGAGGGACCGTTTTCCCTCCTTTTTCCTTTCACTAGTGGCAGACAGCTGCCTCCTGCGACACGCGCCGATGCCACAGCTTGTTCGTTCTATCCCTCTCCTCCTGAACGGGCTTTGCCGTGCTTGGATTCTATCGTTCCTCGTCGGATTTCTACGCAGTAGCAATAGGCCTGCGAGGATAACAACCAACGGCAGCACGTGTGCGTTATTTTGACATAGACGGGGATGATCGGGATCTGTTTCGGCACGAAACGTCAGCGGATGGATGTCCAACGATTTAGAATAACTTACTAGATAGATCGAGAATGTTAATGAAAGATTTTAACAGGTAAAAAATGTAGAAACGAATCAATTGTTTTGACACGTTGATTTCTACGCGCGTTTTCTATATTGTACCCTAGGGACTACAGTAGAATTTAACATCTTTCAATACAGAACTCCATAGTATTTAATTTATATAAAATATCATGTTTCGATATGAATGTTTAATTGTTGAATAGTGTACTTTTTATTTTATAATATCGTCTACTTATCCATGTTGCTCAGAATTGTTTAGTGGACGGTGTTTATTTTATTTTAATTATTCTAAATAATTATGACACTCCGGTTACTACGTGCCGCCAAAGACTCCCTGAGAAAATAAACTCCGGTCTCGGATAACCAACGTATTAATACATTGATGACACGGTGGACTCGATCAGTCTGGTCAAAATGCCAAATCGTTTAAATCATTTCATTTTATAGATTTTTATCAATATTTAATAGCTTAATGGTTTTGATGACAACACATTATTATACGCACCTCGTACAGACTCCCAACATAAAATTGTTCCGTCCTTATGACAGATTTTTCTGCCCATTAGCAGCATTTGCATTTGGAAAACTAATAGCATTATCCCATCCTCGAAAATTGGATTAACTTATTTCTATAAGCTCCAATATTGCTTCCTTTAAAACATAAGGACTATACATGCTGTCGACGACACGAACTGTAAGCACCTCATGAAGGTCTTGTTTTGTGTCTGTCTAAATACAGCTGTAAAGTCATTTCCTTTTTTTCTGGACAATGAGGCATCGTGCACTTTAATTGCAGCTTACCTGCCCAACATCGGGCCCTCGCATCCCCTTCTCGACGGACTTCGCGAGCATCCCCTCTGTTTGCACACCTTCGCGACTTCCCACTCCTACACTCGTGGGGGGCTGGTTCCAATTTCTGACCAGCCAATCACGGATATCCGGCAATTTTCCCTTTCCAAATTATTTCCGCCAATCATCTTTCACCTTAGTTTTCCAAATGACATAAATATAGATTCACGCACATTTTCTAGCCAGCATTCTTGAGTATTCATCGATATTCTTGAGTATTCTTGAGTATTCTTGAGTATTCTTCAATATTCTTCAAGAGTATTCTTCAATATTCTTGAGTAATCTTCTGTATTCTTGAGTATTCTTCAGTATTCAAGAGTTATATTCCGTTATATTCAACAGTTATATTCTGTAATATTCACCAGTTATATTCTGTTATATTCAACAGTTATATTTAATAATTAACAAACGAACAATTTTCAAATAACCTTCAACAAATCGATTCGACCCTACAAGCTGGTCATCGAGATTGCGGAGCATTCGTTTCACTATACATCTTAAACTGAGCAAGCGAGATCATCCATCGGCAACCATATTCGTAAATTTCAACGCTTTAATAAATTATTATATATTAAAATCACAACCAGGTTTTCATTCCTTTAAGTAGGAGCAAACCGCGTAATCGAGGTTTCGTCGCAAAACTGTAGCGGAATTTACGACTCCGCGAAACCTAATGTATCCCTTGACGCCATAATAATCCTTTACACTGCATACATTACAAGAACACTCGTAATCGTCAGTCAACGTGTTAAAGAAAAATTTGTCGTAGTAGGAAATCTTTAACACTTTTCCGAACTATCCGTTGATACAAAGCAAATGGAGAAACTAGATTATTCGTGATCGGCAATTTCGTGTGCAGCAACTTAATGCCACCCAATATTTATCAATTACCACCAAACCAAAAGTCGAAAGGACTCAGGAAACTTTAAAGATTAATAAAATCCATCAAAGATTTCTTCATCCTTTAAAATATACCCTCTACTTTCACCCCTGTTTCAGTCATCCCTTAACAAAAACAACAGCAACGAAACGCGCATTACAGGCATATATAGTAGGAGTGCAATTATTGCGTTTTTCTCCGCTGCTGGGCTACAGATCTGGACAAACAAGAATTATCGAGAAGAGTGGTGCAAAAAGGAAAGAAAAACACAGGCCAACCAAGGAGCGAGAGAGAAAGGAAGAAAGGAAGAAAGAGAGGAGGTATTTCAATGAAGACTCAAAGGATGCTTCGCACGAGAGGATCCGATCTCGAGATCTACGTCGAATCAATGACCGGCTGAGAGGCTTGTCTCAGGAAGAGGGTCTGAAGAAAGAAGAAGAAGAAGAAGAAGAGGGTTACTGAAGCGTCGAGTTGCGCAAAAACCGACCGAATGAATTCACAGGCCGGCTCTCGACCGTGGATTCTCCCTCTTCGCGATCTTCGCGACGGAGAAAAATAAGGAAAGCAGAAAAGAGGCTACGCGGTACTGGTGCGGCTTGGGTGCCGTAAATAATTGTTCCAGCCGGTCGTTTCGTAGAAGTCGTTTCGTGGAAATGTGGTGTTCCATCTGATCGTTCTTATCGAACAGAGAGAGAGAGAGAGAAAAAGCGAGAGACAGAAGGAGAGAGAGAGAGAGTAATATGGAAAGAAAGCGTTTTAATTGAACTTGATGGGATATAGAGCTTGCTGAAACTTGGTTTTATCTCCATTTATAGATCTCAGTTGTCCTTGGATAATGAAATCCTTGACGCAGCACTTAACCCATTCAAGGTTGTACTCAAGAATTAAATACGTAGAAATAAGTAACTGGACAGATTGGTAAAATTACCTTGGATAAATATAACTTGGTCGAGCGAAAATGAAGTTTCTGAAAATAGTTAAGGTGAAAAAGTGGAGGATGAAGGATTAGTAATATATCTTCAATTGTTTGTTTAATTATGGAACCACGTGTGTCACTTTAATCCTAGAGGGATAACAGCACAATACTGATACGCTGCATAGTAATACCTGAGACGTATATTCTAAGATTAATTATGTTGGATTTAAATGCAGAAGTAAAGGAAAATATTACCAGACTACGACTCACTATATTTCCATAATATCAGTTTAATTTATTAGAGAAATACGTCAATCGTTACAACAAATCTCAGAAAAACTCGCAAAGGCAATTTGGTCTCCTAAAGATTCCATCTTATATGAGAGTAATAAAGATTTATAGCAAATTTGAAGCAACATTCAAAATTCTCAAATCTACCAGAAGTACAGTATTCAAAAAAGCAGCTTTAAACCTTTACAATTTATATTCGGTATTGATGGAAAACGTATTTCAAAGGGGTGAGTATGGGGTAGTTTGAGTTAGATCTAATATATGCCAATATCTTTTAGATACAGGTTCTTTCTTTTTTAAAGTCTTTCAAAACTTTGAAGGCTTGACTATCTTTCATACAAATACACATACATATGTATGTAAAATAACGAACAAAGTTATTTTTTAACCCTTATGCGCTATTCGAATAAGTATTATGTGAAAAGCTACAGGATCAATATAAAAATAAGACATATTCTTTATCATAACTTAATGGTATATGTGTTTTACATATGGAATTTATTGTTTAAATAGTCAGCAAAATCTCCACGTACTTTACATGCATTGTATTTTTAGAAAGAAATGATTTAACGTCCGTTTTTCGATTCTGGGTCAAATTGACCCATAACAGTGCACAAGGGTTAACATATTGTACAGAATTCTCTGCGCGCAATTATCAGTTTATAGGAAGCGAACAGTACAAATGGTACACACATCATTGAAGGGAGTGAGTTTAAGGCAGTGTATTAAAATATTGCGAGGAACAGCGACCACTCCTTGCGCTACCGGTCGAGCGACATTATGCTAGCTAGATGTGTCCGAGGATAGGATTACTCAGCGACACCGGAGACTCGTGAAAACCGAGCATAAGGCCTTTAAATCCGGTATCAAGAAGAACCGTGACGATTGCGTGCTCTCTGTGTTCGCTGAATTGCGCCGCACACTCCAGAGTAAACAATTCTCCTCGAGGTCGGAAGAGTTTTCAACCGAACACGACGGTAGGCTCCTGTGAATTTCCTGCGCATTTAAAGACTTCGACGAGCCAGTGACTGCGTTGAAATGCAGGTAGAGTAACATTAACAAATTGGTTATTCTGACTCCCTGATCGTTAGCCTTTTTGTTTATGAAAAAATTGAAAATCGCGGTTACTGCATCGGAATCATCGCACTCAAAAAGTATGTACAATAAGTCTGTAGTAAAACATTTTTAGAATTGTCGTGTTCAAAGTATTAAAGAAATCCTTTAATTATATTTCCAAAGGGAATTAACCAATTGGATAATCTTTAACCGTCGTTCACTTAATAGAAATCCACCAATTTCTCCTACTACTTGTAACTTTTCGTTCAAATAACCGGAATTCAGGATCAGATGAGTGGATTAAATCATACGTCGAACTAATTCTTCGAATCATAGCAATATTTCAATGCTCCTGTAATGCCTTCACGATTTTAATATTTCCGAAAGAGTAAGAATAATACTCTTACGATCTGAACAACTATTAGGATCCATACTCTCAAAATACAAATGGAGTACCTACAATTATTATACAATGCAATTGAAAGTAAAGACACTGCTTCGTCATTGAAATGTAAATAAACTAAAAATCATGTCTGAGTATTACAGTACACTGTAATATATGTATGTTAATCTATGCATTACGTCTTCGTTTTCGTTTGCAACAAACGTTCGTATAACTGGAGTTACGCTCGACGCTACTTTAGATAATGGACTTACTTCAGATAAGATAAATGGGTATTGACAAAAATTTCGTTGCAATAAGTGACGTTGAGTTAAATGAAGTTCTGCTGTATTTCCGGTCATTTAAAAGTGTTCGAAAAAAGTCAACGATTCACACAAGCATCGAATGCCTGCAACGCAGGATCGACGTCGATTCAATGGGAATAGCCAGTGTATTACGCAGGGGTCCCAACATACATATATTCGCATCTGCGTCGCAAATTCGACCGGATCATCCGCCGCGGTCATTCTTCTCGCGTTTAGAATCCTTGGAGCATAATCGAAACGCTCGTGACCTCGCTTACGTATCCATGGGGGCTATTTAATCGCGCGATAGTTTCTCTCCTTCTCTGGTGCCTCTGGATCTTGCCCCCTTGTGTTTGCTCTCAAGAGAGGAATCGTATACGTCCTTACGTCCTTATTTCTCTGGGTACTTCGCGATCTTCCATCGACTTTTCGCTGGTCTTTTCCGCCTCGTCCTTTTCTGCATTCCGTGGCGAGAGAACATCCCGTAAGAGCTCCGTCTATTTAGTAAGCTGTAAATCAACGCGAGTCGTCTCTTTGACTAACGGCCGTGGTGGCACCGTGGCTTTCCAGTCTTCTCCTCTCTTTCTTCCTTTTTCTCTTTCTCTTTCTCTATTACTCTCTTCTCGCTCTGGGTGATCTTTCTCCCGCTTCTGTCCCGCTCGTGCTGCTCCTCTGCGCACCGTTCTTCTTCTAGGTTGCGAGTAGCCTGGAGGAATCTGACCGATTCCACGCATCGATACCTGTGGCTGGATTCGTACAAATCCACTGGGACTCTCCGTGAATGTTAACCGTTTCAGTCGTAGGGGTCATTGGAAAAATCTCGTCGAGAAACGCCAAATGCTTGTGTTAAAATTAAAAGTATTTTTTCATTTAGAAATGTTTATTGAATAAAATTCATTAAAAGTAACGACAACTGAAAGCAAAATGTATTATTTGTATAGTTTATGGGGAAAAAGGTAACGATGCGAAAACCGTGCGTAGACTGTGACAAACGGAAACCACATCGTCAATTGAACCGCTCATTTGCCAAATCGATTAACTCCGCGAAACAAAGCGTACAGAAACTGATAAAGTAACTCTGCAATCTTTTTTAAAATGCCATTTAAATGTTAAAATCAAATAAACACTGCAGAACATATTATTACAGGCGTAACTTTCATTTAATCTTTATCTTGGAATAGTCGTTATTATTCTTATAAATTATTTACCGTTCCATGGCTAGAAACAGTTTTTCTATTTCGTGATGCTAAGCCTAATTATTACGGAAATTTATCTTGAATATAGAAAGTTAAGTATCAATCAAGTACTTTGGCACTAAAATTTGAAAACATCAAAAAGCGGAGTTAATCACTTTGGCCTGTGAACGGGTCAATTGCGCATCGCGGTCAAACGCAGTGGCACTTTCCAACGTGAAATCTGAACAACACGATCGCACTGCCCGGGACTCAAACGGTTAATGATATAGAATGGTACGCAAATCATGGATCTTGGGTATTCAGGTACAATTTTGTGAATAACAAGCAGCTAAATTGAAGATCACCCATTTTGAGATTGAATTATTCTTGTTTACTTTTATGGTACCGTCAGTGCTTTTTACTTTTGGTCCAATACTCGTTGGTTCAATTAATTTTTGCAGAAGAATAATGGGTAACAGATAAAGTACTGACAGGAACTCTACTTATCGAAGTTATATTGCATAATAATCTATTGATCACGCTACTGTTAGATATATATTTCCAGCCTAAGGACATAAAACGCTTCAAATGCGTATCTATGAGATTGCACCTAACACAGAACCGCAACGGAAAATGTGTGACTTTGAACGGAATTAGAACGAAGACCGAAAAGAATTAATGGACACTAGACTGTGAGATCGATCTTTCAGTACTCTATTAAAACATCATCAACGGGTTATATAAGTCCAATAACTATTAATATTAATGTGTCATTTAACCCTAAAGAAGTTAACACGCGGTGGAAGACCGTATACTGCATAATGTAATTGATGGTTTATTGCGCCAATCGATTCTTAGCAAAAAGAAGGAATAAAATAGCACTGGTCTGATTAACTGACTTGCCGTTGATATTATACCATACGGAATTAACAAGGTACTAAACAGTATAAGGCTCGCTGCAGAAATCATGTAACAGTGGCGTGGTGCCGGAGTCGTGGTACGAGATAGCCATACCTTAAATTTGCGTACTAATTGGTTTCATTGGTTTCATACTAATTAGACGTAAGTTGAAAACGACATAAATCGGGGTAGATTTCATGTACGTATGTACACAGGGAAAAGTTGAACAAAATGGGATACTTTGAAAAAAAAAACAAGATACTGAATACCATAACTTTCGCATTCGCTTTTTGATAGAAATGTCTTACAACATTCTGTTACTTCTAATATATTTGTGTTACACGTAGAAGACATTTATATCGCTATCAACACAACGTAGCAGTACGCGCAGAAGCTATAAAATTCAATACCTTGTTTTATTAAGCTATCCCGTTTTGTCCTACTTTCACTTATATATTTTTCTAACGCGATTTTTGCTTTACTAATTTTAGAACTACTCGATTCATCACCGAACAACTTCATGACGTTTAATTATGTTTGTAAATTTGCAATGTTTTATTTTTCTATTGACACATGAGAGTAACGAGTGGACTGCGGATGTTTATGCAAATTTATATTTTTACAAGCACACGTAAACAAATGAAGCTAGAATAAAGATATGCTTCACCCTTTAAATATAACATTGTGCGGTTTACGTTAGATACTTTGTATATTTTTCAATACTATGTGCATTATTCAATGTTTTGCAATCTTAAATTTCCCATGCACAAAAATCCGCTGTCTACTAACGAGTATATAAATGTATATGTATGTGAATTAATTGCGCTATTAATTTTCGATTCGAATGTGCGTAAACAATGTTACACTTATATATGTTCAATACCTTAAGAAAACTATGCACATGGTCACGAAACTGAATTTTTGGATTAAGATACATAGTATATCGTCGCCGATAAGAACGTCGCACATATGTACATATGTAAGTGCAGAACAACGCAAATTGAGAAGACGTAAATCGAAATATTATTGTACCGGAAATTATATGTATGTAACGCTGCATAAATATTCTGCTAACGTACCAGCATCACACGTTCGTTCTGCGTGCATTTTTAACCGTATTCCCCCATGATAACATACGGTCGCCGCAACTGTAATTGCGTTATATCAGTACATTATTTTCTATTGATCATTCCGCCGCAAAATGATATCAAATGAGGCATCGTCCCAGATTCAAAAACAAATGCTTGCAATCAAAATTCTGTTACCGTACGAACGTCACACGTCGAAAACCGAACGTGTACACGACATTGTGCCGGATCGCGATTCGGTTACCGAAAGAAATAAATACATATTTATGCATTGCGAATTTCTGACTTCTATCCGTAATTTCTTCTGCATGGCGAGTCTTCAAGCTAACAATAAGTTAAAATGTACAGTTGTACTTCGGAGTCCGCGGGCTTCGGGACATCAACATACCGTGTAATTATAAATCCGTCTAATTTTAGGACTCTTGTTCCCGCCTTTCCACGAATTTGTATTGCATATATAGTTACTTACTGTTGTCCGGAAACATTAATTATGTGCTGTATCATATGTATATTAACCCTTTGCACTCGAGGGGTCCGGAGCGAAACTATTTAAAATTTGTCTTCAAACTCGAGAGCTTTGCTACAGAGACAATGCAATTCATAATTTTCAGTTCATAATATAAGGACAAAAACAAAGTTGTAATGAACCTCACTTATTCTTTTAACAAATTGCAAATTAAATCTGTTCAGGAAATTCTGTTTATGTTACTGTCAAAAAAAAACGTACTTTTCGTAATGAAATAAAAGCGCCATTTAAGAACTACCAGAATTTCACTACTACTTAATGTCGATTATACGTATTGGAAGAGATTTTTAAATATGTTGAATTTTACAACGTATTTCAATTTTCACAAAAATTGAATAGACAATTCTAAGGTAAAAAAATATAGCCGAAACATATTTCTTTCATCGTTTAAGTATTACAAAATATACTGTGTACTATAACGTGTACTCTCCGTTTTTTCAAACTTCTAAATTTCCTATAAATGCATAAAAATCCGTAGTGTATTTATTCATATTGTGTGCATATATTATTTACATTTTACGAGAATATACTATAATTTTTATAATTCTTTAATGTAACGGCGACTTCAAAGACAGGAAAAATTCGCGTCTTTTGAAAAACACCTGTATACATCTTAAAATCATTAGATAGCGAATGATTATGCAAAATTCATATTTTTATAAACGTGAATAAAGGAATGGAACTTAAGCGAAAGTTTGTTTCGCACTCTTAATATTTTAATGTGTATTGTAAATATTTTCTACATTTATTAATATTATACGTATTCTTTACTTTTTGACGTTCTCAAATCTCCTGTAAATGCATAAACAGCCGTACACGCAGTCTAATAATAATCCGTAAGAACTCGGCATTCAGCCAAAATGTATCCGAGATATATCAACGTTTTAATTTGGCGTTGCATCAAAAAAGGCATTGTTTACCAGAGATCTAAAGAAGAAATCAGAAAGCCGTAGCGTACGAATACCTCTTTCGGTCTCTGTAATTGAGCAGTGTAATTCCTAATGGACACGGTTTATACCAAAAAGCCTCGAATAATAGCAACATCTGTTTCCCGTGCCTACTCAGATCGTGAAACCCTCAAATTCTTCATATAGAACCCGGTAATACTTCAGCTACACCTATTAGAGACGAAACCAAGAGGAAACCTCATACACCGGGCACGAATCCAATCTATCCACATCGCCCGTTCTATCCTAGAAAGTAGGATCGGTTCGCGGTAACGAGAGTCACCGAGAGCAAGCCAAAAGTGGGAGAGAGACAGAGAGTAAAAAGCAAGTGCTCGACGCTACAGCAAAGGTGAGGCCCGAATTGCGTAAACGCGTTATCCAAGCCGAAGCTTGAACAGGATCAGGTAATTAGGATACTCGCAGAAAATCGAACGCACGGCGAACACAGGAACGTGCCACTTCCATTCGATCCCTGAACCTGACAATACATGGAGTTTCCATGAAAGAGAAACACAACAGACACAGTCGCTATTATGCCTTCTGTATTTCGTGCGTGTCCTCTTTTATGTATCTTGCGTTTCGTCCCTAATCTATGGATGATGGGAATGACTATGGAGCAACATCGTGTGCTACAGATACGATCGATCGGTTGGAGATAGAAACACACCAGCAATTTACGCGAAGCTGCTACGGTATTGTAATAGTTTCCTGGAAAACTACGTCTACGATGTTGGCGGCTGAGGCCCGTGATTATTGGCCACTAAAGCGGGCGAATAATACATACCCTCCTCGCGGACGATGATTATGCCAAGTGACGCAATCCTGACCGCGTGCAACAGAGCACAGTCAGCTGATCTGTCACGATGGGTCCTTTTTGTTATGCAAATTATGATAAGTACTGCAACTTGTGCAATTCTGATAAAATAAAAAAGGAACAATAATACGGTGTACGTACGTGTATGTACAGTAAAAATTCATTTATCCGAACTCTATTGGAACGAAATTTTTGTCGATGCCCAATTTAGCAAACTCTAGCTCAGCTCCTATTATCCGAACTAGTTAGCGAGCGTTACTTCAGTTATATGAACGTCTGTTGCGAACGAAAACAAAGACGCAATGCATAGATTAACCTTGTACTGCAATGTAATACTACAATGTAACGCGTAATTATGATTTTTAGTTGGTGTACGTTTCAGTCACGAATTAGTGTTTCGACGAAACAATTTTTCAACCGCACTGTGTAATAATTATACTTCATATTTTGAGAATATGGCTTCTAATGATAGTTCAGATTGCACGAGAATTCTGCTTAGCCTTTTGAAGAATTAAAATTGGGATGAGATTGGAAAAGCATCGAAATGTTGTTGTAATATTGAAGAATAAGCTAGGTGTTCGATTGAATCCACTTATCTCAATGTGAACTCTAGTTTTTTGAGCAAAAAGCGACAAGTAATAGGGAAATCGGTGGATTTCATTAATTATAGATATTTCAATACCGTAGCTCCAAGTATTTCCGAACTAACGAGAGACAGTGAAATAAAAGCGAAATATCTAGAATCAGAGAAGCAGTCGACAATTTATTTAAAGCTAAATGTTTGCACAGAAATTCACGAAAACAAGTTAAAAATATTTAGTACCGCTAACTTCGAAAGCTTTTATTGGCCGAATTTATCTATTTGTTGAACTGATAATTGTATTTAGAGATAGATACTGTATCTTGCTTTTCTTGCATATCGATAACATTATAATACAATATGACGGAGATATATACTTACATCGAATTGCACCACGTAACGAAACACTTACAATATGTGACTGTGTAATGTGAACCATAAATACTTAACAAGGATTTGCACTATATCCTACTTAGTCGCTACAATTTAGTCACAGAGTGTCCCAATAATCGCAATTAAGAAGGGGATGATTCTACCTATAACTGAAAGTGTTACAATGTGCTTTGCTTTGAACGAAAGTGATCGAAATGATAGGATGCTTGCAAAGATACATAACGCAAGGAAAACGAATTTTGATTCGCATTATTTACAGAAAATCCCCGAAAATCTGCAGAAATTCTGATAATTCTGATAAACAACAATTTGTAACAGATTTAAAGGTTATCTATAAATGCTCTATAATAATAATAAATGGGAAAATGATACGTGAAGTTAATCTTAAACATTCCATACGGATTCACATGGAATAATACCTTGGTCGCACTTAATAATATCGGGTTATTTAGAAAATTCGTAACGCTTTTAATAATATTCACTTCTCCTGTGTAATTGATGAACTGTAAGGGTATTATTTTTAATGAGTCTTAATTAAATAATAGCATTCTTTACCTGAACAAATACTGTTCTTATTTGAGCCACTTGAAACCCAACAATTAATGGATAATGCATTTAAAGCAAAGGCAACTCTTTCCATTGGACGACCCTAAGCTACCTAATGTTTCAATAAAGAGATAGTAAGAATTATTTATTTATTTATTCGCAGGTAAGACGTCGTGCTAGAGTTTTACCCTATTTTTATAAGAAGTTACGAATGGATCATTTTAACCACCTTGATAATTCTAGTGTTAAATTCAATCTTCATGAAAATCAAGTTTCCTTTATAAAAAGAATTTCATTCTACTACGTTGACTTGTCTCGCATACGAACAGTCCCTTTCCGATTATAGCATGATTACTGGTACACCTTGTATACACCTAACTATCCTCGGTGCCGTCAAAGGAACCTCAAAAGTCGGAGATGGTGAAGTATCAGTAGGAAAAGGAAACGGGGACTTTCGAATGCGCGTAAAAGGTAGCGGAGGCCGAAGGTTGGACTCACCACCTGTTGCACAATCGACCAAAAGTCACGCATGAAAGGAGATTAAGGGAGGCCTCTCCTTTTCCTCGGATTCAAGGCGTAATTGTTTCGTCCGCGTTTGAACCCGCGAGATCGTCGGCCCGTGACTATCTCGCATTTGTCCCAGCATGTTAATGGATTCAGTATGTTGTAACTGCATACTGGCTTAATTGGTCTCCTAGTTTGAATCGTGTTCCTTGGTACGCTACACGAAGTGCTCGAAGATATTTTCGTTGTAGCACTAATACTCAGAGCTGTTCCTTTTCCAGAAAATTAAACAGTTGAAATGATAAACGATGGTTGTAAATACAGGAATAATTTATTTCAGTATGATAAAGATAAAGTCGTAAGTGCCAATCCTCGCTGTGAGCGAAACCGATGAAAGTGCCAATTTTACTATGGCTGAAAAGATGAAAATATGAGCACGTTATAAAGATGGTAAACGCTGAACATTCATAGGTTTCAAATAATAAACGACAATATGTTCAAAACACTCGTCAATTAGTACAAATAAGAGCCTTTGCTTGTCCAGATTTCATTGTCCAGTTTACGAAAATAAATTAAACGTTATATACCTGCTTTCGTTGTTTTTGACTGAAGGAACAAGGATCGCAATATTCATTTCCAACCGAATGACGAAAACCGGACAATGTGGAAAAGCTGTTAGAGTACCAAAATGAGCAGATCCGCGTTGTTTGTTTCTATGATATTAAAAATCTCCATCTTCGGAACTTACATCGTTCGTCGTTTTAATCCCTAAATTTACTATTACAAAAGTAAATTCTCTATCGAAAATTGGTCTTGTGAGTGGAATTGGGTTGAATTTGATTTTCAATAGAAGGGTTTTTGTTTAATAAGGAATATCGTCTAATACATCTATTCATATTATGATAGAACGTTTGCATATAATTAGGCAAACCGAAAATATATTTCCCTAGTCGCTAATATTCGTATTTAAGCAAGAGAGAAATTACATTTTAAAATTTGGTGTAGTCAGTAAATACATTTCATCCAATATCTCGCAAAGTATTAGAGGTATAATGTTATAAGTAAACCAACTTTCTATTTTTAAACAGCGAATTTAATTATAACTCAATCAAATAATTGTAGTCTAATTTTGTCTTCTCCAATTGATTGATATTAACGTTATTCTTTCCAAGATCTTGGAAAATGGATCGAAAAAGATACAAAAAAGAGAACCTTGATTTGAACAGTTATTTTAGATAGTACACTATTATACTTATAAATAAAGTCTTCCATATTTTTACCGATACAATAATAAATTACTCAAACTCTTTTCGATTGCAATCTGATTAAATCAACGAAACCAACAAGAAAAAGAGGCCGAAGACAGCGTACTGTGGCTAAAAGGTAAATGTTAGCTAAAAGCTGTAGTAAGAGAAGTAAAAAATTTGTTTTTTTTTACAATCTGATTATTCTGAAAGACCTATCTTTAACTTATAATTGTGTTACCAAAAATAAATAGCAATGATAGTTATTAGCGAAGAACTTATAGAAGAATGATGTTCTTGCCCTCTCGAAGGGGTGGAAATCGATATTCGGAATTAAAAGACATCGACCACCCCAAGTTGAACCACCCTTGGACCTTGATAATCGTTTCTACGTTGTATCCCAAAGCTGACGCTGCAATTGCGTGCCTGTCGGAAATAAGGCTGCCTTCGAGGACTCTCGAGACCATCTTCCAGGAACAATAATTAGCGAACGCGGTAAAAAAAGCTGAGGGAAAACGAGAAGTTTATCGACACAATTATGTGCTAATTGATTCAATGACTATTTCAAGACGTTACAGAATTAGAAGGCTCACAAGAAAAATTTCTCTACTTAATTTTTTTCTTTTTCCAGAAAAACACAGAAATATTACTAATTTACTCTCAATACTCTGTTTAACATATTGATTTCAGTTTTTTAACGTAATATTCATTACATTACACGTATATTGTAGTACGTGTTACTTGTAATTCTGTCGCAGAAAAATTTGATTTAATTAGATTAGAAGTTGTCTACGAAGTTGTGTGCCTTCATGTGTAAACTTCTAAGATTTGACAAGGGTTGCCTTTATTAGGTACAAAGTCCTCTATTATACTATATGACATCCCCAAATATTTACATTATTTTTATAATACACCTACTTATTCATTAAAATTAGAAAGAAACGTTTGCGAATGTAATTACGGATTATTGATACTCGAAGATGTAAATTAATCAATTTAAATGCCTTCGATTCAGGATACGAAAGGCTTGCGATCGAGGAATTTAATGAACGATCCATCATTATTTATCACAGTAATACACCATGATATATCGCCACGATTCATAAAGATACGATCGGTCTCTTAAATCCTTATGGATTCGGTGAATCAATGAAGACGCATACACATATTACTGATAACGGAGTCCAAAGGTGGGACCTCCGTTATCGTAAAATCTGTTCTCCAATTGAGTGAATATCAGAATTATCCAAATTTCAAATATTATTTTTTAAACGAAAGTTGACGAGGAAGTAATATAATAATATTTACCACAATAGTTACCGCAATATCTACGATAACTTGACAGCAACAGTATCGAAATCGCAAAACTATCTTCTGAGAAGAAATATTTCAAATACTAATTAATTAAGGTTATGAAATGTGAATATCGCCAACATTACAAATAAGCCGTCTGAGTGAAAATTGAAATAATAATAGCCCAAATACTAAACAATAAAGTATCACAATATTAATAGCAATACAAACATATTCAAATTCTATTTCGAAACAGAAATTGACAAAATAGTGACCTTATTCACAAATACCAATTAATCTCTTCTTTAGTATTAAAATATTCAAAACTACGAATTCCTATTCGGTGTAAAATGTGAAAAAATAGTGATTCAAATCAGGGAAAGTTGGACAAAAAGGGGTAGGCCGAATATCATAACTTTTACATTTGCTTTTTGGTAAAAATCTCTTGCTGTTTTCAATTATTTTTAACAAGCTCGTGTTACGTATAGAAAACATTTATACCGCCATCAATAAAATGATAGTACGTGCAAAAAGTATAGAATTAAATATCCCATTTTATCCAACTTCCCCTACATAGTAATTGATCTCCTGATGCTAATAATAACTTCGTGACATATGCTACCATTAACCGTTTCAGTAGCAAATAATTTTAGAATACCTGAATTTATTTTTATAGGTGACGTGTATATATGTTTTTCATATCGCAGTATTAACATCGTTATCTTTAGTATTCGTAACACCAATTCACAACGAACTTCTAAATTTATATTTGCATAACATTTTATATCAATTATTTACAGTTATAACTAATACGAATTATTTGTTATACCCAAGATCAACCGTACATGTACATCAACACCGTATATTAAAATCGTGCAAATATCCTTTTCTACCCCAAAATCCAAAAAATACTAATTCCATCCCTGGATAACTCTTCATTTCCACAAATCCTTCTTTGCAAATCGTAATCTTCCCTATCATTCACCGCCCCATCCCTCCGAGATCTATCCTTTACAGCATCTCACTGAATTTGTATACCTATCCCTTTCTCCCTGCGCATCCTTTCACTTTCTACCTGTTCCCATTGCTTTTCTCGTTCCGGGCCACGACAAGGAACGCTCGGCGGATAAGAGAAAATTATTCGTAACTTATGGCAGCCTTCCAAGCCAGCGTAGCCAGATAACCGCTACACTCGCCAACGAAGTTGACCACGGTAGAAAATTGTCAGTAACTTATGACGTCCTTTCAAGACGCCACTCCTGCGCCATGCTGCATCCTCGCAGCTGGGACTCGCGGTGAATTATGAACGATAGACGTTTCTTTCATACCTTCATTCGCCTCTTCCTTCGATTCTGACGCGTTAATTTATTGTCGCAGGTTCCTCTTTGCATTCGTACTTGGAACGTCTCGGTTGGAGGTACTACATGCACAATTCGCAAGCGTTTGACTGTTCTTCGTGGTGTTAAGATATTGAAAAAAATAAGTAAGCCAGAATATGGGGTTAATTATTGTATGCAAAATATTCCAATTCAATTTTGAAAGCGATCTCGCGTACGTTTTGACTTTTTACATGTATAGTAATTCGATTGAGAAAGTATAGTAGACCGAGGCGGATCCAATTAAAATGGAAATTCAGTTGATAAAACAATTGACAGGCTAATGGATTAAGTGCACGAGAGAGGAATGAGGTAACATAAATGTTTAAAATGTTCGTTTCTATGTGCGATGTAACGTGTATGAACTGAATTCTTATTTTGATCCGATTCTAACCTGGTTTTTTGTACCCCGGATTTGGTCTACCCTATAATTAAACGGTAATGCAATTAGGTATTCCTTACCGAATAACTGTTAAAAGAATTACAGCTATACGAAAACGGTTCCACTTTCCTACAATTTCGACAAAATCAAAAATAACAAGCATTTAAAAATCAAAGCTTTTCACGAACATGCTACATAATTGTGGTCAACCAATATTAGTAATAATCCAATATAATAGCAACATAGTATAATAGTAATACAGTGAGGTAACCTGTAATTAATTCATTCTAAAAGGTCATTCGTTGTAGCATACATTAAAATATATATACGTATTTAGAGCTAGTACAGAAACTTAAGGATAAAGCTCATGCTTCTATTATCTCGTGAAGTGAGCAATTAAAAATGTGTAGAGTTCAACATTTTATTTTGAGACCTGTTAGATACAAAAGCATCAATTACTTTTTAAGTGAGAGCGATTTGACTTTTACTAGGCCTTATTAAGTACCTTTACTCTAATTAATACTTAAACGAAAAAATAAATATAGTGTTTTGCGAACAGTTCTTGTAGCCACTGTATATTCGTAGTCTACGATTTACAACAAAGTTACCTCGCAATACAATGATTCAAACAGAATAAGTCTAATAGAAAATAAAAGACATGAGTAAAACTCTATATTCGATTGTAGTATGTTAATTTAATGAGAAAAACTATTCGCTGTATCATTTGTTTGTCGCAACGTTGCTCGTTATAACATACCCTATTAAACCAATATATTCCTAATACCTTGAATACCAATAAATACAATAGCTACTTTGTTATTGCTACAATCCCTTCCGCTGTCAAAAATTCAATTCCGATTTTAAAACATTGTTCAACGCAGTTACTTTTAAAAAAAAAAAAGAAAAACATAGAGTTCATACGTATGTACATATATACATATGACATATGACGTATACAAATTGTGTGCCGTACGGCTGACACAATTTTCAAAGGAAATGAAGTTGCAACAAAGTGAAGAATGACACCGCAATTGACAAGTCTACCGCAGAACACCATATTTGTGTGTGGGTACAAGTGGCAGAGGTCTTATCTGCGACAAAATACAGGCCGATGGTGACACGAGTCACCGCAGATAAGGTGCATGCCTTTCAAAATGGACGACCAGGTCATGCCCTCGCGAATGGATCTTCAAAGCAGCCGGTCGATACGTATCGCCCTGCCATTGCTACAATATTGCTTCCCTCGCTGTTATGTTCAAGCAGCTGCTTTGCTTGTTTTTTTGACCAATGCTTTTTCATTATGTAACCGATTGCAAGACAATTTTGGATAGACGACCAAAAAATGGGTCAGTGGAATTTTAGACTTGCCATTACAGCTATAGAATTGCAAAGTACTGCACGAGAAAAAGTTACCCCAAATCAACCACGGGTAAAAGCCCCTTATAGGTAAAATTGGAAAAAAAGGGGAATAAGAGCTTTCAATATTCACGACACGCATTTGCACGTGTTTTTGGCTAAAACTTCAATTGGCGTTATCACTGACGTATCTTGAAATAAAAGTCTATTTCATTTATAGATCTAATTATTATTTTAGTGTCATTATACATTCTTCACTATTTGCTGTTTTATTAGCCATTGAAATAAAATTTGTAGTGCGAAACACTTGAGTGAAGATGCGATTCTATTTCACAAGCAAACTTTAACTGCTAAAGATTGATCTAAACACTTTTCTCTTGCATCGCTAACAGTTAACCCTTTCTCTGTTGAGCTCATACGTCGGACGTGTATTCGTGAAACCAAAAATTATTAATTCAATGATAACACATAGGCAACAAGGTCCTTTTGCACATTAAGAGACGAACTTCAAAAGTGTTTATGATTCGCTTATTTGTTACAAAAGGCATAGAATTCATAAACTTTGTATTACAAGTTCCATACTACCTAAAACTGTTATCAACAGTGAAAAGGTTAAAATTCAGTTGCCTGCTATAAGTATTTATACAAGATTCCTACGTATACGAAAATTTAAAGACAAAAACTACTGTTGTGTACTGACCACAAGTTAAATTAAAACAGGAAAGAACACCAATCGAAAAACAATACGTACTCTTTATTCGCAGCAATCGATCGTAAGCATATTGAATTATGAAAAGCTACTATCTGGCACAACATATTCGATCGAAACTGAAGGAAATATTCACTGACACCCTCGACGCGCACCGTCCTTTTGACGTTGTCACCAGTTAACGATTAATCATCTTAAATGAACCATTCCTTTAAAGAAGGTAGGTACTCTGCCAACTTACTTCGATGAACGATAAGTGACTGAATGGTAGGCGAATTTTTCACGGTTCATTTTACTTGAATAATACACGGCTAATTGAACTGTAATTGCTTTGTAAAGATTTTAGCTTTCAAGCGCTTGAATCGCTGTCATCATTACAACGGAATGAAACAATACGCATCTTTCTGTAACAATTTTCACTTAATCCTGTCTTCTCGAGGAAACTAATAAAACTTCTCCATTTTCCTGTAGGAAGCCTCAAAATCCCAGAAGGCCCAGTTCTCAGAGTTCAAAAGAGAACTCCTTCCGAAGCTCGTTCGGCGAGTTTAAATTTGAAGCAAAAGGCGAAACGGCGAAGGAACAAAAAGTCAGCGAAACGGTGGGGAATAAATTGGATCAGCTTGCACGCTTGCTTCGCGAGCCTCTCTTTCGGATAATTACGAATTCGCCGTTTAATGAATTGAGTGCTAAACAAGCGGCGGTCCGCGAAAGCCGTAATTACACGCTCTGTCGCCGTCGAATTTCATTTAGTGGCCAGAAAGAAGAGAGAACGGGGAGAAAAGAAAGTAGAGAAAAGGGGAAAAAACAACGCTAAATATAAAGGAACCAAATAAGTGAAAAAGGCAACCGATTGTATCTCGCGATTGAAAGGTTTGGTTCTCGTAAAAACAGATTTTTGTCGTATTGCGACATGCAATAGTGTAGGTGCTACGTAAAAAGTGATAATAGACGTAAATGATTCGTCTCGTATCTTGAATTCTTTTTTAACCTTTAACTGGCGACGTAGCTGCGTCCAATTGACTCCGCATATTGCTTTGAAACGTGCCACTCTTCCTGAGACAAATAAAACGTGTTATTCTTCGCCCGGATGTTCGAAATATGCTACTGTTCGTGGCGAACCATGCAACGCGCTAGTTTTCGATGAAAATGATACGACGTGCTTTTTTTCATGCTATACCGAAACATGCTAATCTTCGGAAGAAATTGCAACGTGCTACTCTTCGTAACGCACGTCGATATGATTGATCGTTAACCAAAATGTCGTTAAACGGCGCATTACTACACCTCAAGGCAGAAAATCTATTTAAAACTTTCGCAGTGTACCCCTCGTAGCACAAACACCTTATCGCATGTCTGCCCTTCAAACATAGATAAATTCAATATTTCCAGATATCGAGTATAACTATTCGCTTACGAAACAATCGCAGTCGTAATCCCTTTTAGCCATTTATATACCAACCACGGGATTCTGAGCAATGCTGAGTTCAAAATTATTAGAGGGAAGTTGGCTAGAATGTATATTTGTTTCAGCTATTTGTCTGATTGATCTTGATTTCTTAATCAAATGATTAACGAATTATCGATGAATTGCAACTGATACTTACATTATTGACAACTTCTTTGTATTATTTCTTATTAAAACTGTTTCAGATTGATTTCTGATAATTACTCACATTTACATGGCACTCGATAAATAAGGCAAATGAATCATAGCGTATGGAGACTTTTTTGTCGCCTTATTATTCGCGCTTTTAAATTGTGGCCAACAACAGATAATATGTGAATTCTTTTTAACGCTAGTAGCTCTACTATTTTTATAAATTATAACCGATAAAAGAAAAGTGTTTCTGACTACACTATGACATTGTAATACATTAATTTCCAAATATTCATCGGGAGTATGGACATCTTTTTCGATTCAGTGTAATATCGAAACGATATCGTGATCCTACCTTTGTAGGAAACTTCAATAATTCTACAGTGATGCAAGCAGTCACTTTCGATCCCAGTTGTATTCCCTTTCTTTAATCCATGCATCAACAGCGGATTCCTGCCAAATCTAACCATTCTCAACATTATTACAACTCATACCAATTATTAGGTATACCAATAAATAATTTACTTTTATTGTTAAATTCAATATTTATTTTTAACAAGATCAAGTGTCCAAAGTCCTACATGGCATTATTATATGCCCTGAAATCTTGGCACTGTTTCACGTAAACTTCTCACCGGCATCCATTAGAAATAACATTCTTCTTAGACAGGAATTTCACCGCAAACAATATGACGAATTTAATTGTATAAATCGCGTAATTATTAATGTTAACCTACTTTGTGGAGCATTAGATATATTTTCATCGTTCAATTGTCTTAAACGTCAATTGATTCGCGAATTGTCTGCCGACGACTAAATACTTTGTACACCAAAGGGTTCTCCCTTTTTTATCCCGTTTATTAAATAAATAAATAAATAAATCTATCCTACCTTAACCCTCCGCGAACCAGGTGAATCAAAGTCACGTTCTGACCAATGTGGGGTTAATTTTACTTAGAACATTATCTACGTCTGAATACGTCCAAGAGTGTTTCCCGGCTAGTTGTATAAGCTTAAAGAGGGTAAATCTATATACAGGTTTAAATCGAAAATGCAGGGTGACATTTTTTCGTAAGAAGCTTCATTTTCGAATAAATCGATCTTGAAGATTCGTAAATTTGAAAATATTACAGAACTATCAAACTCGTTGGGGTTAATATAACCCCACGTGGTTTTCGAAAGATTAAATATAATTGGTATTGTTCTTTAACATTTACGCATTATAAAATAAATTCATCAATTCGTTTTTGTATCTCGGTAGCACATTTTGAATTTAAACCGTACGTTGAACTTTTATTAAATAGACAGTGAGTTATTTGTTGGTACATCTAATACCTCAAAAATGCAGAATCTGCTTAACATTATCAAATTTCAAAGTATATCCCTTGCAATTCGAATGTATTTCTCAATCACATCTCGAAGATACTTTCGAAGTCTAGGAAAATCTAATAATCCTACAGCGATGCGAGCGTTCGTTCACGATCTAACTCGCGCTCCCTTTTTTTTCCATCCGTAATCCGGCCACGGGCTTCGCGCGTCTTCGGAAGACGTCGACGGGATGATCGCAGCTGCCGCAAGGATATATAGGAACATCTGGTCGTTCCACGGTCGCAACATTGCCAACCTTGCGGGTTACGGGCGGCGAGCAAGCAGGCCGCAAGAAAGAAAGAGACACCGCCAATGGCAAACACAGGGAAGAAGGAAGAGGAAGATGAAGACGAAGGAAGAAGGGAGCTGTACTCGCCGTGAAGGCGAGGGAGAACTGGCCGGAGAAAGAGAGGAAAACGGTGGCCTCTCGAGTGGGCTGTTCTCCAAATAGCTCCACCTGCCCTCACGATGCCAACGCTCTGCTGCTCATCCCCGAACTACCGATTAAGCGGCCGCTTTTTGACCCGTGGTTCACGAGTAATGATCGCGACGTGATCGTCCGGGGCAAGGTGAAACCGCGCTGGGGATTCTCAGTCTCGCACCTGGCCCCGGAAGCGGATTCTTCTTCAAATGCTAAGAGGATGCGCGAGGAAGATGTGGGCTGGAGATGAATTTGGAAATTTTGAAACGGGAAGCATCGAAGCTGCGCTGATTTCCAATGAAACTTTAATTAAGAGAAACACGAAAGTTTATATGGTTCATCATTTAGAATTCGAAAGGAATGTTATTTGGAAAAGTTGAGAGTTTTCACGGAAGGGAAACTCGTCCAAACTCGGATAAAATTAAAACCTGCTATTAGTGACACTATCTTTTTTTACCTTTCCCTGTTTCATAAAAAGTTAGATGTAAGCTATTGTTTGGTGGCGGGGTTGTTTTAATAAGTTACAATTTGCCTTCATTTCTTTTGTATTATCATAATATGAAAGTTATGAACTTTGGTTCTTAACACTTCGACTGCGGCGCGATGTTCGCGTGATTGTTGCTGCAGAGCATTGGTTTAATCAGGAAAGAGCACATAGTTTATGCGTGCAAAATAGTTACTTATGAATAAATTAACCTGAAGTGCAAAATAATAAAATCTTATCTATACGATACATATTTAAGGTAACAATCCAAGACACTGAGAATTCACCGAATCTAATCACTTTTAGATATAGTTTCGCTATATAATTCTAGGTATTTGAGATACATATCTTCATCATTATTTTCACTGAAAGATAAAGAATTCGTATTCGTAAATTTTTCGCTTGGTCATTACTATGATGCTGCCAATTAACAACACGAAGTAGCATCGTAACTATGTTTCTCTAAACTTTACATTACATTAATGGGTCACATATGCCTGATTTATCCTAATCGCAATCAACCACGCAGCAACTCTCTCATAAATTACCAAATCCCTCTCCTTTAATCCTATTCTATAGGAAATGTGATCTCTCGAACAAGTTTCATCCTGGTAATTGGAATAATTATACAGCTAAGATTCCACATCAGCATTCACCAAAAAAGAGGCACTAGGTCAAACTTGCATCCGTTTGACGCGATACACTCCAGCATTGCAAAATTTCCAACGTGACTCATCTCATTGCTCCCCGTCTTCCTTTTCAAACATATACCATTTTCACTTACTTTGGGGTTTACCGTTTTTTTGATAAGAAGATATCTTCGGTCAAAAGCATCATCTGGATAAACGGAGAATGCACGAAAGCGTGGCGTGATTTATTAATTCATCGCGAAACTCGACGTCGGATTGAAGGTATAATGAAAAAAACGCGGCACAATGAGACGGGTAATTCTTGCTGTCCCAGAAAAGCCGGAGGAGCACGATGAACTCGACGATACGTACGTGTCGAGCGACGAGAAATTTCAACCTTTAGTTCCCTATCGTGAAAAGACCTGGCCCTGTGGTGTTCCAGATACGCTGCTCCCAAAATTCGACCCCCCCCCCCCCCCCCCACGAACTCTTCTTTGCTGAGCATGAATTACTAATAGCAGCGAAGAAGCAGAGTTTCGGAGATAATAGAATGCTAATAACCAGAGTTTATAGGGTCAAACATTGTAGAGACTATTTGAGATATATTGCTAGCACTAGATTATGACACTTTGAATATTCTAATCCGGCAGCTATACTGTTCTCCGTAGCTTAACCCTTTACATTCCAAGCTTCTTTAATAGTTTGAACTTCTACTAATTTTAGCACGCTTTGGTGAGGCTTTATCGCGAAAGGGGAAGATTTTGCCTTCGAATTTGTTTGTTTCGAGAGAAATGAAAATGAAATTGGAGAAGATTAATAGAAAACTTTTGAGAAAATCAATATTCGTTGCCATGGCAGGGCCAACGGAGCGCGAATAGTTAACTGTTCTAACATTTTTAAGCATTCGTAAAATGGTTAAGTAGTAAAACCCTGTATAGAACAGATAGAATAGATAAACTGAGTTCTTTCTAAAGCTCTACAAAGTAAATGAGATATTCTAACTTTAATTAAATGGCAAGAAAAAAAGAAATGGTGAAATCCAAACATTTTGAAATTCCCTAAAAAGTAAAGTATTAATACGCAGGATATTTTAGCTAAAGAGTACAGCATACCATCAATTACTCAATTGCAATATATATTCGTCCCGTTCTCTTAGTATGTTCAAAATCATTTATTTGTACATTCAGAAATGAATTATGTATGTGCCATTTTGATCGATGACTTTCTTCCATCCTGGTAGCTGAAGGACTTTTCCCTTGTACAACGTTTAAAACAATTAAGGGATTGTAAATTGCAGCCATGATTCCTGTGTCACTTTAATTGAGAGCCTTGCAGCGAGCGGGGTGCAAGTCCACTTTCGACATTTTTTTTTTAATTATGACGTGTAATATACGTAAAAAGATATTTCACATCGTCTGGTGAAATGATAATCTATCAGAGCCCCCGAATCTAGTGGACATTGCTCCATTGCCATTGAAAGAGGCAAAATATAAGAACGTAATGCAATTAGCTACCAACTACGTACCACCTAACAAACAGCCTTTTTGTAAGGCTCTCGCATATGCATCGACTGTGCATTGTGATATTTCTACAGTCGATGATAGCGAGCAGGCACGAGAGTAATATTATTTGTTGGCATCCACAAAAAAGTATCAATCTGTATTTTCAATATTTCATTAACAAAGCAACAATAAATCAATAAATGGTGTTGTTTATTGTGCATAGTTTAAGCAAAAGGCAATCGTTTTTTGTATGTTTCGGTGCAAGTCGAATGCACCTCCAGAGTTGATAAATTTGCCAAAAATATAAATGAAAAACTTATTAACTCGATAACCACTATTTATTGTGTGGTAATATGTAAGTTTAAATTAATGTTCGTTTTTTCCATATTTCATCTACGTCACTCGAAGTTAGTAAAAATGCACTTGCACTCCTCCTACTGCTTGATACTCAATTCTGGTCCTAAATTAATCCATTAACCCTACATCACTTCCTTCCCCCTTTTTTACTTTAAAATGATTACCACAATAGAATGGTTCAGAACTGTGAACCCCTAATTGTATCGCGTAGTACAGAATCCTCGGAACTTGTTAACCAGAAGTTAATCGAAAAAGGGCGAATAAGCGTTACAATTCAATATTTCTATGCCCGCAAGCAATTCCGAGCAGTTCTATGTTATTCGCGTTTGGAAAGAAAGCGAATAGGTAAACTGGGACATCGATACCGTACGCCCGCGCGAGTTTCGCAAACAAAAACGAACTCGTCGAGTGAAAAGAGAAAAAAACAACGTACACGGGATCCCTCTTAAATATTCATTTCGCATTCGTCCATAGGAATTTGCTTCCGATCATTCTGTCCGCATCAGACGTTTCCGTGGCGTCACCCATCCGTCCGGTCGCGATTACGCAAATCCGCGCAATATTCGCAAGAGGCGGCTGCTCGATGAAAGCGCGATACGATGCACAATCGTGGGGCGAGTCCCTTTGAAAATAAAATTCCATAGAGAATCTGGGCCAGGCTTTCATTGGAATTTCATATGTGTAGATTTCTTTATTCATTTATATTAATGCGCCGAGGTTCATAGTATTCCGTGATAACCGAAGGATAACTCTACTGTTTTACAATTGAAATTGAAAAGATTTTGTTTCTTTTTAAAGTTCTTCGAGTTCATTCATATATGTATGTTTGGTGTTTGTAGTGTAAATTGTATCTGAAAGACATGAAGTAGTTTCAGCCTTACATGAAATTGCATTCGACAACCTTAGAAACTGTACCGAACTATTATCAAAGTTATTATAGATATTTATTTTGAAGAAACGAATAAAATTACGGCATTAACGTTGTATACTCGTATTCATTATTATTGTAACTACTTAAGCAAATCTTGTTTAGTAGGCTGTTGACAATACTTCAAAAGTTATTAGCATTCTACTCATCTAGTTATCCAAAAACTTTCTACCAAAAGTAACATAATAATATTTTATGGCTCTACCATCTTATAACATGTAACTGATCTTAATCCCTTACTTCATAAACACTACTACTGACTTCTTAACATAGACTATGGAATTATAAAATAAATTTTAATCGCAACTCTAATTATAGGGCCAGTTTACATAATTACGTATAGTCAAATACAAGTTAAATATACCATTTCAACATTCTGTATTTAACACGCTACTAAAACAATGTGTAACAAACTTGCGGCTACTAAAAAGAAATAAGAACCCAAGGAGTAAATTGCACGGTAACGCGTTACCATGCACCATCAAAACTTTCTACTCGAATGAACGCGAAAGGACGGACATCAAATTCCACCCGCAGTTTATCCAAAGAATTTCCCCCGCGCATTGCAGTCTCGCAACAACCAGGCCACCTTCCACCACCTCCCCGTAATATCGTTCGAACGGCCGCGTAAAAATAAAATCCTATGCAACGCGAGCCAACCCCATTCTCAAAATGTTGCATATAACCGTTTATCCCGAATGCAACCGGGTCACCGATCGTTTCATTGGTCACGTCAGTTTAACGGCGGGAAACGCGAAATCGGAGAGATCGCGGCTTTAGCGGGGAATCGGTGGAGGAAATCAGCGACAGAGGGATAAGAGGGAGGGAGAAAGGGTAGCGACGGTCGGAACAGCTATCGAGGGTGAGACAGAGAGGGAGAAGGGGTCTATAGTTATGGGAGTTGCTGTGGAGTGGAGTAAGCATTGTAAATCAATACCCTGACGGCTGCCGGCGCTTCGAACGCGCCCCGTATTTCAGCATGCCAATACACTGGAACTATCCTCCATCGCTGCTGGATAGCGGAATATAACGCTTAATAGAGGTCGCAGATAGAAGGGATCTACAGGGTGAAAGGGGTGGTTTAGGGGATGGGGGTGTAGCTGAAGCGGAAGTGGAACTGTTAACGAACGATCGTTCTTTTATGTTTCGCAACCTGTTTAACGCTTTCGCGCCTAAATTATCCAACAGCTACATTTATTAGACGTATCAATGAGTAAGTAATCTACTCTTTCGTTCACCCCTTGTCCTACGATTGTTTTATTATTTAGTTAGGCTAGCATTAGTTGGTCACTACTTTTATATCATGTCACGAACAAATTGTTCGAATGTTGTAGGCAATTTTTATTTAATAACCTCCAGTCTTGTAATGCAAAGCTAAAATTAAAGTTCAAATTAAATTTTACGCTTAATAATAAGCGTTTTTTGTTGAACCTGTGACGTAATTCATAGAACGAGTGTGATTTATTATTGTATGGCAAAGGGTTAAATTCAATAATATTTCTTATTGTGTTAGTTACTTATCCTACATTAAATAGAAGCGCTTGGAGAAAAGCTTCATCCTTGGATAAAACACAGCCAGTCATGAAAGTCTACATATGCAATCTGAATTTCAAATATTTACATATTTTAAGACATATTTTAGAATTTTAAAAATGGAGTTAGAATTTATGGAATATAAAATTAGAAGCTAGAAAGATTCCAAGAAGACGTTTCATTGATTATACGAATGAAATTATTCGTAAAAGCATACAAGGTGCAATTTTACGTGCACGAAACAAACTATAGGACGTCACAGATGTTGCAAAAGTTTGTACCAAATATAAATATTTGTCACAATTAGTTTCGTATATTCTAATACAAGTGCGTACAATGTGGAAAAGCCCTCAACATTTTGTTGATAATGTCTAATTTTCATTAACAGCCGAAGTAATTTGTTTGAAATGGTCGAATCTCTTGTATATTTCTAGATAGTTGAAATTTACAGATCTATGTAGACTTTTGCAACTGGCTGTACATAACGTTGCCTCTATCATTAACACATTCCCAATTATCATTAACCCTCTGCAAAAGCTGCATCTCTTCGTATCAAAGATATCTTTGTTTTAATTAATGATATTTTTAATAAGTAACGTGTGAACTCTACTAAGAAATCTAAATTTTTCTATGAATCTCCCAGAAAAATTTCACCAAATTGCTATTATTTACTGCACAATATTTTTCATTAACCAATGATGAGGCAATGACGATTCGATAAAAACAAAAAATGCAACATTTGCATTATTAGTGTTAACCCTTTGCACTCCATTAGTGCTGCTATTGGTGACAAGTATAAATTTCCCTGAAAGTTAAAATTTAAGTGTTTTACTTATTTTTGCTATTTCAACTTTAACTTACGTATTTCGAAACGATGGAAATTAAAAGAAACTTTCCCCCTCTTCGAAATACGTAACACTTTAAATTCTCACAAGGATCGAAAAAATCTGTTGTAATTGTCGGTTATTGCAATCGTTAAAAAAGGTTTTGGAGCCCAAAGGATTAAAGAACTGACTTGACGCAACGTAGTATATATCCTTTACACCATTCCTTCTCTTTTGTGTCCAATTAGACCTCTCCCTAAAAAAATCCCCCGGAATAAAAGCCGAAAACCAAAACTCAACCATCGAACAGCTAAAAAAACAGAAGTAGGAAACTTTCACTGGAGACGTTCACGGGTTAAGAACGGCCAAAGAAAGTTCGTCGGTCATAAATTATTGTCACGCATCCGCTGTCGAGGTAAACAGTGTCAGCAGAGGGGAAAGGGGGAAAGAATCCAAGTAAAGGATTTCTAGACGAGCCTCCTATTCGTACCTGCCGAACCAGGGCAACAGGGGTGGTCATAATAAATATATTTACGCCGACGTCGTCGCTGTAATACCGCAACTCGGGACGACCCACGTGGTCGCCCACACGGGGGGCCCGGCCGGAAGTTTATTACCCGATTATCCGGCCTGTAACTCATTTTACGCGGTGCCATAAAGGCACGACCACGGGCGAAAGCCGAAACCCCGTCTATCAAGCACTCTAATCGATTCTTCTATCGTTTCCGTTTTCCGTTTTTGGTAAATATTCGATTTGGGGTATACTTGGCGTAGGATACTAATTTCGAGTGGTCGGAGAAAAGTAAAAGCTTTGGTATCCGAATTTAAGGCGGAGAACCCGGAGAACGTTGCATTATAGCAGTTTTTCAGAAGTGTGTTTGGATATGTTGACAATTTTTGTGCGATGAAAGAATCGTAGAGTAGACTTTGCTTAATCTGATACTGGATACTCCGTTATACTGTATTGTGCAAAAGTCTTAGCCTGCAGCTGTATTATTGACTTCGTAGAGGCAGTTAAATATAATTTTGAAAACAGAGTATTATGTAAATGTTTCACGGGTTAGAAGCAATGCTTTGTTTCAAAATCAAAACAGTATCTATCATCTATCAGGTTAGCCAGAACTGTTGCCGCCATTTAGCAGTGTTAATATTGCGAAACGTAAATTAATATGCCAATAATTATGCAAACGCAAGTAAAATTCGAAAATCGGCATTTCGAAGTATCATTCGAAAATGGTTGTAAAAATTGATTGTAATTATTATGTTTAACACAGTCATGAAATACGTTTTCGGCACAGTATATTATATTGTTATTTTAAACGTAAAAAATCGGTACAAACTAAGAAACAATATTGCGAATGATAAAATATATTATCGTTGAAATATTTTCATCCTCGGGACACTTAATCAACTTTTTCAATTGGAAGAAAACTGGAAAATCCCAAAACTTAAAGAACTTGCTTAGACGAGTTCTTCGTTGAAAAAAAGTGCAAATTCTCACAGGATTGAACGATAAGACCACGCAGTATGGCAAAAGGTTGTTATAAAGAATCAGTAATACACTGCATCAATAAAGTTTCGCCTCTTTAAAATGCGACAAAACTTTTTGGTCAACCGAATATTATAGTAATCCGATTTTACTTTTTGGCCCAGCCAATATCACGATCTTATCGGTTTTGTGTAATAAAAAAAAATTCATTTCAACTTAGGTATTCTCCACGACAACAATATTATTTGCGTTTGCTTATTATCGTCAATGTACCTACCTGCACCGATGACGCAGAGGTTGGATGGTACTGTGAAAGAACGGTAAGCAGTGCTTTCTAAAAGGCTGCTCAGTCCCGTTTTTCTTGCAACGCGACTCGGCTGGTCGCCGTACGTAGAACCGGGCACAATAGAGCTCTCGAATCGCCCCGTTGAAGCGGAGTTATTAGTTCCTTGCTTCTCTGGCCCGGGACACACGGGGTTGAATTCCAAGATGAATCGACGATAAAAACCGTGGCCCGGAAATGTACGTGCATTTTACTCCAGTGGTTGCCGCGGTTGCATCCCTCCAACCCTGTGAAACGACCAGAGAAAGTAATCTCGAATGAAAGCTCCTGTACTAGCTCCAATAAACACATAACCGGAAGAAAAATAATATATTGCAAATGTTGGTTGAAAAATTACATACACAATACAGCGGAAACTAAAATAGTAATCTCAAGGTTAACAAATACAATAAATAGCGAATCTAATATGATAGGTGGTTTCAAGTTCGTAGCTAAAAACGCAAAATGTAAGATTTGTAGGAAGAACAAAGTTCATTTTAGAGCATTTCAACGAAATATTATTTTATACTGGCGAATAGTAAACGGTTTTGTAAAACACGACGAGATGGATCTTACTTTATGTTCGATTAATGTAATCTATAATTTATGAACTAATAACTTTGATATTAATGTTAATATATTACTGAACTTTAAGTTACGTTTGTGTGAAAAGACATTTGCAAAATTATGTGCGAAGGAAGAGATGGAAATGTTTGGAAAGTTTTGTTACTACATTGCTGAATTAACATCGATACGTTATTGAAATTTGAAGTGTCGTGAGGTTAGAATCCATTTATTGAGGACATTGGTGAAAAGTTGTATTTGGAACTAAAGTAATAAACTTAGTCATAACTAAATGGCGACTCCATCTCATCATATAAACTGAAAATAAATGCATAACGTTAACGAGACGATTGTAAACATCGATAAGACGCTTCATGCTACTAAAAGCATTCAAGTCAATATTAAGTCGTCATCTGAATGCTCAACTAGATATTGCAATTTGAATACAATGCTACCGTAAATATTAATAGTATACTATCATTCATCTGTTTGATTGTTAGATCATGTTAACACCGTAATCGCAACGTCATTGACTCACCTATTCATTATAATAAGTTATTCAATAGTATTCTATTTTAGCCTTATTAGTCAACAAGAAAATATTTAAAAGATGCTTGCAATTACTATTACCATTGATTTTCAAGTATTGAAAAAGGAAACCTAGTAACTGATAAAAGAATAGGAGACTATTTTTGAAATTCAAAACACAATTTCTTCATAGACAGAAGTATTTAGTTAAGATTTTATTCAATCAATATCATTTTTTGTTCAAAAATTTACGAAATAGTATTCCGGCTGCAATATGTTAGTATACAATTAACGTTATTAATTTTAATTCATTGTAATCTGTAATAATTCAACTGTGAATCTTTATTCGGATTCAACCTTTTGTCAACGAAAATAAAGAAATAGATTTTAAGTATAAATTAATTTTAACCTTTAAATATTATAAGGTGCATTCTACTTTGGACATTTTACATGTTTTTGCACATCATATACATTCTGTAGTTCTTTGCTCATTTAAGTTTCCTATAAATATACAAAAATCCGTAGTCTAGTAACAACTACAAATTTAAGACCAAAGTGTAATTTTAGTACATCACGACTTATGATGAATATATGATAGTAAAAACCAACTGCACAAATGCATTATGTATTACAGCTTATGATTAGACGGCAAACGTTTATTTATTTATGGAAAATTTAATTATACAGAAAAAGTACCCAAAAATATTTGAAATATTTAAAGGAAATTAATTACACGGTATAATGTTTAAATGCTGCACAAATTTTTTATTTAGTTTTCATTTCGTTCGCTGTATTTATACAAATTACACGTTTGCAAAATATCCGTAATCTACATATTAAATTATTCCTAAAAAAATTATTATTTAAAGATCTTATGTAAATTAAAATAGAATTATAATTTGGTCGATAACTTTTAGCAGTCATTGTATGATTAATATAATCCACTACTTTTTAACGATCAAATTTTCTTTCAAGCACAAATCCATAATTCGTCCGAAAAACGCGACAAAGTATTATAGAACAACAACAACTACGTTTAGACAGAGTACCTACACATTTAATTATGTTAAAAATAAATATCTAGTTATACCAAAAAGGTGAATTACTCATTGGTACACCTAATAATGTAAAGAAAGTGCAATTGTAAAAGCGGTATCATTCCTATCTTGAATACAATATATAATCCATACTTTGTTGCACGTTGTCACGATTGTATTGCTAGCGTACCACACGGTATCTACTTGCAGCGTGTAGCGGAAAATAGGTGAATCCTACTTCAGTGTCAATGGCTCCCGAGGGATTTAGCATGTGCGCTCTCGTAAACGAGTGAAACACGAAATTGCAAGTATCACGGCAAGCGTCAGTGGAAGGCGTCCAGCATAAATTCTTGCGCCTCGTTTATTAGGGGAAGAACTATTTAATGGGCAAAGCGTAACAACGTAAATATGGCGGCATTCTGAGAAAGCTAAATGCGTTTTACTTTGAAAGATCCTGGATACACTGCAGATGTTATTCGGCTTCAGAAAACCATTAGCAGCTTCCATATTACTTGTACCTACTATACTTAAAGCAGTTAGATTTAATATTTGCTTTAGGTTTCTGAATGGTGTGATCCCATTAATACCGATTATGATAGTTTTCAGAGTTTCTGAGAATTTCCGAATAACAAACGTAAGCGTTATCAAGTTTTATATACCTGTATTTTAAGCGAAAGTTTGGGTTTGATATCGAAGCTTGAATTTAAGGTGGGAAATAATGGAAAGGGAAGACCGATGCCGATGAGATAAAACAATTCGCATTGCAACCAAACTATAGGGAAATTATTGACCAAAAATATTCGTCACCTTTCCTAGTCATAAATCGATAAACACGTTATTCGATGGAATTAGTCAAACTTTTGAGCGTTCCAAGAGCAATAAAAAGTCATTGAAACCAGACATAACAGTATCATCCTTCAGAATGGCATAAAGCAAATAAAAAAGTACAAAATCTTTGTTTATCGGAGTAAAAATTTATATGATAAGTAGTCTTTAATAGCTACAATATCTTAATATACCGAACTGTTCTCATGAAGTAATCATAAAGAAATTCTGTATCACACATTAGATATATTTATCTGTCGAATAAAACGACACATAGAATGCAAGAACCAATGACAATTTAAAAGAATACAGTTTTCGTCGCTACTCGAATATTTTAGGATTTTTCCTATTATTTCTATTGCTTAACATTGCGCGCGTTAAGCTCTTACAAGTTAATTTTTTATTCCTTACCCTAAAGAAAACGAATGGACCCACTTTAACCCTTTCGCTAGGGTTTTTAATAAATTAAATTATTTTAATAAAAGAATATGCAAAAGTTATCAAAATACTAAATTACATTGTATTAAATTCATGTTCATCTTCCAATTCTCTCCTTTCTTCAGACAACAGAGAATTTCGAGCGTTTCAAGGCGCCAATAGCGTTTTTAATTACCAAAATTAATCAGAAAAGTTCATAAATAACGTGCTACTCGCGAATTTCTTGAGTGCCCATGGGATACTAATGAAAGGGTTAATAGATGCAACAAAGTTTCCCCATATATGAAAAAGAATTTTTAATAATTAGATATGTATAACTCTATATGTACAAAAGAAATGCTAATAATGTATTCTTAACAAATGTATCTATATACTTACATAATACTTAATGTACTATTTTAAACGCATATTAAATGTAATTTAAATATACCAAATGTGACTTTTCAGATCTATTAAACATTAGTGTAATCAATTCGGTAAAACTGTTACGGTGAACAAATGCTATTAGCTATTTACAGAATCAATTCAAATTTAAAATGGGTGTTCTGTAACAAAACGAAAGCTTCAATAAAAGTGTATTATGAAAGAGGAAACAATGACAGAATCCTTTTACAAAATATGCTGAAAACTTGGACAAATTGTGCCGAATATGTCGAGCTATATTCGATAATAATTGGATATTGGGCCGATTATTAAAAATGAATGCGCATACGGTACGATACACGAAACCCGTTTGTTATATAGGTACACGAAATGGGATAGAAAATGCAGGTAAACGCCGAAATTAATCTCGACAACCGATCAACCAATCTACGCTTCTCTTTTTAATATCGCTTTTCATCTTGTTTATTCACAACTACGCTATCGTCTCCATCGCGTGCTTGACCAAATGCAACGGACGAGATTCGTCCGCAAATTATTATCGAGACTGAAACGAATGAATTTATACCGTGCCTTTCTAAACGTAGATACTTACAATTTCTCTGTAGCTTTTGAAATAAATAAGTTCCCGCGCATAACTTTATACGAGAAGTTGCAAATATTTCCAGGCGAAATCGTGGCAAGAGCTTGACATATAACTTGAAATGGATCGAACCACAATTTTCAATCGTTTGCACTGCCACGAGAAAGATCCCAAGTAAAGAAAATGGGTGTCGCATTAGTCGGCAGAGAAGTGTCGCGCAACGCGTTTGAAAGCTTATTTCGCACAAAATAAGAAGAGTTTCAGGAGCCAAATCGTAACAGGTAACGAAACGTGGACCTTCAACAATAATCTTAAATGGAATAAATCGTAAACACGTTAAAACGATGAATTCTCAGAATCATTTTTTTATCAACAAAACATTTTTTCACCGCGATGCTCATTAAAGCCTAAGAGATGATAAAAGGTGGTTCATTTTGATGGAAAATACTTTAATTGACCTTATTGGACCGTCTTTTAATACTAGCTTATACGTGTTTTCGAAAAGAACGCGAGAACTTATTTATACACCTAATAAATTAATTTTTGCGAAAATATTCCGGACACGCTAGAGTAAATGTACCACATACTGCCACTTTAAGGTTCGCGCGTAACTTTATTTAACTATTTCAGAACGTCGTTAGCATAAAGATCGTTCCAGTTTGGAGCATAATATTGTTCAACCGCTCTTTTATTTATGAACATTTTTTTTATATGTTCGATATAATAAATTCATTACTACGTAATTGAAAATGTACAACAAAGTCCAATATCCTTCGTACTATCACTCGAAACTTTTCATTTAAATAGAAACACGTTTTACACATATTAACACGTCAATTTGTGTAACAGATACAAGATGTATAGTGAACGTATCGCCTTACTAAATTATTACACGTGCCATATTTTATAATTATATTGGTCACGTTTTAATGTTCAACAGCACATTTACCTCCTAATATTTATTTATAAATATTAACTGTAAATGAATATACAATGTTTATTTGTTGTTACGTAAACCGAAGTCCAAATTTAGTATGAAAATTTGTTTACTTACGATTCTTTATACATTACCTTGCTATTAAATAAACGAATTCAAGTGACAGTTATAGGAACAGTGACAGTACGTGGGTCATTTACCCTATTGCGAGACTGGCTGCAATTGCATTTGGGAAATCATGAATTAGCTGCGTATAAATAATCGCACGCTATAAGGTGTCTAGCTTCGCACACAAGGTAACCATACGGTAATGCAGTGCTTCGTAAACCTCGCCTAAAGGCTATCGCGAGTAACGTCGTCGCCAGGAGAAAAGATGATTCGAGCGGAACGTAAATTCAGCAGTAGCAGCTACCCTGTGCCACTAGTCGGGACGGAAGCAATCAATAAGGCGGTTTAAATTACAGGAGAATCGTCGCCGACTTGGAGGAACAGAACGGGGCAAGCGCTAATAACCCAGATGCAAATTGATAGTGCTCATTATCATAGTAACAACGAGCGTACACAGGCTCGTAAAAGCGGTGCCGCGAAAGGGGCCGCGAGATTTATTTCCCTCGTTTAAATTCCCTACTCTCGCCATAAGACGAAAAGTTACCGTGAGTGGGAAATGTCACTCTGTACGTTACAGAAATCACACGACTTTCCAAGATTTCTTAACAGTTAATCAACCGAGGACGTTTATACGGGAAAAGTAAAGGAACGGGGCTAATGGAGAAATTGGTGATTCAACAGATTGTAAAGCAAAAGGTCAGTTGATCGAATATCCTATGTTCCCTTCATCGCCATATTTTTATTTACAACGATGAAATAGTAGCACCATTTATTGCGATTTTATTGCTCGACACGTTTTCCTGTTTCTGCTGGCCCCAACTGCTGGTTTTATTGCCGCCATAATGGATAGTAATTGCAGTTATATACTTCAAAAAGGAGTGACTACTGTTCCCTATGCAGTGACAATGTATTCATTTTATACCTACGGCAAATTTTGCCGGTATGTTTTGCAAATTTGACAAGAAGTTCTACTGAAACTGTAACCGCGATTCACGCCATAAATTACGTTCATTATTGCCTTGTTCATAAATAAGAAAGTAATATATCCGTAAAGCGTATTTATGATATTCGAGTTCGTTAAAAATACAGCTATACGGATCTCAATCTCGTACGCTCCTTCGTCACTGATTAAGATCTTTATTCTTGTGACTCTATTATTCGCTGCGGTGTTGCATTGAATCAAATGCGCGCCGCCTGCACAGCTGCGAATAATATGCACTACCCTGCGAAATTTACCGTTCTGATTGATCTACAACAAATACTATTCATGTACTATATTCTTGCGTCAACTAGGAATTGCATAACCATAAGTTTTTCCAATTAAAAGTACCTAGGTACCTGTTTTAATGCAACTCGTATCTTTCTACTAAATAATAATAATAATAAACAGTGCTGCACTTTGCACGACAACCTTGGGATGATATAATATTTATCCGTCTTTTTCTAAATATTTCTTTAAAGTAATTTTATATTATTACCACACCATATTTTATTTATCTTTTTCTTTTTTTCTTGACAGGCACACGAGCACAATTTTACAAATAATTTACAAAATGCCAATTTGTTAACACGCGACGGAGATGTAGGGATAACTGATACAATAGTTCGTATCGTAGTTGGAATCACGTATTCGCAAGACAGAATTTCTGCACCTAAGAGTAGAATCCGAAGAAAGATCGAAATAGATAGTTCGCTATATCATTGACGTAATCGCATATACTATATACTGAATCACAGAATCAGATGACCTATAGATCGAATCATATATACCAAATAAACTTTAATTTTCTATTAGTCCGTAATCACAAACGTGCGGTCTGTGAGACATTCAAAAGATGCAAAAGTAATCATCCCATAATGCTACACGCTTAAAATTCATCAATCTATAAATATTTCTTAATTTCGATTTAAAGTAACTCACTATAAGAATGTAATTATAACACGTTTATGTTAAAGAAAAAATTAGAAACACAGCAGAGAAAGTTATACGGTGTTAATTCACGTATTAATACAGTGATTTCTAAGACCGTACGTCTGTTTCGACGCAACAATATTTTCACATCGGTGATTATGGATTAAGTAAGTAAATTAGAATTATTTCGTTCCAAAATACTCGATAAAAGTACAATAGAGATCGGCTAACGATCAATTTAATTCATTAACCCCGTAATCTTAATGTTGCGAAAAGAAGGGTATATCATAGGAATAATCACGTATGAAAGTTCCTTGACTACTTTCATCCAAGAGCGATCGATCTGACTCGATGTTGGGGGGAAACGTGGAAATTCTGCAATGTCGGGCGCACGTCGACGCGTCACCTGTTGAATCTAGCCGCTTCGCGAAACGCGGCCCGCGTGTTTTCCTCGAAATTGCATGTTACCACATTGGAAAAAACAGATCAATCCGGAGAGAAAGTCAATGAAACAGTAACAATGATCGTGAACCTTTAGAACTGTTTAATGGCAAACTCGATCGAATGAAAGAATTTATATCATTGTGTTACGTGTGAAATTAACAACCTTTCTGTCGATATACTATTATATAGTTTCTGTTAGTGCGTATGATGAAGTCTGGAAAACAATTCTGATGTTAACTAAATATTCAGTAATGAATTAAGTAAAATTAATTCCGGTTCGGTAACATTTTCGAATCATAAACGATAAAAGTGGAAAATCACGCAACGAGTATCTATTTAACTCTTTTGCTGTGGCAGATTTAAATAGCAAACGCGCGTAACACGTTAGACCGCGAAACTTTCCATTTTTGTAATCGAAGAGTACAGAAAGATCGTATAAAACTGAACTGCATTATGTTAAAGCAATGCTTTCGAAGAATTTATATTCTTTAACTTTGCTGCGATTTTCGGGTCATTTTCGACTCAATTATGTTCCCAATTTACTATAACATTTCTTATTTTTTGACACGAGTATAAAACAATCGTTGTCAATGTTTGCAAAATTAAGTTTTGATTTCTATATTAAAAGCACTTGTTCTCAGAATTATAAGACTTTTCAGAAAGAATAAAGGATAAGATTTGATTCAACAGAATCTCAAAGACCGCAGCAGGGTTGAAGGACTAACAGTAATTCCCAAGTACCTAAAGACACTGAGTAATATCGAATAACCAAATTTAATTATCACAAGGCGCCAGCAGTATACTATGAAGTAATCTTTCAATCCGTATAGGTAATGACGAATAGCGATGAGAGGATTAAACTAAAGAGTTAATACTACAATATGATCATCGTCTCCATTTAGACCCCTAAATCCTCTACTTTACACTTCAAGAATGGAAACTAAAGACAAACCTACTATCATTGACGACTGATTCGTACGCAGAAAAATATTTGTATACGCATTCCTAATATAGGATATAACTTTTCCAACTTAACGATGAATCATTTCGTCGTTAATGGTTTTTTTATTGTTGTGAAGATAGCCGTGGAAGTAATCAACACAATGCATTGCGAAGTGCGGTTCAGTGGTTAGCAACAAGTAGAGATCGATTAGTAAACGGAAATAGAGCGAAGTCGTATGGTAAATTATACGTCTAATAATTCGTATCGCTGTTAATTGAAATTGCGGGCTAATGGATTATTACTCGGCCACTCGCGGGGATGGCCAGGCAAATTTGATTAAATGCAACGAAAGTTATGGAGGGATGTTCATTTAACGGCGCGATTCATTTAGCGATATTGCGCGGCTGCACATGGAACCGATCCCTTTCGTCGGTTAAATTCAGAGCGCTTGTAACTATGATATTTCGGCAAATATTGTACTTTTATCGACTGTATATCTTCTGTAAATGCGAAGAAATCCATCGTCCTCTTAAACAAAAATTAAAGAGACTGTAAAGTCAGAGAAAAGCGAATCTCAAAGGAATGGACGCAAAATTGAAGACGAGATGGAAATGATTCGCGATAAATTTCTCTACTGAGAAACTACTTCTATGTACGAAACTTTTCAGTATTCAAATCAAATGCGACAAAGCCTTCATGACAATAGACCACAAGAAACAATCCTATAGGAAAAATTCAGAGCCAACAAGAGAAAAAGACGATTGACGATCCCGAACTCAGTGAAACCTCTTTATTCAAGAAACACTTAAAATGTAGGTAATGAAAACTTTTATACGCAAAATTCTCGCAATTCAGTAGTATTATCAAAAGACAATCTACCGGAACCATTAATAAAATCTGCTGAACACCCATCAACTTTAACAACTAACTTCCGTGTAACTAGACTTCGGATCTTTACGCAAACTCATGTTTTTCTAAATAAGTTTGAAGAAATAGGACCTAAAGGGTGACTTCTTGGCCCCCTAAATATCATAATTTCCATTGTACTTTGGATATTTTGTATAACTTTGCAGATTATGTACGTTTTCCACACTTTAGCGCCTTTAGATTTTTAATAATTGCATACAAATTCGCAGCTTATGTACTCATGACCAATACTCTCGAAGAATCCAAAGCACTCAGAAACCAAAGGAAATGTCGCAACAGAACTAAAACAACCAAAAGATTGAAAGAAAAATCCATATATTAAGAATAAGACAAAAACCATGGAATATCATTAATCAATATTATTGGGAAAATAAATTCTTAACACATTTGAGCCACCATTAAAAATTTAAAGTTCAATGAATCAATCGTATCGATTACCTATGACATGCAAATTACAATAACACAAAAACGGGCATAAAATAACCGTTTGATACTATTTTAATAATTCTTTAATCAAACGCTGCGGAATAAAAATGGGCATTCCCCGCTTTGCCCTTTCGCCGTTCACGTTGAAACTATTCCAGTGGATTCCGAAGAATCGAGAAATCGAAAGAAAAGCCCATCCCGAAAGCCGGATGAAAAATCCGAAAAATCAAAGGATAGAGTTAAAAAAGAGAAAGGAAAAGTCACGTGAGAGGATCGCGTGCACGCGCGTGTTCCGGACATGTATACGCACCGCGAGGCACGCACGGCCGCGATCCTCGCTCTCGCTACACGTTCACGCTACGCTTCCTCCCCTCCTCTGCGCCCACAGCGCTACTCCCCCCTCCCTCGAAGCCGTGCTCTCACTCCCTCCCCCGCCTGTCCAGGCCGCCGACGCCCCCACCCCCGGCCCGACAGTTACCCCCTCTTGTCTCCGCCTCCTCAGCTCTCGTCTGACTCGACGGTCCCGAAGGCAGCGGACAATTTATGCCCAATTACACCCTAATTACCGTAATGGCACGACTCCGGTACAGATGGTGCACGGAGTTAAGTAACTGTCACGGGCTACGGGAGCACGGCCTCGGTTGTTCGATCGGTCATTACGGCGTCGCGGTGCTTCTACGCGAAGTAACGCGTTCGCGGTTCAGCATCGCGAGATTTATATGCACAATGATCGTCATGTGAAGTAACGGGGGAAACGTAAGGAGGCTGTAGGCGTTTGATCGGTTATTGGTTCTATAAGGTGAAGAGTATGGATGGTATTGAACCCCTTGCTATTAATATCAATTATATAAAATAAAGTGAACTATAACAGTAGTCTATTCATTTTTCACTCGTTGAAATGTTTAAGTTGAATCATTCACTGCTTTAACTCCGTATCAGATATAAAACGTTGATGTGTGACAGGTAATTTGCAGTTTATAAACGTTCATCTTATTGTTTCGGTATACATTTAGCGGTACAATTATAATTTATTAAAAATGTAGCATTTAGGTCATAATCTGCTTCAGCAGCAACACTCGTCATTATAAGACAAGGGGTTAACATTGAAGTTAAATGTCCAGATACGCATCTGCAATTTGTTAATGCGTTACTACAGTTATCGTATAATAGCCAGGTTTTTATTATAAGCGCTACATCGATTCGACGTTTCTTTCCGGATTTTATTTTTCGAGCGGTAATGGAACGACGCCGGCGATCATAATCCTTTTGTTCATGAAAGGGTTAAGAGGAATTATTAGATTCCAGAAATGTTTCCTACGGAGTTACATTACAAAATTAATATATTCCAAAGTTTCCTGAAATATAATTCAATTTAACGCAGTAGGTACAAAATGGAATGAACTTTTGGGAGCATATAACGTTAACTCCGCATTGCGGCAATTTCAGTAAACCAATGGAAATTATTTAAAAATCGAATCCTATTTTAAACATGCTGCAAATCCATAGTAGAGTAATATTGATAGTGAGAAACTTTTCCAATGGAATATTAAACTTGGTGAACCTGTGGTGTAAAGAGTGTAAATTATTATACTTAATCATTGCTGAGCTGCTTGTCAAGGAGAAAACAGAGCACCTATAGACTCTCATAGGACACGATAGTCGTCTTCAAGTGCATACGGATATCAATTATAGTCAAAGAGCTAACCTTCGCAGTGAACTTTGTACTGTATGTAAGTACATATGAAGTTACAAGTATAAGAAGATATTGCATAGAATTTTGACGAATAACTGGAAAAAGGTGAATCATATACTATCACGATCTATTAAAGAAGATCTGAAGCGCATTAAAATAGAAATAGAATTAAGTGCGTTGCTAAATATTTGAAAATAGGACCACACTCACAGAAATTTTAAAGTAGGGGAAAGTTAGCCAAAACCATATATTTTACAAGCAGCGTAAAATCGCTTAATAACTTACGTTAAAAATCCGGCGAGGGTTTAACAATTATGTTCCACCATATTCAACTGTACAATTAAATAGAGAGAAGCTGAAAATCCGAAGCTCATAGAACAAATGTATCACCACATTCTCCGAGTTTTTCAAGAAAACAAACCAATAAATACCTCTACAAAAAAAAGCAAAGTACATAGAGGAGACTCAGTTTCCAAGAAAATTGTAGCAAAAAAGCGGACAATTACAGGAGGCTCGGTTTAATGGTGAAAGACGAAGGATTTCGATCACTCGATCGTTTCTAAGAACCAAGCGAAATTAGCAGACTCCCTGTCTGAAGCAAATTGCCGAACAACTTTTCACCTTATCACCTTCCCAGTCGGCGATAAGAGATGTGTCGTTCGCGCGATACCCATTATCGAATTCCTGTTCGTCCCTAGTACGTCCTGTTAATATATGGTTCTATTTCAGGGAAACGCCTAATCGACGTTCAACCGACGAAAATGGAAAAACAGGCAAACACGGAATGTTGGCGTGGCATGTGGGAAACACGTGCTTTGGGAACCTCACCTTAGAATTCGAGACTTTGCCTGACGAGTTGCTTGGGTGTCATTAAAATTAGTTGGACCTTGGGACACGCTGAGAAGAAGATTCACACGCTTCGTACCTTCGGAGAAAGTCAAGATTTTGCCAGAAATTTAGGAATTCACGTGTTCAAAAGGTACCTATTTACATTAGTTACGTTACATTGTCTATTATGAGTAGACTGCGGATATTTACGCGTTCATACAAAATTAAATAGTGGAAAAAATACAGGATGCACGTAATATGAAGAAACATATAAGATATCGAATTTAAAGCACAAGTTAAAATAATCAGAGGATGAAATAATCCTCAATTTAAAATTTTATTCCTTTAATGTCATTTGTATAATAGTGCACTTGCATAAAGAACCACAGTCTCATTATGAATAATACAAAGGAATGAAGCACTAAATTTGGAGCCGAGATGGTAAGTGCATTTCAGTATAATTCGGTGCATTTTTTCACAGAATTCGATGGTTATTTAGAGAAATTAAATACGCCAAATTTATAGGAAAATGTCGAATAGGATTTCAAAGACATCAAATGTAATTTCCATCGTTTAGGATGCATTTTTCTTAGTCATTTAGCAGCTAATGGATTCTTGCTTTGACGAAATCACAGACGAGGTGCAGAATAGACCTATTATCCAATATATTTTTCTAGTGCAAGGTTTTGGGATCTCGACACTCCATTACCATTTTCATTTTTACCTTTTCAAATCCGTCAAATCTATAGCTTTTGCATTTGCGTTTACATTTTGCATATTAAAATACTTTAGAAGTGTTTACATTCTTTTCAAATAATAACGAGACAGATATACTTCCGAAAATTCTGATTATATTAAATATCGGCATTTCAAACCATGTGCAACGAAGTTCCGTAAAATGATAAGTCTATTCTGTACCTCGTCCATGACAATATATTGCGAGTTTGAATCGATAAAATCGTAGAGTTTAAATTTACGCGTTCAAAAGTCAGTTACACTGACTACATTATTTATCTGTCACGTGCGATTAATACAGCTATGGCAAAAGAATTATTAGGTCATCCCGTAAGTAATATCGTTTCTTGACTTAATTTTAAGTGCAAACTATTAATGCTTACATTTGTTTTTAATTATCAATTTAGCGAACATTCCTTTCAATAACTTTTTCCAATTTCTCAGAAACATTTAAGATTTTTTAAATAAATCTAAAGACATTACTTATGGGACGATCTAATACACATATAAATATTTCAAGCTTCAATGAATATTTCATAGTCGTTTGCAACTATTTTAATTATTTTTAACATTAAAACTTTGAAAGGGCAATTTGTTATAATCGTTAGGCGTTCAATTTACCTTGGAGATAACTCGGTTCCTGAAGGTTAAAATATTATCAAATTCTACGAAAATCAGTGTCGAAACGATCGAGGGGTTGGAGCGGCAAGCACCACCGACGACCCCTAGATATTCGCCCTTCGACACTCGTCGATATTTAATGAGACAATCAAGATAAGGGGAAACCGTAGCGAACCGATGGAAAATTCAGTTTACTCTCCGTGTACCTTGCGGAGATTTTCTTTCGTCTCGAGATTGATAGATCTTCTTACCACATGTTCCGAAGTTTATAAATAATTTCCGGTACATTGGCTGATTATTCTTATTTTAAAATAGAACAAAAATATAATGAGATGCTGAAATACGTACTATATATGTATATAGATCTATTTTTAACTTTACATTGGGAATTTACTATTTACAAATAATCAATGACAAAGAAAGAAACTGATAAATTCGCTAAGTTTCATAAAAAGCCAAAGAAATAACTATTGTAATGGCAATTAAATTTGTTTATATTTGGAAACATATGCGTATTTATTTTCGAAACCAAAACAAAAACACAGTTTTGCCAATACACGGTGCATTGAGAGTGTTTTGAACTTTAAAAAGTGCTCGCCAACAAGAAGCACCAAATGTGATTTATCATGTTCTTCCCCCCTAGCCTTTACGTAATCTCAAGTGTTGTTTTTTGATGTCCATTCTCCTCAAACGTTTCCCCAGCAAGGATACACCGATCAACTTCGAATAGTCGAAAGGTGCAATGAAAATTCAAGTAGCTAGTGTCCCAACACCATGTCCAAGGAAGGATATGCGGAACTGTGAAAACGAGTCCCATGAGGGAGTACTGGCAGACGTTATCGAGCCGCGTTATACGCCGAATTAAAGGGGTATGGTGAAATACCATGGGGTCGCGGTCGAAGCCACGCCTCTCCCTCTCTCTGTCTCTCCTGGCTCAAACAAAAAAAAAACACAGGGAACTCCAAACAATTTGTCTTTGGCAGCCTCTTCGAACACTCGCAATATCCTTAATCCCTTAACCACCTCACTCCACAGCCACCACCCCAACGTTTATCCCGTGGAAGTTATTTATGCATCATTCTCTGAATTATGACGCGGAGAATAATTCAACTTAGAGTGGGGGGGGGGGGGGATATCTTTTAAAATACTCTATGCTGCAGGAAAACTGTAAATTTCGGTCGAAATAAGGAGAGGCAGATGAAAAGAGTACGTAAAGGATTAATATAAATTATTATAGTATTCTATGAGTTATATGGTTCACTTCACTTCTCCAACCGTGAGCGATTATTTTCTTTTTTTGAGAAAAAATGATCTACGTATAAAGAATTATCTATAACTTTCATGCATTGTATAGAAGAATAAAATATAATTTTCATTGCAGAATTATAAAATACAATAAAACCTACGTATTAACCCTTTCGCTACGGCGGACTATATCTGAAGAGTATAAAGAAATCGTAAGAATATTGAGTTACATTTCGTTCAATTCATATTCTTCTTTCAATATTCTTTTATATTATTTAGACATTATTTAGCAAAAGATTGTCAATAGTAGTGCATGACCGCAGCTAATCGGCGGAAAGTGTTAACAGCACATGCAGGATACGAATTCTTTGATCGCCTACAGACGCAAGCAGTGTTAAAGGGGTTAAATACTAATAGAGTGAGCGACGTATAAAAACTGTATAAAATAAATAGAATGCGATTTCTACATTGCTCTCAAAAAGATTTCATATATTTCAAGTATTCTATATTAAGATATTCAACTGTATTCTTTAAAATCCTTAAACTCAAATACGTAATATGCAAAAGAATGCTAAAGATTTGTATGAGGAACAAATGGATTAATATTCCGAATACGATAATTACCAAAAGCTTCAATGCGCACCGTAGTGTTTTTGAATAGGAGCGATGGATCTTTGTTAATCGATCACAGCCATCTTGAAAAATGTGTTACTCCCATTTTGTTTTACTATTGTGTACTGCATTGTTTGCCATTTAACCTCTAATCGCTATACCATCGAACAATGTATGAAAATAGTTCGAATTAATCGCTAATGTTCGCTTATCAACATATTTCGCGAAACGCTGATATGCATTGATCTCCAAAATCATTCGATATAACACCCCTGGAATATTTTTTGTGGGGTTTCGTTAAATCCCAGATTTATGTCAATAAACCAAGAACAATTGACGAGCTTAAGAACAACATTGCTCGCATAATTGATGTAATAAAGCTTTAGTGATGTAAAAGAGTGATAAGAAATTGGTTCCCTCGAATATGTGGTACCTATCAAGGGAAGCGGTAGAGAACGTTTGAAAGATATTGTTTTCTATACTTAATGGCATGGAACGTAGTTTAATTCGAACTAAAAGTTTTCATAATATTTTACATATAACTTACTTTATTTAAAAGTACAAATCTATCATTCTTAATGGAACATCTTACATAATTCTAATTGAAGTACAAATAATACGTCTGGGAGTGCGTACACACGTTCTTAGTAGCGAAAGGGCTAATAATGAAATTCTTCCACCTTCGTGACTATGGGCAACGTCACATCAATTAACCCTTTAACGTACAAGCCAGTGAATGTCATGGATACACCCGACCTGTATTTCATTGTACTATTATCATTAATAATTCGTGCTTCCGGAATATCTTGGCTTTACCAATTTCTATTTTAGTAAACGTCACCATGCATCATTGAAAGCGAAGAAAACATGGTACAATACCAACAGATTATAAACTTGTGTAATGAAATTTAATCATTTCCGACCAATAAGGTAAAGAACGATTTCACCACTAAGGTGTTAAATCAAACGGGATCGATTATTGTAATTCAATTGGAAAACAATCGAACGCTTTCGAATATCTACTTTCACGATCATCTTTGCAACAAGTATTACACGCTGATCCATAACCGTGATACAATCGATACGAAGAAGCCGGCGATTAAGTACGATGGAGTCGTCATTAAGATGATTGAGATATAACTGCTCCCATTCAGGGCCCTTCATTAAGCGTGCGACGCAAACCGTAAAGAAAGAAAAGAGAAACGAAAAGAAGAGGTGGTCGCTAAACGCGGTTTCGTTTTCTTATTAATCAAACCTGATCGGTGAGGGCTAAGATTGTAATTACATAATTACGCGTCGCGATGCGAGATAATGGTACACTACGGAACACGTTCTGCCTCCTCATTATTCGCCCGGTATTCAAGATCTTTGCCTCGGTCGAGTGCACACGAACAGAGAAGAGAGAGAAAAAAAAGGGTAGAGATTACTAGCTTTATGACATGTATCAGTGACTCCTTGTTGAGCCACTGATAAAGAGATACTTCTGGAGTTTTCCCGGCAATCGTGCGCTGGCGCATCGCCAGAAATACTTGGCCAAATATTCAGCTTCGCTTGGACTAGCTATACGTTGCACGGGTGAGAATCACTTCTTTAAATTTGCACAAGGACGGATAGAGTACCGAATAACAAGTATCTTTCATTGTTTGCTTATTCCCGCGATCAGGGTATATACTTCTTCAACCCCGACATACGCAACTTTGCTTATACGCGAAGCAACGTTTCTTATGAAGTTCTAATTAAACTAAATGCGTAGCTTTACAAGTGCGCGATATATTCAATTCGGTAACTACCGAAGACCTTTTTTTTGACACTAGAACTACCGACTACTAAAGTATACTCATGTGTACGAAAGAAATAAAAATGGTAGGCATTTGCAAATGCCCGTGATTGAAGAACAATAATAAGTCTTCGTTTATACTTTGCACAGAAAAGCACGGAATATCTTAAAGAATGCACTGTTGCAAATTTATATACCTAATTATGGTAAATTTGTAACCAGTCATTTCGACTGCCTTCGCAGTTCCAATGTTAAATGTTTAATCCGTAAGTATACAACACTTCAGATACGCGAAGCGATTTTTCTTATAGAATTCGAACTGAGAAAAGGTACACCTTTGCAAACGCAAGAAAGTGATCCAAGGAGCTTCAAATGACAAAGAAAGAATTTTTTAAATATGATTTAACGTTTTCGAAGCAGTCATATTTCAAACAAATGCTTAGGCTGGTATAAGAAAGGGTGCATTTAAGGGTTAATTCTTTATTTTGTGATTTCTTATCAATTTGCGTATTGAAATTAATTATATAGCCATCTAAAATACGGGCTAACCTACAATAAACCATCTAATTGTCCTCTATATTATACCTACACTTCTAATGAAAAACTTTAACATTGCAAAACTATAAAGAAATTAGCTCTAAACAAAATCACACCTTGCCGTATGTTTCTCCTGTGATATACTACATGTAAAATCACATACAAAATAGTAATAATATAAAAATACCATAATTATATAAACGAATTAAGTTTCTCGTTTTAGGTGCCAGTTTTAAGCACTTTTATTGCCCAAGTTAAATAATTCGATTAGAAAACGGAGCAACGACAAGAAGAATTATATTGAACCAGTAGCAGCGTAATTTTCACCTCCGTTCCAAAACACGTTAGGAAAAGAGAAATGTCTTCAATCGTCAAGAACCGAGCCAGACTATCGCAACTCAATTAATTTGCCTTCTATCTTGCCATGAAACTGTGCATACAGAGTCTCATTCTTGTTTTACGGCGCATATGAGGCAGAACCCGATACGATTAAACCCGACGACCTTCTTTTTTTCCCTCCCTTCGCGTCCCCGCGGTTAATATTAATTGGACAGCGCGTTTAACCAAGCGAGTAGTAGCACTGCAAAGCGAACGAGTGCCTGGCCCAATGGCTAATGGATAAAGCAGACGAGTTATGCTAATAAGCATGCAAAGGCTCGCCAGAACGCATGCGCTCCGCTCATGAATATTCATCGCGCTATCTGATTACGTCACTGATTGCCGGTATTCGAAAGTGTTTGCTCGCCAAAGTCCAGTCCCTGGTATCGTGACGACCGATCATCTGCGACCGATCCTCCTTTGTCTCATGAGTTTGTGGAAATTTTTTTGAAAGCGATCGGAAACGTCGAACGAGGGTACAAAGTTGCTTTTATACATTTTAGATTTTAGACTTTCACCGCTCCAGTCTACCAAGTCTGTAAGCTTTTGCTTACAAGCCCTCTGCTCATTATGAATTATGTATATCAATTTTATTTTAGAAGACTTTTTGCGGAATAAAATGTCATGCCGACTTGCGTTATACTCCGTGTACGTTTAAAAAATTAGCGATATCCAGCAAAAGCAACGAGAAGTTTGATAAGTTTAGAATCTTCTTATGAGTAAGAATGCAAGGAGGATATTTAACCCTTTCGCTACTATAGGTGACTATAAGCACCTACTGCTATGCGCTAGATGTATATTAGGGTAATTATAGTTACTAATCAAGATGTGTAATATTTTATTCTTTCTGATACACTACTGCTCTAAATGCTAATCTTTAGGGAATAGTATGCAATTAGAGATAAACTTTGCGTATGTTGTGTACGCTTGTGTGGCTGTTGCCGTATCAAAAGGGTTAATTGCAGTGATGGTATGATTTGAAGAAGTAGTTGAGAAGGGGAAACAAAATTTAACGCATGGGATTTTTCTTCAATTATGATTAATATAATTATTATGTTGTCCAACAATGGTAAAAATTAGAGACACATACGAGGTACCGAATAAATCTATCATCTTATGGGACTTTGCGTAGCATGGTCTGAAATATCGACATCTAAGAAGATCAGAATTTTCAGAGGAATATCTTCCTTTTTATTACCTGAAATATAAACACTTATAAAGTATTTTAATGCGCAGAATGTAGAAGAAACACAAAAGCTATAGATTTTACGCAATGGAAAAGTAAAAAATGAAGTTGTTAAGAATCTGCAAAGAATCTTCGAGTTACAGAAGTAGTAGATACTGGAAAATTATGGGAGAAGGAAAATGAATTTGATATACGGAATTGTCTTAAAAATTGAAAATGTGTAAGGAATCGATTTCAACGATGATGCAAAGTGGAGAAATGGCGTTGAAAGTCTGCTTGTAATTGAGAATGTACGAAAGACGTTTAATTGTAGTAATGATGGAAATTTGAAATTTAAAAACCAACATTATAAATCTTCTCGTAATTAAGAAGACACTATAAAAGTTTTAGAATTTTTCAGAAACCGTGTTTGGACTCAATGGAATTTTAACTTGAAAATTAGTTGAGTTTGAAGTTACATACACTTAAAAACGAAGCTCAAAAAATACCACGATCCGAAGAAAGTTCCAATATTATTATCTCTTAACCCTTCTACAGAATTCAGATCTATATAACTTGATTAAACATCTAATCGTATCTATGCCTACCTACATTAACATAATTCTTATCTTTATCTACTAAAATCTGTCTTTTTCATTTTGCCTGCGTTTGTGAATACGTCAAAACGTAGATCAATGAATTTTTTCCTAAATTTATCAACGTGTAAGCAATTATAGTCACTACTCAAGTTTAACAAACTAAATTTAATGAAATAAGTTTTAATGAACGGAATAGAACGGTCAAAAGCGTAATTTTTAATCATCTAACATCCCTCTAAAACAACTCTAAAACCGGCCAAAATCAATTCCCCAACCGTAACCCAAAACATTGCAACTGAACCAAAAAAAAAGCGACCCAACTGAAGAAACTAAACATCAACTGAAAGCCTCTAAAACCGTCAAACTTGAAAAATCGGGCGAATTAGAGGAATTCGGGGAGAAAAGTGGTCGCAGACAGCTGAGGGAATCGAGGAATGACGAAAACCCCAGCCCGGATGGATAAATGATCATCTCTTCGTTGGCAGGGTGCGAAAATAGAAAATCCGATTGGCCGGTGCGAAAGAGAGCGGAACAAAAGCTTCATGCAGAATTCAGTGTCGGCCGCTCCTCTATAATCGGAGCGGAGTATCGATCGGTTACCAGCAGATACACCTGCTCGTGTGCAAGGCTTTCCTTGTTGCCTCCTATCTCTGTTTCTCTCACTCTCTTTAATTCCCCTCTTCATCCCTTCCCTCGTCCCCTCCCTCTGTCTCTCTCTCTCTCTCTCTCTCTTATCCTGTTGCTTGTGTCTCTTTCCCTCTCTCAACGATCGTCTGTCTCCGTCGCTCCTTTTCAGGAATTTCACCCAGGGCTACCTTGTTAATCTCGGCGGCCGACATCGCCATCTTTACGGCGCCAGCCGGAGAGATCGTGGTCGATAGCGGGAAACCAGCGATAATGCACTATCATCAACTACACCTCGCGTACGCTTGACGGTTGACGTTGCTGGAAAAGTCAAATGCAGTTTCGAAGGCAGGTTTAATGGAGCTTCTAATGAAGTTTTTCGAAAGGATTTTGCGAAACGACGACTCGAAACGGTGGCTTAGTTTCCGTGCATTGGTTTGGACAAAACGAGTTAACCAGAGAATGGTAATCGTTTTGACAGTGCTTTAAACAATGTTGAGAGTTTGCCTCGATGTTGGAAGATAGATCGATAAGGTTTGCAAAGGAAATTCAATGGTACAATGAATCGTGATCTAAACAATGTCTTTTGAATTCGTGCGAGGAAAAGTAGGTATTTTGGTAGAAGTTTAAAGGCACTGAAGAAACTTGATGAATTTTGGGAGATATCGTTACGAGCGTTTCGCGATGATCTTGAATGGTAGTTTGTCTTTTATGATTTAGCTAGATAGACTGTATTAATCAGGAAACGGTAAATGTTTGGTAGAAGCTTGAAAGAGGTGGAAAGATTGACAAATTTTAGGAGATAAGTTAATGCCGCTGGTAATAAAAACTTTGTGATGTTTTGTAAAAGAATGATACTGAATAGTAGTTGAAATTGTTAAACAAAAGACAGCACCTATTTTTGCAGAAATTTAACGAAAGTAGAAGGACTGACAAATTTGCGGCAGATAAAATTTGTTGTATTATATCTAGAAGTTAATTCGGTGCCTTTATATCGTACCATTTCTATTCTCGGTTAAGTGTAAATATTACGTGTCGCAAAAGATACAAAAGATATCATTCATTACTTAGGCTGGGAAATCTTTCCGCACGCGGCGTGCAGATAATTTCAACATCATTTAGAAAATGCGCAGTTCGAAGTGTTAGAAAAGGTGCAAAAATTCATCGATCGACTTCATAGCATCGTAACCACCATCTTATTTTCGTCAGCGGATTCGGCAATTGCCGGAAAGATGGAACGAAGTCATCGAATGTAACGGCGATTAGCTCCAAGAATAAAAGATGTATGATTTTCCTTTATGAATTAATGATACGCTTTCTTAAAAAGGGCACCGAATGAACGTCTAGATCTAATAAAAAAGATTTCATAGAATATTGCAAAAGAATGATATTGAATAATGATCTAAACGTGTAAGTGCTTGTATTTAATTATACTTTGCAAGTGATTATATTTCTGCATAAATCTGAAGGAAGTAAAAAGGTTGACGAATTTCGGTACACGTTGCTCACTGTACGAAAAGTCTGATAATATTTTGCTTTTCGTTTAGGTAAAGCACGTTCTTGAATGGTTATTCTACTTTGCAAACACATATGTATTGAGCACGGATATTAATCACGGATTCTCGGAAAATACAAGCCCGCGTAACCCAGTTCAAAATAAATTCACATAATTGGTAATAACAGTTGAAACCGAAATCAATTCTTTTCTCTATATCCACGTCAGTAAACTCAGAACCAAACGACACCTCGTCGGAACGAGATGTCGAAATGAAATTACTCGTTGATGAGGCAGTAACACTTAAGTAGAATGAGGTAAAGCGAGTGAATATTGACGTTTGGTAACAGTGAATCATTTGCAGAGTAAAAACTTTGGCCTGGAACCAAATGATCGATTCTTTTTCGTTGTTTCGTGGAAACAAATTTAATATTTTTCAGGATTATTTTATAACATCACGAAATACAGCCGCAGACGAGCGACAGAATAGATCTATCGTCTTAGGAACTTCGCGTCACACGGTCTGAAATACGAAGATCTAAAAAAAGTAGACTTTTCGTAAGAATACCTCTATCTTTTTAGTTCCTCCAAAGGAATGTAAACGCTTCTGAAGTATCTTAACACATTTACGGTCCGGGCTGTTTGCGCGAAAACTTTCGCGTGTAGCCGAATAAGTAAAAGCAATAAGTAACGATTACAAGGGAAGTTACCGATGTACTGACATAAAACTCCAATAATTGCAATAAGAATATTTATAGGTCGTCGGCATTTAATGCACAATGTGTAAAACCCTATTTATATGTCTCCGGCATTTGACGAGCAGTCGAGAAAAAACATATTTTGATGTTTCAGGACGGTAATGTGTTGATATGCAAAATGTAAAAGCAAGCGTAAAAACAATAGCTTCTACGCGATCGAAAAGGTAGAAATGAAAATGGTAACGGTGGCTACGTAGCCCCCGGTCAGCGTGACAGAAAAATACACTACATTGGATAATAGGTCCATTTTGTATCTCGCCGATGATACAACTCAAGAACTTGTCCCATAACATCATAAGAGGAAAAGTGAATTTCCAATTTGGATATAAAAGATTAATTGGTGGATCATTCTTCATCATTTTCAGTTAAGTAACGAAACTTAACTGGTACTAAAACTGAAGCCTTTAGCACTTTTAAACTGTTAACTCAAATAACATGGTTTATGGTAACAGGCAACCAATTAAGGCCGTCGCCCGTTTAAGAGGCAACACGGTGTGACGAATGAAGAAAAAGTTATGCTCAAGTAAGTAGTTTTCTCTTGGCAAATCAAAATTCTGTATAAAACAATTTCAATGGCATACAAAGATACACATGTTGATCTAATTTTTCCCGAAGTATCATACAAAAATATCGTTTACTATAGCCACAATGGCGTTATTCATAATTATTCAAATAGCGGTATTCCAAAATATTAAGCGCACAAATCAATTCGCTGCTTTTATGTCTCGAAGTCTTAAAGATTTCATTTATTTAAAGCTGCCATCTTTTTTTATAAATGAAATTTATAAGTCTCGTACGATGAAGATTGAACTGTGGATATTATTTCGAGCATTAAAATTGCATTTGATTCTCCGTACGTATGCGATGTATATTGCGAAAAGGATGGGAATTCAATTTGTGCGCCTAATAGATGGTAATGAAAATCGAACCCAATTTACGGTTTCCCAAGCTTCCGCGACATTGAATCAATGAGAATCGCTCTAAATCGAAGTTCCAAGGGAAAACGGGTGATTACGCTACCGTGTACAAGAATACTTTATTATTCCCGGAGGCGGTACGTGGCGTGCGGAACGTAGCGTTCCCGAATTAGAGTCGGTTTTTTATCCGCTTCGGCTCGACTCCGGTCCAAACGGCGAGGAACTCGTTGCCGCACCTGGAGATGTTCCAAAAGACATTCGTTTGCGCGCCAAAATCGCCTGATGTTGTCAACGCCAAGGTGAAATGAAAAAAGCCCAGCCAACTCAAAGAGTCGCGCTGCCATCTTTTATTTGTCCCTACGCTAACGAAACGCGTTCGTGCCGTGAAACTGGGACTAAAAACCTTCGGATTCCTTCTTGGGTTTCGTCTAATAGTAAAAATGCATGTTTTGGATCGATCAGGAGTCGATTAGGTTCATAAGATTGGCTAACACATCTGACGCGACAAAAGCGATAAGGGTTCAAGTGATATTTCCCAAAATATAATACATAAGTAGGTATTTTTTAGATATGCTGTGCAAAAAGGATCCATTTATGTCCTTATTTGTAACACTAAAGTTATTTAAGTTCGAACACATACAGTCAACCTTCTTATAACACGATACTTCGGAAACACGGTTTCGACATATCGTAACGCAACGATTGAAACAGTCTTCTATTAACACGACATTCTTATAAAACGGTTTCCATATAACACGGCTTTGTTAACTTGAGAAACTCTCACATAGTACGAATATTTCAAGTAAACATTCGCGTACTGTTTAATTTAAAAAATACCTAATAGTCGATAAAATTGTCGTGCATACGCATTCCAAGAACACGGTTTCGATGTAACACAGAACACATCCCCTTAGCTTGCATTTGTTCTATGTTTCGCTTAACACGGTTTCGATACAACACGGTTGATCTCTATTAGTTTAAAGTTTCGTTTAACACGACTTCGATACAACACGGATCGAATTAACCACGTTACAGGAGGGTTGACTGTACTACGTAAAAAATAAATATTACTTCACTCGAATTGTAGATATGGTTCGGCGGGTTGTAAGATTCATTCAGAACTTTTAAATACATCTTTGAATTTAGAATTCCGAGCCTATGTTCCCTCGAGAAACCCTCGATTTAAATGATTTCTTACGACGGATTAAAAAAGTGTACATATAACCCAAGAGATTAAGTAATGAATTCAACTTGGACAATTTCTGTTACATTTCTTATTCTACGTATTTTGGAATTTAAGGATAATAAAACAATGTAGGTACCATAGAATCCGATATGTTAACAACATAAATGACCCTCAAACTTGCGAATACTGTAAATCGTACGTAAACACGTTTTACGTGTATGTTACTTCATGTATGATTCATCTCGATGGACCATAGCATTCTTAACCCTTTCGCTAACGACACATCGAAACTAACGACTAAAAGCGTAGAAAATGATAAGGTTTATTAATATAAAAGTGATATAGGTATAAACATTTGGATATTCCACATAACTACGTGCACCATAATATAATATTAACGTGCGACTGATCCAAGAAATTATATTGCGTTATAGAAAAAATATACGTATGCTTTTAACAAGTGCCAGTCCAATTCTTGAATATACGTTCATAGTAGGGAAAGGGTTAATAATTATTTCTTTGCTAACATTGTAAATTAGGTATCCATAGACTTTGCTTTGCAGAAGATAGCTTAAGAGATTGTAGGCTAAGAAGAGATTTACCTGAACTAAATCAATTGCGAGCAATTAGTACACATAAGCCTCGACAAAGGATTGTAGATCTAATCTCACGACACGAACGCTTTGTCTCGCTTCCAGGAAGACTAGAATCGCAAAGGTGATTCTAGTATGGTATCGAGCAAGGCAACGACGGTAAATTACAGGCGTTCGTGCATGGACGTTTTCCGTGGAACGGCATCGAGATCTCGCGACCATCTCGGATCGTCGTGACACTAGGCGATCGGTATGCTCACGCTTTGGAAGAAACGATGATTTCACTGCAATACCATTTCGGTCACGCCGCGAAGTTTCTGACTCAATCGATGCAGAATTAACCGAGGTGTGCCACAAAGAAACAGACAATGTCCATTGACGTGATGAACAGAGCTCTCCGAACTGGAACGTCCATGGATTCGATCATTTTTGCAGTGGAGAAACTCTTTTGTTGCGATTGCAATCGAGCAATGGTACTTTTATCCAATTTTAACCATTTTTGTTCGGATTATAACTGAATGAGTAAATCTCTATAAAGCTCTGTTTGCAACATTTACGTAAAACTTAGGTTTTACAGAGGGTACAATAACGATTTAACCCCGGGTACTTATAATCGCGTATAAAACTTGGGGCACAAATGCAATGTAAGTATTATATTTCTGGTAAAGTTTAATTCTAACTTCGGCTGTACTTTTATGCTATGAGATCGAAGATCATCAAATATCCACAATTTAGGTATCATATTTTCATGATTTATATCCAATATATTATTAAACAAGCAAATAGTTAACCAACTTCTAAGTTTCCATATGTTATAATAAAAATATTATACAATGTAAATGCAATATTAAGTACGCTTCTATCATTCACGTAGCAGCTATCGTACGTAGCTACATTCCCAGCCATAATTCTTCGGACAATTCATCAGTTTGCAATAAAGGGAAATTTATGTTGTCTGCGATTACGAAACGCAGCTAATATTAATTAATTAGTACTGTATTTTAAAGATATTGCTAAGAGTCTAGTTTTACAAGCATTTGGTTGAAAATTCGTAGTGTTCAATTATTTACGAATGGGAGCGTATGTATTATCTTTACCTTCTCAATAAACTTATGGGGACCAATTTTGCAAATGTGAGTTAAGTATCCTGTAAATAATTTAAAAGGATCAAATATGCAAAATCTTATAAAATAACCGAATATCTCTTGGAGGTGGCAATGACAATTTACAATCTTAGCGGTTCGTAACAGTCATCAGTGCTTTGCATTGAACATTGCATTATTCGCATAACGGATACCGTAAAGATCTATGTTTATATATTTCCAATTTTACGCTACTTCCCGACTTTGCACAAATTTTCTTACAAACAGTTGTTCGAGTAATTGAGTTTGGAATTTCCACCCTTACCTTGCAGAACATGAATATCTCATAAAATCGGTAGGTAATTAGAAAATGTGTGAAATCTCGATTTCCAATATATCAAATAATTAATTTCACACAACAGGATTTAATACCTAAATATTTGTTCCGATCGAAAGGAACGGATTGCATAATACATATTTAAAGACCCTCTTTAAACCGTGTTTCTGGCTCGATCTCACGAGCTCCTTTGTCCCTCGTTTCGCTAGACGACACTCGTGGCCATGGATCAAAGCATCAGTAACCGCAATTACCGGAAAAAGAGTGAGAGCAGGCACCACGTTAATTAAAAAGCAGCGTTTCGCCAACGGCAGGGAGAACAAATAACTTGTACACGAATTCCGCTGCTTCGATTAATAATTGACACGACCGGGTTTTCTTCGTCGAGCACCCAGACACTTTTTACCCCAGACGCGACCGAAATAGAGGCCTTGAAACGGCGAATTGTCTCGATTTTCTCACTTTTATCGGATTTTCCTTCCACCAGCGGAACAGGAAAAAATTAAAATAAAATGTAGTTTATATTTCGATGGATGAAATTAAAGACTCGACGCCAATCACCTATGATTCTTCATGTTTCGAAGAAACTTGAGTTGAACATTGAATTAAATTAACTAGAAGTCTCCAAATTATCGAGATTTCTAATTAAACGAATTCTCTATCGTTCGTATCCCTCAGGATAAATCGTGTTTAATCTTTAATATTAAACGTTATTCAGCTTTCTTCTCGCTCGAAAGGTCTGCCTAAGCAATGCATAACTAATGTGGTTATTAACTAACGTATTTTTATATAAAATTATCGACAATTCCATTTAGATTCTTCTAAACAACCTAATCTCAATTACATTAATATTTGGTTTTATGTTAATCTTGTTGAATAGAGAATTAAAGGCACCAACGCCTTAACTCGCTGATTCCTTTTTACGATTGGAACTAACAATGAAAATGAAGCTAAAATCAAGCATATTTAAGTTTCTGCGATGATGGTTCGTCAAGGGAAATTGAATGCAATGTTATTATCGAAGTCTCTGCAACACTGTGGTAGTGCAGGAGGCATTTTAATTGTTCCTTGAGCATTATCTCGACGGTGTCGTAACTAACATCCGTTGCCTATCACACACTTCCCATGACGTCGATAAACATACACAGCCGGCTGTATATTACAGGAACATCTGCATCCTAGTTGCCTTTATTCGATGTATTTAAAATTTTCCATGACTTTCCTAGGAAAAGGACAATTGAAACCGATATACCAAATTTTATCGTATTCCGCTCAAGATACGCTCTTATTTTAGGTATCTAAAATACGCAATCAACAAGGTAAATGCATAAGTAAAGTGATATACAAGCAAATGTACCTATAGTAAATTATAAGGAAAAATAACCGCATTAATGCAGCAAACATATACACTTTTGAATACACTACTCTACACCTGATCAAATTATACGAATTATGAATTAACCCGTTAATTACAGCCATTGACAAGTTATTTTGTAACTAATAGGCAAGGAAAAAGAGAGAGAGGGAGAGAAACGAGAAGTGATTTCTCGAATAGTTTAAAAGAGACAATAAAGTGAAATGCCTTGATACTTCAATCATAGATTGATAATATATTAATCGTAAGCTCGACGTGAATTGGTTAAAACAATATAAGTGGTTACCTACAGCAAATAAAGGAACAAGATTCGAATCTTTCCTAATCGTATAATAATGCAATAAATGTAAACTTCTGTGCAACGAAAAAATTTCACAGTAGATGAAACAACGCTCGTACAATTTTCTCAAACACCGGAATGCCTGTATATCTAAACACGCATCAAAATTTCTCTTCTTATCTACTGTATTATCCGCGCATCGCATTTAATGATTATCCCCGAGCATTAAAACTTTAGAACATACAGAGCAAATTGCCATATCTTCCACAATTAAGCAACCAATTGAACCGAACTTCCTTGCCATTTGCAACAGTCGTTGCCGAACACGGAAAATACAAACTGCCTTTATTCCCCCCTTTCCTACTATTACCAACATATTATTATCGTATCAACAACGTGTGCAAGCAACATGTATGACATAATAAATACAAGGAACCGCCGAATTGCCGAAACCAGTAATTCGTTTCGTCGCAGTTTCGGTACTCGTACGTATGTACGCCTTTGTCCGCGAAAATTGTCATCCGGTCCCTTGTCACGAGTCCCTAATTTCCATTTTCGTGTCGCAAATGTATTTTTTCGGCCGTGTCCTGTCAGCGATACGAAGGAAGAGGAACGGGGAATCCTGGCAAGAGAACACGACGAAAGCTTTCGCGGGCCGGGTAAGAGCGCGAGAGCGGAAGTCGGGAATGTGGGGCGGTGATGGGCCACTTCCGGTGGTCCCCGTACACGCCTCGTAAGCTAAGTCAGTCGGACTGTGACCACGAGCGTCTCTGTCGGCGAAACCGCAGACAGACCGTCTGTCTCATCATTCCATTAAACGGTCACCGTGCTCGTATGGTGTCGCATTGGTACCAGCACGGAGAACCAACATCCCCTTCGAAGTGCCAGAAGACACACCGTGGATATCGCATTTAACCGAGTATAATTTGTGTGGGAATTTGTATAGGCGAAGTAGATCATCTTTGAAAGATAATTTGGAATTGGATCCTACTTATCAGAAGAAATTGATGATTCTGTTCAATGCGAAATTTAACGTACCCAACATACATATTGATAATAGTCATCGGGATTTTGTACTTTTATACACTTCAAATTCATGAACACAGGTACAGAAGAATGATAACGTTATAATTGCAGAACGCGACACAAAAATGGATTAGATTCTTTCTTGGAAATTTTGTAATGTAATGTAAAAGGAAATTCCGGAACAAATTGATTTTTATACTTAAAAGCGTTGAAAAACTACTTAGTTAATTTTGTTGTATCACTATTCAGTTATTGAAATTATCCATTACTCGCGTTAAACTGCATAAAATACAGCGCGTTTGAAATTCAGTGGAGAAGTATTGTTTCGTCAAAAGTTTTCATCAAAGATTTTTGCACCGGAGTCTACAATTCTTAATCTACATTCATTTAAAAGTACTCCTTTGACTATTCTACGTTCCGTTTGTCAAAATATCTTCTGAAAAGAATAAATGTGAAATTCGGAGAACGCACGTCGAATATTTGGCATTCGACGATCTTATGAAACGTAGTAAATGATTCTTATTATTCGATCACTTTTCATGATAAGATCTCTATAATAGACAATCCGTAACAGTATTATCTGTAACAATCTTCGTAAACTTTGAACCACTAAAACCACTGATCTGAAAACAGGAAAAACGTTTAATCCAACTACGGTTTTTAAGATTCTGTTTGATTCAATCACGAGCTTCTTTCTTTAGGAACACTTTATAATTGTGAGAAGAAGCAACGTCGACAAATAAAGTGAAACTTAAATTTCCGAATGATGATAACAACCTTTTTACGTTTGTCTTGAAACTACTAAATGTTTCAGAAAAATAGGAACGCATTTGGGTGAAATACCTATGACCGGAGGATCGTAGCAGAGTTAAACTCTAGAAAGAGGAATTCTTCTCCTATTCTCTCCGCCAAAGGAATTAATACATTTCCTGCAAACTTTCAAAACTCGGTATTATCTTTGTATTTTCGATTTAAAAAGAAGCGCCGGACGGCTTGGAAGTTTTCAAGTAACGAGGTTGGAACGAGCGCGCCTCATTGCACGAGGGGGTCACGTGAGCATCGGGTCACTTAACTCTCGTTCTCTCGCGTGTGCACCTCGTTTCGGCTTTTCGGTATGCGGCCTAGCGTTCCTGCTCTCCGATTACGCTTGCGAGAAGCAACAGAGAACAAGAAAGACAACCTCTCGCATCATCGTAACAGCCGACGCGTATTCTCACATTCTCCCAAACACGTCGGAACACGGTATCAACCAAACGCATTCTTACGAATGTAATTATGATCATTAGCCTATTGAGATCCAATGCGTTTTCACGTAGCATTTCATTTGCAATTGTTTTTCAGTCAATTTACGTGGCTAGAATCCATTTTTTTAATGATACAATCATGAGAGGATTTTTCAGGGAATTGGGTAATAATTTTTTCATCACTATCTCTTCTTCCCACTAGTTTCTTCAATTTTATAATGTTTGGAGAAACTTGCGAATGAAATGTTACGTTAATGCAAGATGTTTGTCCTTGACGGATTAAACGATGGACTAAGAGTCATAATGCCTTAAGTCAGAATTCTAAAAACTTGTGTTAATCGTGTTTTGCAATACCCAAAGATCTCGTATATTTACTTTTGTAATCAATTAAGTTGCAAAATAACTTAATCTTGAGTCGTGTTTGTATAATTTCAAGAAATATGTGGAGTCTTTAAAATAATAAATGCAAACTGCCATTTTATGAAAAACAGTAATGGATTGACTTACATCATTATGCCGCGTGAATGGCTGAAGTTTTAATGTATTTGAACACATATGAATAGATTATATTATTTAGTGAATTATACAGTCGCTATTGCTTATAATGTCTGCTCATCATCGTGCCTAAAAGTATCTATTTAACTTCCCTTCAAAATAGAACACGATCTATTGAAACTCCACGAAACTTTTACACTAATCCAATACCAAAAATCGTCCATATTATCCATGTTTGGATCGCTTCGCGAACGAAAGATGTCCGATGTAAGTACCTATAACACAATCATCAAAATACGTGGTCGCTGAGTCCGTGGTATTGAATCGGCAAAGAAGATTCAATGAAAGAAGCGAACCAAAAGAATCATCGGACCCAAAGGAAAAGCAAAAAGACTTGGTGAAAGAGTAGAAGAGAAAGAGAGTATCAAAGGCTAAATTAACTAGAGCAAGACAGAGAGAGGCTGTTAAACGCACCAAGAGGAAGTCAAAGGGGGTTTATTAAAGGCGACGCGAACAAAAAGGAAAGAAATCAATGAACGCACCATGGAAGAAAAAGGATAGCAAGGTGAGAAGGAAATACACAGGAGAAAGAAACACGGCCGCTAGCGGCGAACACGAAAGGGTAATTATAATCGTCCCTCTTTCGTCTTCTTCCTTTCAATGCCTCTTCCTTGTTCCGCTCGCCCACTCCTTCGCTCTGTCTTTGTCGCTCCCACGGTTTCCTGATAGGGGCGCCACAAGCGGAAGAGAGAGACAGCGAGTGGCACTCATAGGAGCGTAACAATGGCTTTCCATGCCGGCTCAACCAACCAGACGACCGACTGACGATCATGACGAATCGTTCCCCGTGGGATTACTGGGACCCCGCTGATACCCCCGGGTTACTTTCGATATTTTTAAATGCTCGATATTTTCATAGGCGGCGAAACTTTCCTTCGACGGACACTTTTTAAAAAAACGCGAAGAAATCTTCATTCCCTTAACGCCCAAGCCTGTGAATGTCACGGGCACGATTGGATTGTACTTCTGCGTGCAATTGTACATTATTATTATCGGCAATTTGTATTTGTCTTGGCTACGTCTAACATTCAAGAAAATGTGACCCAATATCTTGAAATTATGAATTTATACGACAAAATTTGGCCGCTTCGATCGATAAATCGAAGAAACTCTGAATGTTAAGGAGGTTAAATATCGTATTGCATTGTATTAAAGAAATCCTTTGGACGAATTTATATTCCTTAACACTTTCATTATGACAGAGTTTGACATCGTGTTTCACACTTTAGCACGAACAGTGTAATATCTCCTACTTTGCAATAGTACTAATTATATTAAAATAACACTTTACTACAAAATAATTAAAGAAAACAATGTCGGTTAAGCTAGGAATATCAAGGAATATTCCACTGTGCTCAGCTAAAACTCTTAACTAATGCGAAATTTTAATGGGTGACTGTAATCACCTTTAGAATACAAGAAGCGCTTTATGATGGGTAACAAGTCATCCGTAGTATCGAGAGGGTTAATACGCACTGAGCTGTCAACGTTAAATAACTATAGTTAACCGTAGTAGGTAATAAAAGGATTAACATTTTGCAGACTTATGTCGAGTCAAACTCGACATAGCATTTCCTTCTAGTTAGTTTCATTTCGGAACCACTCAGTAATAATATTATACTTAATCAAGATACATTAACATAAATATCTCGTTGTATTAGTAACGTGCCGAAATATTGAAATGAAGGCAAACTATGCGATATCTTTCAATAGTAGCTAAACGATTCTTCAAACCAAACAGTCCGACTTCGGAATATGTTGCACAGGACTATAATATGCGTTTATTTATGCAAATAAAGCGTCACTATCTAATAGTGGAAACGAGAAATAGTTTTGATTATTACTGGGTGACGGTACCTACTACAAAGCAATCAAAATTTTTAAAACCACTCGACATTTTCTAAGAAACTTCAAGTATACATGTTCTTTGCATACTGTAAAGATATTTTTGTTTTACTGTTAATAGATATAGGTACTGGTCTCGATCAACTGCGGTGAGCTTACTTATTCAGTGTTTGAAAAGTCACGCAGTAATCTCTGGTATTAAACTTAAGGATCTCACAAAAACTAGGAAATTTTCGCATGGATCATATTACACTAACAAGATAAACCAATACGAAATTCGTCAGCTTAAACCGTTTCTCTTTCTCTTTAATAATTTCCAAGATATTGGGCTAAATACTTTTATTTACTATTCTAAACTTTACCTCCTAAACGTGAATATCACCATACAAAAACGAAATACCAACACTGTCAGATTCACCACCTGTACGCAAAATTGAATCAATATTTAGATTTATCAGTAGACTGCGGATTTTTATGCAAATTCATAATTTTATAAACACAATCAAAGAAATAGAACATAAACAAAGATTTGCGTCACATCATATGTACATTTAAAATGCTCTTTACTTTGTATATCTTGTATATTTTCAGGTATTATATGGATTTTGTTCTTTTTGGCGTATCGAAATTTCCCATAAATGCGTAAAAATCCTCAGTGGATTTATCAATTTCGATGTCCCGTGTAAAAAATCTTTCTCAAGGAACTGTATAGGATAACAAATTACCGTAAATCCTAATAATTATCACCATTAAACATATTGCGCATTCTCTATCCCACGTATCAGTTTAATCCCTATTATCTAATATTCATTACAAATCAATTAAAAGCAATTAAAAGGATAATAGACCAAGGAAATGGATACGTAGGTAGCGGAGCTCTCACGCGGTAAGGGCTACGGATGGACATTGAAAAACGACGTTGCTACAATCGCTAATGGAGGCTAGATGGATGTTATTATTCGCTGTATAACGTCGTTAAGCAGCTATAACATTCGATGATTATCATGCTACACGGCGACTGCATTTTAATCGCACATCAGGCAGTAGATACCGGTTAAAAGGAATGATAGGCATTAAAAAGCAGAAGGAAAATAAGGTAGAAACGGAAAAGAAGCGAGGAAAAATGTGGTCATAGAAGCCTCGTGAAGAGATGCTTATCGCGCAAAAGAAGCCACCTCGAACGCAAAAGAGGAAGCCATATTTTACCACGATAATAACCACCGGTAATGCACAAATGTAATAAACCAAGCATCTGATAAATGTTAATCGCGAATGGAACATGTTTTCTGCGCTACAAATAAGGTAAAATAGTGCCGACTCTCGGATTTCGGTGCTGCCACATGGTTCGATCATATTATCGAATGTTAACTCGATGACGTTTGACGATGCAAACGTGTCGCAGATCTTATTAAGAGCTACTCGTTACGACGTTTAATCTGTTAATTGGGGCGGTTTGTAATGGAAAACTTCACTTGGACCCCGGGAATGAATACTAATAAAGATTTAATTAATTGCAGGTAATTATTAACCTTTAATTAATGGGGAATTAGTATATAATGGTAAATTGCATTCTCATCCTCCCATATAATATAGTGAACTAAATATCCTTAACTAGGATTTGATTGCAGAAGCCGTAAGATACGTCTACCAGGCATATTTTACACAATCTTTAATAGCAGCATATTTTCATATTTTAACAGCAATATTACAGTTTATTATTTTACACTTTATTTTATTTTATTCATAAGTAACCATTCTGCATCCATAAACTATATACACGTTAACGATTATACTAATATGTTGTAGTGGCGATTACGGGAATATCGCACCGCAGTCAAAGAATTAATAATAATAAACACGATTAATAGTAGTTCGTTTAATTGTCGCAAATACATATATGACAATATACTCTTAACACGTGTAAATGTAGTATGATTTATTAAAAAGCGTGAAATCGACACAAGGTTTTCCTGAATAAACAGATTACCGTAACTAAAATATTAACGATCCAGATAACTTAATTTGGTTATAATTAGTTAATAATTGGAGAAAGTGAAAAAAAGAGACACACAGACAGCTGAATTCATATACTCATATGACGACGTGCCGCGCTTTAATTAACACGAAATTTCCTCAACAGATTCAACAATTTTCATACTCGTGCGCGCTACAAAAGCTATAGATATCTAGACTTTGCCGGTATGAAAAAATATGTATAATGGAAAGTGAGGCTATTGCGAGTGACTCGTGCTGTTTTGGGACTTAATCTATACTACTCAACTATCATTATATCTCTTCTGATTTTAATTATATGTATGTTTAACCCTTTAGTGTATGAGTTCAGTCCGAGGGAGCCAATAGTATATTGTTTTTCTTGCTCAATAAATTGTCATACGCGTAATAGTTCTATAGAATAAAGCAATCATCCTTTTACATACAAAGGAACTGTATTTAATTACTAAAAATATAAAGAGAACAACGGATCCCTGGGAACCTACCCGTACAATGAAAGGAATATTTTTCATCCGTGCACTAGGGGGTTAATCATGGGAAAAATTTGGTCTACTCATTTGCTCTGTAGATCTGAACGGAATGACAAGTTATTGAGAAATACGTATAAATTATACGTATTATTTGTGCAGAGCTAACTAAAAAATTAAAAATACTTTTATTAACTATTGGTACAAATTTTAAAAGAATTATTCTAGAATCTATATTTCTTAAATTGTCCAAGCATACTCGATTACATCGATATAAAAAAAAACATAAACACGCATATTATAGTTCTCAACTGTTTATTATCAACATATAAAGATGTTATTATTCTGTAGGGAAATTGATTTAGAAATTGGTTAACGCTTCTAAGACCAAATTTCTTTTCGATAGATATATTGGAAATTACTTTCTTATCAATTAGTTCTGTCAAATGCCTGCAAAATAATCGCAGGTCATCGGTTTTAAGCTAATGTTGGAGCGTCTCAGAAATCAAACTTTCTTGTAATTTTCTTGTATCCAGTTTCCCATAAATCAAACTATTTCATTGCATGCAGTTGATCAGTTTGTCGTCTGAACGACTCGTGCATACAATACCGGATGTGAAAGAGTTAAATGATAAACGATGCGATTATACATACATAAACTAAAATAATATTTCAATTACGCAAATGGCTGAACACAAATAAATTCTGAAGTTGTAACTTCATGTTATTGAAACATATTATTTACATTTCCAAATAATTCCATCGATTTCATCTTCGTTTGCATATTTCCATCAAACGAAGCACTATTATCGCTCGAAGAATATATTATCGCTGAACTCGATTACAGCTCAAACGTCTGAAATACTCGAACGAACGATGCACCGTTGATACACAATATTTACATGCATCGATCGTTCGGCATCGTTCTGACGATTTCCATTTTATTAGCATTCGCGTAGCCACCGTTCAAAGGCCTTTACTCGAACGGATCAGAGCATCGTCGTCGCATCAACAACGAATAATATTATTAAAAAGTATCTGATGTAAAAGCTATGCGAGTTAATCGTTCCGACAACGATACATTGTCCCATCAACCTGTTCGCTCCTCTTATGTATCTTGAATTCCTTTAAATATGCAATGAACGAGAGCGAGGGAAAAAAAGAAAAATAGGAACGAAGCTGTAGTCGGATTTTTTTATTTGAAGAACAATTTACGGCTGAAGAAGATAAAAAATATGCAAAAGATACTGGTGGCAGAGGTTGACCAAAGTTCCGAAAAAGCATTCGGTTTGGCGATGGGGGGTTGGAAATTTTAAAGGTAGGTACAAAAAACCAATAAATGAGAACAATTTGGGTAGATGATTGACAGATTAACTCTTTCACAGCGGAATTGGGGGGAGGGAGGGAATTTATTATTACAATCTACTAGTTATTGAACTTACACCGATTATTGTATTAGATCTTAAATATTCCATTATGCATTACGCTAACCAAAGAGTTAAAAATGAAGAATAGTGGTTTTAGAAACTATATGTTCGAAATTTAAGTTCCTATATCCCTCTGCTTGAAGATTACATTTTTTGGCAATAATTTAATTCATCACGCGATATGTTGTATTATTCGTGCAAAGCTAAGTAGAATCTCGATCACATGTGAAACTAAATATCTTATTTATCCCTATTATTAAGCTTAAAGCAATTCATATTTCCACACAGTTCCTTTAGTAACACCTTTCATATTGTTTCCCGCTTTGACACGGTTTTCTCTTTACAAACTTCGCAATAAGAAAGAATGTTTCAGTCGGCCTTTATCCTCCGATTATTGATGTTTTATGTAAACAGAATTCTTAAAATATTTGAACAACGCTAAAGAAAAACTGCTTATAAAACGATAATCACGTTCACGTACCGATAGCATACGCTTTTGCGAACTCCGTTTTACGACGAACTAAACGACCAATTATAAATTAAACCTACGAAAATGGATATATTAATCAGAGAAGTGGAAGCTCCGCCCAACACTTGCTAACTATACAATAGTATAATAAAGGTGGGCCCTTTGTGTTGTATAACAGTTACGTTTCGCTTTGCGTAGTAACACACACAGGCTACCTACTCGTTGGAATCCTTGACTATCGCAACACTTTAAAATTTGCATACTTATCAACCATGTTGCATGCATCCCCTGTTCCATAGCGCTCATGGCAATCATGAAATGTCACATCGAAACGCGACATCAAAACAAATACTTTAAAATTAGAGTGATTCAAAACCATTCAAATTACTGCATATCCATCTTTCTGAAACCTTTAACTTTCAGTTGTAAAGTAACCTCAAGCTCTACCTTTTGCGTAGGCTAAAATTTCTCATTTACATACTACAAATATTCCATACATAAAAAATCTAATCATCTTTAACGAACCCAGCAGTAGATGGACACAAACTTCCTTTAAAAAGATCGACCGACAACTGCCAGTGGTTCAACTTTGGATCTCAATTTCATTAAAAATTGTTCAACTTTGGATCTCAATCGCCCCGATGATCAACTTCCATTTTCAAGATTCTCTACGTCCCACACAGGCAAAATTTAACCAGTTGATACCTGCAATAAGCACCTCGTTGCACGTCGGCGCCGTAGATCCCGCGGCGGAACGCCGATCGTGCAGTGAAAGCGACGAAGACAGACTACGTGACCGCTCATACGTGCAGCAAAGGCAGAGAGATACTTTATCGCGGTCGGAGTGGAAAGAGACAGAGAAAACGAGACGCTCGTTGCGCCAAAGCGAGACAACCTCTACTTTCGACATTTTTCAGCAAAGATAAAAGGCATTGGTATTTTAGCAAAATGCATCGAATTTGTACTAATTACTTTCCGTAAACGTGACGCACGTTGCATGGTTATTTCACAAGTCATAATTATGTAAGGATATTAAAATTATTCTTCCACTCAAAAATTGTTTCGCGACATTGTTTTCAATACTATTCATTCTACTGAATTAGTACCAAATGATACATCTCTTTCTGTAAAACCAGTCTTCGTGAGTCAATTAATACTAACCGTACCACACCCGATCAAATGACCGGTTTTAAAATATTTGATTCAAGATTCCGCATTCATTGTTACTTCTTTCATTCATTTAACTCTATAACAATTCTTATATTGTCCAACTAATCAGTTTTCCAAATTTTGTTTCCCACCTTGTTTCCCTTTCCTCGTGAAAAAAAAAATGTATTGAATAGGTGTATGTAAAATACTGGTACGGTTAGTGTTAAAAAAATAAAGATAATACCTATGATAACTGCTATGATACCTATAATTGAAGCTTATTTAAGTATTAGTGAACAAACTTTTGTAACATTCTTTGCTGCGATACCAATTATACTTCACAAGTTTTAAGAATATCTCGTACAAGTAATTTGTCCGAAAGTAAAGTAATCTTTACAAAATCATTAAAAACCACATACTTTTTCTATACACTCAAAATTTAGGAACTGTACTTACATAGATTTTCGTGGCTACCTCCGTCTAAGACTGACAAAGATAGCAGATAGGTATACCAAACGACGGAGACAGCTAAGCATACCAAACCAAAAGGGTAAAAAGAGACAGATAAAAAAAGAAACGAGTTGAAGAAGCGCATGCTATCGGTATAAAGTCAAAGAACGAGAGAGGGAGAGAGAAAGAGAGAGAGAGAGAGAGAGAGAAAGAGAGAGAGAGAGAGAAACGGAGGGAAAGAGAAAGATAGTAGGGGGAATAAAGAGGGGGGAGGCTCAAAGTGAAACATAGAAGAGAGAAGGCAACGCGAGAGAGCCCAGAGGGCTGGCAAAAGAGCCGAAAGTCTCGCGCTCTCTCGCCGTAGATGGATAATACGTTCGCTCACAGCACCGCATTCGCTTGCACGTGCACGCGCGCACCAGGGACCGTATATACCCGCGGATGGCTTTGCGCTCGAGTAAGAGAGAAATGGTGGGATCGAAGAAGATAGACAAGAACAGAGAGTGGAGTGGTTTGTTCTTTTTCTTGTTTTTTTTTTTGTAAAAGACCAGACGCGCGCACCGTCGTGATGCACCGACGCGTACTCTACTCCGTTTCCTAAACTTTCTAGCAGCTCTCGGTACGCCACGACCGGCAGGAAAACCGGACGATCCCGGTTCCACGCGAACGAAATCTGGATCAAATGGGATACCTGTTAAACAGTTGCGGATTGGGGGCCTAAAGTTAAATCTTTGTTTAGATTTAGATTTCGATTTCTTGGGTAGCTTTCATTTTCATGGATAAAATGTTGTTTAGTGGCTTTATCTAATACTAAATATTTCGATAAGTTTAAAAGTAGTTTAAATACTTTGTGTAAGAAAGGAAATATTCGAATAAGTTTTCATGAAGAATCGATAAGATTTTATAACACTCACACATTCGCAAATCTTGAACACTATCCAATAATTGGTTACAAATGTGTAATTATTATTACAATGTGCAACTTCACGAAACAAATATTGCTTCGTTCATGTAACTTTTCATACAAAAATATAAAGGCATAACGTAGCTAATGAGTAATATTTGGACCACTCAACAATACGTTCCAATCGAGATCGAATAAAAGGCAGGAGACAGCAATGCAAAGTCGAAAAGCAGGGTATGATTATGAATTCGTCACGCATACAAACTGACCAAACGCACACAAATTTCTCCCCCGAGTCTAAAACAGGAGAACAATTCGTGAAGCTTTTAATTACGGCATGACCCCACAAAAACGCCATTTGCTGTATATAGTGCACGATACATCGAAAATATTAAAGTTTCTGACTCTAGAAATAGTGGCTTCTTTCATAATAAATATTCCGATTGTGCGAAATCAACCATTTCATAATCATGACATATTCGATAATTGACCTATATCGCAATGATAAAAATATATTTATTCAGATAATTCCTCTTCTGACTACAAATTTTCATTTTAACCTATCAATTAAGTAGAATACATTAGCATATGGAATTTTGACATTTTGAACGTAGTAATTTATTATCCCCGAAATTTTGTGCTTTTAAATACATCGTAACGCTTGTATTAGAAACAAGAAGAATTAAAACTGATGTAATTAATATTAAAACTCTTCTCTTCATTAATTTTCAATTCTATATACGAAGCAATTTCTCGCTCAGAAATGCCCGAATTAATAAGTTAAAGTAAGTTGCACTTATGGAAACCTTTTAGCCCGCAAATGTGGATTATGCAAGAGTCTACTAGGTACTACAAAATGCATTTTTCAGAGTAACTGTTACAGCTATAATTATTATAGCTACTACTACAAGTCTATAACACGTTTTACTTGGATTATATTTTATGTTTTTGAATATCCTGCACATTTTGCATTCTTCTGCATATTTGAATCTTCTTATAAATGCATAAACATTCGCAGTCTCAATTATGATTAAAGAGTTAAATAGCATTTCCCACTATTCTGTATTAACAACTTATACCCAAGTAGGTATTCGCGGTGTACCCTGGTAGCAAAGGAAGCCTCCGTATCCGCTTGAGCATCGTCAAGAGCGGGCGTACTAGAATCCCGCTACTCGGGTAAAGATAGAAAGAGGAACGGAAAGAGAGTAATCAGAAGGGGGCACCAGTCGGGGGAACTCTGTGGGGGAGGAGGGCGCCGCAGAGGTAGGGGTTACATCTTGTTACGCGGTGGACTATCCAGAGCTAAGCTACCGTTCGAACCGCGGTCGTTCTATAACTGATTCCCAGCAATGACGAGGCATCGATACACAGGCTGCGTACGTTCGATATCTAAGAGTTCCTCCAGCTTCTGCTAACGCGACTGCAACCACTATTTCATCGTGGTACAGACTAAGGGGCTGTACCAGAGGGAAAGTTGAAGGGAGTCCCATTGATGACAAAGAGAAACGCTAAAAATACACCCCCTATGCGTAGGTATGTGACTTGAGCTACAATCGAATGAAAGAATGTATACTCGAAGACGAGGTTCACTGGTTCGCGCCAAGAACGTGGAACGCGAAACGTCGAAGGAACAACCAACAGATACCGCGAGATCCAATAACGCTTGGTTCCTAAACAGGAAGGGAGAAAGCTTCGTTTGCGAAAGAAGGGGATGACGAAGAGAACGCACACGGAAAACAGACGACCTGAAACGGAGAAAAAAGAAAAGGAAAGCGAAGGACGAAAGACAGAAAGAGAGAGAGAGATTCCCGTTGTCAGTAACACTCCCCGTAGAATACGTAGGACCTCGAACTCGTCTGCGGATCGATACGAGTTCCTGGTGGACTCGCGAAAGGGGGGCTTCAGGAGGGGGCTGGGGTGGCAGAAGAGGCAGCGGACGAGGGGAGGGATGGCTGGTGGTGTTTGTGGGGTGCGGGGGTGGACTGACACAGGGACGCCTCGGGAGTGTTTCCATGGTGACGGGAATTATCGTCCGGGGTGGGTGTAGGGTCTCTATCCTTCTCTCCCTTGTACTCTCCCTAGTAGGTGCGTGCCCTTTTTCTCCTTCTTCCAGCCAAACTTCTGATTTTCTAACACAGGATTACTTTTCGTAAGGAAGGATAGGAAGAAGGAAAAATGAAACACGGGAAAAAGGTAAAACACCGATGAGCAAAGGGAAAATTCTGTGGAAACTAGCATTGATTAAAAACGAAAAACTAGGTTGAAGGATTGTACCAGGGCACGGTAAGAAAGATGTAAAGAATGAAGGGAACGCGAAGGGTTTTCTGGAAGCGCGAATTCGGAGCTGGTAATTCGTTCGAAACAGGTTCTCCCGTGCACGGGCAAAGAAACAAGCACGACGGAATCATCGGCGGTCTCGTAAACGCATCCGCGAAACGGAAGAGAGAGCAACGAGCAGTGTTGGGCTTGATGTATCTTCCACAGGAAGCACCGCTTCGTGAAACACCGACGAACGCGTAGGAAGGTGGTTGCTCGCAAAAATTCGATTTGCTAGACCATCAATCACATTATTGCATTTGTTAAATATTCTTGGTTAAAGCGAAGATTAAACATCGGTAGCAATAGGCACTTAAGGTTTCAAAAATGAATGTCCCAATGCGAAAGACGTGTTAATTCACCGAGCACCAAACGAGAAACTTGTCTTTCCTTATTTTTAGTCTCACGCGGGAAACCTTTCTCATCACATCCAATGACCCAATTAATAGAAAGTAAAAGGAGCGAAAAGTTGTCGTTAAATTATCAAGCTATCATTAAATGAAATTTTTAATGAAAGCTAGTACACATCTAGTAATTGAAAAAGGCTAGAAATTTGATTAAAAACAGAACAGTTTTAGAGCAATATGAATAGAAATTCGAAAGAGAAGCTCAATCGAGAATAAAAAAAAAGCAAAAAGACATTAACCAATCGACAATTGTCCAATCGAGTTCCCAAGAAAATCGAATTCGCGGCCAGCGGGTGGCAGACACGATCGAAACCGATGATCTCACCTCGAGATATCGATACTAACGTCGAGGTCGTCGGGTCTCGTGCTGTGGAAAGTTCCACTTGGCTCGAGAGAGGCAGGAAACCTGCGCAGCAGCGGTACGTGATTTGGTACGTTCGCGCGCAGACCCAATGCCACTAATTCATATCTCCGCTTCTAATTGAGATATCGAAATAATTCTTGCTGTGGCAGATTCCAGACCATTTCGCAGTCTTATATTTCAAATTTGACTCAGATCCGTGGAAAATTGAAGAAGTTACAGCGATTTTCTGCGAAGCCGCTCTAGTAATCATTCTCGCGGAAGATATTGACTTTTCTCAGTAATTACCGATTATTACATGTTATATACTGCTTATTAAACATTATGCAACATTATGTGGTAATGATGTCCATTCATTATGGTATAAGAATTGCTATATATAACTATAAAAATGAGAAATTGCTCATTTTTCGGGTAAATAATTGTTCTCAGTGTCTATGATTAAATTTGCCTGATTAACAGTGCAATGAGGATGTAAATCAACGCGCAACGCGGGTTCTGTTCGCGAACAAAAGGAGGGTGTGGCGCATTTACGCGAGTTTACGGTTCGAAAACGAAAATAGAACGGCCTATAAAGAGAGGCACGCTTCGACGACCACTAGGATACGTGAAATTCAAAGGCATAGAAAGTCGTAGGGTTTATCAATCACGTACGGCTCGTCAGTGTTTGAAATTCTTCGGTGTCCGCTCTCATTCCATCACGTAGAAATGGAGAAATTAACGTCGACGATTAAGAGTAAATCATGGATGAACTATGTCCAAGTGTCTATGGCTATTCCTATCACAGTCATTCAACAGTTGAACTTCTAAAATTGTAGCTCTTTTAGAAAACAATATTAAAGTAAAGAAAAAATCTATACGAACAACAAATTCGTAATTTCTATTACAAAATTATAACTCAGAAAGCGCAGAAACAAGTTTCTCTCGAGCGCTAAGGAATGCAAATTGGAAATCCTAATCCACGGAAGAAAAGAAGGTTTCTAAAGGTATGGAAAGGAAGATGGAAAATGGGGGTGGAGGTTAGAGTAAATCGAGACGATAGAAAAAGAAACCTCCGCAGGTCTACCGCATTCGTGCTGGGACGAGTTTCGAGGGAAGGTCCCAGAATCTACCAAGCTAACAAAATGGAAGGACCCACCAAGCCGGACTCAAAATCGAGCAACAAGTTGCAGACCGCTTCTGGTTCCTATAGGGTGTACCGAAAATAAACCCAGGGTATCCCGTTTCTGCGAAGCGAATAGTCATTCCGCGTCGAATCGATCAATTTTATATTTGGCATCTGTGTTTTTATTCAAAGAAAAATATAGATATTGCAGGCCATGTGAAAACGGAGGGAATTTAATAAGAAGTTTAGAAAGAAGATTCTTTGCGAGATTTTGAAACTGGCATCTTTGAGAGACTGCACTTTCGAAACAGTCACGAAACCGGCAAGGCGATGACAAATTTCCGATATTTTTATGCGAACTACAATATACTACAATCTGAACAAAGCAGTAGGTAATGAATACAAAATATATCAATTTGACACGTAACGATCCGTAGAAGTATTTTGTAATAAACGGTAGATTCTCCGTGTCCATTTCTACGGCATCTTCTGCATCTTATTTTTGTAATGCTTTACGTGCAGAATATAGACATGGACTTCACTCTAATTTCTCCGAAGTTCGATTGTAAATGTTTTTATAATTTTTACAAGTTGTATTATGAAAAAGTATGCATATTTGAATGATTCACCTATCTTCCACTAGCCTCATATTAAATCATACAGTAACTTACAGAGATCACTACACGTGTAAATACACAAAGATGCCTAAGAGCAATGTTCCATTGACTAAATGAAATAATTTTATTGATTGAATAACTACGCTCTGACACTGCGCACATTAACTCTCAGCATATTTCGCATGAAGCGGGTCATACATTATAATTATGGGCACAAATTGTAACGTTTCGTCGTCTACCTATTTACAAGTATCATCTATCGAATCTACGTGGATAGAATTAATGGAGCATTCAATGGAAAACAAGTGGAGCCAGCATCAACTGGCGTTTTTCCGCGCGAGTTACGAGAAAATTTATTTTGTAATTGAATAACGATCACGTCAATTAGTGAAACGCTGTCCGAATATATCAATGAATTTAATATCGTTTCCATAAATCGATGTAATCACATTTTTCACGTTTCACGAGCATTTTAAGAGCAGAAATTTCCCCATGACAAGAAATCTTTTGTTGATAATAGGACAATACTTACAGATATGAGACTCTGAGCGAAAAATTTGGAGATTAGTAATTAGACATACGTTCTGTGAAAATGTAGGACTAATATGAGATACCTATATCTTTTCGTAAATCCAAAGGAAATATAAAAATATATGTTTGAACAGGCGGAATGTGACGAACAAATTCTTAGCGGCCCAAGCTAATTTCAAGCAAACTATAGGTACACACTTATTTAGCTAGTAATACGCAGAATGTTATAGAAGGATCAGAGTCGTAAATGTTCCACTATTAACCCTTTGCAGACGAGCGTCGACAAATAGTCGCCTAATCATTTTTTGGCTTTTCGAACCCATGTCGACTTTTAAAGCACGAAACTTAATGCAATGAATACTTAACGTAATAATAAACATTTGAAATCGTTGGAAATGAAATGGTTTGGAACACAAAAGCGTGAAAACTCAAAGTCGTAGAATTAAAAACTAAAGTACTCCTATAAGTGTCATTACTTCTCGTCCGCAAAGGGTTAAACGTTCTACGCTAAATTTTTAACTTCATTTCTATCTTCAAACAACAACGCTTTACATGTACACGGCGTAACTCGCACTCAAAGCCAAAAATAAACATTCAATTCTCCATTACTAACGAAAAACGTCACTAAACCCGAAGTTTCCGATTTTAATAATATTTTACACGAAAGTAGAGTGTTATCCATATCTTTTATAGTTATCCAAATGCATAACTGCAGGATGAAAGCATTCCTCAAAGTGGGATATGAAAAATCTATATTACCCAGAGTAGCAGATGAAATCCCAAACAATTTTCCTAGAATTCATAATTAACCCCTTGGCCTATAATAACGAGTCGCACTCGTTCTATGAATTCCAGCACAGATTTAACAAAAACACATAGTATTTAGAATGAAATCTAATTCGAACCCTAATTTTGGCTTTGCGTTGTAAGGTTGAGGTCTACCGAATTAACATTACCTATAATATTCAAGTGATTTGTAGTACGTGACACGATAAGAAAGCAGCGATCAGCTAACGCTAGTACACGTAGATAATAAAATAATCGTAAGGCAAGGGGTTAAAGGGTTCAGTGAAAAATAGGCACCTAACACATTTACACAGATTTCTTATTTTTTTACACCATCAAGTAGCTCCTGTCATCTTTTCTCCTAAAACCAAGTTTTCTTTAAATAGATAGAATTACGGCATGTGCCCCGTTTTTAGAAAGTTCGTAAATTTTCTCGGTATTAAAAGGATTCCAAAAGTACCTATCGCGCCCTCGAGTTTATCTTCGAGAATTCTCCCACTCGATCAATGAGAGAAAGCGTGCTTGAAAATTGAACGAGTGCTGACACTTCGATCCTGATACGATATCTATCGCGTGTCGCGCACATTGTCTCTATTTATCGTCGGCCAACACACGCTGCTACTCGCGCGACAAAAAGGAACGTCCTCGACGTCTTCCCACGCGTTATCACACGCCAACGACCGATTTCGACGTCGCGTCGCTGAATTTCGGTCGGAGCGCCGTTTACCAAGAAACCCTTTGGTAGCGTGTACACTTTACCCGAAGCGCTTACGATTGTTACAGTAAACGTCGTAGAAGATTGTAAACGAAATTTTGTGAAAGTACAGATTACTACTGGATACTGTTACAGTGCAGTTGGTGTAAATGATTTACACCTTTCGAAGTTGAATTGCAACGGTCCGTGATTCATTTAAAGCGAATAAAAGATGGAATAAAAGATTATGATTGATGAAGAAATTTTAGTACTATTTTTATGATTTTGGTGAAAGCAGAGAATGAGGATTATATAAAATCTGAAAATAAGTTACATCTGAAGCCTAAAATTGAAACTTAGGCTAACTTAAAATAACCTAAAGCAATACGTGAGAGTAACAATTGAAAATAAATAGTAAAATAATTTCTTAATTTTTTACCTAATCAAGGGATTAAAGGATAATGAAATCTAAACAATTCAGAGTCGTATGTGCCGAATGAGCTTTAAAAAACCTACGATTGGGTCTGCCAAAATGAACGTTCTCATATTGCTTTAACCAAAAGCGGCGACTGCAAAGAAAACTCGTAAGAAAGCTATTTTAATTTTATTGCTTAAATAATTTACGATCGAGTTTATCTATGCCTTATTCTTCGGAATTCATAAACTTTACAGGACTATGACTTCACTTCATCTTTAAGACTACATTATAGGTAAAGCGGCAAACGGAATTCTATGTACAACACTTTACATGCCACTACAACCGGTATTACGTAATTTCTGAGTGACCGACGTATCTTTATTATATATTCGTGTTACTAGATGAAACGATATTCTAACGATCAGCGAAAAATAGCTCCACGTTTAACCTTTTAGTCGCTCGATTCAGAATATTTCTTGCGCTCTACATCACTCGACCGCTTGCGAATTGAAAAACATACGAAAGAAGTGAATCGAGAGTCGATCCTAATAACGGCCTATGTAACCCTGTATTACCTCAATTAATCATATATTACGTTCACTGTTGTACGTAGATATTAACTGAGCTACAGTCAAGTCACCTAATTGAGTTAAGAAGCGAACGCTTCCGCGACCTTTAATTGTAGCAGGTAGCTGCATTCACTAGCTTCAATTTAAGTTTTGTAAATTAAATTGTAGTTTAAAATAGCAAATTTGCAGTCTAAATATACGAGCATATAAAAGCTAACCTCTTGCCTTACAATAACAAATAAGCATAGATACTTGTGGCTCCGATTATGGCGTATAGGTTTCATAAAGACAGGTTTCGTTTTAACTCTAATGTTAATTTCACTTCGCAAGATTGGGCCACTAAATCTAAATTACATATAATATTTCTGTATGCACGTTTAGCACATTCCATAGTATGAAAGCAGCGATTAGCTAAAGCTAGCTGAATGTAAAGCAAGGGAGTAATAACTAGACTGGAAATGTCTGTACAAGTAGTTAGGTACCTATAATACATCGAAATATTATGCTGAATAATTAGAATACCTTTCGTAAATAGTTTTTACAATAAATATAAATGAAGTCAGCTGAGAAACACTTGTAAAGCAACACAAATCTTTATATATAGCCCAATAGTATGTTCCAGTAGTAAAAATATAAATTTACATAAAACTCCGTAATCTCTGAACCCTTTTTTCAGATTACGGGGACCGCTGTGTAATCCCCTATTATTTAATCAAGTATCTAAATAGAAACAAGTAAATTGCGTAGTTTGCTCTCACAAAGTTAGTGGTAAAATTAACAGAAACTAGACTATGGAACTACAATTAGAAATCCGGAGGATTAATAACGTTTCAATGTATATTACCAAAGAGCTTATTCATTTCTATTATTCGCAAACCGCGAACTAAAAAGAACAAATTGGTGCAAAATACTACCGAGACGAACACATCGAGGCTCAACATTGTTCGTTTCCAGGCGAACGACCAAGCAAAAAGATACTCGTTCGCCGTTACCTAATCAGCAGAGGCTCTCGAGCGTCGAGAGGTTTTTCACTGGTACTCGCTCGCGCGAGTATACTATACATACATATGTGGGAGTCGTGGCGTTTCGCGCGAACCAGCCAAGCGCACTTAAACGCCGTAAGACGAGTTCGCGCGATAACACGAGCCTGATAACGCCGCGACGTACGCTTGCTTTGCTCGTAACAACTTGCAATATACGTGTGCATGCGCTCATGTTCACGCATATACACTCGATGTGTGAGGATGGGTGGTACAATAATCAACGGTTTACTTACGTAATTATTAGCTACTTAGCGAGACAGTTATGGTGCTTTTTTGTGCAAAAAAATAAAGTGGCAATAGAACATAATTTTTTGATTTGTTGGACTGTGACATAATTCGTATTTCTTTCACCGATATTAACTCCCATCGTCATTCATCCTTCGTGCAGTCATCGCTCGAGTAGCACGGTAATTAAATTATATGAAGAATCAAATAAGAAGATTACTCAGTTCGTTGTCTTACAAAACCAAAATTTATAACCCCAAGGCAAAACGTATACTAGGGGCAAAACTGTTTTTAGACAGAAAATTAACCCTCTGCAATACGAATTTTCACTTTAATCTAAAAGGTAGAAATTAATAATTACTGTATGATTACTTGATACGAATATAATGGTAAAAGAAATAAAATACAGTAGTATAGTAATATGCAAATAGAAAAAAAATCAACAAATTCAAATATACAGATATGTAACGTTTAAGTTACATGGTGTTATAGAGGATTAATAATGTGCGCAATAGCTAAGAACTGAGAACCGTAGTTTTGAATAGCATAGAACCAATTAACGCTATGCAATAGCACAGTTTTTTCTCCTTCCTATTTCACTGTAAGATAATTTGTGTCTTGTGGTGCACCGTATGTGAAATTAATTAGATAATCAAAGTCGTAACCGTGTTATTCAAGGGATACCTGTACGTGTAAGCTCGTTGTCACGCTGTGCATCGGTCCGTATAAAGAGCGGTGCATTGCGCCAAGCCTGTGCGCCGCACCGCTGAATTAATAATCGAACTTACGTGGGTAGCTGCTCGTCTACCGGGTGTCTGCGTGTGTGCATGCTTATGACAGATTGCCGACGAAGGTAAGCGCCACTCGGCCACGCGAAAACTGCAAAGCTGTCTGAAAACGAACAAAAGCGTTATTAAGATAATGGCAGAGTATTAAGTCTAGACGTTAACGTATCGGGAATAATAAGGAACACAGGAAAAACTGTACGGCTGGCACCTTTCTAGGGTACATGGTAGCTAAGGATAATAAATAAGGGCTGATAACTAAACGCATTCTACATGAATGGCAATTGCAAAAATGGCTTCATTAAATAGTCGGCGTAAAGTGAATTTATAGTGTTTTGAGTTTAATAGAAGCATAACGTTGGAATACTACGATACTACCGTAAAGAAATAAGTGGAAATTGAAGTATTAAGTGGTTCAGTTTACATTGAAGTGGTTCAAAAAATGTTTTCTGTAATAGAAAATATAATCGGGAAAACTAATAAGCTCGCGCAAAATCGCGTACCTGGGTAAAACCAGGACGCTCTATTATTTTTAAAATGGTTTTACATTTTCCCACGCTCTTACAGTGACGTATTGTCACGATATGCATTGTTTCTTCAACAAAAGATGATCGTGATATTACGATGCTTACTAACGTTATATTGCCTGATGCGTTTTCGGACGCTCTCTTCTAATTTTCATTTAAGTTACGTTCTAATTTTCGTTTAAGTAATTACTTTTTTGTACTTTTTTTCTTTTTTTTTAAGTGGGCTCATGGTGGCTATACCTACTTAAAGACTATACGTTAAGAAATTGAAAAGCTAGATGAGATTCGTCGTTATACGTCAATGATAGGGCTAGTATTTGGTATGGTTTGTACACGATTTTATCCAGACGATGAAGTAATACCGTAAAAACGAATCATATTTGAAATTGTTGATTTTGTGTTCGTTGTTCTATTAAAAAAAAATCGACGAGTAATATTGTTTAATAAAAAGTTTATTCCAATGAGTTCAATTTTATTTTTATCAGAATATCAAAGATATAAGATTTTATCCTTAGCGCCCAGATTTTGCCCGGTTTCCGTATCCGCGACAACTACGAAAAGTAATGTGTAAAATAGAAAAACCGTACGTAGTCTTCGTCAGTACGCATTTAATTTAAAAATCTTACTATTGTTTCTATTGTCGCGGAATATGGGTCTCGTTTGAGATGAGTACTACGTGCGGTAAGTGCTTACAAGGTAAGTTTTTATTTCGTACGCTATAAAACGAATATTAAATTTAGTAAATGCAACGAAATTCCCGCATGTGCCAAAGGGGTTGTTAATGTTGTAAGAAAATACAATATGCTAATGACTTAATTGTTAGTAAACGCACACCTTTACTGTTGCATTTTGATGCACCACATGTATTTTGACGTGTGCGCGGTTGCATCACTTTATGCATACTCGTTTAGCGCATAAAAATGACTAAATTATGTCAAATGTGACGTTTAACGTACGTTAAACATTAAGCCCGTGCCCCAAACACAAAAGTCGTCCTCTATGTATATAACTATTGGAAAGCGCAGAGTAACACTGTTTCGTTGAATTGATTCTTTCCAAATTCAAAGCCAACTGAAAATGGAGGTTCTATAATAAAGCTAAATCTTCGAGAAAAATTAAACTATTATAAGGATGATAGCACTGACATGTTAAAATCATGTCGAAATTGAATTATAGTCGGACCCCCGTATCTGCAGGGAATCGGTTCTAAAGTCTTCCGCGGACACTTGGAATCGTGAATAATAGCGAACGTTACATACATTGTAGATATTTGCTTATGTACGATGTATGTACATAATATCTATCGTTGGTACTAATAATAAATTAAACCCCGGTTTGCAGATATAAGACATAAATAAAAACAATGTGTATCATGGAAATTATGTAATAATAATGTTTATGTGATAAGATAAAATTTACATATTTTATATACATATGTACACTGGCTGCCAAAAGTTTTCGGCCTATCTATAATTGTATTTTAATTGAAACTGTATGTTAACCCTTTCGCTACAACGGATTTTAATAAAAAAAATATACCGAAGTCGTTAAAATACTGAATTGCATTCCGTTACATTCATATATTTCTTCCAATTCATTCCTATTCCTTTAGATAACAAAGAATTTCAAGTGTCTGAAAACGCCAATAATGTTTTATATTACTAAAATTAATCGGCAAAAGTCATCAACAATGCGACACGTGCTAATTTCTTGACCGCCTCTCGGCGCTAATAGTAATGAAACAGTGAATGAAAGTTTATCTGCAAACACTTTAATGAGATAATATTCCATAAGTTATGCCTACCTAATATGTAAGTAATGCATTTATGCAACAAGCCTTTATTGTTAAATATTCTTAATCTTAACAATATTATAAAAATTGCACTTTGAACGGAAACTTTTGGCAGCCACTATATATAAGTTCCACTGATATGGCCGGGTTTTGAGTAAGTCTTCTAACTGTGGCAAACTGCAGATATTTGGTACCCGGAACGCGAATGCGGGGGTCCAACCGTATATCCAACAGTGAAGAACATTGAATTTGTTATTAAAAATAATTACATAATAGCTTTTAGAGTGTACTTCTGATCTACACGTAATTTTTCATAGTCCTACTTTTCACTAACAATAGTTAAAGATGAAATACTGACTAAAAAATTGCAGAAGTTGCGATAGGTAGGTACTCGCTAAGTAGTGCGCGCTTCATGTAGTTGCAAATTAAATCTACGACGCACAAGTGGTACTTCTGCGTGATGTGCACTTTATTGCGCGATGGGAATATTCAGCAACTCGAAGTACATCAATTTTATCCAACTATCACGTCAATATTTGCGTCATAATCTCCAAAAATTAAGCCATTAGCAGCAAACGAGTGTAAATAGATAACAAATACACAAGTAACAAAAAAATGTAGGTACGAATTCATAAAACCGAATACGCAAACGGGTACGAAGCAGTATACCTATACTGAATGAAAGATGATGCATCGAGTTTACCATTTTCAAGCGGCCTGGATGAAAATCGAATGGGCAAAAATGAAAAATGCAAAAAAATTAGTAGCCAACGGAAAACAATTTTAGAAACGCCGAAAAGAGGACACGTCGATTGTCATTTCTTTTCATATATAATTGGATTGTCGCTTTTACAGACGACAGACGTGCGATTAATCTATTACAAAATGCATATACACCATTCCGAAAAAAGATCAATAATTTGTTTCTGTACAAAGTGGCATATTTTACCAAGCCAAATTTCATGAAATGTCACTAAAACTCGCGAGTGATAAAACTTCGTGAATAATAAAAATCCTTTTGTTACTGTATGACTGATGAAATTGGTCCAAACGTAATAAAATATTAGCAACAGCACCTCGAAAAAGATTGAAACTGATAACCATGGCAGACACTGCAAAAGAACATGTTATATGTGATTCAAACCTTTAGAACACGTTCGAATATATCTCCAGACGCGCTAACCTAACATCTCAATTATCTAGAAAAGTATTTATCCGACAACGATGAGACTTACATAGATCAACATGACAAATGGTAGAGAAGAAATTATGAAAAGTTTTACTTTGATATCATTATCCGTTTCCGAGTTATTAAATGGCCACTTTTTCCAACCAAGCTCTCGAGCTCGACTCTCCCTCTCTCGAAGGACACGCGCGCCAGAGACTACTTTATTCACTGTATTATAGCTTCTCACACGATTAATTTCCTGAAATACGTAAATCCCTGTATTCGGATACCTGTTCTCACCTTTTTAAACATCTAGTAACTACTAATTAACACCGTTAACACTGGTCGCGATGTGGGAACAAATTACGAATCAACGAACTGTTTAAGAAAAATCAACATGGCTACCCTATCGCATATCGATGTATCGATATTCGATTTCTGCCCTTACGATACGACTATTAATCGATAGACGGCGCATGACATAAGAGCAATGGATTAAAAAGTCGATATGCGAGATGTATCCATTCTCCCCATCGCCGGATATAAACTTCTGCTATATCGGGCAGAGGTTTGCAACAGCGATTGCTTTTGACAGATAGTCTGTACGGTATTGGAATGACAAAAAAGAATTGTCATGAATATTGAATAATGTTCGATCTTACGTGTACCACAATCCCAACTATTGCAATGTTGCCGCGTTTATTGTTGTTTACAGAATCCTCTGCTTCGATCAATTTCGTCACATTCTCTCGATTGATAATCTACGACAATCATCCAAATAATGCCTACGCCATCTTTGACATACTATACACATCACCCGTTCATTTGCTTCAATGTTTATAACCATTCTAACTACATTTCTACGTATCAATATGTTCGAAATGTAGCTTTCTAACATGTATGCCATTTCTTTTTAACCACAAGTATGGTCCCCGGGCACGGAGGATAGAATATATCATGAACTTGACGCAGCTTAGATGCGTGACATTAAGCTGCGTGTATCGATGCAAGCTTCATTGTGATGCAAAAGATTTTAAAAGGACACGGATGGGCTATTCGATTTAGATCGTCCAAGAACGCGCCACGCCCTGCTTTCGACGTTGCCGTGTCCGCGATGGACGGCCCGCATAATGAGAAACACGAATCAGTGGCCTCATCGTTCTCCCGTATCTTTGGTCGCGTGCGCTGCGGCTCTGTGCGCGTTTGCCCTTGCTTATCGCGTTCTTGCGCAGCTTTAATTAGCTCGCCGCCATCTCTTGGTCACTACGCTACTTCTGCGTACTCGCTCGCACTTTTTATATCTTTTACAGTCACATCTCTTCATTTGCAGCGCCATAAAGCCGGTATAGGCGCGCCTCAAGAAATACCATCGACCAAACTTTTGCGAATTTGCGTAAACCATAGAATACGTATACCACACATAAAACCATTCAGCCAAGCATAAAAACTGCATGCGATTCGCGATTTATCGATTCGATATATTGAAAGTACCGTAAATCATATTCTTTGATTTTCGAAAATAAACTCTATGTTTATCTTGCATTTATCGATAATTGTGGGGTAGATTATATAAATCTAAATATTTGGTGTCTGAATCACCGAAATCCCGAGTGGTTTCAAATTACTTTGGACAGAATTGTAAAGGTATTAAGGAGATTAAGGAGGTTACCAAAGGCACGAACTGCAGACGATGATGACGAGGAACAAAGGAGAACATTGCTTATGCGGGGGGAAAGAAGGAAAAGGAGGGGACGTGCCATAAGCTGCGTACCCGCGGCACGCCATCTACATCGGCTTTGTGTATTCCATGGTTGCGCAATACCTAGCGCGGGACCCGAGAAAGCGGAGCGCGCGACGTACGTTGGAATTTTTGCTTTTGTGCATCGGGCATAGGGTTGCGCGCAGCAGTTCGTACTACAATTGATTGCACTTCGAAGAAAAATCCGAATCGGAAATGGAAGAAGTGGAAAAACGGAGTCGTAAAAGAGGGTACGCAACTCCTATCCCGCAACAACCCGAGCAAGGGCACATAAGGCGAGAGAGACGAATTACGAACATTACAGCCACAGACAGGGTGAAGGGAGAAGGGAGCAGAAGATGGAGGGAGGGCGGAAGACGTAGACAAAGGGACGAAGAAAGGGGGGAAAGGTGCATGCGATGTGAAAGGGTGGGGAAGACGAAAGAAGAGGAAGATCGGCTCTCGGTGCAGAATGTAGTGGTTATAAAGAGAACCGGCATCGCTGCACGGCTACTTGGCTCTCCAGGGCCAGGATATTTCAATACCGACGGTGGTCGGCCACCGCCGACGTGGCTACAGAGAGGGGAAATGCTTGTGACGATGTGCGCTCTGTATATATGGAAATATATATATGTACTTCCCCTCATGCCCCTCACCCACGTGCCCGCCCTACGTGACAGAGCACATAGGCGATATATACGACTTTACACACCCGTGGGCGTTAAAGAGAAAGAAGAAGAGAGAAAGAGAACGAGATGTGACCGGTGGCACGGTAGCTCTCCGCTATTCGGGTTTCCTGCACGCGGGGAAGAGTGTTGGGGAGGGAGAGAATCTGCTATCTCTGTTTGAACATACACAGAGGGGGAAAGTTGCGGCAAAACGGAAAGGCCGGTGTCGTGGGGAATGCAGGGACGCGCGCGGCACGGCGATGGGGACCTCGAACTGAATCGTCGACCGACGATTGTTCGTGAGCCCGCCTTCTCGACGAGTCGAGGGGAACGGACGTGGGCTGTGCCACTCGTCGATTGGTCGCCGCGCCGTGCGGGGTTCGAAGCGTTGGTGGCGCCCCGAGAATCCCACCAATCGAGCGCCACTGTCGTGGCTTTTTTATCCTGCTATTTACGCCGAAGGACGGAGAAGAGCAGGCTCCCCCATCTAGCTCTCTCACTCTTTTTCTATCCCTCTCCTTTTCCTTCGCTCGACCGCTCTCCCTGTGTTCGTCGGCACGGGAGAGGACACTCTCGTTTCGGGATCCGTTGAGGTTGCACACGTTTTCACGAACAGCGCCGCCCGTTTACTGCGACGCGCTCTGTTCTACGTCGGTCTTACACGATACGGTGTGTTATCATAATAACGAGTTTGCGATTTGTCGCATAATCCGTTCCAAGCTTCTGTTTACTGTAAAAGCATCGTATGCGACGTCCGATGCCGTGCGGTAGTGTTATGTAGTGTGTGACAGTACGTCGCAAGAGGATACAGTGTTGCCACATCGTGGGCGCGAATACACAGCAAAAGCGGTGCCAGGATCCGTAAAAGATAGTGATTAAATTGCGCGTGTGTTTCTGAAAGGACACGGCGATTGATTTTTAATAATTGTAATTGTGAATTGCAAACGTAAGAACGGCGTAGTGTATTGTAGAGTTTATCGGGTAGTTCACCAGTGACATTTGGTGCGGTGCTATCGACGAAATAGAGTTGGCAACGTTGCATCGACTGCTCTCTCACACAAATACACGCATACACGTACCTAGAAGGGAACTTGGGGTGGCTGGCTAGCAGGCAGGCGGCAGGCAGGCAAGCAGGCAGGCAGCTTTCTTGTTCCGAGGACGGCGCTCCTGGTCGCGCCGTCTCTCTTTTCTACCTCCATTGCGCTTGCTCTTCTCTCCCTCTTCTCCCTTCCCTTCTCGTCCTCGGTCACTCAATCACACTCTCCTTCTTTTGCTTTCTCTCTCTTTCTCTCTCTCATGTGCGGCGCACGTACCGTTGAGAGCTTCTCCCTTCTCCTTCGATACTCTTTCTCTACCGTTACCCCCTCCCCTCCTAACCTCGAGCAGGTCGGGCGAGTCCACTAAGCTTGCGAGGGGAGTTCGGCAGACCTCGGCTCTAGTCGGCCTCGATCCGTAGAATGTGCTAGACGCTGTGAGTCGATCGCTCCAGTTTTTGAATATTCGCATATAGAGAGGCTGTACAGCGTTCACAGGGCTTGCAAACGTTTTTCCGCACTTCGTACGCGCATCCACAACTTGCCAGTGCCTATATCGACGCTAGTTTTCACCATCAGTTTGGGACGCACTCGACCAGCGTATATCCGTACGACGGCCATGTTTGGTGTTTACGAGGTGAGGGGGAATTGCTGACGTCACGAACCCCGATCTTGCACGAAGGGAGCAGCAGCACCAGCAGAAGCAGAAAACGTGTTGCCGGCCAACACAGACACCAAGTCCGTACACGACTCCGAAACAAAACGAAACGCAGTCGAGTATTCCAAGTGCTCGACGATTATCGTATACAGGATTATCGTCCGGTGAAGATACGAAGAAGAAACTCGCGGCGCGCAAACTGTGCCGCTTGAAATTCCCTTCCCGATGGGACGTGCGTGTACGCCGACTTCGCTCGTGTTCGCCGGTCTTACCGCGACTACTGGCCTTTCAAAAAACATCGGTCGCATTGCCGCCTCGCCGCTGAAATAGCAGCCACTCTAATCACCGTCGGTCGACTCCGATCAGTGCGGAAAACATCGAGCGATGCCGAGTGTTCTCGTATACGAGACAACACGTGTAGCATCATCCTGTTTCACATGATTTTCACTGAAAATGTTTAACACATCAAGGATGCGATCAAATTGATCGCCCGTATCTGAAACACGTGGTCACATCCTATTTCATGTTGTGTAACATCTTTTACGCTGAAACATCAACAGTGCTGCATTAATTCAGTGAAATTAGCACTACAGTTTTGTTCGTGAAGCAACGGTTGTTTTAATTGTTTTATTGTGTTTACGCTGTGTGTCATCTCGATTAAATTGGAGCATCGTGCCTATTCCAGTGCCGGTACATATGGTGTTATTACATTACTCAGTGCGATTTCTTAGTGACGAGCATCACTATTTTATTGGATATATCAACAGTTTCTGTACGCATCTAACCAACAAGGATTAAAACATCATGGATCTGGGTGACAGAGTTTACGCTGCGGAACGGATTACGAAGAAGAGGGAAAAGCGGGTAAGTACGAGAACTGCCAACCGTCACCGGCAGATAGCGCCACTACACGGAATCTGTTTGTCTATGCGCCGTTGCCGCTTCCTCCCCCCTTCGTGATCTTTCTCTTTTCCACTATCGCTTCGACAATTCTGCCCCTCCCGTAGCGATTTCTATCATACACGATGCTCTCGATATTTCTCATCGAACTCGAACAGACACGTTTTATTGATGTATAATCAGTTTACATCAGAGACATTTTCTTATTTGCTCTAATTCTAGAAACTACTTAAAAACTTGTATATCTAGTTGTATAGTAATTCTTTGACATTTAATTTCGCTAATCGACCATTCCTTTTAAAGAACTTATTAACAAGATGTTACTTCCAACTAACATTGTACACGCGTCTATAATAATCATGCTTGATCTATTACCATATAGTTTTTTGTATTTATACGCTCGTTACAGCTTATGCAAGAATTTACGCGTTTTTATCATGCCGGTGATCCTCAGAATAATGACACTAGCCGAGGCTGGCAACGTTGTAAATTGACATAAAACACGCGAGACTTCTCAGCTGCAAATGGCTCATGCGCGATAAACCGACGTGTCCTATACCTGCACAGTTATGTCATTGTTTTCCAACTGTCACACTGGCTGCGCACCTCGACCGGTCGGCATGCTTTCGTTCGTTGGCCGATGGCCAATAGGTGAGCCGCTCGTACAGCTCTCGTGGAAGTCAACGCCGCCCGTTTTATCGACCGTACGCTCCTACTAGATGGATTCGAAAATCTGCCGTTTGACGCAGACGCGCGAAACGGATCTTTGCGATCACATTTTGACGTCTGACTGGCGCCAAGAATACGATGCTAGACAGTCTAGACAAAGTCATAGATTTGTTTTCCTTATCTCAATTGCATGTTGTATGCCATATATCTGTACTTTTGAAACATTTTGCACAACGCAATGTGGTAGATGTTACAAGAATCTTCTAGGTTTGGAGCATTACAAGCAAGTGTTAAGATACTTTGTTTATGAGACCGTGCCGGAAATGGGGGGTTGAATTGAGGGAGATGTTTCGATGGGTTACTTGTAGTTGGGGGAATTATGCATTCTTATCTTTTAGTTGTACTTTTGATAACACCGGATAATTTATTAGAATTTCAAATGATATTGTAATACTTAATTACATTAACATTGGATTAGTCAAAAAGTAACGTTCGTATCATAACGAAAAAAAGACTAGGCAAAAAAATAATGCTTAAAATGGTAACCGTTTTTTTAAATCATACGTTGATGTATTGCTTTTCAGGATATGGATGTATTTTACAAAGAAAAAGCATTGCTTTGTTTGAAAAATAAATCTGCACCTTGATGAATTCGATATTACTTTTTGTCCAACTCAATATAAATATCAATATTTTTTAAGTTGTTTTTTTTGTTTTCTTATGATGGTGGATGTAAATTTCAGTGAAATTTAACATTTCTCAGTATTTTTAACTTTTATCCGGATTAGGGAGCTGCAGTGACCCAACACAATTCTATCTAAGCACAGTTTAACGCGTGTTGATGTAGTTACTTAAAAATTTATGTAATCGTTTATTACCTTATCAAGTTTTTAAATGCTGAAAAGTAGTATCTATTTATCAGTTCGTTGATGAAAGTAATAAAAAATATCTGAACTATGGAACTAAATTTCGGAGCAGGAATTCAAAGAAGGGTTGTAACACAGACGAGGAAAGTCTGGCTATGTTATGCGTGACATTTAAAATATGCCGGAAATAAAAATAAACTGTTGTTAAACTGTATTTATGAAAAATCAATGAAATATGTCTGTGTTTATGTCATATTACCTTTTTCAAAATATTCTCATAAGTTTTACCAAAAGAGGAGAAAAATGAATGTAAAATATTTCAGTCTGCAATATCACAAATGCTTTTTCGGAAACATTAAACATTACTTACTGGCCATTTCAAGAGAGATATATAATGCTGTTACAATTTCTCATTGTATTATTAATATTCTTATTTTTATTTACGCGACTATTTTTGGTAAATAAATGGTTATTGTTTTTTTACAGGGTAAAGTAGAATACTTCGTAAAATGGAAAGGATGGAGCAAAAAGTAAGTTCAAGATACCATCGATGAAATTATTAACAAATTTATTAAAACAGAATGAGAACATAATTTTGCTTTCTATAGATATAACACGTGGGAACCAGAAGAGAACATTTTAGACGTCAGGTTAATCGAATTGTACGAAGAAAGTCAAAAAGGTGGGGATGTGTCTACGAGAAGACCGAGGCGGAGGGATACCAGATATAATGTAAATAATTTTTACATATTGCATTAGCAAATAACTTAATTTATTTTTTTTAAAATCGCAGAATTTCATACGCTATTTATATAAATGTATCATTTCCAATTTTTTCGAATTCAAATTTACCTTCAGTCTAGCTTCTATTTAAATTTATGAGGTTTATTTTGTAAATCTTATTCTTTCCTGCAATGTCCACATAGAATGATTCGTCAATATAAGGGTTGAAATTAATTAAACAATTTCCCGAAAATCAGGAACAAGTTCTGGCCAACTTGGTCGTGGAGGAAGAACCCGGTGGAGATGAGAGGGTAGGAGAGGATAGTCAAGATGAGTCGACTACGGGTAGTACTTCTGCTCCTCGCCTGAATCCCGTTGCACCTGACGAAGACACGCTTCCGAGTTCCCTTGACGGACACGAATCGCCCACAGCCCCAGAATTATCGGCATCCGCGTTGAGCGTTGATTCAGATAGCTCCAACAGCAGTGTGGACAGTCCTCTATTACCTAGGAGAGAACCGACGGGTACGAAAAGGAAGGCCGAGGTTCTGAGTAAAGAATCGGGAAAAATCGGTGTCACTATTACCACGAGTAGTCCTAGCAGTGGTAGCGGAAGTCCTCCACCAAATAAAATCCCTCGGCTTTTACCTCTGAAGAGTAATCCGACGTCTCCTTCTTACCACGTTAGTATTTACCCATTATTAATAGGGGTATATGTGGGATTCCGATTAAAACGGGAATTTTTCTTGGGATCGGTGTGGGATCCCGAAAATATCCGCAATTTCCGACACTTTCAAGATTCTCAGTGGTTCCGAGAAATTCGAGGTTCCAAAAGCCATTTTGATATTCCTTTTGTTGAATACTTTCATGATTTTTGAAGATGAGGAAGAATTCGAAAATATAAAATTGAGATGAGATAAGAAAACTTTTAGGATCCCGCACACCTCTAATTATTAAGTTCAACTTCTCGAGTTTTGTAAATTTTGTTTCTGTACAAATTATTTGAAAACAATCAGTATTATTGTGGACACTAGTTATATTGATTGCATAGAAAATAACACATTGCATAAATAATAAGCATAGATACTATTGTGGCCTAAGAAATTCTGAAATTTATTAAAAGTTGAAGTAATGAATTGTAGACTAATAAAGATATTTTGAACGCTTCTTGCAGAGTCACAAAGTAAACGGCAGGAGGCCATCATCGTCGAGCGTGAAGTCGACGCCAGAGGAACCTCTGCCAGCGGTGCCAACAACGCCAGCTCCAGCGGTACAAGAGAAAAAACGTACTGAAGCCGACGTGCCTCACGGGCCTCCACCCTCGCTCCCGCGTGCACCACCGGCACCTCTCTCCCCTCAGATAGACACACCTCTAGAGCAGCCTACCAAAAAGAGGCACTTGTCTGAGCAAAAACAAGAGAAGTCAAACGGAGCTATGACGGTGGACGCGAATGGTCACAAATCCCCCAGCCCTACGGATTCGTACACAAACAACAACAGGTTACCCACCGTTGTCAACGGACACCATAGCCATAACAATAATAACAACCTTACTAGCAACAATAATAATAACAACAATAACAATACCAGTAACAATAATAATAACAACAATAACAACACAACGTCGACCGTAAAGCAAACAGAGATCACAAAACCTGATGTGTATGTCCCTCTCTCGAGTCCTGGTACGGATTACTGGCACGCGAGGAATCCAGTCGCGGATCAAGTGTTCATTACAGACGTGACGGTGAATTTGAAGACCGTTACCATCAGGGAGTGCAAGACTGAAAAAGGATTCTTTCGAGAGAGGGATCCCAAGAGCGATATCTATTAACGATCTTCGAATAGGGACAGTTTACTGTGACTTTCTAATACCGAACCATACACGCTTGTAAATATAAATTATTTTCACACGTTGGAGTGTTAAAGTCGAGGTTAATGAATATATATAAATATATATTTATATATAATTATATATATATACATATATATATATATATATTATTGGCGGTATTGAGCTACGTATATATATAAAAACTTTTTCTAACGAAGTAAAACACGAACTCTTTTTGGTGGTTGCGAAGAGAAAAATTCATTAACAGTTTTCCCGATATATTATACGTTCTGAACGAAGTTCCAAGAACCTCCACAAACAAGAAAGAAGTGAAATCCAGTATTTATCGTCACGGTATATTGTGGGTTTCAACAATTGAAGACGAAAAAAATGGTCAGTGTATCAAAGGAAGAAATGTGTAAAAACCAACTGGTAAGAGATAGTGAGACTATCATCGTGCAACACACTACTTTACACGAAAAAGAAACGGAGTACGTTTATGAGTAAGGTCGTGATATACACATGTACATTTTAAAAACGCTTCATAGAGAACTCTGTACTATAGCACAGAAAGAAAAGTGCAAAAAGATCTGAAAAGATTTAGAGGATAAATAATACATTTTCTCGATTGATTGCATTTCCGCCTTTATTAGAATTCTGCAAGAAAAAAAAAGGAATATCGTGTAAATTAATTTCAAATTTTACTATGATCAAATAGTACAGATCTGGAAAGAAATATTTTTCTAATTCGTTTTTAGAATAATCGAGAAGCAGCTTCGTAGAAGCGATTTAAGAAAATATAAAAAAAATGAATTTTCGAGTATATAGAGATGATGAGAAAAAAAAAGAACTAATATTATCTTGACGATGTATTTCTCAGCATTATGATATTATATTGTATTTACCGATAAATACTATCTTTTTTCTCTCTTTTGCTTAGCGAGTAAATAAACGTGTCACAAAAAAAGATTCATTCGTTCGTAGATTTTAGACTCACGTTTAGAGACACGAACGCGTTATTGATTTTTTGTTTAAATTGTTGTAGCATCACACATCATACATACACAGAGTTCAATGCACAGTTTACAAACAGAAAAAGTGAAAAGGGAAAGATGTATGTTATCAGTGAGAGTGTGCGATGATTGTAATCTGTACAACGTGGTGTTCTATTAAAATATCGGTTGTCAGTGTTTTTGTTACGAATTGATGTGTTGTTTAAAAATGTGTTAGCTGTTGCATTTTTTTATACTGTCAAATGAGCGTTTTCTTTTTCTTTCTTCTATTTTCATTCGAATTTAAGGACTGACTGCGCATCGTGCGTTTCTATGGCGCGTAACGTTTAATTCCAATGATATATCCACGTATATATCGAAAAATATTTATGCATATCCCCAAGAGAGCGCCATTTTATTTTTTAAGATGGGTTGTCGAGTGTATTCACCAAATAGAGATGTTCCTACCTCGAAGACGGTCATCTTGAACACAGAAAGAGTCGAGTACAACAACCAAATTCTAACGATTGTCTAAAATTATTGTTATGAATTAATGTCGCTGAAATTCTTCGTGAATCATTGTTTAAGTTTATTTTTTCAACGACTTCACCTGTTGGCGCGCAAGTGCACACCAGTTTTTCAAAACCAGTAAATCCGTGATATAGTTAAATAATCGTGTAAGCATAAAACTTAAAAGGAGAAATCATATACGTTGCTTATTTATTGTAACTAATATAAAGAAAGAAAAGTTTTTAGGTTTTTATATTCTTAGTATAGTTAGACTATGTACGCAATGTGTCCCGTTTGCGAAAACAAAAATGCAGTCCGAGGAGAAGAAAAACTTTTCATATGTCCTATGTGAAAATTAAGAAACTTTATAATGATAATTTAAAGCAAAATCAAAACACTCGAACTATTAAATATTTATCGCTTCATATATGTTTTTCATTTTTAATAGACTGTGTATGATTCCGATTTCCAAAAGAAACAGCGATTTATCTTTTTGAAAGAAGAAAAAATGGGGCTAGTTGTGTACAATTAGGTCGCGTGATTCCTTACAGTATTGTAAGGGATTTAAATACATGTTTATTAAATTGTTGTGTACTGTAAAACAACACACTCTGTATATTGAGAGAGAAATATTCTGTAAAAATTGTAAATAGGTAACTTACAACTCTATGATAAACAGAATGAGAGAGAAAATGAGAATGAGAGTGAATGCGCGTAGCTTTAGACCTTTCAGTTATCGTAACTGTAAATAGAGAATGAAAGCAAAGACCCCTTTAATTTGTAAATGTAAAATTGCAGAAACTGCAGGTCTAGAGGAAATCCTTTTTAGCTTTAGAGACTTTGAGATAGACTGTGCGCGTACCTTCGACATTGTTTCTGTACTTATAGAATATTCAGACTCATAATGATTAAAAACACACATGGAGAGAAGATTAAACAAAAAATAATGAAAAATAACCCAGCAATTACGCAGGCATATACGATATGTGAACCCCGGTAGTACCAAATTCAAACGGTATTTTAGTTCTGTCTGGTACAGATTCCTTATATTTCAATAAAATCTTTATTTGAATTTTCGCTCGCGTGCAGTAATTTTCCATCCACTCATAGCTGAATAACACATGCGCTTTATTTATTAACGCAGCCTCGAAACCTGATCTTAATTTCTTTTTCTAAGTTTTCCATTTATGTTATTATGCACAATGTGTAAAGTTAAGGGAGAATAAAGAAATAATTATTCCCAAAAAGTTTCCTCAGAAATCGTATGTATGTTACACTTAGAATATATATTCAGTATATATTTATTTTTTCATATATATATATATTTTTTTTTTTTTAATAACGATATTATATGATAAACGAAAGACATATAGTATTAATATTTAATAGATGATACGAAAATTGTAGCAGGAGAAAGATATATACTTTGTAAGAATGCATTTTTTCACCAAATTAAAATATGACATTCCAATTAAAAAAATTGAGCGAATATACATGTTGATTATTAATTTAAAAACAAAAGTCGAAAAATGTTGAACCAATAAGGTTCTTACTGTTGGTTAACCAAATTTTATTAGGATTACATTTATATTAGCGTAGTAGTATCGAACCCATAGACGAATACGGACCACCAAAAACAGTTTTGGGGAGTCCATAAGCCTCAAAAAAAGGATCTTTCAAAAAAATTATAGCGAATATACAGGTAACCATAAAACGACGTAGTTTACAATATGTCTTTATAATTTACAGTGTTTTGAAATTGCATTTTATATTTTCTTTAAATTCCATTTCATTGTTTTATAAAATTTCGACCCGAGAGCCGCATTGTAGGGCCTTGTGGGCTACGTGCAGTGCGCGGGCCGTGTGTGTTTAACACAACAGTATTAGGACTAATACAGGCAAGCGGTTTTTCGCCGCTCGATCGTATGTCTGTGTTCGTTGTTCTCAATTGAAAAAATAAACAGAAATACACGGTCGTGCGACAAAATGCTGCTCGTGTGCATCGAGCCTTGGCATCGTAAGCATTGTACAAATCGCACTGCAGTTATCGATGCATTTTCAGTGATACCGACTCATGAAAATAATTAACAATCGATCAATAGAAAAACCAAAGCGAGGGAAAAAAGACTATTACTTCACCCTAAGTTAAATATTATTTTTATACAAAAGGGCACCCGATGAACTTATAAAATTCCGTCTTATAACTATCTAACGCTACTCAAAACTAAAGAGCTCTCGCGCATGACACAATGTCCCATGCAAACCCCGCGGCGGATGCTTAAAAACGCGATACCTATAGTTCAATTTATTTTATCAAAAACTCTGAAGAAAATTTTGTAAAATCTAAACTAGAGTCCATGAGTACCCCACGTAGATTTTCGCTTAGTATCCAATGAAACCATAAAATATGCAACTCACCATTCGTAGAACGCTTCATCATAACTCAATGCAATTTAAGGTCGACAGAAAATGATTGCTTCACCATGACCCGTTGCTGCTGCATCGAATAAATAATGTTTTCTTTTTTTTACTACCTTCTATCTTCATTGTAGACTTCTTTGCACTACACTTGCGAAAACACGAGCGGACACGCAATTACACATGCGTAGGAGTAGTTATACGAAAGTTCAAGCATGCGTAGTCCGGAAATGAAATAAAGTGGGAAACGCGCGAAGTCATCATGCAAGCGCAGTAATTACAACTTAAAAAATACATATGTAGGAACTTGCATCAGCGTACATAATAATATTAGCTATCACTCACAGAAATATGCATAAAAAATTTCGGAAAAATGTTTGGAATTACATACGAAGTGTATGTAAATCTATGAAACATGCACATAATTACGCAAAACACGAGAAAGATATTAGCAATCACACTGAGAGGTATGCCCAAAAATTTACGAACACATACAGCAGTTCACGCTTAAACATTCACAAATATGTACGGTAATACACGTATGAGAAGCCTAGAATTATTCAAGAACAATTTCCCATTATAGATTTTTAATCATAAATTTGTAAATCGATATGTATACTAAATGATTTTTCAGTTCATTATAAAGATTGTTATGTACCTTATACTTTACAATTGCACACTGACGTTCATTAATTATTTATGTTACAATTTTTAAAGTAACCCAGAATGATTTTTAAAGCTTTTTTTATAATCATGTAATATTGTAGCTTTCCAGTATCTCTTGTATGAACATATGTGATAATTTTGTTCGTCCTTTTAAACCGAAATAAGTTTCAGGCTTCTTTAATTTATTGTTTTAATGTTCCTAACAGCATACATCGTTGAATTAATTAATTGAATTTAGTGAGCACTCGAGATTCACTCATATCGCTAGTTGAATTAATTTGAATATCTGTGATATAAGGAATATCTACATTAACGACAAAAGTTAGCTTTACCAACATGGATGATCGCATTGAATACCCTGTGATAGTTCCTAAACTCATCACTGTAATTACACAATCGGTATTTTAGAGAACGTAAAATCACAGACGAGGTACACAATAGATTTATAATCTTATGGGATTTCGAATCACATGGTCAGAAATAATGACATCCAAAAAAATTAGAATTTTAGGAAGAATATCTTCCTTTTTAGTACTTGAAAAGGAACGTAAACAGTGTCTACTAAACACCCAAAGTATTTTAATATGCAAAATGTAAAGGCAAATGCAAAAGTTATAGGTTTTACACAATCGAAAAAGTTAACGGGGGTTACGTGTAGCTATGTAATCCTCGGGTCGTGTGACAAAAAAATATATTGGATGATAAATCTATTCTGTACCTTATCTGTGGTAAGATATAAAATAACATAAGATGATAGGTCTATCCTGAACTGTATCTATGCTATCATGTTTTGTGAACGTTTCTATAGTACTCCCATGAAAATACTGCTTTTTAGTATTAAAATGTCAAAAATATTTATGTACAATATTAAATTTAACAAAATAGATAAATAAATATAAATTTTTAAATAAAATTAGTGAAACCATATAAATGGAAACATGAAGAAGGAAAGAACGGCTGATAATAGCCGACCATATAAATTATAAGTATCTCCAAGAGTTTTGTAATGTAAACAAAAATTAATTCCAATTGATGTTTCAGTAAATAAAATTTAATATAATTTTATTAATTTTTGTCAATAATTAGTCATAGAATTTCTGTTAAAAAAACATTTGCTAATATACAATTTAAAGCCACTTTTATACTTTAGCGTTTATTTTAGGTTATGTTTACAAAACTTTATATCTATAATTTTTACAGTTTTATGACATTAACTTGTAACTTCCTATTATTAATAAAACATTTACTTTAACTTTTTATTGTATTCATTAATTATGTTAATGTCTTTTTTTATTATACGGCTCATCAAATATTGAGCCTTACAGGTATAAGTTTCCAAAGGAAAAGCATTATTGTAAGTATAATACTTACTGTTAATATAAACTTCTCTAATTTGTATTTTATAAGTATTTATTTCTTATCCAGGGATTTGTAGAATTAACAATAGTTCCACTCAGAGACACATTAAGACTTGTGAAATTAAATGCAAAACAATGTAGGATTTATAGAGTATGTTTAAATGATACTTACGAAGCACCATTTCAATACTTTGATCCATTCTTAGATATTTGCCAAGGAGATGGCAAACAGTAAGTGATTAAACACATTTATACATGATATTTTTATATGATGAGAATTAAAAAATGATTGATACATTCCTATAACATTTTTTTAGACGATCATTAGAATTTTTCTCAAATATGCATTTAGCAGCAGCACAGAGAGTTGATCCAGATAATAATGCGGGAGAATTAGTTGTACAAATCCCACCAGATGCTGCACATTTGGTTGCTGAAGGTAGATGTTTAAGAATTAGCATTGAGTTCTCTTTAGAACAACCACAAGGTGGAGTTCATTTTGTTGTACCAAATTGTGAAGGAACATTAGCAGAGGTGTAGTATATTTGATATGTATAAAAATTTGTTTTAAGCTTATCAGTATACAGGTAAATTCTTTTTCTAGAGAGGTGCACATATGTATACATACAGTTATGAAAATTCGTCGAGACTGTGGTTCCCCTGTGTTGATAGTTTTGCAGAACCTTGTACATGGAAATTAGAATTTACTGTTGATGATTCTATGACAGCTGTATCTTGTGGAGATCTTGTAGAAGTTGTATATACCCAAGATATGCGTAGGAAAACTTTTCACTATGTCCTTAATACACCAGCATGTGCGCCAAATATTGCACTTGCAGTTGGGTAGGTTACTTAAACTTTATTCATAGTGAACAGATTTCATTTTGTTTATATATAAAACATAATAGTTACTACTGCCTTGTTTTAGACCATTTGAAATATTTGTGGATCCATACATGCATGAAGTAACCCATTTTTGTTTGCCACAATTATTACCATCACTGAAGGTTTCTGCAAAGTATATGCACGAAGCATTTGAGTTTTATGAAGAAACGTTATCAAACAGATATCCTTACTCTTGCTATAAGCAAGTTTTTGTAGATGAATTGGATGAAGATATAAATGCATATGCTACTATGAGTATTTTAAAGTAAAAGATTATATTAAATAATATCCATGTTAAGTATTTGTATAATGACTACAAACTTCCTATGTGTTTATTTATAGCACAAATTTATTACATTCAACTGCAATCATTGATCAAGTTTATATCACCAAGAAAGCTATGGCTCAAGCTGTAGCAGAACAATTTTTTGGTTGTTTTATATCTATGCAAAATTGGTCTGATACTTGGTTACCTAAAGGTATTTCGACGTATTTAACTGGTTTATATGCAAAGAAGTGTTTTGGAAATAATGAATACAGAGGATGGGTACAGTCGGTAAATAAACGTTTCTTAGTTTTATGTATTAGCACAGACGAGGTACAGGATAGACCTATCACCATATGAGACTTTATATCACATGGACTGAAATACCGACATTTAAAAATATCTGGAATTTCAGAAGAATATCTTCGTTATTACTTGAAAACGAATGTAAACACTTCTAAAGTATGATTGGCTGATGCAGTACATACAAGGTGAGTCTTGCAACTTGATCAGATCAAATAATTTGTGTATTATTTGTTATAGAAAAAAATATCTCAACAAAAAAGCAAAGTAACAAAACATTGATTATGGTACTATATGACCTCCTTGATACCATGCAATTTTTATTTCCAACATTTTTTTCTATAGCGAATAATGCATAAGTTATTTGAGGTGATCAAATTGCAAGACTCATCCTGTATATAAGGACATCTGGAAGATCGAAAGGCTCAGTATCGGAGCTGTCGGCACTGAAGATGTAGATTGGAACGTTTGCAAAACGTCAGCGCAACGCTGATTCTAGACGCCACATTCATTCGGAAGACAAGTAGACCAGTCCCAAGAGGACCATTTCCACCAACACTTCTAAAGTATTTTAATATGCAATATGTAAAAACAAATATGAAAGTTATAGATTTTACGCAATCGAAAAGGTAAAAATAAAAATGATATTAAAGCTCGTGAGCCTCAAATCCGGGTGACAGAAAATAGCATTGGATGAGTGGTCCATTTTGTACCTCGTCTGTGGTATTACTATAATTTTGTACAAATTTGATACTATTAATATTTTTAGGAATTGCAAGAAGTTGTAAAATATGAAGAACAATTTGGGGGTATAATATTAGACCCTTCTCAACCACCAGCTCCATTACCTATTGCAGCTAATACACCGGCACCTACGCCTAGAGCTCCAGATCCCGGGTTTTATTTTCCAATAAGAAATTTGCACACGATGTCTCCAAAATATATTGAAGTACTTCGTAAAAAGGCACATTTAGTGATTAGAATGTTAGAACATAGGATTGGACAAGAATTACTTTTACAGGTATATATACTTCTACAAGCACAATGAAACTTCCATATCCACGGTTTCAATAACCGGGGTTTTACGTATCCGAGGCTCTCAAAGTATTCCGAATTGCACAAACTCTAAAGAACAGAATCATAAAATCCGATCCTCTTATGCAATGAGTCATTAACGTTACACGAATGATTACAGAGGCAATAGAATCTCTAAAATATAATTGTAATCATTTAAAATGCAAAAAGTAACAACTTCCAATTGCTGTGTATTCAGAAAAGATTCCTATGTTTTTACAAGAACCTTGACATTGATTTATTCGAAAACGAAGCATTATACGAAAAAATGTCACTCTATATTTTTTACTTACATTTTCACATAGATTCACTCCCTTTCAGCTTATACTAACTGTTCGGTAGCACTTTGTATGTGGAGTTCGCTATTATCCGCGGAAAGGTTTGGAACCGTATCCCCGCGGATATAGAAGTTTCACTGGGCTGTGTAATTTTTATCTGAATTTTAAATATGGTTAATTTTGTATTACCTTCCAGGTTTTCAATAAACAATTATCTCTTGCTGCAAATGCTGCACAGCAAAAAATTGATTCAGGGCTTTGGTCCCATATGTTAATCAGTACAAATGTGTTTACAAAAGCAATTTTTACCGTGACTGGTAAAGATATGGCAGTTTTTATAGACCAATGGGTTAGGACTGGTGGACATGCGAAATTTAGTTTAAGTTTTGTATTTAATAGGAAAAGGTAAGTGCTTATAATACTAATTTTAAAATTCACGTATCTTATTTTAAATCTAAGTTATTAATCCGAAACATATTACATAGGAATACTGTAGAATTAGAAATTCGGCAAGATACTACAAACCAAAGAGGAATTAGAAAATACGTTGGTCCACTGCTAGTTAATATTCAAGAATTAGATGGTACTTTTAAACACACTTTACAAATTGAAGGTACTGTGGCAAAAGCAGACATAACGTGTCACAGTAAAAGTCGTAGAAATAAAAAGAAAAAAATTCCATTGTGTACTGGAGAAGAAGTGGATATGGATCTTTCTGCTATGGAGTAATTATTATTTTAATGCATTGCAAATTATGGTTTCATATACAATCACTGTATGACTATTTTCATTTACAGTGATTCTCCTGTATTATGGATAAGATTAGATCCCGAAATGACACTTCTACGAGCTGTTCAGATTGAACAACCCGACTATCAGTGGCAATATCAGTTAAGACACGAAAGAGACGTTACTGCACAGTTAGAAGCTATTGAAGCTTTACAAAATCATGCAACACCTGCTACTCGATTAGCATTGACTGATACTATAGAAAATGAACACTGTTATTACAAAGTCAGATTACGGGCTGCGCATTGTTTAACCAAGGTTATCTAAATTTTAAATATTTATATATTAAAATTACTTATTTATATATAACCAATTTATACAAAATATAATCATACAGGTAGCTAATGCAATGGTTGCAACATGGGCAGGCCCACCAGCAATGTTAGCTATATTTCGCAAATTATTTGGCTCAGCTTCTTGTAGACGGATAATTAAGCAAAACAATTTTTCAAACTTCCAACATTATTTTTTGCAAAAGGTTCTATAGCTAACATTTTCCGAAATAAATTACCTACTGTCTTACAAATTAAATTGTAGTTATATATGTATATATATTTTTATTTTAGACTATACCAGTAGCAATGGCAGGTTTACGCAATGCTCATGGTATATGTCCGCCGGAAGTTTTAGCTTTTTTGATGGATTTATTTAAGTATAATGACAATAGTAAAAACAGATATTCGGATAATTATTATAGAGCGGCATTAATCGAAGCTCTTGGAGCTACTGTTACACCAGTAATTAGTGTGCAGCAAGGGTATGATAAATAATAAAGGAGAAAATACGTTACACTTTCATGATTATATATTAATATTCCATTTTAGGACAGCCATTACTGCCGAATCTCTGTCAGTCGATACTAAAGCTATATTGGAGGAGGTTACAAGAAATTTAAATTTAGAGAAACTATTACCGTGTTATAAGTACACAGTCAGTGTTGCTTGTCTTAAGGTCATAAGGATTTTACAAAAATTTGGCCATCTTCCAAGTAATCCCCACCTTTTCAGAGCATATGCTGCATATGGACAATTTATAGGTATATGACATCATGTTTTATACCACGCACATCAATAATGCTAACATTTATTTTATTATCATCATAATTGATTTAGATGTCAGGATTGCAGCGTTAGACGCATTAGTTGATTTTACAAGAGTAGATGGCAAATGGGAAGATTTAGAATTTTTGCTAGATATGATAGAAATGGATCCTCATCCTGGTGTACGGCATAGATTAGTTAGACTTATGGTTGAAAATCCACCATTTGAAAGAGCCCACAAACATCGTTTGGATCGTTCTGAATTGGTCGATCGTATATGGAATTTAATTAAGTATGTTCACTTTTAACTGCTGTTTATTTTCACGTTATCGACGACAATATTCAATATAAATCTATTGTTGTAGTGGTATGCTTTCTCACGATCCTAAAATCCGGTGTGATCTAGTCGATTTATATTATACTTTGTACGGATCAAAGCGGCCACTTTGTCTTCCCATTCCTGAACTTGCTGCTATTACTAAACCAAAAAAGGCTGGACCACCAAGCCCAGAACAAGATGTAAGTTGCAATTAAAAACGACTGTTTTAAGTAGTTATAGTATAAACTATATTTATTGCAGATAAAACCAAACGTATCGCATATAAAACACGAACCATCAGTAGTGGAAGTCGAAAATGTAGTTGGGCCAGGTAAAAGAAAAGTTTCTCCTAGTAGAGATACCCCAGGCCCATCGAATTCAACAGACTATGGTCCTGAAGTAAAGCGGCAAAAGCAGGTAATTAATATAGGAAATCTGATCAAAGATAATAAACAATTTCTTAAGATGGCGATTATAAAATTATAATCATTGTTTATGTTGTATAGGATGATCGAACACCTTCCACACCCGGTGAGGGAAAAGTAAAATCAGAATATTATAGTGATAATTCTGCGTCATTGCCTGGTATAATGGGAACCCCAGGTCCAGTAGGCTTTGAACCAGGAATGTTTAAAAAAGAAGGAGAAGATCATAAACAAAAAAGTGATTCCGTTAATAAGGTAAGTCATACACCTTTCTTAATGAATATCTGCTTTAATGGAAATATTTCAAACATACTTATATGTGTTTGTATATTTTATTCGGTAGAATAAGAAGAAGAAAAAGGATAAAAAGAAACACAAACACAAGCATAAACATAAACATGACCACAAGCACGGTAAAGATAAAGAGAAAAAAGACAAAGACAAAGTTAAAGAAAAGGAAAAGGACAAAGATAAGGAGAAACCTAAAGATTCTTCGAATCTAAAAATCAAGGAAGAAACTTTAAGCTCAGCAAGCTCCAGTCTCAGTCCAGATGCGACGACCGCTACTAATGAATTTATTTTTTCGTAGTAAAATATTGAATTAGTCTTTTAAGGCTAAAATTGTTTATATCTTATATAATTTTTATATAATTTAAAACACATTCTAATACATCATGAATCAGAATGTTGATCATCAATAATTGTACATACGTAATTTTAGATATATTATACAAAACATATTTTCACCTATTTTGTTAAATAAAATAATTAAAATCTAAAGTCTTTTCCTTGTATATATTTTTATTACGAATAAACTAGTAATTCTTTTTCTTTATATATGTAAAAGAAATAATAAATTTATAAACATATTATAAGAATTGCAAAATTAAATTAAAGGAATTTGGAAATGTATGAGAAAATATTTCCAGATAAAAATACTATTTGATTTTATTCACAATTAAACAGCATTTTAGAAGCAAATGTAATTTGACAAAATATAAAAAATAGAGTAATTAGAATTTACAAATACGCCGAATCTTTTAACGTTACACCGACACTAGAGACGCGCTCATATTTAAATACTTCCTGCGCATTAACTAGGATGGCGTCCGTGGTGTTGCGGCAATTTCGAAGGGAATAGTGAGTTTTGAAAATTTTGACAACGACCTCAAGAATGGCAGATAATCAACAAAGTAGATTTGAAAAGTCCCTTGGTTTGTTAACAACTCGTTTTGTCACTTTATTGCAGAAAGCAAAGGACGGCGTCCTCGATTTAAAAGTAGTAAGTGCTTTCATAAAACCTTTCATATAAAAAGTTAACCTACCTGCTAGGTTAAGTTGTCGCGGGCGTACACGCCATATCTAGCTTGCGGGAATTTTGAAATAAGCATCATTGAAGTCAGTATTTCAAATCTTTTTATAATATTTTTTAAAGTAAATTATTTTTACTGAACAAATTATTTTTATTTAACCTTGCACAATTAATACGCTTCAAATTTTTATATTTCAACGTGCTATCCTACATAACCTACAAAATAGTACGATAACTCTTGCCTATGTTTGATAACATATGATAATAAATTTATGATATTTTAGGCTGCTGATATCTTAGAAGTTAGACAAAAAAGACGAATTTACGATATTACTAACGTCCTAGAAGGGATTGGGCTTATTGAAAAGAAAAGCAAAAATAGCATCCAGTGGAAGTATGCCTTTTTTGTATCCATTATTTATAAAATATTTTGTATACCCTCTTTACATTCTATACATTAATTTAAAGATGTATACTTATATTTCATATTTAATATAAGATTTTAAACGTATTACCAGAGGAGCAGGTCCAGGTTGTAATACTCAAGAAGTTGGAGAAAAATTAACCGATTTAAAAGATGAAATAAGAAAATTAGAGGATCATGAACAATTATTGGATATGCATACTCAATGGATTCAACAAAGTATAAAGAATATAGAAAATGATTTAATTAATAGGAAATATGCATATATCACTTACGAGGATGTTAAAGAAAATTTTCCTGATGACTTTGTATTAGGAATCCAAGCCCCTGATGATACAGAATTAAGTGTACCAAATATAACACAGGTATAAATTTCTCCTCATTTAACTTTGAAATTATTCAAATGTATTGAAATAATATATAGTTTTTCATGTGTTTCATTAACAAAATCAGGAGAAAGAAGACAAAGAAATAAATTATGAAATGTTTATAAAAAGTAGTTCAGGAGAAATTAAGGTATATATGATTCAACCAGAACTAGCTAAAACATATGATAATAAAATATTGGAAATGAGATTACAAGAAGAAACAAAAGGTACAAAAAGAGGAACAGAGGAAGAAGACAAAAAGGAAGAAGCTAATGTTAAACCAAAGAGAAGAGTTGGAAGGTAAAAACAGTTTTGTGAATGTTAAAAAAAGTTGCTCTACTCGCATCAAAGATAGTAAAATAATATATTTGATCTGCAAAGAGCATACAGTAAAATGATCTTCATAGGGGTGAATAGATATCAAGAAAAAATCTATTCTATTGGTAGAGATCATACAGTCCTTTAGCTTGAGATACATTTCAGTACATTGTTTGTCATATTAAATTAGTTAACAATTACAATTTAATTGTCAGGTTGACTTTGAATTCTAGGCCTCCAAAGGGGTCTAGTAAACCTGATCCTGTTATATCTGATGAAGAAGAGGAAGATGATGCAGAATTAATAGAAGCAAAAATAGTGCTTCGAGATGTTAGCACATCAGGTAAGTAACATCTTCTGAAGTAAAAGATACAGTAACTAATATTTTATTCAATGTAATATTAAATATTATATTTTCAGATATTGCTCAAAAAGACTTAGAGTTATTTGATCAAATTTATTCTGACAGTAAGTTAAAAATGTTAATAATAGCATTAGCATGAATAAGCAATAATGAATGTTCATATAATTTTGTAAATTTCAATTTCAGTTTATGGACCATTAGTAAGACTAAGTCCACCACCCAGTGAGAAAGATTATCATTTTAATCTTAGTGAAAATGAAGGAATTTCCGACTTGTTTGATATTACAGCAAAATAAGTAAAAAGCTGTATAGTTCAAATGATTGGATGATTTATAATTCAGACTGTGCCAATAATGTGCAAGATTGCTGAAAAATTTGTTGACTATTTCTGAAGGCTGTACTGTGTATATAATTTTAAAGAACGGATATGGATAATGATCATTGAATACATGCAGTATTTTTTTATTAGTAGAAATAAAAAAAAATAATACAAATTATGGAAAAAGATGTTTATGACAGTGAATTTTGTTAGATTTTTATTTAATGGAACAGTAAGGAAACTCCAAATCTTGACAGATTCTTTATAATCTATGATGTGATGTGTTCTTATAGATTTGTTCCTTTGTATGCATATAAAAGAAAAGTGTTTTTATTTATAGTGCATATGAGGAAGGTATTAAAAAAACAAATATTTTTATAAACGTTATAATCAGATTAGCATTGTTTTTATAAATTTTTTACATGTTTCATTAAGCTATATAGTTCTTTTTTATGTATTTGTTTAGGTAAAAGCTATTCAAGACAATATAAAATGTACATTCTGTATAATTGTGTGAATCTGATCTTTTAAGACATGTATAATATCACCACAATTTATTATAAATGAGTACATGTATAACTGTACTCTTTTTTTATAATGTACTTTCAATGTTATATGTTGTATGTTTGTTACTGCATTCAATGACACTAATTAAATTTGTGAATAATATAGTTATTTAAGCAAAATAAACTTAAATGGAAACAAGGTACAAGCAAAGAGACCAAGAAATTATAGTTTACTAGTATAATAAAATCGCGTTTCAACATTGTTACATATGCTATGTAATTATAGAAAAATAATTTTAACCTAGTTTTATTTCAAACCTTTTCACATTCCTTCTAACACTCTCACGACGGGATGGCATCTATAGATGCCATGAAGGGTACTGTACCGTGGAAACTATTGTCGCGAGCCATGGTTGGTCAGAGTCGAAAGAAATAGACTGTGGCAGAGTAAAGGATAGAGACACTGCTAAGATCGTGACACGAGAAATTGGAATGGGTTCCAATGACGATTGCACCCCAAGAGTTGAAATATTCTCAAAAAATATATATTTTGAATTAGTTATTCACAGAAGGTATTTAAGTTATATAAATAAAATAAATGAGTACTTAATACCGCATGTATCAATAGGAAGTGAAATAAACAGTAAATGAATCCGATGTTAATAAAGAACATATTATTGGATAAATAATATCATATTCCTTCATTATTATTTCTTGTATATATATATATTAAAAACTTATTGTATATATGGTATGCATAATCTCATTTATTCAGATTGTATTCTTTATTTATATTATATTTATTTAGTATTTATTTCTCTTCGTATCGGTATATAATGAATACAGCATTTTTTTCATTTTGTATTGATATATGCGGTATCGAGTACTTATTTGTTTGCACAACATAATTTAAATACCTTCTGTGTATAACTAATTGAGAATATATACTTCGTCGAGAATATTTCAAATCTTGGGGTGCAAGCATCATTGGAAAACACTTCGATTTCTCGTGACACAGCACTAACATAGCAGAATCGTTTTGAGTTCGTATTAATATCGTTCGGACTACGTTTCGACATCGTTTTGACTTCGTTTCGACATCGATTTGACTTCGTTTCGACTTCAAGTTCTGGCCTGTCGCGTTCTGTGATGGACTGATGAACGAGCGTTCTGGGGTGACTTTGAGCCGAGCTGCAGGCGAGCGTTCTGTGCTGTCTTATAGCCACGCGGCGCCATTTAATCGCGGGCAGTCGAGCGCGAGACGCGGGCAGTCGAGCGCGAGACGCGGGCAGTCGAGCGCGAGACGCGGGCAGTCGAGCGCGAGACGCGGGCAGTCGAGCGCGAGACGCGGGCAGTCGAGCGCGAGACGCGGGCAGTCGAGCGCGAGACGCGGGCAGTCGAGCGCGAGACGCGGGCAGTCGAGCGCGAGACGCGGGCAGTCGAGCGCGAGACGCGGGCAGTCGCGCGCGAGACGCGGGCAGTCGAGCGCGAGACGCGGGCAGTCGAGCGCGAGACGCGGGCAGTCGAGCGCGAGACGCGGGCAGTCGAGCGCGAGACGCGGGCAGTCGAGCGCGAGACGCGGGCAGTCGAGCGCGAGACGCGGGCAGTCGAGCGCGAGACGCGGGCAGTCGAGCGCGAGACGCGGGCAGTCGAGCGCGAGACGCGGGCAGTCGAGCGCGAGACGCGGGCAGGCGAGCGCGAGACGCGGGCAGTCGAGCGCGAGACGCGGGCAGTCGAGCGCGAGACGCGGGCAGTCGAGCGCGAGACGCGGGCAGTCGAGCGCGAGACGCGGGCAGTCGAGCGCGAGACGCGGGCAGTCGAGCGCGAGACGCGGGCAGTCGAGCGCGAGACGCGGGCAGTCGAGCGCGAGACGCGGGCAGTCGAGCGCGAGACGCGGGCAGTCGAGCGCGAGACGCGGGCAGTCGAGCGCGAGACGCGGGCAGTCGAGCGCGAGACGCGGGCAGTCGAGCGCGAGACGCGGGCAGTCGAGCGCGAGACGCGGGCAGTCGAGCGCGAGACGCGGGCAGTCGAGCGCGCGACGCGGGCAGTCGAGCGCGAGACGCGGGCAGTCGAGCGCGAGACGCGGGCAGTCGAGCGCGAGACGCGGGCAGTCGAGCGCGAGACGCGGGCAGTCGAGCGCGAGACGCGGGCAGTCGAGCGCGAGACGCGGGCAGTCGGACGCGAGACGCGAGCAGTCGAGCGCGAGACGCGGACAGTCGAGCGCTAGACGCGGACAGACCAACGCGAGACGCTGGCAGTCGAGCTCGAGACGCGGGCAGTCGAGCGCGAGACGCGGGCAGTCGAGCGCGAGACGCGGGCAGTCGAGCGCGAGACGCGGGCAGTCGAGCGCGAGACGCGGGCAGTCGAGCGCGAGACGCGGGCAGTCGAGCGCGAGACGCGGGCAGTCGAGCGCGAGACGCGGGCAGTCGAGCGCGAGACGCGGGCAGTCGAGCGCGAGACGCGGGCAGTCGAGCGCGAGACGCGGGCAGTCGAGCGCGAGACGCGGGCAGTCGAGCGCGAGACGCGGGCAGTCGAGCGCGAGACGCGGGCAGTCGAGCGCGAGACGCGGGCAGTCGAGCGCGAGACGCGGGCAGTCGAGCGCGAGACGCGGGCAGTCGAGCGCGAGACGCGGGCAGTCGAGCGCGAGACGCGGGCAGTCGAGCGCGAGACGCGGGCAGTCGAGCGCGAGACGCGGGCAGTCGAGCGCGAGACGCGGGCAGTCGAGCGCGAGACGCGGGCAGTCGAGCGCGAGACGCGGGCAGTCGAGCGCGAGACGCGGGCAGTCGAGCGCGAGACGCGGGCAGTCGAGCGCGAGACGCGGGCAGTCGAGCGCGAGACGCGGGCAGTCGAGCGCGAGACGCGGGCAGTCGAGCGCGAGACGCGGGCAGTCGAGCGCGAGACGCGGGCAGTCGAGCGCGAGACGCGGGCAGTCGAGCGCGAGACGCGGGCAGTCGCGCGCGAGACGCGGGCAGTCGAGCGCGAGACGCGGGCAGTCGCGCGCGAGACGCGGGCAGTCGAGCGCGAGACGCGGGCAGTCGAGCGCGAGACGCGGGCAGTCGAGCGCGAGACGCGGGCAGTCGAGCGCGAGACGCGGGCAGTCGAGCGCGAGACGCGGGCAGTCGCGCGCGCGACGCGGGCAGTCGAGCGCGAGACGCGGGCAGTCGAGCGCGAGACGCGGGCAGTCGAGCGCGAGACGCGGGCAGTCGAGCGCGAGACGCGGGCAGTCGAGCGCGAGACGCGGGCAGTCGAGCGCGAGACGCGGGCAGTCGAGCGCGAGACGCGGGCAGTCGAGCGCGAGACGCGGGCAGTCGAGCGCGAGACGCGGGCAGTCGAGCGCGAGACGCGGGCAGTCGAGCGCGAGACGCGGGCAGTCGAGCGCGAGACGCGGGCAGTCGAGAGGGAGGCGCGGGCGGTCGCGCGTGCGACGCGGGCAGTCGAGCGCGAGACGCGGGCAGTCGAGCGCGAGACGCGGGCAGTCGAGCGCGAGACGCGGGCAGTCGAGCGCGAGACGCGGGCAGTCGAGCGCGAGACGCGGGCAGTCGAGAGCGAGACGCGGGCAGTCGAGCGCGAGACGCGGGCAGTCGAGCGCGAGACGCGGGCAGTCGAGCGCGAGACGCGGGCAGTCGAGCGCGAGACGCGGGCAGTCGAGCGCGAGACGCGGGCAGTCGAGCGCGAGACGCGGGCAGTCGAGCGCGAGACGCGGGCAGTCGAGCGCGAGACGCGGGCAGTCGAGCGCGAGACGCGGGCAGTCGAGCGCGAGACGCGGGCAGTCGAGCGCGAGACGCGGGCAGTCGAGCGCGAGACGCGGGCAGTCGAGCGCGAGACGCGGGCAGTCGAGCGCGAGACGCGGGCAGTCGAGCGCGAGACGCGGGCAGTCGAGCGCGAGACGCGGGCAGTCGAGCGCGAGACGCGGGCAGTCGAGCGCGAGACGCGGGCAGTCGAGCGCGAGACGCGGGCAGTCGAGCGCGAGACGCGGGCAGTCGAGCGCGAGACGCGGGCAGTCGAGCGCGAGACGCGGGCAGTCGAGCGCGAGACGCGGGCAGTCGAGCGCGAGACGCGGGCAGTCGAGCGCGAGACGCGGGCAGTCGAGCGCGAGACGCGGGCAGTCGAGCGCGAGACGCGGGCAGTCGAGCGCGAGACGCGGGCAGTCGAGCGCGAGACGCGGGCAGTCGAGCGCGAGACGCGGGCAGTCGAGCGCGAGACGCGGGCAGTCGAGCGCGAGACGCGGGCAGTCGAGCGCGAGACGCGGGCAGTCGAGCGCGAGACGCGGGCAGTCGAGCGCGAGACGCGGGCAGTCGAGCGCGAGACGCGGGCAGTCGAGCGCGAGACGCGGGCAGTCGAGCGCGAGACGCGGGCAGTCGAGCGCGAGACGCGGGCAGTCGAGCGCGAGACGCGGGCAGTCGAGCGCGAGACGCGGGCAGTCCATCTCGAGACGCGGCCAGTAGTGCGCGACACATGCCCAGTCGAGCTCGAGACGCGGGCAGTCGAGCGCGAGACGCGGGCACTAGATCGCGAGACGCGGGCAGTCGAGCGCGAGACGCGGGCAGTCGAGCGCGAGACGCGGGCAGTCGAGCGCGAGACGCGGGCAGTCGAGCGCGAGACGCGGGCAGTCGAGCGCGAGACGCGGGCAGTCGAGCGCGAGACGCGGGCAGTCGAGCGCGAGACGCGGGCAGTCGAGCGCGAGACGCGGGCAGTCGAGCGCGAGACGCGGGCAGTCGAGCGCGAGACGCGGGCAGTCGAGCGCGAGACGCGGGCAGTCGAGCGCGAGACGCGGGCAGTCGAGCGCGAGACGCGGGCAGTCGAGCGCGAGACGCGGGCAGTCGAGCGCGAGACGCGGGCAGTCGAGCGCGAGACGCGGGCAGTCGAGCGCGAGACGCGGGCAGTCGAGCGCGAGACGCGGGCAGTCGAGCGCGAGACGCGGGCAGTCGAGCGCGAGACGCGGGCAGTCGAGCGCGAGACGCGGGCAGTCGAGCGCGAGACGCGGGCAGTCGAGCGCGAGACGCGGGCAGTCGAGCGCGAGACGCGGGCAGTCGAGCGCGAGACGCGGGCAGTCGAGCGCGAGACGCGGGCAGTCGAGCGCGAGACGCGGGCAGTCGAGCGCGAGACGCGGGCAGTCGAGCGCGAGACGCGGGCAGTCGAGCGCGAGACGCGGGCAGTCGAGCGCGAGACGCGGGCAGTCGAGCGCGAGACGCGGGCAGTCGAGCGCGAGACGCGGGCAGTCGAGCGCGAGACGCGGGCAGTCGAGCGCGAGACGCGGGCAGTCGAGCGCGAGACGCGGGCAGTCGAGCGCGAGACGCGGGCAGTCGAGCGCGAGACGCGGGCAGTCGAGCGCGAGACGCGGGCAGTCGAGCGCGAGACGCGGGCAGTCGAGCGCGAGACGCGGGCAGTCGAGCGCGAGACGCGGGCAGTCGAGCGCGAGACGCGGGCAGTCGAGCGCGAGACGCGGGCAGTCGAGCGCGAGACGCGGGCAGTCGAGCGCGAGACGCGGGCAGTCGAGCGCGAGACGCGGGCAGTCGAGCGCGAGACGCGGGCAGTCGAGCGCGAGACGCGGGCAGTCGAGCGCGAGACGCGGGCAGTCGAGCGCGAGACGCGGGCAGTCGAGCGCGAGACGCGGGCAGTCGAGCGCGAGACGCGGGCAGTCGAGCGCGAGACGCGGGCAGTCGAGCGCGAGACGCGGGCAGTCGAGCGCGAGACGCGGGCAGTCGAGCGCGAGACGCGGGCAGTCGAGCGCGAGACGCGGGCAGTCGAGCGCGAGACGCGGGCAGTCGAGCGCGAGACGCGGGCAGTCGAGCGCGAGACGCGGGCAGTCGAGCGCGAGACGCGGGCAGTCGAGCGCGAGACGCGGGCAGTCGAGCGCGAGACGCGGGCAGTCGAGCGCGAGACGCGGGCAGTCGAGCGCGAGACGCGGGCAGTCGAGCGCGAAACGCGGGCAGGCGGGGGCGAGACGCGGGCGGGCGAGCGAGAGACGGGGGCAGTCGAGCGCGAGACGCGGGCAGTCGAGCGCGAGACGCGGGCAGTCGAGCGCGAGACGCGGGCGGTCGAGCGCGAGACGCGGGCAGTCGAGCGCGAGACGCGGGCAGTCGAGCGCTAGACGCGGGCAGTCGAGCGCGAGACGCGGGCAGTCGAGCGCGAGACGCGGGCAGTCGAGCGCGAGACGCGGGCAGTCGAGCGCGAGACGCGGGCAGTCGAGCGCGAGACGCGGGCAGTCGAGCGCGAGACGCGGGCAGTCGAGCGCGAGACGCGGGCAGTCGAGCGCGAGACGCGGGCAGTCGAGCGCGAGACGCGGGCAGTCGAGCGCGAGACGCGGGCAGTCGAGCGCGAGACGCGGGCAGTCGAGCGCGAGACGCGGGCAGGCGAGCGCGAGGCGCGGGCGGTGGAGCGCGCGACGCGGGCAGTCGAGCGCGCGACGCGGGCAGTCGAGCGCGAGACGCGGGCAGTCGAGCGCGAGACGCGGGCAGTCGAGCGCGAGACGCGGGCAGTCGAGCGCGAGACGCGGGCAGTCGAGCGCGAGACGCGGGCAGTCGAGCGCGAGCCGCGGGCAGTCGAGCGCGAGACGCGGGCAGTCGAGCGCGAGACGCGGGCAGTCGAGCGCGAGACGCGGGCAGTCGAGCGCGAGACGCGGGCAGTCGAGCGCGAGACGCGGGCAGTCGAGCGCGAGACGCGGGCAGTCGAGCGCGAGACGCGGGCAGTCGAGCGCGAGACGCGGGCAGTCGAGCGCGCGACGCGGGCAGTCGAGCGCGAGACGCGGGCAGTCGAGCGCGAGACGCGGGCAGTCGAGCGCGAGACGCGGCCAGCCGAGCGCGAGACGCGGGCAGTCGAGCGCGAGACGCGGGCAGTCGAGCGCGAGACGCGGGCAGTCGAGCGCGAGACGCGGGCAGTCGAGCGCGAGACGCGGGCAGTCGAGCGCGAGACGCGGGCAGTCGAGCGCGAGACGCGGGCAGTCGAGCGCGAGACGCGGGCAGTCGAGCGCGAGACGCGGGCAGTCGAGCGCGAGACGCGGGCAGTCGAGCGCGAGACGCGGGCAGTCGAGCGCGAGACGCGGGCAGTCGAGCGCGAGACGCGGGCAGTCGAGCGCGAGACGCGGGCAGTCGAGCGCGAGACGCGGGCAGTCGAGCGCGAGACGCGAGCACTCGAGCGCGAGACGCGGCCAGTCGAGCCCGAGACGCGGGCAGTCGAGCGCGAGACGCGGGCAGTCGCGCGCGAGCCGCGGGGAGTCGAGCGCGAGACGCGGGCAGTCGAGCGCGAGACGCGGGCAGTCGAGCGCGAGACGCGGGCAGTCGAGCGCGAGACGCGGGCAGTCGAGCGCGAGACGCGGGCAGTCGAGCGCGAGACGCGGGCAGTCGAGCGCGAGAGGCGGGCAGTCGAGCGCGAGACGCGGGCAGTCGAGCGCGAGACGCGGGCAGTCGAGCGCGAGACGCGGGCAGTCGAGCGCGAGACGCGGGCAGTCGAGCGCGAGACGCGGGCAGTCGAGCGCGAGACGCGGGCAGTCGAGCGCGAGACGCGGGCAGTCGAGCGCGAGACGCGGGCAGTCGAGCGGGAGACGGGGGCGGTCGAGCGCGAGACGCGGGCAGTCGAGCGCGAGACGCGGGCAGTCGAGCGCGAGACGCGGGCAGTCGAGCGCGAGACGCGGGCAGTCGAGCGCGAGACGCGGGCAGTCGAGCGCGAGACGCGGGCAGTCGAGCGCGAGACGCGGGCAGTCGAGCGCGAGACGCGGGCAGTCGAGCGCGAGACGCGGGCAGTCGAGCGCGAGACGCGGGCAGTCGAGCGCGAGCCGCGGGCAGTCCAGCGCGAGACGCGGGCAGCCGGGCGCGAGCCGCGGGCAGTCGGGCGCGAGCCGCGGGCAGTCGAGCGCGAGACGCGGGCAGTCGAGCGCGAGACGCGGGCAGTCGAGCGCGAGACGCGGGCAGTCGAGCGCGAGACGCGGGCAGTCGAGCGCGAGACGCGGGCAGTCGAGCGCGAGACGCGGGCAGTCGAGCGCGAGACGCGGGCAGTCGAGCGCGAGACGCGGGCAGTCGAGCGCGAGACGCGGGCAGTCGAGCGCGAGACGCGGGCAGTCGAGCGCGAGACGCGGGCAGTCGAGCGCGAGACGCGGGCAGTCGAGCGCGAGACGCGGGCAGTCGAGCGCGAGACGCGGGCAGTCGAGCGCGAGACGCGGGCAGTCGAGCGCGAGACGCGGGCAGTCGAGCGCGAGACGCGGGCAGTCGAGCGCGAGACGCGGGCAGTCGAGCGCGAGACGCGGGCAGTCGAGCGCGAGACGCGGGCAGTCGAGCGCGAGACGCGGGCAGTCGAGCGCGAGACGCGGGCAGTCGAGCGCGAGACGCGGGCAGTCGAGCGCGAGACGCGGGCAGTCGAGCGCGAGACGCGGGCAGTCGAGCGCGAGACGCGGGCAGTCGAGCGCGAGACGCGGGCAGTCGAGCGCGAGACGCGGGCAGTCGAGCGCGAGACGCGGGCAGGCGAGCGCGAGACGCGGGCAGTCGAGCCCGAGACGCGGGCAGTCGAGCGCGAGACGCGGGCAGTCGAGCGCGAGACGCGGGCAGTCGAGCGCGAGACGCGGGCAGTCGAGCGCGAGACGCGGGCAGTCGAGCGCGAGACGCGGGCAGTCGAGCGCGAGACGCGGGCAGTCGAGCGCGAGACGCGGGCAGTCGAGCGCGAGACGCGGGCAGTCGAGCGCGAGACGCGGGCAGTCGAGCGCGAGACGCGGGCAGTCGAGCGCGAGACGCGGGCAGTCGAGCGCGAGACGCGGGCAGTCGAGCGCGAGACGCGGGCAGTCGAGCGCGAGACGCGGGCAGTCGAGCGCGAGCCGCGGGCAGTCGAGCGCGAGACGCGGGCAGTCGAGCGCGAGACGCGGGCAGTCGAGCGCGAGACGCGGGCAGTCGAGCGCGAGACGCGGGCAGTCGAGCGCGAGACGCGGGCAGTCGAGCGCGGGACGCGGGCAGTGGAGCGCGAGACGCGGGCAGTCGAGGGCGTGACGCGGGCAGTCGAGCGAGAGACGCGGGCAGTCGAGCGCGAGACGCGGGCAGTGGAGCGCGAGGCGCGGGCAGTCGAGCGCGAGACGCGGGCAGTCGAGCGCGAGACGCGGGCAGTCGAGCGCGAGACGCGGGCAGTCGAGCGCGAGACGCGGGCAGTCGAGCGCGAGACGCGGGCAGTCGAGCGCGAGACGCGGGCAGTCGAGCGCGAGACGCGGGCAGTCGAGCGCGAGACGCGGGCAGTCGAGCGCGAGACGCGGGCAGTCGAGATCGAGACGCGGGCAGTCGAGCGCGAGACGCGGGATGTCGAGTGCGAGGCGGGGGCAGTCTAGCGCGAGACGCGGGCAGTCGAGCGCGAGAGGCGGGCAGTCGAGCGCGAGACGCGGGCAGTCGAGCGCGAGACGCGGGCAGTCGAGCGCGAGACGCGGGCAGTCGAGCGCGAGACGCGGGCAGTCGAGCGCGAGACGCGGGCAGTCGAGCGCGAGACGCGGGCAGTCGAGCGCGAGACGCGGGCAGTCGAGCGCGAGACGCGGGCAGTCGAGCGCGAGACGCGGGCAGTCGAGCGCGAGACGCGGGCAGTCGAGCGCGAGACGCGGGCAGTCGAGCGCGAGACGCGGGCAGTCGAGCGCGAGACGCGGGCAGTCGAGCGCGAGACGCGGGCAGTCGAGCGCGAGACGCGGGCAGTCGAGCGCGAGACGCGGGCAGTCGAGCGCGAGACGCGGGCAGTCGAGCGCGAGACGCGGGCAGTCGAGCGCGAGACGCGGGCAGTCGAGCGCGAGACGCGGGCAGTCGAGCGCGAGACGCGGGCAGTCGAGCGCGAGACGCGGGCAGGCGAGCGCGAGACGCGGGCAGTCGAGCGCGAGACGCGGGCAGTCGAGCGCGAGAGGCGGGCAGTCGAGCGCGAGACGCGGGCAGTCGAGCGCGAGACGCGGGCAGTCGAGCGCGAGACGCGGGCAGTCGAGCGCGAGACGCGGGCAGTCGAGCGCGAGACGCGGGCAGTCGAGCGCGAGACGCGGGCAGTCGAGCGCGAGACGCGGGCAGTCGAGCGCGAGACGCGGGCAGTCGAGCGCGAGACGCGGGCAGTCGAGCGCGAGACGCGGGCAGTCGAGCGCGAGACGCGGGCAGTCGAGCGCGAGACGCGGGCAGTCGAGCGCGAGACGCGGGCAGTCGAGCGCGAGACGCGGGCAGTCGAGCGCGAGACGCGGGCAGTCGAGCGCGAGACGCGGGCAGTCGAGCGCGAGACGCGGGCAGTCGAGCGCGAGACGCGGGCAGTCGAGCGCGAGACGCGGGCAGTCGAGCGCGAGACGCGGGCAGTCGAGCGCGAGACGCGGGCAGTCGAGCGCGAGACGCGGGCAGTCGAGCGCGAGACGCGGGCAGTCGAGCGCGAGACGCGGGCAGTCGAGCGCGAGACGCGGGCAGTCGAGCGCGAGACGCGGGCAGTCGAGCGCGAGACGCGGGCAGTCGAGCGCGAGACGCGGGCAGTCGAGCGCGAGACGCGGGCAGTCGAGCGCGAGACGCGGGCAGTCGAGCGCGAGACGCGGGCAGTCGAGCGCGAGACGCGGGCAGTCGAGCGCGAGACGCGGGCAGTCGAGCGCGAGACGCGGGCAGTCGAGCGCGAGACGCGGGCAGTCGAGCGCGAGACGCGGGCAGTGGGGCGCGAGGCGCGGGCCGCCGAGCGCGAGACGCGCGCAGTCGAGCGCGAGACGCGGGCAGTCGAGCGCGAGACGCGGGCCGGCGAGCCGGCGCCGCGGGCGGACGGGCGGGCCACGCGGGCAGTCGCGCGCGACACGCGGGCAGCCGAGCGCGAGACGCGGGCAGTCGAGCGCGAGACGCGGGCAGTCGAGCGCGAGACGCGGGCAGTCGAGCGCGAGACGCGGGCAGTCGAGCGCGAGACGCGGGCAGTCGAGCGCGAGACGCGGGCAGTCGAGCGCGAGACGCGGGCAGTCGAGCGCGAGACGCGGGCAGTCGAGCGCGGGACGCGGGCAGTCGAGCGCGGGTCGCGGGGGGCGGCGCGCGAGACGCGGGCAGGCGAGCGCGAGACGCGGGCAGTCGAGCGCGAGACGCGGGCAGTCGAGCGCGAGACGCGGGCAGTCGAGCGCGAGACGCGGGCAGTCGAGCGCGAGACGCGGGCAGTCGAGCGCGAGACGCGGGCAGTCGAGCGCGAGACGCGGGCAGTCGAGCGCGAGACGCGGGCAGTCGAGCGCGAGACGCGGGCAGTCGAGCGGGAGACGCGGGCAGACGACCGCGAGGCGCCGTCAGTGGAGCGCGAGACGCGGGCGGTCGAGGTCGAGACGCGGGCAGTCGAGCGCGAGACGCGGGCAGTCGAGCGCGAGACGCGGGCAGTCGAGCGCGAGACGCGGGCAGTCGAGCGCGAGACGCGGGCAGTCGAGCGCGAGACGCGGGCAGTCGAGCGCGAGACGCGGGCAGTCGAGCGCGAGACGCGGGCAGTCGAGCGCGAGACGCGGGCAGTCGAGCGCGAGACGCGGGCAGTCGAGCGCGAGACGCGGGCAGTCGAGCGCGAGACGCGGGCAGTCGAGCGCGAGACGCGGGCAGTCGAGCGCGAGACGCGGGCAGTCGAGCGCGAGACGCGGGCAGTCGAGCGCGAGACGCGGGCAGTCGAGCGCGAGACGCGGGCCGTCGAGCGCGAGACGCGGGCAGTCGAGCGCGAGACGCGGGCAGTCGAGCGCGAGACGCGGGCAGTCGAGCGCGAGACGCGGGCAGTCGAGCGCGAGACGCGGGCAGTCGCGCGCGAGACGCGGGCAGTCGAGCGCGGGCCGCGGGCAGTCGAGCGCGAGACGCGGGCAGTCGAGCGCGAGACGCGGGCAGTCGAGCGCGAGACGCGGGCAGTCGAGCGCGAGACGCGGGCAGTCGAGCGCGAGACGCGGGCAGTCGAGCGCGAGACGCGGGCAGTCGAGGGCGAGACGCGGGCAGTCGAGCGCGAGACGCGGGCAGTCGAGCGCGAGACGCGGGCAGTCGAGCGCGAGACGCGGGCAGTCGAGCGCGAGACGCGGGCAGTCGAGCGCGAGACGCGGGCAGTCGAGCGCGAGACGCGGGCAGTCGAGCGCGAGACGCGGGCAGTCGAGCGCGAGACGCGGGCAGTCGAGCGCGAGACGCGGGCAGTCGAGCGCGAGACGCGGGCAGTCGAGCGCGAGACGCGGGCAGTCGAGCGCGAGACGCGGGCAGTCGAGCGCGAGACGCCGGCAGTCGAGCGCGCTATGCGGGCAGTCGTGTGCGAGGCGGGGGCCGTCGTGCGCGAGGCGTGGGCAGTCTAGCGCGAGACGCGGGCAGTCGAGCGCGAGACGCGGGCAGTCGAGCGCGAGACGCGGGCAGTCGAGCGCGAGACGCGGGCAGTCGAGCGCGAGACGCGGGCAGTCGAGCGCGAGACGCGGGCAGTCGAGCGCGAGACGCGGGCAGTCGAGCGCGAGACGCGGGCAGTCGAGCGCGAGACGCGGGCAGTCGAGCGCGAGACGCGGGCAGTCGAGCGCGAGACGCGGGCAGTCGAGCGCGAGACGCGGGCAGTCGAGCGCGAGACGCGGGCAGTCGAGCGCGAGACGCGGGCAGTCGAGCGCGAGACGCGGGCAGTCGAGCGCGAGACGCGGGCAGTCGAGCGCGAGACGCGGGCAGTCGAGCGCGAGACGCGGGCAGTCGAGCGCGAGACGCGGGCAGTCGAGCGCGAGACGCGGGCAGTCGAGCGCGAGACGCGGGCAGTCGAGCGCGAGACGCGGGCAGTCGAGCGCGAGACGCGGGCAGTCGAGCGCGAGACGCGGGCAGTCGAGCGCGAGACGCGGGCAGTCGAGCGCGAGACGCGGGCAGTCGAGCGCGCGGCGCGCGCAGTCGCGCTCGAGAAGGAGGCAGTCGAGCGCGAGACGCGGGCAGTCGAGCGCGAGACGCGGGCAGTCGAGCGCGAGACGCGGGCAGTCGAGCGCGAGACGCGGGCAGTCGAGCGCGAGACGCGGGCAGTCGAGCGCGAGACGCGGGCAGTCGAGCGCGAGACGCGGGCAGTCGAGCGCGAGACGCGGGCAGTCGAGCGCGAGACGCGGGCAGTCGAGCGCGAGACGCGGGCAGTCGAGGGCGCGACGCGGGCAGTCGAGCGCGAGACGCGGGCAGTCGAGCGCGAGACGCGGGCAGTCGAGCGCGAGACGCGGGCAGTCGAGCGCGAGACGCGGGCAGTCGAGCGCGAGACGCGGGCAGTCGAGCGCGAGACGCGGGCAGTCGAGCGCGAGACGCGGGCAGTCGAGCGCGAGAGGCGGGCAGTCGGGCGCGAGACGCGGGCAGTCGGGCGCGGGACGCGGGCAGTCGAGCGCGAGACGCGGGCAGTCGAGCGCGAGACGCGGGCAGTCGAGCGCGAGACGCGGGCAGTCGAGCGCGAGACGCGGGCAGTCGAGCGCGAGACGCGGGCAGTCGAGCGCGAGACGCGGGCAGTCGAGCGCGAGACGCGGGCAGTCGAGCGCGAGACGCGGGCAGTCGAGCGCGAGACGCGGGCAGTCGAGCGCGAGACGCGGGCAGTCGAGCGCGAGACGCGGGCAGTCGAGCGCGAGACGCGGGCAGTCGAGCGCGAGACGCGGGCAGTCGAGCGCGAGACGCGGGCAGTCGAGCGCGAGACGCGGGCAGTCGAGCGCGAGACGCGGGCAGTCGAGCGCGAGACGCGGGCAGTCGAGCGTGAGACGCGGGCAGGCGAGCGCGAGTCGCGGGCAGTCGGGTGGGAGACGCGGGCAGTCGAGCGGGTGACGAGGGCAGTCGAGCGCGAGACGCGGGCAGTCGAGCGCGAGACGCGGGCAGTCGAGCGCGAGACGCGGGCAGTCGAGCGCGAGACGCGGGCAGTCGAGCGCGAGACGCGGGCAGTCAAGCGCGAGCCACGGGCAGTCGAGCGCGAGACGCGGGCAGTCGAGCGCGAGACGCGGGCAGTCCAGCGCGAGACGCGGGCAGTCGAGCGCGAGACGCGGGCAGTCGAGCGCGAGACGCGGGCAGTCGAGCGCGAGACGCGGGCAGTCGAGCGCGAGACGCGGGCAGTCGAGCGCGAGACGCGGGCAGTCGAGCGCGAGACGCGGGCAGTCGAGCGCGAGACGCGGGCAGTCGAGCGCGAGACGCGGGCAGTCGAGCGCGAGACGCGGGCAGTCGAGCGCGAGACGCGGGCAGTCGAGCGCGAGACGCGGGCAGTCGAGCGCGAGACGCGGGCGGCTAAAAGACACCCCAGAACGTGAAGTCGAAACGATGTCGAAACGAAGTCAAATCAATGTCAAACGAATTCAAAACGATGTCGACACCCCTACCTTCAAAAATGATTTTCTCGCGTTTTTTATGTGATATTTTCTAAGTCCACAATAACCCTTCTGCCCTCCCTTTCGGCGACCCTAGAGCGAAAGATTAACCCAGTTTTCTGTTCCTTTTATGGGGATCGAAGAGATTTATGCATTTACGAAGATTGATAAATTATTCCAGTAATGTAATTGAATATGACATAACTTAAAACATAGAGATTGACATCGCGTCAACACACTCGCGAATGAATACTTCTTCTATCTTAAATACTAGAGATGGCGTGGACTGCTACTTTTGATTCACTCGTGATTTTGCAGTGATAAACATATATATATATAAGATAACCTACGGACTTATAAATTATTGTTTAGATATAAAAGCATAGATAATTTTGTATAGAATTAAAATTTATAATTTTGTATAATTGTATTGTTTAATAAAATTCTTTCTGTGAATATTCCTCTAATTCCATCGTAACTTTGTTTTCTTCTGTTAAAATTTCAGGATTATTTCTTTTTATATTTTCATCTATTATATTCCAAATTGATAATTTATCGGGTTCTGCTATTTCTGTATTTGTTTGATTTTGTGTTTCAGGAGGTGCATTATTAGTTAGCTTTTGTAAAATTTCTATTTTTATTAAATTTAGTGTATTTTGTGAAAAAAATGCATGTTTAAACCGTGGATCCAAGAATGTACATTTCTGCACTGTTAAATTATTTTCGATATTTTGAAATCGTGCTAAACCTTGTTCAGTTTCATATATAACTTGCTGTGAACTTTCTGAAAATGCTTTTTGTGTCAGTTTTACGCATATTTCTCTCAAGCCTGAAATTAATGGTATTATGATGGATGCTGTTGGATATTTTTCTTCACTGACAATTTTGGTACCGATTCTATTGTTTTTAATATTACTGCCAATTCATGCAATATTTCCCACTGTGGATTTGAAATATATTGTAAGTTCTTATCAATAATGGCTACTGTGGCTCTAACTGGTTCTTCCAGTAATACAAATCTATCTATTATATAATATGTGGAATTCCACCTGATTGCTACATCAGAAATTAATTTCTGTGGACTTCTGCCTGATGTTATTTGATATGTTTGTAATTTTTCTGCTGCTGTAGTGCTTTTTTTAAAATACCTAACTATTGTCCTTACATTTTCTAATAATGAAGTTATTGTACTAACATTTAAACTATATTTTATTATCAAATTTAATGTGTGGACAAAACAAGGAATGTGTGATACACCACATACAATAATCTGTCATAGCAGTTTTAATGTTTGGCGCATTGTCTATTACTGCTGAATTAATTATATTAAAGATTTTCCATTCATAGCATATTTTTTTTAAAGTGCTTGAAATATTTTCACTTGTATAGGTAATTGACATTTTTGTGCAATCTAAAAGTATTGACTCTAATTTAAAGTTATTTTCAAACTTATTTGTTTCGAAAATAAAGCGTCATATGAAAAAATTTTATTATAAATTTTCGATTCAATTTTTCACGTAGAATCACCCCCTACTCGCTTGTACCACCAGTTACGGGGCACCCTGTATATTTTCAAAACGTAAAAGAAATTTTCTACATTTTTATATTATTTAAATGAATATTACGATTTTGAAATTGGGAGGAAGAATTAATACTTTGTTTTTCAAAATACTAATATAAGACAAGCAACAAAATTAAAAAAAAACAACAAAATATTGAATTATAGTTTTTAATTTTAATGATATTAAATAGCGTACCTCTATGTTGTATGCACGTATTTTTCACGAACTACGTTTTCATGAAGAAAAATAATTCAACCAAGGCCAAGAATTACGATCGCAGTATCACAATGAGCAACTTCACGATACATGTAAAATCACAGTCGTGATTGAACTTTAATCGCGACCGTGTTCGTGATTTTGTGATCACCGGTGATAAATCACAGTTAGCGATTTTGCACACCATCTCTAGTACGCATGCGCAGATAAAAACGGGTTCACAAAGTGAGCGGAGTTTCGCCTTTGTAGTTAGTCTGTGGTTATGGTCTCTAAAAAAATGCGCTAAAAGTTTATAATCTAATTGTTTACATTCCAAATTGCCCGTGGTTATGCTTGTAACTTTGATATTCTTATGAATTTGACTTTAATATTTTAAAATTATATTTTTGTAAATTCATGCAAACAATAGAAAATCCTGTTTTTGATATTTTCAATTATTAGATTCGCTGCTTACTAAAATTGTATAGCGAAAATGAACAACGTAGAACAATATAAATGTATTAAGTTTTAAATGTCGCGCTTACATTTATGGAGTGGTAAGGTGGATACAAAGAATATTTGTATTATGGCGGCCAGCCATGGATCCACTAGATCCATGCACAGTATGTGTTGCAACTCTGTTTTGTACAGTTTGAGCATCGTAGATATTTATTGAAATGGGTAAGACGAAAGATATAAGTTCAGACGAGGATATGACTTTAGGTATGATTTCGTGTATGTTGAGAGATTAATGGTTTGTAAAGATGATTTATGTCGCGACGAAAAGATACTTGTTAATTTCTTTCTTTCTGTCAATTTCATTACTGGGGTTAGTAAAACACTTTTGAGATAAGCAACTACGTGAAGCAACCTCACTCCAAATAAATGCGGTGGCGCTTTATGAGAATATATTTCGCGAAAAATTTGAAAAATTTTTATATGTACTTACATTGACTAAGGATAGGATAGACCAACTGAAATTCGGATTGTGTGAAAAAGCAGAGGTTTTTCATGTCCCTTGCAATTTAGAATGGTTCGTTTAAGAATTATATTTAATCCGACCATCAAAGTTGATACAGTTATCCATACCTTTATCCATGTATTAAATATAATTATACGTTTGCTCGTATCATAAAAGTAAATGAATTTCGGATTATAGAAGATTAAATGATAGAAGTCCGATACATATGAAGATGTACTTCTATACACTTTATTGTACATCTAGCTATTATAGATCGATTATATTGGAAATAATTAATTATCGCAGTATTTATTTACAATTCTCATTGTTTTAAAAACGCTGTTGTTTTATCTTAGTAAGGGGGTCAAGCAGCCCCCTGATGATTTCTTATAAGAATGGATAGTCTATCCTATGCTTCATCAATGGTATTTATGTTTACTTCTAATTCTGTTTTAATAACTTATGAATTGATATATTGTTTATTTTACAGAGACTAATGAGATATCTCCACAAAAACGACATAAGAGGCATAAACATAAGAAACACAAAAAGAAGAAAACTACTCATGATGATAATGATGGTTTTAATGATACTACTACTGAAACAGAAAAAAGGAAAACATTTAGGGTTAAAGTGAAAAAAGATGATGATAGAGGGTAAGTAAAATGTAGATAAATAATGAATTAAATGTAATGTATGTTAGTTTATATATATGCTTTTTTTTTACAAATAATAAGATTATGTCAATACTTTTTATAGTTTGGAAAAGCCTCGTGAGAAAATGCAAAAAATATCTAATCTTAGCATTGCAGGTGCAAGCACTGCACCATTACCAAAAACTGCAACAAAGAAAAAGGTTCCAAAAAGCAATAAAGGTAAAGATAGTGGTACTAGTAGTGAAGAAGAACGATGGCTAGATGCAATTGAATCAGGAAAACTTGAAGAGGTAAATAGTTATAATTAATATTTTCAATATTTACTTCCCTGGAAATAATTTTTAGGTGTTATATATGTTGTATTCTAGGTTGATGATGAACTGAAGAAAATTAAACCAAAAGATCCAAAATTAATGACAGCTCGTCAGAGAGCTATGTTTGAGAGAAAGACTGACACAGAACCAAATCCAGCTGTTGAACAACTTATGTCTCTACCAACAGGATACAAAGAGAAAGTTATGACAGCTGAAGCTATACAAAAAGCTGCTCTTAAGTCATTAAAAAGAAAACAGCTTGCTGATGAGAAAAGAGAAAAAGATAAGGTAAAATCATTAGCCATTAAAAGTCACTAAAATTTAAAATTTTTGTTTCCATTATAATTTGTTTTGTACGACAATGTATAAATAATATTACAAAGTTACACTTTTACACCTATAGAAAAAAACAATGGAAAGGTTATTAAAAAAACAAGAATCTAAAGCTTCTAAAGTCATTAGTAAAGGAAAGCCTTCTAGAAGACAAGTTCCTTTAGTTACATATCGTTTAACACTTGAAGGAAGTTCCATATCTTTACCACCAGGAGAAGATTTTCCACTACAGCCTGCGAAAGAGTAAGCAAAGGTTATTTCATAAATATTTAATTGGAATTTTTATAAAGATTGTATTCTATTGTTGCATTTCTCTTTCTCAGGAAAACACCAGCAGTACAGATTCTTTGCAGTGTAAATCAATGTAAAAATCCGAGAAAATATTCATGCTCAAAAACAGGAGTACCTTTATGTAGTTTAGAATGTTACAAAGCTAATTTATCTATATCTGCGTAATTTGTATATATTAGTTACATTTTAATATCTTTAATAAATGTTTTTAGATTTATCTTATTCACGAATACAAACTTTAATTTATTTTTCAGTAGAGAAAATCCTTTCTCCTTGCAAAAACAGTTTATTTAAACTATTATTGTAATAACATCTTCCACTTTATCAATATTAGTACATCAACAAACATTGCATTTTTACATATATATTATTATAGACTTTCATAGAAGGTAAACTGAAAATACATGGTATTACATTCAAAATTATTCTTTAAACAAATAAAGAATAAAACAAAAGAAATAGCAATCTCAAATTAAATTCTTAACAACATAGCTAATATGTAAGTACTTTTGTATATATTATTCTGTAATTAGTTGATTGTAATGATTTAAATACGAACTTGTCATATTGTAGATTATAGTTTAAGTAAATGTATTTTTTAAATAAAAAAGGCCAAAACTACGCATACTGTTTATTCATTGTTTATGAAACTATGTACCATGATACTAATTGAAGTATCATCAACATATGTTAGCCATCGTTACGTGAGCATTGCATTTTCTCACAGGGACGAAAAATTTGAATCTACATCGAATGTAGCTTGCATAACTAGAAGTAGCCTAGGCCTTGCTTTCACCAACCAAGATAGGTTCAACTAAGTCGCCGTATGATCGTGAAACGTGTAACATCGGCAGTGTTGCTTTCCCGGGTCATCGTCGATTCGTAATTCGCAATGACTACACGCCGATTGTTATAGATTATTATAGATTATTAAAATTTGACGGAACCCAGTTTTGCTGGGTTAAAATGTGGTGGTTCAATAACTGTGTAGTTTTCATAATCTGTTTGACTTTAGTTGAAATTTCAAATTCTCAAACAAGGGGTGAGAAACTATTGAAATAAAATTGTGAAAGTGTAATACATGCAATCAATTTACGAGTATATTGACTTCGAAAGTACTTAAAGATAAATTTGTGAATAAAAATGTGACTGTGATAAACTTGAAATCAGACTTGTTCTTTTGTTTTTTTTTAAAATCATGAGTTATAATAATTTATTTGATTTATGTTGAAATTAATTAATCTTTTGATGTACGAGAAATGAGTTAAATGACAAAATTTTTCAAACGTTGCAAAATCTAGTACATGTCAATGTAGTCAAAATTATATCATTAAAAAAATTTTTTTTCAATAAAATGTGTAGATTATAATAATTCCTTTCTTTTCTTTCTCCTACAATTAGGTAGTGATAATCATGAATGCCTGCGATCTTGTGCTAACGAGGTACTTTCAAAAAAGTTATGCCGCTATGAATTCTTCGTCGGCGAACTTCCTAGTACGATTAGGTAAGATAAAAACATAAAAATTCATTAGTAGGTTTAATCTAACAACATCGGTGTACTTTCGAAACTTGAATGTACCACAATTCACTGGCCTATACAAGTAATTTTGTGTAGTGCTTTATTAAACAATCATTCTGTTCAAAAATTTATTATATTCACAATAAATCAGTACAAACAGGCTGGATTATATTTTTAATCATATAAAAATGGAAATTTTAAATATAGCATAATATTAAGTCACAAAAGTGTTAGTATCTTGTGATAAAAATGCTTCTTTTCTTTAAATGAAGACAAATTAATGACATCTAGTAGGTCTAAACTAGTGAATATCCTTTTTGAAAGAAAAACCGGTTGGAATCTTGGTCAATTCCAATGATTGCAGAGTGAATATGTATATAATTTTTACTGTAATCCAAGAAATAACGGTTGACACGCTTGGTTACAGAGTGCATCTTGAATTTTTTCGATCTCCAACAGGTTCTCACACTACCACTTACTATCGCAAATGTGTTTACTAGTACCGTAGACAGTAATGCTAGATAATGGCATCATATACTTCGTGTAATTCCTATAGCCGTATGAATAACTGTTATCGAGACTTCGTTCTTCTTACACAAATTTTTCTTACGATCGCAACATATGTTCATTCAATGTTAAATACACAAAAATGTACTAATTTCGGTATAAGATTTGAATGATTTTTACGTTTCAATAATATAAATTGAGCGGTCTTTCTAGGATAACAGTGAAAAAAATTAATTTCATTTTATTACATTTTCTTTCATAACTTTGGATTTTAAAAATGTATTCATAAAGTAGCAAAGTGAAATTCCCGGAAATACATTCTACGATATAACGAAAGCAGAGCCAATGTGCCGTGTGAAAATGACATTTTAATCGTGTTAGATAATTGTCATGATATTCTAAAGATCAATCATTTATTTTATTTGACAAGCATCTTCAGTAGATGTCCTTTTGTTGTCTGAACTAGAAGAACATCAGTCGATAGGTATTTGCAAAATTCGATTTTCACAAGCTAAGAAGTCAGTCGCTTTTCTTCAAGGCGTTGCTATTTTTTATGTTTCAATATTACTTATTTATTTTAATTTAGGAAATAACTACCCTTATACAGATTGAGGTTCTTTTTAATTCTTTTAGTGTAGAGAAGTGCAGCGATTCATTTTATGCTAACCATACAGATACATTTCTCGTGAAAAGCCTAGGCAAAACTATTAGATATAATTTTGGACAGAATTATAAGTTTTATGTATAAAATATGTGCACGTTCTTCAAACATTATATTCATACATTGATACATTTACTAGTCTTATCGAGAAAAGTTTGCGAAAATCGTCTAACTTTTCGTTCGTCAAACTAAGAAGGCTTCATAATTAATTAAAGATCTTACAATGAGCGGGAGGCAAGTTCACTTTTGATAGCTTTTTGTTATTACGTATAGTATTAAAAAAAGTTCTGCATCGTTTAATGCAAATTTATGTAAATCTGATAAAAAATGGACGATTTATATTAAATTTTGGACTTGCCGCCAGACGACGATGATGAGCGAACTTAGGAATAATGTTGTTTTTTGTTATTAATAGTTACAGGCAGCTTCAGTTTTTTAAATTGACTAAAAACCGAAATAATGACTTATCAACTCAATAACTGGTACTTCTTGTGTGAAAACATGTATTTTCTCAGTTAGTATTTCCTTTTTAATATTAAATCAAGGCAATAACTATATAAACAGTTTTTTTAATTTGCTTGAAGCTGTCAAAAGCTGCCTCTCTTGCGACAAGATTCCCAATTTGTTTTTTTCTATATTCATTTCATTTGAATATTAGAATTTTTATGAATAATAGAATCCTATCAATTCGTGAAATATGATTTGAAAATATTTGTATGTTTTATTTAAACGAATATAGGACATATAGGAGTTATATTACGGCTAAAGTTCAAAAAAATTATAATTAACTAATACTTCACTGAATTAATTGATTTTTTTTTCGTTTTTCGATTTAATTGCATCGACCTCTATAACATGGGAAGATTGTTAAAAATACCAACAGGAATTACTTTATCAATGTATCCAATGACAGAAATGATGTGATTAATAATAATCTTTTAAAAATACTTTTTTATGACTACCCTATTAGTTATTTAATCTTATTATAGCTGCTTGAAAACACAACTTCATCATATAAGTACTTACATATGTATATACGTTAGAGCATAAAATGTAATTGATAAAAAAATTTCAAGTGTTTCCATTATTTTTTAAAATTATTGTTGTATATGTATCATATATAATAATTGGTTTTAATAATTCTACAAATAATAATACCAGACATTTAAGCCTAATGAAGAAATAAATTTAATGCCTAGGACACAAATTTATAAAATTATAAAACAAGTCATACATTTATATAAATATTTTCTTCTATAAAACGTTTTCTCCTGTTAAACTAGTAATAATATGAATCCGCTTAGATGTATAGTTGTTTAATTGCTCTTAGTAACTAAGTAAACTTTTATTCTAATTAAACAGCCAAGCTTTTATTATTGTATTTATTATGTAATTTTCGTATGACATAAAATATGTAAAGCAAGGAAAAACATACAAACGCAATGACGACTTGCAGCTCGTCTAGTTTTAGTTTGTAAATATTTTATTGTAATATTACCTCTTTTGTTGTTCTATTATGAGTATAAAAATGTATGCAATTTTTAATCGACTATAGAGTAACATTGGCACATTTTGTAGAAAGTATGAACAACCAAAATTATACCAATCTGGGATCACAATGATACTTCAATTTGTATTTTTTCAACATTTAACCCTTTAATTACGGCAAAGTTGGCCGTTTCGCAAGTTTAAGCATCGCCGTTCCAAACAGTGTAACGTCTGCTATTTTGTAAATAACTGATTCTTTTATTAATTACTATATAACGAATAGTAAATAAATACAAAGCAATAAGAAGTATTCTAGAAATATCAAACTATACTATTATGCCCACACAATTCGTAATTAATATGAAACTTTGTCATTTTTTTTTTAGTATACAAGGGGCGCTTAGTAGTGGGTGGCAATACTTACCCTTAGTATCGAAAGGGTTAATCTGTTTAATTTTAATGATGAATTTATATGTTAATTGACCAATTTGATGTTGTATTCAAAGACACAAAATGGTCACATACTTTAAATTAGTCTTTCACTTATTCATTTACGTACATATTAATTATCAAAATCTAATAGTCATACTGTCAATCTAGACATTTATAACAAAAGGGATGACGGTAAATGACCAAATTTACTATTCTTAGAGTACCTAACATATTAATAATTTACCATTCTATGGGCTCTCAAGAATTATTATTTTATTATTATTATTTATTGGAAATTATTGTTTACTGGAATTATGATGGAAAAGTTATAAACAAAATAGATAAAATGAAAGATGCATAGAGATACATATTCATACCTTCGAAAGAAACGGATGAAATGTGAAGTTTTAAATATTATTCAAGAGATGAAAGTCAACAACTTTATAGTATACGTAAAAAAACTAATGTGAAAAAGATTAACTAATAACTATCAATAACAATCTCATAGCTGCCAATATTATGTCGGGCTGTTAATGTTGCACTTAATTTTTATTATTATTCACAGCATTCACAATCGTTCCAAAACAAAAAATGAGTCAATAATGAACGATAAAATAACTCTATCGAGAAGTTTTCTAGGAATCAATGGGAAAAGTCCAGGACAACAAATAGAGGTAATCAACGATTTATATATTTATTACCACTTTCAATTTTTTTATATAACTTTACTTATTAGTTACAACGTACAAAATATTATTTGTTTAATATTTTTAATATAAAATTTTAAGCTATATACATAATATTTTTCAATAAATATTGTAAACAAAATAAACATCTTTTGTAAACTTTTTTATAATACATGTCAAATTATTTAATAATAAAACAAATCTAAAGCGATAATATCATGTTTATACTATTTTCGCGATTCATTAACACTAGAGCTACCGACGATTAAAGTATACTTATTTGTATCAAAGAAATAAACATGATACATATTTTTAAAGCGCATGCGATTGAGGCACAATAAATCTCCGTTATGATTTTGTATAGAAAATCGCAGAATATTCTAAAAAATGCACCGTTGCAAATTCATATAATTTTTATGGCAAATTTGTAGCCAATCATTTTGACTGGTTTGGTAGTTCTAGTGTTAATAATGACACATCACAAGCACCAGTATTTGAAGTATCATTTCATAAAAGTTCTTTGAAAATTATTTATCGACCATTGTAATACACACACTAGATTTGTTTCATTATTATCTGTAACGTTTGTTCCATTGAAAGAATTTAAATGACAATAAAGTTTCGATAAATGCAAATGGCAAGAACAAATCGAATATTCCATTATTTATCCTGATGCACCCATGCAGATTTCATCTAAAGTAATTTCTACTGTAATTATTACTTCCTAAGCTATCGCGGTGGTTTCATCCATGCTAATTTATAGAATTGAAGTTCAAATGTATCCTAAACTAATAGTTTTTCAACATAAATAGGTCAATACTTTTTTGTACAGAATTACTGCTGGATCGACTGCCATCATGAAAAATATATGATTCTATTTACAAAAAATTGAATTTACCTTCATACGTCCTTTACACATGTAATATTTACAAAAAAATTAATTGCGCCAAACTAGGGTAGGTGTCCCAATTATTGCCAGTTTAAACTTATCGCGCAACTTCATTTAATTATTGTAGGAGTTATGTAATCTAATAATAGTTCCGATCTGGAGTACAACATTAGTCAACATCTCTTTTATTTATGATGATTTTTTCGTATGTTAAATATGATGTATTAATTACTAATTCATTGAAAATATTTAACAAAGTCCAATGTCCCTGTTTCTGTCATTTGTAAAATTGTTACTTAAACGGAAATGATTCTTATATATATTAGCAATTCAGTTTGTATGACAGATAGAAGATAAATCGTAAAATCATCAGTTTTAATGCATGATAAACATTTCCGTACTTTCTACTTACAGTACATTGGTCACGTTTTCATGCTCAAACGACATATTTCTTTTTATATATTAAATATAAACATATGTGCAATGTCCATGTGTTGTTACATAAAAATGAAGTCCAAATTTAATATTGAAATTTTGTTAGTCTCGATTCCTCATATTTTATTTCGCTATTAAATAAAATAATTAGAGTGAAAATTATAGGAACACTGACAGTAATTGGTACATCTGCCCTATGTCTTTCTCGTAACCATTTAACTTTTGTCAGGAGCATTTTTTCTTAAAAATTGTTACCTATAACATAATCGAAATGGTACCAGATACATGATCCATTCTGTATAAATAAATGTTATTTTTCTTGTTGTATTTATATGACATAATTCGAAATTACTTTTCAATTTTCAGGTATGTCTCGGAGATACAGTTGAAGTTCTTTTGTATAATAGATTAGGGACCGACGAATTATCTTTTCACTGGCATGGATTACGGCAAAAGAATTCTGCTCATATGGATGGCGTTCCAATGGTCACGCAATGTTCAATATTACCATTTGGAGGTTTTCGATATAAACTAAAACCGGAAAGTGTTGGTACATACATTTATTATGCACATTTAGGTAAGCATATCATATTTAACCAATTTTAAAACAACATTATTCAGCAGATTAAACGTTAAATTATGTGAAGAAATTAATTACAGAAATATTAAGAAAACTAAATAATTAAATATAAAGAATTATTAATTTGTCAAAACCAAATGGTATAGTGTATAAGCAGTTTCAACAGTATTAGTTTTTCTGTTAGAAACTCTTTCTTATTGAAATAACAATATAGTATATTCTAATTTTTTTCTATCGATATCTATTGTAAAAATTATTAAAATGTATCTAAATTAATCAACTTATCGAACGGTATTTGACTATCGCCGTCTTTTAATAGCAAGTATGGAAATTCATAGGTCTACTGTAAAAAAAATGAATTATCTGAAGTTTAATAAATAATTATATGAAGCTTAAGAAAACTGATGTTATGCTTAATCACACTAAAGAGTGGTTATGTACATATTTTTTTAATTATGTCATTTTATTGATGTTTAAATCGGATTCAATTTTCCCGCGCTGTAGAACTTCTACTTCCGCGAGGACAAGCAAAATTAAAGTAGATCAATAATCCTGAAACCGTATAGAAGTTAGGTTACATGTTCCGCTTGGTGTTTCAAGAAAAGTGGTGCCTCCCAAATGTTAGAAGTATCTGTTTTGTTAATAATTGGCTTTTTAAATATGAAAAAAGTGTCTTTTTAAATGTATTAAGTGTTCAAATATAATAAGTTTCTACTGGCAAAGTAGAAAGCAGTCCAAATCGTAATGAAAACCTGTCATACACACAGGAAGATCAGGTATCTACATAAAAAAATCTATATTAAATTTCAAATATTACGAAAGACAATTTTTATAACTCTGATTAGATTGTCATTAGAATATTTTCTTTGTTAACTAATATTTCGATAGATAAGTGTAAATTTATTAATATTTTCTTTTATTATATTATTATATCACTTCTGACACAAAAAATTGAAAAAACATGATTGTATTGTTTTATATGTGTAAAATAGAAAGAGGTATAATTCGTTTAAACTAGCTATATTTGTACGATCGGGAATTATGGAAAATTGGAATGAAAAATAAAAAATTTTCGGAACTTGATACTCTTTTTGTAATCGTTACAAAAAATGTACTGCCATTTTTAAGTTAATGTGAAATAAAATGATGCACTTATTGTAGAATACTATTTTCATCTACGTAGTTATTAAAGAAAACAAGTTGAAACAGATCAATAAAATTAACAAAAAAGCCATTCGAACAATGAGCCTCTAACTAGAGAACTGTTATCTATCGTGTCATCTAGAATTGAACTCGCCATTGTTTGCGGCTATAAAGTAACGCAAAAAATTGATGAACAATTTTGGATATATAGCATCAATCGAACAATTGTGGATTCTAACTTTGAACTTATTTTCAACAATGTAATACAAAACTCATAAATAATGCAACTTACTTAAATATTATTTGATTCATGTTTATAATTGCAATTGTGAGTAATTTTATTGTTCTGAACATATTTAAATTGTTCTATAATAAAAAAAATTGATTTTTTCATTTTGTAATATATTTTTTTCTTAAAAAATTGATTATTTATATTCAAGTTCAAATAATAAGTATTTTATATTAAGACTATAATAAATTTATTTATATTTCGTTTTAAAGTGCTATTTAGTTCATGCCAGAAATTTCATTTTATTTTTTAAAGTTAATACAACGTTTGTAATTGTTTAATTTGAAATAAATAAAATTAATTATAATTTTTTATTGTGGTAACTATTTACTGAATCGTAATAATTACAGTTCAGTATACAAGTTTTTATATTCAACTTACACATTTATTAAAATATAGTTCAACTAAAATTATTTTTATTCATGCGGAGGAAGATAAAAATAATATTTACGAAATTATCAAACAAATAATTTTGAACAAAATATATTTCTATTTTTCGTATAATATAAATGAGATATTAATTTAAGTGATATTTCAATAAAAATTTAACCTAACTCTAAAAAATCAAACTTTTTGAACAAAATATTTAGATAAAATTTTATTCGAAGTAGACAAACGGATATTTATATAATACTTTCCTAGAATAAAATTATATTTCGTAAAATTGTTCATTCATTTTAGTTGTTAAAATCATGTTCGAACTGTAGTTTACTATTTTTCGATAAATGTAAAATAAAAACATTATCATATGTTAATAGAACACAAAGCTTTTCATTAATCGCGAAAGTAACAAAGGCATTAATGGTGTTGGATTATTAGTTTCACAGCAGGGCGACGGTGTATACGGGTCGTTGACAGTTCGAGGACCACAAGAAGACCCTAGCTTGGAAAGGATACTTCTCTTGTCATCAAGGCCGCCAACTCCACTGTCGCGGCTCTCGTACCTACATCCACCTACGCCTCGTGAACTACTCTTAAATGGCCAGGTACTATTTTATCTAATTAGATAGGGTGCTAAAAAATAGCAAAAAACAAACATAATTTAAAATGAAAAGGATTTAAGGATTCTACGCGCAATACGAAATCATTCTTTAAGAACCCTTTTTATCAGAATCAATGTTATAATATATTGTTATTTATAAAATCTGATATGCATCGTGATGAGAAAATCATACTTATACGATGTGCATTGCAACCCCTTGAGAAATGACTTAAAACCACTTAAATGAAGTGGAATTATAATTACTATGAATAGGATACTCAAAGACGCAAAAATTGATAAAATGGCGCTACCTGGAAGAAAAGAACCTTACACAATCTTTTTGATAATTTTGAATATAAAAGACCATTTAGTTTAACATATTTTAATTTATATTAGATTTAATATGTCCTAAAACAAACAGAAACTTTTCATACACACGTGCCGTTTTTAAAATTGTACAACTTTGAAGAACTTCTCGATAAAACTTTCTACATTCAGACATCTTACACATCCAATACCTTTACGAAATTCAAAGAAGAAAAATAGTTTTTGACTCGCTAAAGTAGAAGGACCCTTGATTAGAAATCTTCACATGAAGAAATATTAAAATAAAACTAATTGTATGCAAACTTCATTACATGTGTTTTATTTACGGTACACATATAAAACTGAAATCTAAAGAACCCTATAGATGCTGATGATCAACGCAGGCATCGATGCAAGCAATGGGTTTACGTCAACGGCTCACATAATGTTGAAACATCAGTGTATTTTCCAGCGGCGCGAGAGCTAATGAGTTAAACCCATCGCTTTTATCGATGCCTGTATCGCAACATGCATCATCATCTGCAAATTACAACTTGGTTATTTATCAATTGAAAAACGTATCTAAAACAAGATACATTTATTAATTAATGTTATATAATAGAATGGAAGAATTTTCATTGAAACGTTCTTTTTAAAGTATTAAGGTAATTTAAGATTTTTTTAATAGAATTTTTACTTTCTTTTATCATTCGAAAATTAAAAAATAAAAGCCCTTATATTTTGTTTTCAAATTTTACCGAATTTATTTCATAGGTGATTATAAATTGTTTAATAAACTTATATAGTTTATAATTGAGCGATATATTATCGAAAGAATATTGTAAAATATGAGATAATTAATTACTTTACTACATGACAATTTATCTAGTTCTATTCGCGTATGGTTTTATAATGCCGATTGCACCAGCGAAATAAAAACCTTCTCTTAATTTGGCAAATTGCTAAAACAATACATATCACAAAACTGCTATCAACATTAACTGCGTTTTTTTCTTTCAGAGCAACGGAGTCATCGTGAAAGTCAAGTATGGAGAACAATATTTGGTGCGACTTATTAATGCCAACGCGTACAACTGCCCTGTACTATTATGCGTGTCTGGCCACGATTTTCGCATATCTACTGCCGATGGCAACGTGGTTCAACCAGCAGTGGGTAAACACATCGTTTCCTTTCCAGGTACGTAACCAATTCTCTGCATATTCCATGTACTTTACACATTCGATGCACGTAAGATATGATCGTTGTACGTGCACGTCGGATTTGTAAAGGCACAAAACGCTCCATCTGAGATTGTATAAGTCGACCTCGTCTCTTGCTTTTTCGCGTGCACTTTTGCGCCCCGAGTTTGCGTAAAAACGAGCGAAAGAGTCGTGGAAAAGTTGCGATCGACGGAGACGGGATAAAATGTAATAAAATGAAATTGCACCATAGGCTAAAATATGCATTGTGAAACATTTTATCTGATTTCTGAAATTGTGTGCAGAGGGTAGACGATACATGAAATTGAATAGATACAATTGCTTCTAGTTCTAAAATTAGGATTAAGTTCTGTAATGTAAGGGCATAAGTGGCAAAGGAATGTGGCAACGAATAAAATGTGAACGCACCGTTAATTTTTCGAGTAAATATATCATATTTTATAGTATTTTTAAGAACAAATAGCAGAAATTACTTTATTTCTATTGGATGTAAAAATTCAATAATTTTTTCATCAAATTCAACGTCTATTCCTAAAAAGCCACACACAGATTTAATATTGAAAGTAATCTCCATTATTTTGCATAATTTTTTCCTATTTATCATGTTACTAACGAGTTCTTTCTTTGAAAAAAGATAGTGGGTTTCAGTCAGTCAAGTTATCAAGATTTTAAAATAAATTTGCACACCAAGTAAATTTTATATTATGAACTGTATTTGGTGTTATGCTAACAATTTTTTTTAGTGTTATTTATATTATTTTAGTATAAGTTACTATGATTCTTTTATGTTAAAATTTTATTTAACGTAAATATATCAATACAAATTCCTAACTAGAAATTATGAACAGCATTTTAAATAATAGTTCGTTAAATATAAGACGAAATATCAAGTGAGGTGAAACATTGATTATAACTTTAATCATAACGGTTTAATTTTTACAACACATATTGCAGCATAATTTGTTCTGTTGGTGATGTGTAATTTAAAACAATGAGTTATAGTGAATAGTGGAAGGATAAGTGAATTTTTTTTCTGCATAAATTAAAGAATTTATAAAATGTGTAATCGCGCGCATACATGCACTGATTCCACTCGATTGTATTCATCCCGAAGAAACCATAGCAGCGCTGCGAGAATCACGATTTAAAGAAAGCAAAGGAAAATGCAAGCTACGCAATAAGGGCGATGACAAAAAGAAAGAGGACAAGGCGATAAAGGGCGAAAACAAACGGAGACGAGGTACAAAGAAAGGGAAACGATTCAGAGAGTCTGATACATTCCATGAGGCAATGAAACGGCATGGAAAAAGAAGGTAGAAGGCGAAACTGGGAGGAAACGAAGAAATGCAACAGAAGCTAATCGAGGTGAAAAACTCGATTATCGTAATTAATCTAAAAACACAAGAAGCAAAATGAAGAGAAAGAAAACGAGCGTGTGAGATGAGAGCAGCGAAAGAATCGTCGCGTCGGTGCAATGGGAGAAGAACCGAAAACGATGGAACGAGGCGCAAGGTCGTTTGGTAAACAAAGAGGAAGGAACCGAACAGAAGGTATATACGCGCTACGAGGCTGAGAGAAGAAATGCGAAAGGGAAAGGGGAAAAGAATGAGACGGAGCAAGAGGGGAAAGGATGAAATCGCTTGGCGCTTATACGTTTAGCGATGCGGCGTGGAGCGATAGTCAACTCGTTCGCGCAGACTCGGCCGTCTTCGTGTTCTCGCCGGGTTTCCGCAAAGGGAAATAAAGAAAGAAAGGCAACCAAGCGCGCGCGAGTCTCGCGCAAAAATCATTAAAACGCGTGCTCGATTCGTGACTGCGGCGTCGTTGTTGGCTCGTAGACGACGATTTAATAGCGGCTACACGAGTGGGTACCCACCCGCCTACTTGTCAGTACACTGCTTTCTTGCCCGATCATCTGTACCAACCTCTAACTTTTTTCAACATCCGTCCGCAATCTCTGTCCTTTGACACACACGAGGCAACGATTTCTTAAACAAAACGGTGGCCGCAAGCTAGTGTTCGCGGGCCACCCTGACTCCGTGCTATTGTATTTCCCATGTCTAGCGACGACGTGTGGAACGAACCAGAGACAAACGACACGCGGCTCGGTATGGAGTGGACGCGTGACAAAACCCTCGAGTTACTTCGCGAATATCAACAGAGACGCGTCCTTTGGGACTGGAATGCCCGCGGCTATCGCGACCGAGCGAAGCGGAAACGCGCAATCCAGGAACTCGCCGAGATCCTTTGCTGCAATACACTCGAAATCGAAAAAAAGATTACAAACCTCAAGTGTCAGTATTCAAGAGAAGTGCATAAGATTCAGAATAGTCGTGATGCCGCCAGCGGACCCGACGATGTTTACGTGTCCAAGTGGTTCGCCTTTAAAGCGATGCAGTTCTTGCAATTTGGCACACGCAGATACAGCAAAAGAAAGAAGGTATGTAGGTGGTCGTGGATTGTGTTCTATCGTTGCGCGTGTACGTATTGTCTCACGGGGAACCCAGTTCTGACAGGTATCTCGTTTCCACGTGTCGCATTCATCTTAACAGAATATATTTCTCGATCGCAGTGACTTTTCCTGTTCTGAATTTTTTATCACAAAGTTTAACGTACACCTTTGTTTTTACTTTTCCTTCTTCTTTTTTATTTTAAAAAATTGGCGATGAATAGTACCACTACAAAAGACTCCCTTTCTCTGATCGTAAAGAGGCCAGTTTACGCCATCACATAATTGGCTGAGCAATTTCGAAGAAAGACCATTGTGTCCAAATGCGTTTCGTGGAAACGATCATTTCGTCTGAACGACGCGTTGCTTGCTGGCTTATATGTTTTATCGACTTATGGCGACATGCTATGCTCATTCTTTCCATAACAATTTTACATCTTCAGACATCTGCATTTTTAATTAATCTTAAAACATTTCTGATCCCCTCGTGTGCACTCGTGCGCTACTCAATTGATGACAACTATAATTCTATCTTCCTCTTATCCCAATACTCGTTTCCTCGCGCTCCACCTTTAGTTTGGTTCGTTGTGGTCTGTCTCATTTCCCTTGCTATGGCTGACACCATCCACCTTTGTTTTCCTCTTCTGCTTTCTCTTTCTCTTGCTGTATGCTCCCGTCATTCCTCTTTTGAGGGATTAATTGAATTATATCAATGCATTGCCGCGTGTAAGGTGTTTCTTTTGTCTTGATATTTTTTGCCAGGTCTTTCTATCGCTGCATACAAAAATGGAGGTGCAGCTTGATATTATGCATATTAAGTTTCGCATTTAATGATTTATTCTTAACTCTGAGATTATTTTGGAAGTTTTTATCGAATGTATTAATGAAATGTTTCTAAAATAAATGATTGTAATGGTGTTACTGTGATTGTTTGCTATTATTGATAGCAATAATATCTTCTATTTCGATTATCAAACTTGCAATTCATTTCTTGAACAATAATAATAATAATACTACAATGCTATTTTTAATAAGAATAAAAAGCTTAATTTAGTTTTCTTTATGGAATAAAAAATATCGGCATATTTATTAGTACTGGATTCGAGGTTATAAATATGATTTAAGATTTATGCAGAATTTCCTTAAATTCAGATTTGTGATCTTTCGAAAATTTCTAGCTAATTTATTTGTTTAAGGGAAAACATTAAATTTCACATTGTTAATGTAGAAGTTTCTTGGAGTTGCTTTAAATTATTTATGCTAAATAAATTCTATTATTAATTAGGGTTTACTTAAGTATGTTAGAGTTGTTTGAATTTGTATCTTTTATTTTTGTTTAGCTCTCTGTAAGAACTATTTGGAAAACGCGGGCATAATTAATGCAAACCCAAAATGTGTTACAGTTTTAATAATAAAAAATAAGTGAAATATTCGTCATTAATAATTGTTATTAATATTAATATAACAATCATTATTATAATCATTATTATTATAATAAAATAATCATTATTAATATTTTATAACGATAAATATTACGTTTAGTAAGCATTGTACTGCTCAAAAGTTTGAAACATGGTGTAATTTCATAGAACAAAAGTTTTTCCTCAAACTGCGACTATTTTTGTAATTATTTAAGCTTTTCAAAAATCTCGACCTACACTAAAGATAATAGATTTTTGTTTATCAATCGATACAAATCTTTTATGTTGGATAATTCAGTCCTTGGTGACGATAACGGTTAGCAATCAATGTTCTAGCAGAAGAGGTTTTGCAAATAGTGATTAACTCCACTATTTTGTATCATTTTCGAAAAAATTGGTAGGTAAAGTTGAAAGTTATATTTGTGTCTTCTGAAAAGAAATATAAATTTTTCGTTCGGTAATGGCCTATTAATAAAACTCCCAATTTCACCTATTTTTAGATGATTCGAGGTGGTAATGTAATCCCACAATAAGTCGATTATTTCTAGGAAAACAAATGCATGTGTACGAACAGTATTTTAAGAACATTATCCGAATAACGATGGGTACTGCTAAGTCTTCAGCGGTAGCGCATATTTTTTAAAAAATCTTATATATAGTTTTTTATTAAGCGAAAAATGATTTCGTATAAAAATAAAAAATTACGATAAATTATACTGAAATTCAATTATGTAGATTTGAGAGATTCATAGGCGTAGGAAAGAAGTAGCCTACATTGAAAGGTGGTTAACGCTTCCCTCTATTATAAACTGCGAACTGAAGCCTGTGCTTTTTCTTAATTAAGTGTATCACATAGAGTTGGCCATTGTTGTTTGAGGTATTTAAATATATTCACGTGAAAGTTTTTAATGCGGAGTTTCCTCGAAAGATCGAAATGTTAGATTAACGTTGAATCGTGTGAACCAGATATAACGGGTTGAATCACGATTCGATTCGATTGTGTTTACGTGCCGCATAATTATAATAATTAGGAATGCAAAGTTTTCTCTAGATTCCGGAAAAGTTCTATAGGTAAATTACATGTAAAGTGAACGTACAAAGAAAATTGGTTTGTATGAATTTCTAGAAAATTATATTACAATTAATAGTAATAATTCGTAGTTAAAAAATTGATAAAATGTCTATTTTTTACTCGGTGAAGTAGAAAACAGGTGAATTAGAACTAAAAATTTTACATACTAAATTGTAACTCTTTTGTTTTTAGCCAATAGAAATTTATAACAGTATTTTATATTAAAATTATATTTCGTTTTATAAATAATGTATGTCCTTCACATTCCTATCTAATCTTATTTAACTCTTTGCATATTACAAAAAAATACCAAAACCATATTATCAAAATAAATGCTATAATAGTATTGGTTACATGTATAAATAGTAACTGTAAACAGAAATATTCGTAGCAGTTGCACCAGATCATGGCTACGATCTAACAATAAAAGATTAAATTTAGTCAAATAACTTTACAAAATAAACATACCATATTTTTTCGTAATGAAAAACCGTATTAAGCATATGATGAAATATATGTATTGGAGCATTTACAAAAAATATAGCACTTATTACACCATACAAAAAAGTTCCTTTATAAGTTTCTTCTATTTTTCATCGATTGAGCATGCATGGGCGCTAAAAGCTACTGGGTTTCACACAAGCATCTACACACGAATGCGTCACAATAAATCATCGCCAGTGACAAACACGAAAATATATTCTTCTCCTTCGCAGAAAGTCGAAGAAGAGACATCGAAGTTGCAAGAGGAGTATATAGTCAGCGATATCGACCCGGAAAGCATAACGTTCATAGACTGTAATGAAGAAACGAATGGATCGGGAACTGGTTCCTTCAACGCCTCGCTGAGCGAAGACGCTGAGGAGTCATCATCGTCGAGCTTGAAAGCGATGGAGTTGTACAATGGCTCGCTGCAGGACCACAGTAGTCCTATTTGCGACCTAGATGAATCCGGCCAGACGAAATTAGAGACGACGTTGGATGAACGAAAGAGAACGAAAGAGGAGTTTGCGAAATTCGCGGAAAGCATCGCTGTACAGTTAGCAGAAATTCCCGATTCCTACTCGAGATCGGTGGCGAAGCTCAGGATCAATCAGATCCTTTTTGAGGCGGAAATAGGTGTTTATGCGCAAACACGTCGTTAACAAGTACAATTTTGTTCGAATATTCAGAGATAATCTAACAGGAAGAAAGTTGGAAACCATAAGCATCATTTTAACATACAACTCTTCAAATGATGGAAGCAACATGTTCGTACATACGATGGACGATTGGTGATAATTGACGTTGACATTGAAACACGAGATGGATTAAAGAGAACGAAATAAAAAATGCTTTTGTGATTGAACTAGAATGAAGAGTAAGATTATTTAGTGCGTCGTTGCGGTAGTAGGTGCAGATACGTATTGTAATATTATGGGAACTACCATTAAATAGTGTGTATCGTACTCTAAAATGTACGAACATTTTAACGACTCTTCCGATTTTATCGTAGGATTACAGTTGATTTTTAGTTTAAAACTCTTCGAAAAGTGACAATATGAAGATTTAGCATTTATGCCTTTAGTATTATCAGTATTGATGCAATTAAAGACATCTCTTTGGTTATTATTTTCTATTATTTTTTGCTTCATGTTATTATTTTTTATTGTGCATCAGTTATCGGATATGCAACTGAAGTTGCATGAAACCTAAAATCGATGATCGCGAATAGTACTGAAAGTTAAATCTTTGAGATTTTAAACTAGGAAAACGTTGAACAATTTACTCAAATTAATGTTTGCTCTTCCTCAAAGTGTAAAACTTGAGCGATAAGATTGTATAATAAGACGCGAAAGTTATACCAGTTATAGTATTCATTGTACGATGTAATTTATCGTATTATGGCGTTTGGCATTTGCAAGGAACCAAAAGATACTTAGAAAATTGTTTATACTTAATATTATATTTTTTTGACAATTATACACAATTGGACTTTTTCCTGGGAAATAATCTTTCAAGGCCTCGGGAATAAAATTAAATATTTCTACAAAATAAAAGGAAACAATCTGTGTACTTTTAAGATTATTGCGTGCTAAAAGTAATAAAATTGTGTAGAATCAAAAAATACTGAACAAACTCCTTTTATGAGTAGTGTTTTATTTTGTAAATGTAATTTACAAAATTGCTTGCGATTATTATTAAGCGTTAAGAAAGTTTACAGACTTCCAAAAACAATTGTATTTTATAATTTAAGGTCACAAGCGCGCTATATGACTTTTGAAATTTATCAAAGCAATGAAATTGTATTATTTTGTAATACTTAAATGTAATTTATGTATCAAAAAACACCTTAACACATGTGTCACTATTTTAGACTCTAATTCGTGGCAAAGAATATATTTTAAATAACGCTGTTTTTCGTGATATTATTTGTTCGTTCACCATGATGACACTGATTAAAAATGTGTATATGGTTTTTGGTCAACCTTTATATACAGTTGTGGAACGAAATGTAGCCGATGTGATTTTAGATGTAAAATAAATGAAGCGCTCGTGTTACGTGAGTCAGGTTGAATAGAATAACGAAATTTATTATGATAACTAGAAGAAAATATGAAGCTTTTAAGAATTCTATGCAGTATATCCAATTTAATATTCATAATGTTTTCTTAAATTATTAGTGATACAAATGGACTCGCATAATTAAAAGTTGTTTAATTTATAGAAATATATATAAACACGTTACGTATATTTGAAAATACAGCATTTGTGAATCTTAGTTTTCTCATTTATGTCGTTATAGATTGAAAGTTATATTCAGTAAAATAGACAAAATTTACTTTTATATTAATAGTAATAACAAATGTCAAAAAAGTTATGTTTGTATGTATCTGTTTGATGACAGACTTGAAGAAAAACGAATATTATTAATTATTATGAATATTTATGATAACTATCTTATTAATCTGTTTATTAGGGGAAAAGCGTGTAATGACGGTCGTTTAAGTGATAATTGTACTAAAATCAAAGGATGAAGTGAAATATTTATTGCTAGTTACTGTTCACAAACTTAAACATTAAACCATTAATTGACTAATAAAGTCATAGATAACCAGTTTCACATTAATTTAGTCGATAAAGTTAAAAATGAAGTAAAAGATATTTTTAACCACGATTGCCCACTCTGGTAGTTAATGACAGTCACATTGTGGGTAATCGTGGTCTAAAGCCTGATACAATTTTCACATACATATATGTATTTATAATCGTCAATCCTATTCACAGCATTCCGAATGAGCACATCGGATGATTCTCGAATGAGCAAAGTGCATCTGTACCATATTTTGTCTTTGCAAAATTCATTACTTTTTGTCATAATCACAAAGATACATTTGAGTCAAAAATTTATTATTTCGCCTTTAGTTTTTTTCAACGCGTTTTTCTTTTCTTAGTACTTAAATATCAAGTGATTACGCCTATTTCAGTAAAGATAGATGTTATAGGCGCTGATGATTAGGTGACAACCATTGGCCGTATATACCTTGGCAAACAAAATTAAACATCAAATATTTAAATCAAATATATTTATGTTAAAGATAGTCTTTTTTAATATTTCATCATATTTAGATCAAATTAAACGACAATAAAAGCTTCAAAATTAGTATTTATTTTCTATGCTGTAGATGTAAAATGTAACATCGACATTATTTTCGAATGCGTATCAATACAAGAAAAAAATTGCAAACCTTGGGCATTTCATTTTATTGTTTATAATAACACTGACCGCCGTTACCGCATTCTTCCTTAGTAATTAATTACAAAAATTGTGGCATGAATTGCATTTTATAAACTATGATTTCTCGAAATTAGCTTTGGAACAGTATTGTTCGTTATTTAGTGCAACCTGCCTCATGGATGACCTAGATTATAAGTATTCCATTGGTATTGTTTCAGGGCTTTAAATAGTAGACATAGTGAGCTGTATAGATAGGAAACTATTTTTTATCAAAAAAAGTCCCTCCGTACAGTCGAAGATAAGTCTTCTTGAATTAATTAATTTTCGTTCAAGAAACAAGTTGTGTCGAATTCCATATCATGGACATTAGATACTTCATTAATAGTTAGGTGGAAGGAAAGAATTAGATAGCAATAATTGTACACAAGATTCAATATTCTCCGGTGTATGTCTTTATACTGCATTTGTTGTTCCTGATTCTGCGATAATTTTATATTTTTGTATTATCATGATTTTTCTAGAATCGTTACTTATAATCATATTAAATTTAAGGTACATACTTGCAACTAAACTTTTTACTATCAGGTATTCTGTCCTCTATAAAGTACATAAGTTCTTTTATTTCAAGTCTTAATCATTTTTCCATAGCAAGTAGTTGCTAATTAATTTAAACATGTTACCAAACTAGTGATTTTAATAATCATTATTTATTAATTTCGTAGGTAAATCCCATCGAATATTATTAGAGTGATACAGCATAAAATTAAAATTGACAAAATCGCAGTGTAACTGTTGTTAAAGTTGGCAATGGATAGACATGAAAGTAACATAAGAATAAACTTGGCCGAAACTAAAATGAAAAGTAAATAGAATTATTTGGCAAAGTTATTTTGAGCAACAAATTGCATAGAGATTAACTGAATATCAACTACCAGATATATAATTTTCATAATCATTACAACGATACATATTTTTCAATAGTACCAAGTATATTTTTCCAGGCTTCGATTGTTTATTAAATATTAATCTTAGTAATGCTCAATAAATTTTGAAGACATACAATGTCTTTCTGTGCATAAGAAAAAAAAAAGAAAGTAAAGAAGAAACTAGAATAAGGTACACAGGGAAGTACATATGCGAGAGTTAAACTGCGATCGCTGCCTTGATATCCCGTAACTTTTCTTCCAATAGATAATAACTGTAGTTTTAACATTGTTGCATTAATAACAGTATGATTTAGTTCGTTAGGATGAAAATTCCTTGTGAAAAGACGTAGCGTTAAGATTACCTGTGGTCCAAGAGACTTACGGTGGACGGTAAAAGATGAACATTGTTACATATATACATAAGTATGATTTTGGTTCCGCAATTCAATATTTTGTACACACATTTTATTGTAAAGTAAATCAATTATTCATTGTAAATAACATTTTTTTATGCGTTTATTTCAAAAAGTTTTGTGTTAATAATACAGCATAAATAATATTGACGACAAAGGCAAAATTTTCAAAATAAATATGACATTGTCAATTTTGTATTTGTTATATTAAAATTCATTACGATACATGACAGGATTCAAGTGATAATTGCAGATTTGGCAATTATGAAAAATTACTTCTGTACGGAAATTTTATATACATAACAGCATATGCAATTTTTTCTTCTGACAGTATTTTCGCATGATTTTTGTACTTGTTTATATATTTTCCTGTAACGTTGCACAATGTGTGTCGTACGTTTAATTTTGTATACTTTTGTTCAATAAAATGACTAGCATAAGCGTTCTTTTCATAATTTCGATATATGAAAACTGTAATATACATCTATTTTTTGTTAAAGTTGAGAAAACTTTTAGTGAACAATGAAATCACTTTTAAAAATAAGTTTTTCATATTTTGTGATCTATTAAAAAATAATTTTAACGCAATAGAATTATTAGGGATGGGATCATTGAAATTTTGAAACCTTGAAACTCCTCGAAACTTAAAAAAATGTGACTTTTGGGAACTCGAAGTTTTGCACTTCTTTTATAATTCGAAACTCACAAAACTTACGTAAATAATAATTTGTATCAATGATGAGAATGTTGTCACAGTATGAATTTATTTAACTAGAAATCTAATTGGGTTTGCGTTTAGATTTTAGACTAATTTTAATTGATTCGATTTTACCAATTCATTACAGAAGTTTATTACTGAGAAAAGATAAAATATAAAAATGAATATCTCACAAAGCTTTTCCGCTCAGGTATTCATTGATTTTTTAAGATTCATGTAAGAGAAAGAAACCGTTTCATTAAGAAAGATTCAGTACATAATTTGATTTTCTAAAAGGATTTGTTAAGATTTTAATTTCTAACAAATTGGATACTCGTTAGAAACAAAAGGAAGAAAATAAGTATTTGTGGTTTCGAAAATTTCGAGTTTCGTGGGTTTCGAGTTCTCGCAAGGCTTAGGATTCGAGTTTCACGAATCTAAAAATTAGGTTTCGAGTTTCAACAACCCATCTGTAATAATTATATGAATTCCCATGAATTATGTATGAAATCTAAATCAGAATAGCTATTATTAATATCAAGTTTTCAAAGGTCAATTAATAAAACTTATTAACGATAAAATTTTATGGAATAAAATTACCAAAATATTGGTCAGTCTTGAACAATAGGTATTTTATATTAGATGTAATAATTTTAACTTCTGTAGATTTTTTATCATTTAAGTTTAATTTCAGGTGAGAGATTTGACATAATTATAGAAGCAAATCAGCCTTCTGGAAAGTACCTTATCGACATAAAGGGGCTCCAGGACTGTCAACACCTTCGTCAGGAAGCTTTCATCCTTTATGATGACGCAAAACCAGAGTCCACTATAATAAGGGACGAAGAACTATTGAAAATCGATGACTATGCAATTGCGAACAAGGGCCACGATTGTCATGAAATTTCAAGGAATTTCATCTGTGCATTGGATTTAAAAGGATTGAAGGGGACTGAGATTAACTCGGACGAAGTTATTTATATTCCATTTGACGTGAACGCTTTTTCCTTTTTCACGGATGAAATGTCTGACTACAAATATAATATTTACGGATGTCCTTATTATCCGTCAGATCTAAGTAAGAATACTTATATTTTATTAAATGTATTTTTTTCTTATTTAAATATATTCGACATGAAAAACTTTTCATTTATTTATAAATATAAAATACATAAAAAATATATTTTATTACATATGCATAGTCATTGACTAAGGACAGGGTAGACCACTCATTTATAGGAAACATCATTAATTTCAAACTGAAATTCCAATCCTATAAAAAAGCAGAGACTTTTTACGTCCCTCACGATTTAGAATGGTTATTTTAAGAATTATATTCAATTCGACCATCAAAGTTGGTAAAGTTAACGTTTTATAATGCCATCGTAAAAGTAAATTAAACTCGGGTTATAGAGGGTTAAATGATAGAATTGTAATACGTATGAAGTTATACTTTTATCCACATCATTATAGATTTAGATTTTACAGCTCAATTATACCGAAGACACGTGCGTATCGCAATATTTACGTATTTATAATACCCATCGTTTTAAAGACATTATTGTCTTATTTTAGTCTCAATTGTAAATTTCGCATGATGTGACATTAAAATGGTAAGGGGGCTAGATAGTTCCCGGATGATTCTATATAAGAATGAATAGTCTATCCTATACTTCGTCGATGGTATAGCTATGACTTCGTACGTAACATTTACATTTTTACATTTATAAATGCCAATTTCAGGTATGAGTAAAGAAGGGGTAAGGATTGCACAAATCAATTGTGTGTCATTCAAATATCCTACATCCCCGCTATTGTCTCAGACAGAAAGTACACCAGAAGAATCAATTTGCTCTCTTGAAAAACGTTCGAAAGAGTGTGCTGATACACCGCCATTTTGCGAGTGTATCCAAATGATAGAAGTTCCGTCTAAGAAAAATGTCGATATTATTTTAATAGATGAGGGTAAGTTATGAATAACTTGCAAATGTTTCTATGGGGAAATGTATTTATAGGGGAAATTTAAATATGCAAAAAATTACGAAATGCAGATAATATGTAAAAGTATACCTACAAAATACAATGTATTCACAGTAAAGTTCATGTTAAAGGTCATTCCATGTTAAATCAATCACTTTTTAACTTCAATGTCTGGGATTCACCCTCTAGATATGGATAATGGCCGATACAAAAAAATCCGTGTCAAATATTTTTTCGAAATCTAACTTTTCACCAAGTTTTATTAAAATTAGCGATTAACGCTTGGGTAACATTTCTTGTTAGTTAAAGCAAACATACTGTGGGGACGTGGGTAAAATATACAATTCATACACTCGGTATTTGCGTCTCGTGAATTGGCGGTAAATTTCCGTTGTTCGCACAAATTGTAAGACAGCCAGGTCAAGAATGCCACTCGTAACCACCCGAAGGCTTAGCCCTCTTGTGATACAATTTTGGACAGAAATCAGAGTGCGGAAAAACAAAACAATATTTATCGCCGCGTCTGGCCTGGGACCTTATCCCTCCACTTGTTCGCACTCGGGACTGAGACCCGAGCTCCCGGATTATTCTATCGTGGTGTACAATGTACGTACAATGTACGCACGATATACGTACAATGTACGTGCAATGTACGCCACAATACTATAGCTACTTTGGTTGTGTAATTCATTTTAAAGTGAATCTTCACTCAGGTTTTGGCGGAAATGTTTCTTATACATTTCATATACATGGCTACAATGCAAGTATCCTAGGAAGAAGTAGCTTTGAAAAACCAATTACCAAAGAAGAAATTGTGCTTTTGGACCACAATAAACAATTACCACGAAACTTTATAAATCCTCTTCAAAAAGACAGTTTCGTTGTGCCAAATAAAGGATACGTTATTCTTCGTCTCTTTACTGATAATTTAGGTAGAAACTATTACATTTACATATCGTATACAGGGTGTCTTATTGTATGTGGAAAGTTCGGATGAGGCGGGATGAGCATTCTGAAATGAGAAAAAAGGTTGATATAAACTAAGGTGACCATACGTCTCGAATTTTGTAGAACAGTCCCAAACTTATGCCCTTTGTCCTGATTTTTTTTGATAGATAATTCGGGATATGTGTTTGTCCCGAATTCAATTATTTTGTCCTGATTTGTTTCGAATTATAATAAAATGTCGCCACATACATACGTAAATTTTTAAATCAATAATTACCATATGTTGATGTCGTACAGTCGCTACAAAAATTGTTGATACATACTTTCACTTTGTAACAAGATGATTTTCTGTTAACTTCCATATTTCAGTTGCAAAACAGTACGTTTCTATAGTCGCATGAGAATACTATTTAATGATTGAAAATTGAATACTTAAATGCAAAGATAAATGCAACGATGTACAGATTTTTTGTAGCGACTGTAGTTTTACAACACACCAATCGACGAATTAATATGAATGACCTAAATATATTGATTATTATGCAAATGATACATTGAAATAATCTCAGTTCTACATAATTGGGGAGCTAATTTTTCAATTTGTTTATGCTAAAATATATGGTCACCTTATATGAACATACAGTGGAACCTCGATTATTCGAGGTAATGTAGACCGAGACAACCTCGGATAATTGTATACTCAGAAAATACGAAACGACCGATGGGTAGCATATAAATCGTGAAATAATGTCATGAATAATAAGTTGTAAATGCTAAGCTGTTCATATGTATTTCCATCTTAATTTTGTCATTTCACCGTTGTTTAAAACTCGCGACATCTTTAAAACCAAAGTACAAAGCGGCAGTGTTCTCTAAAATCAAAGTAACTGTGAATTGCTGTCACCGTGTCGCGGACGGCTGGTCCGAATATACATTGTAGATATGTAATTCGATTCGCATCTCGGATAATACACAACCAATTCAAATAACCGAGACTTTGTCGCATATCTCAAAGTACCTCGGATACTATGGAGTCTCGGTTAAACGGGGCTCGGATAACCGAGGTTCCACTGTATATACAATATGACCTTACTTTCAAGTTACACTTTGCTTTGTTATAACAGTAAAGAGGAATAAAGCAAATGAATATTGGTTTACTGTTTTCCTGCAAGATTTGGGGATCGTGAGATTTAACGAATTTCTAATCACTATCAGGTTTATATAATGTATTTTGTTTTTATCATATATTTCGTTATGAATAGCATAAGTGCTTAGTACACAGATTGTATTCAGTGCAACCAGATATGCTTATTGTGAATACTGACAATGAGTTTAATCATGTATAAAGTTGTAAACTGTAATGCAAAAGTTAGACATAATGATTTGAGAACGGTCGTGAAAAATTCCTAGTTTTCGTGAAGGAAAAATACGAAGAACACGTGAGTGTCTTCGAGATACTGGTTCCCTTACAAAGTTTATCCTAAATTATAATACATGTACCAGTACCAGAAATATTAAGCAAGAACAAGTTTTAAACAGTGTTGCACTAAATTCTATTCGTGGTATAAGAGAAATAGGAAAACTAAGATTGCCTACAAACCCGTGTATTACTCGGTTTGTTCGAACGAGTTCAACGATCCATAATGAAATGTATTCTTCAAAGACACAGATGCAGGTACGACACAAAACAAACTAACTTAAAAACAAGGTCATATCGCACGTATGTTTATGTTACTTTTTTTTATTTTATTATGCTGAATTCAATCCTGCAGTACGTTTCACATACAAGGAGACACCTTGTATTCCATTTTTTGTATTTATCATTTGTGTATGATTTAAACTTATTATCACTATTATAGGATACTGGTTATGGGAAGCACGAAGTACAGCGATTTCTCCAGCAATATCTGGACCTGTTATGCAATTTTTGTTGAAAGTAGGAAGCCGTGAAAGTTTCTTACCTGTTCCCTTAGATTTTCCTACCTGCGGGAATAATAAACATCCAGATATGGTATTCGAAACAAATTAATTTATGGCGCAAATTGTAATCTACTATATTTTCGTATATTTATTGTACATTTTCCTTCCGCTCGCTTTAATCTAACTGATCAATAATTTATGGTACACTAAAATATATTCACTTAAAGAAAAAATACCAGTTAGTTTTTTTTATGAAAAGAAATAAAGGCGTACCGTTTAAGCGGTTAAAAATACATTGATTCTATTATTTACACCATAAAAAACAATAGACGATAAGCAAAAAATTTGATAATTGTGCTTCTGTTTTACGGACTGAATGCCGTCGATGCCTTGATCAGTGTGTTTTGTATGTTATTTTATAATATGACTATTCAGGATCCGGATATCTAAAGCCGTAAAAATCGTTCAAAGTGTGTAACGCCGGCTTCCAGTTATTGCATCGCGGAAACTGTGCTGGAACAGGTGGAAGATCATCCTCGTCTCCTACGCGGATGACCAGTTCCATCCCAGTGACATGATGCCAACTAAAGTGGCAATGTAATAACCACCATCCTATAACATAACAATACATGTTATATAATTTACGATATTTTAAATACGGGCCATTCTATATCAAATCAATTACTTTTATATTCGATGATTCAAATTTTATTCAAATTGTGATATGTTATAGTCTACGAAAGTGGGTGGGGGCGGGGGTGTATCATTTTATTATTTTCGAATCTATTTCAAAAATACAAACACCCGAAGATGGCAATTTTCGCCCAGTTTTAAGAAAATTACCTTTACAAAATAATATTTAAAATATCGAAAATATCAATCATAAGAACTTCACATTTTAAGTTAGCTAGAAAGAACACAGAATACTGATATGTTTCTTTTTCCATTTTTTTTTAAATTTGATTCAAAGATCAAGTTTACAAAATAACAATTTTTTTAAAAAAATAGTCTTTTACAATCAAAACGGAAAAAAGGCGAAGTTCTTATGGTTGAACTGTTTGGAACATAAAAATTCTTTTTTAAAGGTAGTTTTTTTAAAAATGTTGTTTTGGCTACTTCGAGGATCAGTATTTTTTTAAATAATTTCTTAAATGACAAAATTATGACTATGAATATATTTCAACTTGAAATTGAACCCACAAAAGTGATCGATTTGGTGTGAAATTCTATACTATGAAAGTACAAATTTTATTTAAAATTGTAATAAAATTGAATGTATATGTTAAATTTTTCAAATAGAAATATTAATTTACTACACGCACGTAGGAGTTAGGAAAATCTAATTTTCTCAACAAAAGTCTCGTAGAAAAAACCTTGTTGTAATATTCTTATTTATGTTTGCATATGTAATAAATTCTATTAATACATGTTTACATATTGTTAACAGAATTGAACATGTTACCTGGATTATTTGCCTTGAACCGTATAATTGCATAACCGCCCATAGGAATTTTAATAGTATCTTTTCCAGGTGGATTTTTATATTGTCCCCTTTTAAGACGTTCCGTATGTTCCTCTACTATCCCATTTATATCGGATCTCGAAATGTTTCTACCATCAGTAAACTGACCTATGCTAAATACTCTGAACTCATAACCGTGCAAGTGGAATGGATGGTGGAGTTCAGTCAGTGGTACTGTAAAATAACTTGTTATTTAATATTACGTAATTTTTAATGAATATTATGTAGTAAGTCTTTATAACATTATTAAATTTGTATAACCCTATATATACAATATTATTTGTATAACGATTGAAGACTAGTCCATCGGACGGATCAAGAGTTTTTTTATCCTATTTCATTCTAAATGTTCTTGTAAGAATGTATACTTCATTCCGATGATTAACATTCTCTGTTTCAATAAAAGTTTTATTTTAAAGATATAATAAAAACTATTACCTTTATCGTATATTATCAGTTCCACGACATTATTGAGTTGTGAATTAATAACTTGGGCACATGTGCAAGGTTGAGTACAATTGCTAAGTAAATTCTTTTTGCATACAGTTTGGTAAGTGCTTCTGGGTTGTGAAAGCAGAGGTGATGCCGGAGTCTCGTATACAATTTCATTGAATGTAGAAACAATTTGAGAATAATCGTTTACATCTGGAACAAAAAAGTTTTCGATAATAAAACCAAATGAATAACTTATAGATAATAATAGGGAACTATCTTTGTAGTTTTTCGATTATTTTTAACATGTTAATGCATTTAATTTTTTTTATATAAATTTATAACAAGTAAGGTAAAGAATAAATTGGTGATATTTTAAATAAAATTTGATTAATTTTACTGTTGTAACCATATTTCGTGAATTGGTATACAGCATGATGTTTTATGTACTGAATACAGAAAGCAAATTTTGAAAAACGTTTAATCAGAAAGAATGTTATCATAGAACTTTTGACCTGGTCATCGCAATGTTTTTGAAATTTCTTATTTAATTTTTTCAGATTTTGTACGAATATTATACATAAAATGTGCTTCAATATAATGAACAGTTATTTCCACATTTTAATTATTTAATTTTTAAAAAATACTTAAAATTTTCCTTAAACATTGACTATTTCTATAATTTTACATTGTTTTAAAATTGTACGCTACTTGAATTATCTATAAAGACAATGACCTAACTTACAATTTTAATTACTTGAATGTGGTGTACCCGCGTTACAAAAATATGGTTCTGTAACAAAAGAATCAACGCTTATAACTTACCGAAGAAAGTGCGGTATGTATTTGTTTCAAATAATAATCTGTCTCCATATTGTGTATAATTGAAAAACCAAAAGGGTAGTATATGTCGCTCATCTGGTTCAACTTTTAAGAGATCGGGTTCGGTTTCTAAAGCTTCCAATTGATTAACACAAAGCGCAGGACTTTTATTATTTGTATTGCATTTCGTTGCATCCAGCGAGTTATATTCCTAATAAATATAAAAGAATTACACATTTCAAGACGTATTCGCCTTTAAAATTATTAAAACAAACAATTAAATGTCAATCTAGAAAATGCCCAAGGTGAAGCAAAAATATTTCGTAGATATTAAAAATAGTATTGAAAAGAAAATTTATACTAAAATAAAATTTGTAGGAATCAATATTAAATTAACAGACTAATTGTAAGACGTTTTTTAATACTTACAATACCATTTTTAGTAACATTATAAGTAGGGGGTGGTCTTGTCATAATACTATTCCCATAGTTCATTATAGCCAATTGCATTATACCTCTATCACTACATTCACCAAGACCGCGTACTTGTACCCAATAAGAACCCACAGATTGATTTGCATTCACGATGAAGTCCACGCGTTCACCTGAATGAATTGAATATACATTTAATTTCATTTAAATAATGTGACTATTTCAAGTTGTATATAGAGAGAAGTAATTCAGTGACAAATTTTACCAAATATAAGGCGGCCTTCTACTGTAAAATTTACCAAGAATCAATTTTTTTGCATCTTTTTTAAAGAATAAAGTTTCCAAAATGTATTAACAAAAACATATGTAAAGATTCCCAAAATAAAAAATGTATAACAGACTTGCATTCGGGCAGATAATATTACAAATAGACAATAAAGATAGACGAAAAAAGCCAAAATTGCTTACAGAAAGAAAAGGTCAATAAAGTAAAATTTCTTAGTTCAAGAAAAAGATTCTCTGCATGACCCTAAATTGGTAGATTACTTATAAGTGAATAATTATCTTCACAAAAAACTGTATGAAATACATATAATAGTTTCCTCAAAACCATGTTTCTTCGAATCACGATACTAGACTTTAAAATTTGCTTGGCCGATTAATTTCAAATTTTTTATCTTCGTTCAGTACGCGCGTTAGTATTATCAGTGACAAACTTAGATAAAAATAATTTTACCCTAGTATAATTTTCTTAATCTACGAGATAGGACAACAATAAAAAAGTCAATAATGAAATTTTCAAGTAGATATCGCCATTTTTTCAACTGCCGATTTTTTTCTGCTATCTGCCATTGTCAAACATATGTTAATTAAGAATCTTTTCGGTTCTTTTATTTAGGAGAAGCGAAACGGCCGAAGTTATGTAAGACACGTGGAGATTTTTATCAAACAACTGCATTCGTGTATTTGCGCTATCGTCAATGTTAATTCTTCTTGATTAAAACAATTGAGTATAATATTGAAATATGAATAAATGACTACATAAAATTCGGACGATAAAAAGGTTTAGAGTTTCTTAGTAAAAAAAATGTCAGATAACGTCTAAAATACGGAACGCCATAGTACAGTAGTCCAATAGCAAAAAGCTCTGATAGATGTTCGTATGATATTATAAAGTTTTAAAACCAAGTTTCTTGTTTTTACGAGAATTTACGAAATACTTCCGTAAAATTGATCGATCAGAATAATTTAAAGCATTTTTATATTGAATAGTAATTTATTAAATTATCTGGAGTACAAAATAACTTTGCACAAAGTAAAATAAATTTTATTTAAGATAAAGTTAGTTTGCCATTGTAGTAAATAAAAAAATGGATAGAAAAAATATTAAAAAATTGTAAAAAATAAAATTTTTCTTGTTGAAAAGTAAATAATTTTACCCGAAGAAGAATATATTTTATATTTCACCCGTTTAACGAAATTATTAACAAAAAAGACATTTAATATTTTTAGGGTTTTCTAATTAGGGTAAATAAAGAAATGAAATTATCGTATAGAATACGTTTTTAGAATGTATAACAATTATGATTACTATAAATGAATTATGAATTATAGAGTGAATTAGAATTTAGGAATTCATCTTACCTGAAGAAGAAATTATTGAGTCTACGGCTACAGGTTTCACATTTGCACCGTCCTGGGCAATTATAGTAAGTCTATGTTTTTCAATTCTAAGTTCTGCTAAGCATACTGTGCTGAAAGAGTTAATCATTCGAAATCTATATCGTTTTCCCTTTTCGACTGTATATTGTGTTAATTTTCCATTGGTAGTTTGTTTGGTATCTGGATCCTACAAACAAACTCGCTTGTATTACTTATCAGTGATATATAATGTAGGGTGTTCGGCCATCTTTGGAAAAAAATATAAGAGAAGATTGAGGGTTTGTTTTCTAGTTGTTAACAAATAAAAATTCGCTAAAATTTCCGGCAGACTTGGCAAACTTTTGTACACCAACTAATGTGAGTCAGACCAGATCAACTGAGAGTAATCTTTTATTCTTGATTTTTATTCTATTTGGACTCGTAGAATCATCTAGAATTTTCGCCAGGGACGACCGAACATATTACATAAATCGATAATTATAAGCAATCTCGAATTGAAGTATGAAAAATAATACGATTAAAATCTGAATTCCGATGCTGCTAAATATTATTTTATCTAGTCTCAATAAAAATAAACAGTACCATTTTTTTGTGACATTTATTATTTGATTTAAGAGCAAGAGAAATTGCATAACTTGAAAATAGTAAATATATCAATTGAAAAAATTACGGAAAGTATTAACAAAACTAATATTACAATAAAAGATATATATGTCGTCTTACCGTCCAATTTCCTAAACCGTTTATAAGTATATTTTTTGGAGCCTGTCCTATGTCATGTCTGAACCAACCAGGATAACGTTCTATTGATAATTCATGCATCCAATCTTGTAAGAATATAATATGCTCGTCTTTATCGTATAGATTATTATTATTTTCCGTACGCACAATGAGAGCTCCGGCTTGACCATCCAACATATGCGTTGATACATGGGAATGGTAAAAGTGTGTGCCCTCATTTTCCGCTACGAAATCATATCTAAGAAAATCATAAAAAGATATAATAATTTTTAATTGTACTATAATTTTAAAAAATTATTAAAATTTCTAATTCTTTAAAAAAGGTTATTAAACAAATAAAAAATTGGTACAACTTATGTACGTAAATATTATAAAATGTTAAATAGGATTTTAAAGAATAAATAAATGAAGGTAAAAAATGTTCGGAGTCAGTGAAATATTTGTTAAAATGTAGATATTGAATAATAATTCAATAAATAATAATGAATATAAAAATATAAGCTACTTCTGGATTTTAAATTAATGTATTTAAAAATATGCAACATTGTCATGATATAAAACAATACCTAGATTGCCTTTCAGAATTTCACTGGTTTTGTTGAAATAAGTTAATAAAATGATTCTAATTATAATATACTGGACAGTCTTTCCCCTGCTTTCATCGATAAACTTTTTTAAACGAATATTAATCCCTTGCCCTACTATTTTTTCAGTAGTTGCACATGGTAACAAAAGCTATTACCTAGTTTAACATTGTACCAGATACGAAATACTAAAATATTATACGGTTTTTGTATTTGCTATAGTAATTATGAAAATTCCAAAGGAAATTTAAGGGATAAATTAAATGTTGGTACAAATATCACACATATTTACTCTGTTTTATTTATAATCTGCGTTACGAGTGTAATTGGTGGTTTTATGGTAAGGGGTTAATAATAAATATATCTTTTCTATTGAAGTTATGAAAGCGGGTTACATTTACACCATAGACGTAAGGAATTATGTTTTTAGCTGTTTTACGAAACGTTATACGAAATCATTGTATAGAAAATGAAAAATTCTTTATGGTAAGAAGAAAAAGAAATTAAGCAAACCATACATGTCACTAATTTTTTTATAAAATATCAATAAATACGAATGAAAAATTATATTTATTTGATTAACATGATATACATATTCCATGATAAGAAAAAATATCTCGAATTAACAAGGAAGGATCTCTAGGTATTCTTTTTGTTTCTTCTTTTTTTTTTTATATATATTATCGGATAGATTTCCTATAACTTAGCGAGGTAGACAAATTCATTCGTAAATTGCCGATTCTTATGAAATCCATGTATAGCGTAATTGTCAAAAAACTTTATTACTATTTCTTAGCATGCTAATATCCATACTGAAGAGCAGAAAACAGCTCTTGAAGTAGATAGTAGAACACATACATCACGTAATATTTTGGGACATATACAGGATGTACGCGTTAAGCTTTGTCACTATTTTGTAGGCATTTTCGATAGTGCAATTGGAAAATGTTCCAGACAAAATTTTGTTAGTATTTGATGGACTACATATTACCATATTTTTAAATCTCAAAAAATGCTTTTTACGTAAAAAAGTCAAGGTGACCTTGATGTTGAGTGGTCCAGGTGACCCAGGTCCCTGTCTGAAACATTTTCTAATTGCACTACCGAAAATGCCTATAAAATGGTGACAAAACTTAACGCGTACACCCTGTACATTAGGTTTAAAAAAATGGTTCAAATATAGATTGTAATTATGTAAACACATTTTAAAAAAATTAACTTATTCAAAATCTAATTTGTTTCTATTTTAATACTTTACATGTAAAGTATTAGAAAATAGAAGGATGCCTTAATAAAATATAGTATGGTATTGTATTTACCTAAACGTTGTTGAAGATGCAATTGGACATTGCGTTACATACGGAACACCATCATAATATTGAAAACCGTTTTGGAAGATTCCATGCCAATGCATTGTAACTTCCATTCCCGAAGCAGCATTCGTTACGTCGACTATAATACGATCATAAAGACAGACCTATAAAATAATTACAAAATTTTGTTATACTATATTTAAGTTAGACTTTAAATTTTATAAACTTAAAGATTGTTGTTTCATTATCATAGACATACATGTACGACAATTATTCTTGTTTAATGTTTATAATCTTGTGTGTAATATTTATTAAAATAAGTAATTTGTACCATTTATCTCCTATTTTACAGTTTTTTATTTGCTTAATCATTGATGCTAATAAAAATAACAAATGTTTTATGTTATAAAATGTAGTATGAAAAAAATTATTTGTTTACTATAATAGTATTTCCACTAATAACCACGGGTAAACAACATTTCATAACTTTGTTGTAATGTAATCTTTGGAATATACCGTCGCCATTTTAGTTTATTTAACGAAATAAATTTGTTTATTCGAAAATAAAACGACATGAAGGAAAAATGATCTCGTTAATGTTTTATTGATATACTTGCCTGAATTAAAGGTCCTGGTAATTGTCGATTAATAGGTATTATTGTTTTTTCAAATCCATCAGCCAAAATACATTGGGTCTTGTCTTTTAAATCACAAGCACTGAAAATAATTAATATATATTTACAATTGTGACAATACAAAGTTATTCATCTATATGCAAAAATAAATTACCTTTCAAGAAATGATTTTAAACGTATTATTAAAATAAAGCGACTTTTAAATAAACATCCACCAGTTTTTTTACAATTGAATTTATTCTATCGTTATCTTATTTTTTGAAAGTCTTTTAGTATTCAAAATTTTCAAAAAAAAGAGAACAAGAATTCCTGCTTTCATTTAAATCGAATTTTATTCATCCTTCTAATTAAAAATGCGGCAAAACCTGACTTTTAAGCTTCTTAAAACTCTTGAGATTTTTTTCATAAAATTTATATTTTATCAAGAACTGAAGTATCAGTATAAATCGAGTACTAAACTATTATTAAACACAATTATCTGAGAACAGTTATTGTTATATTTACATGAAAAACTTGAAATTGTTTAAAGACAAAGTTCGTTTCCAAAAAGTACCTATTTTTGAGTTTCAACGGCTTAAATCATAAAAATAATATTAAGTTCCGAATTTTCGAAATTATTTTAACTTTAAGGAATTCTGAAATTTCATAGTTCAAAGTTGTAATAAAAAATTTGACTTTAAAAGTATCATTCAAGATACAGTTGCTTTTATATGACGTTTTCTAACGCTTCGTAAAAATAATTACGCGTGTAACACGTTACATAATGATTGTACATATTCATTTTGAATATTCGAAAATATGATAAAATATACAATGTTATGTATAAGCGAAAATAAATACAAAATAAGTACATTATTCGTGTTATAACAGTAAAATTCAATTTCTAAATAGTGTATTAGTAAATCGAAAAGTACTTCGCTAAACACGTCCGTTATGATTTAAATATAAAATGCTTTTTATTAATAAGATTAATACGTACGGCCCCACTGTTGTGTAGAATTCAATGTGAAACGTATAATAACAATTTAAAGGTACCCCATCTTCTGTACAATTCCGTGCACACTGTTCGGGCGTAGACAGTATTATTTCCGAAGAATCATCACTCTCCCAAGAATAAGAATCCCATCCCCCGTCAGACCAGTGTCCTATACATAAGTTATACATATATTGTATTAAGGGAAAAACAATGTAATAAAAGAAAAACATTACCGAATGTAATTACAAAATAGTAAACTAATTATTTTTTAAAAAGGTATGGTAAATTAAATAAGAATACATGCGAAGTTTAAATAGTAAACGATGTAAGTATAAGAAAAATTAAAAATTGAAAGGGAATGTAAACACCATGTAAACACTGTGAATGCAAAATTTCATGTTGTACTTTTACTAATAAAAAAGAAGAAAGTTTCTGAATTACCGTTCTATAATTAACAACTTTTTAATTTTTCAGAGAATGTTTTGGAGAATTTTTACTTTTGATACCATGCATCGTTTTCATTGCCACTGCTCAATTCCAAAAATAACACGAAACTTTATACTTCTGTGTATATTATAAAATATTAAAATTACTGACAGTTTGCTTATACTACCCTTAATTTCTAAAACTTTACTTTAAAGAGAATTGATCTTCGAAATGTATTTATAGAAATTATGTGCAATAGTAAAGAAGTTGATTTTTTTTATGTTTTGTATAAAAGCATACAATTTTTATCAAAAGAAATTAAATATTTCGACATAAAAACACTTATATTAAATAAGAATAGTAAATTATTAATACTTATTACATTTTCTCAAAGCTCTAATGTAAAAAATAAAATGGTATATAATATGTAACTATTAATCATTCTGAAACAGTTACCAATCCCAAATGAATTCATCAAATTTATATTTACAGAAGCACAAGTATAAAATATATATAGGTACATTTACAGCAGCTCGACAGATTTCTGGTAAACTTTAAATATCTGGTAAACATTACTTACGGTGACTGTAAGAGAGTTGCGCGTGAATCAGAAAAATCACAAAAAACGTATATAACTTGACATTTGAAAACACATTGTGAGAAGTACCAGAATAAACAGACGTCATTCTGCACAACTACAATTTTTAATTTTCGCTAAACTCCGATATGATGGCCGACATGCGAGCTCTCCCCCGATCGCCTACTGAGTTTTTTTCGCATTAATGCACCCAATTTATAGAAAGTGCAACGACAATTTAATTGTGCAAAATTATTAACTTGCACTTCCGGGTATTAATCCTCATTTAATTACACTAGGAAACTTATCAAGTGAAACCTTTCCGACGGTGTTTTTTCTTCAAATTACACGACGTCGAGGACATCGCTGAATGCGAAGTTTACACATCGTATCTAAATTGCATGTAAGAAATGCTATGATAAGAAACAAAATCAATGCTGCATAAAAAATTACTACAGCTTGCGTTATTGTAATTCAACTTCATGATTAGACAATTAGCTTTTAGTATATTATTATGTTTACATCAAAATAAGTACTAAATATAGATCCATCATCATTTATTTTACAATAATTATATATTTCTTATCGTATAGTATATAATTGACCAAGTACATTTAACATACTATAAGTATGCACTTTATTAGTATACATTTTATTTTGTAAATTCCCTGTAAATGACCTTATAATTCTTATGAAAATGAAAAATTAAATCATAGTTTGCAAATTATAAATATAGTAACAATTTAAACATGTAAAATTCTTTTGTTAAATTACTCTGCAAATAGGCAAACATTCAAAAGTTACATATATAGGAGAAAAGTAAAGAAACTATTATATGCTTTTAAAGTTAGAAGTACGTAATAATTTTATAATTTTGCCATACTATCAGTACAACACGCACACATATGTTCCTTTAAATAACATGTAATGTTATAACGTCGATAAGTAAATAGATGCCATTGAAAGAATGCTTCCCGTGTTTCGTGTATTCAGAAAAATTATAAGTTAAAAATTGTTTTGTTTTTGTTGGGAATTTATACTCATAGAATTTACATTTTGTATCGCAATTCTCTCAAGCGATTATCCTATAAATAATAATTACATACAAATTATGCAAAATAGTAATTGAAAGTTAATAAAAAAATAATATTCTTTCCAATAACGCGAATTTATTATAAACAGACTAAATAATTTAATGAAATATTCGCGATCGTATTAACACATATACGAACCCGGCACGCGAATGGGGCTTAAAAATGACATTAATACAGTGATGATGAGAATAATAATATAGTGGGTGCTCAAATTATTATGATCGCTTCGAAACTAACACTTATTCAAAATTTGAACGAGAATGAAATTCAAATATGCTTAAAATGAAGGCTTCTTTTATACGAAAAGTAAATACATTGGAGTGTGTTTTAAATAATATACAAGATGTCATACCTAAAACATGAGCCTCTTACTTAAATTCTTTCTTTGATTACAATGATGCAAAATATATTTCGTAGCACTGTGAGGAACATGTTCCAACGTAAATTGAATTTTTAGGTGACACATCCGGGTATAACAAGAATTTTAAAATCTCTACGACTTATTTACAATTTTTCGAGATATACTCGGCAGAGGAATTGAAGGACCGCGAAAAATTTCGTCAAAAAATTGCCACTCTTTGAACAATGATACCTATTCGTTTCTAAATACACACACGCATGTTTTTTTTAATGGTTGGACCTTAACGTCGCGTCAACAACTAGATTATTAGCGACGGTATAATTAAATTAGACTATTTGGTCGGCAATTTTGGTTTCTTTAATGAACTCAAGGAGATCATGGATCTTCTTGGTTTCGACGATAATTTTAATTGTGTTTCCTACTTTGTATTTGTTACGATAGACATTGAATTTGGGACACGACAGAATCGAATGGTCTATTGAGGTTTGTATTTGACATAATTCACATATCGGGACCGATTTTTTATCAAGTATATAGGAGTGGGAAAATTTGGGGTGCTCAATTTTAATGCGGATAATAGCAACTTCATCTCTCCTGTATAGGGGAGGGAAAATCTATTGTTTACCGAAAAACGAATCACTGATATCTCTGAACGCATGATGTTTCCTCACGAAATTGCAACAGTTTAAAGATTGGAAATTCTTCTGCGTGTAATCTCCTGAACCTTTAGTTTCGTTGCCCAGTGTATTTGAAGAAATGTGAAATAAGTTGAGAAACTTTACAATCCTTATTACCCATTACCGATACTTTTTGTAATAAAAAAGGTTCCATCTTAGCGTATTCATTTTAACTTCAAAATAGCGATCATTTTCAAGTAATCTTAATAATCAGCCGGTGTAACAATAATTATGATAAATTTCTTATTATACCTTCTTTCATGGGGCCCAGAAATCATAACCGCCGGGAGACCACCAAATTTTTCATTCGTTCCTGGAAGCATTGCAATAAAAGAAATATTCAACATATCGGAATAATTTAATGTTCCTTTAGTATACATTAATAATTCTGTGTTCTTTATATATTAATTGATTTATTTTGCCAGTTTTTAATTCCATTACATTTACAATACACAACAGAGTAACAATTAGCAATTACTGTACATATTATTGTTTCGCAATAATACTTAAACCTAATTAATAATTTGCATTCTGTCTGTAATGCTTGTGATGTATAATAATATTACAATTATTCTGTTTTATACAACTCTCAGTTCAATCTTATTTGTCCATTTACGCTTCGTCTGATACGTATATACTCCAATTCCTGATCATCAAATTAGGATTGTATGCATAATTTTAATTTTTCTAATCAAAAAAACTATGTCATAAATGGCAAGTTATCCTTGGCTACCTAAATTATTATTAAATATATACATGATTTTCGATACATAGCAATCAACTTATTACTACACTTCGCGACAAAAAAATAGTCCACCTAATATTTTCATAAGTTTAACGTAATAAATTTATTTATTCACTTTTCATCTTTAAGAAACTTTATAGTACAGTAGAACCTCGATCATCCAATCTAATAGAAGCGTTGGATTGATCAGATAATTGAAATATTTAAAAAGTCGGGAGATTGTCTTCTCAGGACAAAATATGTAGGTATAAATACATACGTTTTGAAGTTATCGCAGCTAATAAATTTTTACTCTACGCTCAGGAGGTTGGATAATCTAGGGACCAAAAATCTTTGACTGGATAGTCGAGAGACTACTGTATAGTAGAATCTTTTGCTATAATAGATTAGCAGAAAAATGTAACGAATAATGTAGATATGTAAATATTTAACAAAATGAGCGACAGTCGGTACAACAAAAAGATGGGACACTATTCAGAAATTGCTACAAATATGCTGGGTACAGTAGCGGATTGAAGTCGGTTGAGGGCTCGGGCGCAGAAAATATTGAGCCTCTTAAAAAAAAGGGAGATACGGGGAAAATAAAAATACATGTTGACCATATTTTTAAGTAAATAAAAAATATTATATACTATTAATGTTTTATTTCCAATAAAATTTGAATATAATATATGTATGATGTACTTAATAATAGCATAATAATAATCATAAAGTTTCGAAATAATGGTTGAACATATGTAAAAGTATAATTATAAATAATGATAGCATACGTATAATAGGAGTAACAATAAAGAGCCAAAAGATACTGATCGTAGGAGACTGGAACAGCAGAATTAGGGAAGAGCAAATGAGTACGAAGGAGAGCAATGAAGAAAGCATCCAGAGGAAATCACAAGACAAAATCATCAATGCGGAGGGAAAAAAATTGAGAGGCATGTGCGAGGAATATGGTCTGACGGTGCTCAACGGAAAGGTGAGGAGTGATGATGAAGAAGGCAAGGTAACCTATGTCGGGCCAAGGAGTACGTCGGCAATTAGTTAATAATACTTAATTAGTATTAAGATTAGGGTATCCCATTGATCTCATTTTTAATGATCTAAGTATTTTGAATTTAAGATTTTCTTCACTAATGATTAACATTGTAAATCTTTGTATTTATTCATTTATTAATTCGATATAAGTAACTATTCAGAGCCACATTTAAATCAGGTTGTGTTGTGTTTCATGTAAAACGCCGTTGTGTATAAATGAACATTTAAAAGGAAAATTACAGTTAATCGCCAAGCATAAAGAAGTTTATTTACTATTTTCAGAAGAACAGAATTATACCGAGGAACAGAAGGTAACAAGTCATTGTTATGGATGAAAATAGGTTTAATATAGACAGTCTAAATAGATTTTCCTATAATTGTAACTTTTTACGAAAGGAGTAACAGGTATTAATCCTTTGAAAAAGAAGTAGGCGGATAATAATAACTTGGGCTAAAATTAGGTATAATAGGAAAACAAAAATAAAAAAATAAATGCTAAATAGTCAAAATTATATTATATTATATTTTTTTGTATTATATTTCGGAAAGATAACGCACGTATGCATACAATAAAATATGCAAGAGCCAACTTCGGTCACAAAAAAATAAGTTTTTTAGAGCAGTCAGAGAAGTTCCCTGATCTGAATATGAATGCAATTGATAAGAACTGTGTATGAAAAAGCAGATAATTTGAAGGGTTAAGGATTTGAAAATCTGTATTGAGCATAATTAGGTTTAAATCTCCCATAAATAAATAAACTATATATATATATCATTTGGAAAACGTATGATGGAAGTTTTACACAATAAAGGGAGATACATAAAATATTAAAAATAACGTACCCAGTATATTTTCAACAATTTTATACATTTTTATAACAATTTCTCAATAGTGTGCTTATTGCTGTACCGATTTTCACTATTTTTTCTTCTACTATACTATAAAACATCTTAAAAATCAAAAGTAAATAAACTGATTACGTTAGATTTATGAAAATATTAAATCTCTAGGGTGTACTACATTTTTATCGCAGACTGTATCTGCTGTTAAAGCATTTAATACTTACTAACCACTAATTATCATGAAAGATAACGCGAGACACTGTAAATATAATGATCTTTAAATTACTTCAATCAAAGTCAATTATCAAGCAAAATAAAGTAAAAGTTCTGCAAGTTAGGCATGCAGAGTTTATTTTAAGAATTAAAAAAGATACATCCTGTAACTAACAATAAGACAAAGAGCCGAAATACAAATTACCATGTACCTATAATAGACCTTAATAGTTAATAAAGCGTGCTAGTAGAGTTTACTTATACACCGCAATTTTACTACAAAATGTTAAAAATTTTAAGTAACCCTACTTCGATAGCTCGAGGCTGTAGAGTAAAAATTTGCATTGTATGTAAAAAAAACTTGTTCAGCTAATTCTGTTGCATAAGTTACAATTGGTATAATATAGTTTTCGATAACGAATACTATACGTCCATCAATTAAGATAGCTAAATTGACAGAGTAATTTATCACGTCGCAATTATAGCAATTCCTAGAAAATGTTTTTCCCCGTTCGATTTTGTTATTACATATAATAATCGGACATAACATATTTAAAATATAATTTTCAAGGCAAATGTAATTCTAGATTTAATAGTTTATGAATTTTTACTTTAGAAGAATTTATATCCATAACAATTTAATTGCAATTTATAGTTTTATATTAAATGTTAACAATTTTTTACTTCTTCCATTTAATTTGATAATCCACTGTTATGTGCGGATCCGGCACCGAAACGAGTAATATTTTATCGAGCATACCCACCAAGTAGGATTGACTTACACTACATGCGAACATTCATTATTTGTTAACGGATCTCTGTAATAGACTCTACCATCAAGATTACTGCTTTTTGAAATATAGAAGGTGTTTTTGCAGTTGAATTCTACGCAACAAACCAATGAAGAAAGTTTATGTATCAATATATCGATTTCACCTTATTTTTTAAGTTACAAACAATTAAATTTTGTAATATAAACTGCCGAAAATGCAGCATCCATTGCCAAGAGCAGGGATCGTTGAGTAATGTACCACAGAGTCATTCGTCATATCTCGGATACACTAACGACTACATTGTTCACTGACCGAAACTTTAATGTAAATTATATACTGTTACAAAAAAGAAAACTTCTAATAACGTTCAAGCAATTTTAAGCTATGAATGATACTCTGTGTCCTGTGAAGTCCGGAAGTTATATGTATATATGCACTAAATGTTTATCAATATCTACGAAAGGCGTATACATGCGTCCAGCAGGGTTTGTATAATATAACAAATATTAATTTCCTAACTTATCATTATATAGAAACATTCGAAGATTTATTTAAACAGCAGTATCAAATTTTATTATTTTACAATTTCGAATTAATTTATTTGCAAGTAACTATGTTGCAGATGTAAAATATGTCCGCATTCTTTATTATACTAACTCTTCGCAGCCACGATCACGCAAATATCGCGTAGCAGTTGAAGAGTTAACGATATTGCATTGTTTTATGCTCGATACAAATGAACGACATTTCGCCACACAATCGCATGTTTTTGTATAATTTTTCAAAAGAAGCGCATTTTATAGAAGTGACTTCAGGGATTAAACACTCATTTGATTGGATATGTAACAAGTTATAGTCTCCAACTCCGCGTACTTTAAGATTTACGGATTCAAATAACAACTCATAAAAACATAGAACGATACGGATATCCTTGTATTGAACTTTAACAAACGGATGCTCTACACCAAGGGTTCTTAATCTGGAGTCCTGAGGGTCCTCGCATACACAAATGACTGACTAATTGTGAAAAATATTTAATATTGAGTTATCCGGAAAGTAAATGTCGAATTTTCTATTGAAAAGGTATATTCGAGTAAGCATTCTAAGAGTGCTACTAAATGAAATTTAATTTGTAACATGTTAATAAATAGGTCTCCCAAATAAAACGTTTTCAAGTACGTTTCAACCTCCTATTCCTATTATTATTAGAGTAGTTACAGGCGGAAACGGAATTTACAGTTTAAACTCCATTTTCTTTGATCTCATGCATAAGAAGTTGTAAGAAAAATCGGAGATGCTTTGACTAATTTTATATACTTCGAAAAGCCAATTGTTTATAGAAGTTTTTATGTGACTGTGTTTAAATATTTATAGTTAGCTTTATGGTTATAATAAAAGCATTTTGCTATCCCAAAAGCCTTTTTTTAAACTGAACTCGGACAGCTAAACTAAGCTATATACAGATCTACGCGTTGGATATTTAAAAAAGCATGACTACTGACATTGAGCATTAATAAAACTACAGTATTAAAATAGTAATCGTTAAGAAAAATGATTACCTACAATCAGAATAAGTAACAATAAATAATGTGTTGTTTTTTTAGCTTACAAGGTTTGAATTATTTAAAAAATTAATGTTAAGTTTTTATAATATTTTAATCTTAAGGGAAATCGAAACAGAAATTATAAGCTTTTACTTTTTTGTTTGTTTCTTAATGTTTTTTTTTGTTTTGAGCATTTTGACACATTAATTTAAATAAAGCAGTACAGTTTTGAAATTTGCAAATCATGCAGTTAGCTATTACAGCGTGAAGATACACAATGTTAAGTAGAACATTTGTACATATGATGCTGCGTTTATACTAATGTACAAAGCAGTACCCTAATAGAAAAGTAATAACTGCGCTAGAAATATGAACCTGTTTTAGGATATATTTTGGTTACGCTTCGATGTTACGAACATTCGGACATTTATGTATATATATGTTGGAACTGCTTTTGATTTGTAATTCTTTACAAAGGAAAAGGCAAAATACCGAAATCCCGAAATCATATATGACAGCGCAGAAATAAAGAATGTACTTCGTGGAGCGATTCAATAACTATTACAGATCTTTGCTTATGGAATTGTAACTGCATTGTGAACTAAAAGTTACACTTATCAAACAAGAGATCTAACTTTGATTACACAAAGAGAGTGTGCGTAAACAGTATGTTGTTTATGTACGATGTGAAAAAGACATCACTCGGAGATAATGTACATTAATTATATTGTATGTGCCTCACATATTGACGTTATTTTGTAGTATAAATATTGTTGTATAACTATAGTGTAGTAGCAATTACTTATTCATTACCAACAATAACAGATGTTTATATCTTTTGTTAAACACTTCTGAAAGCATTACTGTTAAACCTGTTACAAATCTTCCCAATCTAGATATAACGTTCTCCGAGTTATATCGTATAAAAATAATAAAACTTGCAATGTAGTTATATATATATATATATATTTACTTGCTAATGCCTAAAGATTTTTCTTTGTATCTTTGTGCAAGGTTGTAACAGATAATCTTCTTACATTTACATTGAAATTTGCATCCGCACTTTCCATAACTACCGGTTTCCAAAGTGGGATATTCTTCCGAAAAGCCCCAATGGCCGAATAGCATTTAGGGGAGGGAATGTAATACTAACTATAACATTTTAGCTCCGGGTATTTAATAGTTTTCGAGTTTTTGCAAAATCTTTCGTTCTGAATTTCCAGTCGTATAAAAAAATAGAGGTTTTTCACGCCTCTTACGATTTAGAATGGTTATTTTAAGAATTATATTCAATTCGACCATCAAAGTTGGTAAAGTTGAACACGTGTGTACTATTATATTTATTTATAACTCCCATCATTTAAAAACACTGTTGTCTTATTCTAGTCTAAATTGTTAATGTTGCATGTTGTGACATTAAAATAGTAAGGGGACCAGGTAGTCCCCAGGTGATTCTATATAAGAATGGATAGTCTATCCTATGCTTCGTCACTGGTAATTATCTTATCTACATATGCCCCATGTATCCCCAAGATTTCAGAATTTTTTTAATTCCCGGGTTGGGAATCATCCCTTGTAAATAAGTCGATGGTTACCGGTCTTTGTCCTGTATATCTGTCTTTAGAATATCCTTACAGCATCCTCTGCTTCCAGGCAAATCCCGGACGTGGGGATTCTGTATCTTACGCGACCTCCGAAGCCCATAATCAAAATTCCTTACAACCATAAGCAAGAATCAAAACTGGTCTTCGAATCAGGCCAACATCGCCTGCTTTTCACAAGAGGCAACTAGGAAGGGAACTACGGGAATTCCAGGTGTCCTGGCTGAGAGCTCAGAACTCTATTGCACGCGATCGTAAAGTATATCGGAAGACATAGGAACAGTATTACAAGTGTTCCTTGTAGTTCGTAGTGTTCCTCTGCATTGCGAATGTCGGCCATCGTGCAGTTTTATTCGGTAGGAATCCAGTACTCCCTTGGCTTTCCCTTTTAATCTTTTGCACTCCGGAACTTTTTTAATAACTATAATAATCAGCTTCTGTGAGAATTTAAAGTGTTATGTATTTCGAAAAGCGGAAAAGTTGCCTTTAATTTGTTTTGTTTTGAAAGAAGTGAAAATTGAATGAACGAAACTATAAGTATAAAAATCTTAAATTTTAATTTTTGAGAAAATTTACACGAGTTGTCATAGAAGCGCGAACGGAGTGCAAAGAGTTAAGAGAGCCGAGGTGTCTACAAACATTTCTCCACCGAAAACAAGAAAAGCTTTGGACTAAATAATTATTCCGGCCGCTGCACAGTGCGTCGCTTAATGAAAAAAAAATGTAAAAGTCAACATGTTTTTTACTATGATGTGTAACCTGAACGTAATTTAGAGTCTTTATTTGCGTAGGAACACTGTAAAAAACAATGCAAATCCTTCAGCATTGAAAAAACAAGTTACTATAGCTTATTTTCCCCAATATTTCAACATTTTATTCAATAAAAAATAAAGATCACTTTAATGTCTTCAATGAAATTGTATACTTTTTTGCATCAATCAATGCATTGTTTTATTCTTCTCAAAAAAGTATTACGGTCCTTAAGTAAAAACTTAAATAGTTTAGGAGTTATGGATTTTGTCCCAAACGCCTATATAATCGACGCACTATGGGCCGCGAGACGACCAGCTACACGAGTCCAAATTTTTAAGTTCAGCCATTATAATGATTGGTTTTTAGCTGTTACAATGAGTTTATAGAAATAATAGGTAAGCATTGGCCACAAGCTCATACATACGTTGCCATGGACGTGTATATATACGAAACATCCAATTGTATTCTTAAAAAATGTTTGCGAATATCTCGGAAACTAAAGCCGACCGCCATATACATGCAAAGGAAGAAATTGCTCAAAATCGTTCCAGTTCCATTAAAATCGATGAGGATGTAGCATTTCTAGAGTTTCACCTTTCAAAAAAACTGCGTCCGTACCTTGTCTGTGATAGCATGCGTACTTTGAGATTCACGATCTTTAATCTAACATTGACGAACCATACGGTAGACTATCCATTGTTATATAGAATCATTTAGGGGGCTACCTGGCCCCCTTACCATTTTAGTGTTACATGCGACATTACTAATTTAGAGTAGATGAAAACAACAACGGAATTATGACTAAATATTATGATATCCATTTGTTTTTAACATACATACGTGATCTCTAAAATATAGGTATATACTTGTGGACAAAATTATATAAGACATCTTGGACATTTCTGAGATCAGGGCTTGATTTTATATTTATATTAAAGAGCGTAGCATGTGAAATGAAACTATTTATTATTAACTTATACCTTCGTAAATTAAACAAATATTACAACAAATATCCACGTGAAATCAAACGAATACAATTTTGCTTGGATAAAATTATAAAATACAATCTTTGGTAATTAAAAAAATATATATAATTAATCAGAAGTAGGTTTCACTTTTTTTTCGAATCTTAATAATAAGTAAACCCCTCCTTTATTTTAGACTACACGCATTGGATTTGGTAAACTTCTGTACAATTTTTTTCTATAAATTTAGTCTTAGTCTGGCCAGGTAGGCAATTTATGATCTTTCCTATAAATTGATAGTCTATCCTGTAGTTAGTCAATAAATCTAGTAAGTCCAGGTGGTGAAACAAACACCAATTTGTCCGAATTTCCTATTAAATCTAATTGTATACTTTTACCATAATATTGTACATGATCTATGTTCAGTCCTTGCAGCCTTAATATCACAAATAATATAAAACATTTAAATTGAAGGAAAATATTATTGTAAAATACCTTCATATCATTCTTGTATATACATGACAATTATAAATTCTCCATGTTATATAACACATACAGAAACATTTTATGAGGTTATTCAAATGATTCATACAATATTTCCTTTTTTTATTCCAGATATATTATAATTCATGTTGCATAGCAGATGTACATGTACCTATACGAAATGTTTAATCTTTCTTGATTTGTTACACGTAGTCGGATATAAATTATTTATACAAAAAAATGCATTGTATTTTATGTTTGTATATCAAATTGGAAATGCAAATTGTGGCATACATTGGTGAATACAAATAAATTCGTGGCAGCAATATTTCGTATAAAAATACTATTGTACTTTTCTTTAAATCAAATTTGTAATATCGAGACGTATATAGAGAAATTTGCATTACTTAGTTAAATAAATATCGTATAAGCAAAATAATTAACATGCCGAAACGAAAAATATTTCGATTCGACACAAAATATGCGCCACTAGCGTTTAATATATTGTAAGAAATCCATTCCCGGCTTTTAAACGTATAAAGATTTACAAAAACTTTTTAACAGTATTTTATATCAGCTGCTATTCAACTTATACTTGAGATCATATCTCATTCCTCAAGGAAGAAATATTGCCCAGCTCTCTTTTGTTCCAAGTCCTGTTAACAATGAAATGAGATATATATAAGAAAAAATGTATTAAACCGAAACGAAATTGAATACATATAACGTAAGTGAAGTAACGTACTTTTACAGATTGACTCTTATTAATTCTTGGTCTGAAATTGTTCGGATCTCTTCTGAAAGTAATACCTAGGAGTTCTAGAAATCTGTTCATTCCATTTAATAGAGACTGTGGACTATGAGCTGTAGTTGCTAAAGATGGAATACCAGAGAACACAATTACGCGGTCAGCTAAGTATGTAGCCATGATAAAATCGTGCTCTACTACGAATCCTGTTTTCTTTGCATGCAGAATAAACCTAAAATGATGGTATGTCTTTGTAATTTTTTAAAACAATGATTCAGTACAGCCATGAATACAAGTAATAACAATCTTCAATTACCGTTTTATTACTTTAGCTGCAACTAAACGTTGCTCAGAATCCAAATAAGCAGAAGGTTCGTCAATCAAATAAACATCAGCAGGCTTCCCAAGACATAAAGCCAAAGCGACTCGTTGCAATTCTCCTCCAGAAAGATTCTGTACTTCTTGATCCATAATATCATCTATTTTCAATGGTTTCATAACATCTGTCACAAATTGGGGATGAACATAAGCATCCCTAATCTTTTCATGTAATAATTGCCGTACAATTCCTTGAGATTTAGGGCTAATTTTTTGTGGTTTGTAACTAATATGTAACTGAGGGATACTTTCTATAAAAAGATAAAATGATACTTAATTAGCATTATTCCCATTTACGATTTAGTTTAACGTACAACCATTGTATTAAAATTAAATTAAATTAAATGAATCCAATTTAACTTACCTGATCCATCATCAGGCGGCAAATTACCAGCCAACATTCTAATGAATGTCGTTTTCCCTGTTCCATTTTCACCAAGTAACACAAGAATTTCTGAGTCGGTAAACTGACCATTTTCAACATTTAATTTAAAGGAACCCATTGTTTTTGTCATTGCAGGATATTCATAATGATTCATACGTTTGACTTCTTCTTCAGTTGCACTCTCTGCCACTTTAAAAACAAGCGATTCCTCGCGGAATCTCAAATTTTCTGTTGGTACGAAACCATCGAGGAAGATATTTATACCTTCTCTAACAGAGAAGGGCATAGTAACAACACCATATGCACCAGGAACACCATACAAACAACAAATAAAATCAGACAAATAGTCCAGAACTGATAAATCGTGTTCCACTACTATTATAAACCTGTTAAATTTTTATGAATTTTGATAATATGTTGAGTTTTACAAGCAGAAATTTTTATCACATTATTCTAATTACTAATATTACTTACTTGTCAGGATGAATAAGAGATCGAATTGTCAAAGCAGCATTGAGACGTTGCTTTACATCTAAATATGAAGACGGTTCATCAAACATAAAAATATCTCCATTTTGAATGCATACCATAGCACATGCAAAACGTTGAAGCTCTCCACCAGAAAGTGCATCGATACTTCTATCACGTATATGCATTAAGTCTAAGAGAAATTCAATTTATTTATTATTATCGCTTTTCTTAAAAAATATGAAAGACATGCATGTTTAACACCAACATGAGCTTACCCAACATTTTACAAATATCTATTTGATTTTTGCACTCATCCTTTTTATCTAAAAGCTGTTGCACTGTGCCTTTTACAGCTTTAGGGATTTGGTCTACATATTGAGGCTTAATAAGAGCTTTCAAATCATCTTCCAATATTTTAGTAAAATAGTTTTGTAATTCACTACCTCTAAAGTGACTTAAAATTTCTGTCCAATCTGGAGGATCCTGAATTAATTAAATAAAAGAATTTTATAAACTTATGAAAAGATGTAACTCATATGATGCAAATATGTAACTGTACATACAGTAAATCGACCTAAGTTAGGCTTCTGTTTGCCTGCCAAAATTTTAAGAGCAGTTGATTTACCAATTCCATTAGTTCCAACTAAACCTAATACTTCTCCAGGGCGTGGAATAGGCAGTCTATGAAGTTTAAATGAATTCTTTGAATAACGATGTGTGGTTTCTTTTTCTAAATTGCTAGGAAGATTAATGATAGATATTGCCTCAAACGGACATTTCTAGAAACAAAAATTAATATTAATATACTTGTCAAATATTTAAATAATGTTAAATGTGTAATGAAGTTGCTTATTATTAATTTAACATAAATAATATAACAAGTAAATAATTTTTTAAATTCATTATAGTATTTTATGCTATACCTTGACACAAATACCACATCCAATACATAGTTCTTCAGATATTGATGCTATCTTACTGTTTTGATTAACTTCTATACAAAGTTTTCCCATTCTTACTACCGGACATGACCTTTTACATTCTTGTCTGCACCGCTTGGGTTTACACTTATCAGAATTTACAATAGCTATACGGGTCAACCGATCGGTTTCCTCCATTGACTTTTTTGGTGGCATGATGGTAAAATATTTACCTGCCTGAAAATAATATTAAAAAGGCTCAAATTTAATGGAACTATTAAAATAATAAAATATATACATAATATCAAATCTTAAACAAAATGAATATTTAAATATCAGATATTAAACATAAAATATACAAATTCATACCAATATAAAAAAAAATATAATTTATAAAATGTATTTAAAAAAATTGAACTATATTGATATGTATAAAGTAATTGTGAAATTAACTTAATACATTGTATTTTAGAATGACCAAATAATCCTTTATTGTTTGAAACTATTTTTCAACTGAGCATGTTCTTAAATAATTAAAACGCTTAAAATATAATTTAACATATGTTTTACTTCTATCCCATTAGGAATTAATAGTGACTTTTTCAATTAGGGTATAAAATAATAAACATTTAATTAATATTAAACATATCGGTCACAAATTTCCATATATTTTCATTTTATCAAAATGTGTAATACATGAAAATACAATGCATAACTATACCACGAGTTTCTAACCTCATGCAATTAATAATAAAACATGATAATACAATAATGTTTTATAAATACAATACATGATTGTTCAGAGTAATTTTTTTAAATATATTATGCCATTGCTTCGGAATACTTAATACACGCGTATACAAATATATATACCTGTCAAAATCAAAAACGTGGAGGAAACTCCTTTACACCTATTCGAAGGAGTATCCGCACTCGCACACCACCACATGTCTCGACTTCAACCATAGAATATTAGAAGATAGAATATGTACTTAATATGAAATATAAATAAAAGAGAAAGATTACGAATACTTATATTATTAATATATATAAATTGTTGAATTATCTAAATATCTATATAGCTAATATACAAATGATTTTCCAAAAAACTATTTATAAATCGTAAAACGTACAATTATGCCATTACTCATGAGTTATATTATATCTAAGTTTTAAATATCTTTCTTATAGTTTCAGTAATGTGTATTTTAAAATAATTATTTACTATAGTACAAGAAGAGATTTAATATAGCACATAATAGAATGAAATTATGTTACAAGTTTAAGTTTTCGGGTGTTTCCAAAGATCGTTCGCATATGCGCCACCTAGCATAAGCTACCAATTCGTACATATATTGCATCGCTTATGAAGTATTATAAAGATTAGTTCTGAACTTTTAAGTATAAAATAGTAAGAATTGCTTACATCTTCTGATTTTCTAGTGAGTACTGTCTTAAAGCAATTTTTTTTTTACTGTTTAGAGACTTCAATTCTTAACGATTTCAACGATACACCATTGATAAACGTGAATGTGAATATTAGCCTAACCGTATTTGGTTTTAAAACAGGTGTCAAATGACAGTTCTTGATGCGTCTTTTATTTATACAATTTATTTAGTTAATGAAACGGCAGAGAACAATATATCATAATGAACTATAATACACACTTATAATTATTTATGACACGTAAGATTTTTCTGTTTATATATATTAATTTTGACAGACTTGTATATTATAAAAAAAATGGCGGTTTCACGTAAACATTTTCCCCTTATCTAAATTCTTTAATTTCGTCCAGAAAATTGAATATTATCTTGAATGCAAAATTTTCTTATAAAATTGTTGTAACTGTGCAATAATTTCAATATCTTGTATAATTTAAATTTCAGTAATGTTTTGTTAAATTTGTAATATTTGTTAATTAACTTTGTTGAATTATTGTGATATATTTTATTAACATCACTTTTAAAATTTATTTATATCCTTTAGTTATTAAAATTTCAACAATTTTTTTTTATTATTTTTACTGTTTATATGGATACATATGTGTACATTAAATGTATGTTACATGTAGCTGGTATACTAAGTGGGATGGAGCGAAGTATTCATGAAATGCTAAAAGATGCTCCATCTTTAAATGATAGTGATAGTGCAGTTCATAGTGGAACTCCTCCACCTCATGTACCAAACAATTGTAATAATGATAGTCAACCCAGACCAGCTACAATAAATTTAACATTGGGCAGTCCCACATCTCAAATGTGTAAGTGGTACTTGTACTGTTAAAATACAAAGTATTGATCTATTGATGTAATTATATTATGACATGGTAACCTATTACCTATAGTAAAAAAATGAATGTTAAAATTAACAAAATATTTTTATATATGTGGTAGCTGTTACAGTATCTCCAAATACGCCTATTCAGAATGGTGATACCCAAACAATGCGTACTGCTCAGAGTAAAATTGAAAGCATTAAAAATTGGAGTATTTCTACATATAAATGTACAAGACAATTAATGTATGAAAAACTTGGAAAAACATCTCGTACAGTAGATTCAGGTAAGTTTTATATAGCATAATTTAATTTTTATGTCTATTGTGTGAATTATAATACCTTCCTATTTATAGAACTCGAAACACAAATTGAATTATTAAGAGATACTCAAAGAAAGTACTGTAATGTTTTACGATTATCTAGAGCATTAGCTTCTCATTTCCATCATGTTGTTCAAACACAGCATGCTTTAGGAGAAGCATTTTCTGAATTAGCACAGAAATCTCCGGAATTACAAGAGGAATTTCTATATAATTCAGAAACTCAAAGAAATTTGACTAAAAATGGTGAAACATTACTAGGGGCCTTAAACTTCTTTGTTTCTTCAGTAAATACACTTTGTAATAAAACTATTGAAGACACATTATTTACAGTACGTCAGTATGAAACAGCAAGGTAATTTCTAATTTTATAATAGTCTACCATGACAAATCCTAAATATGTATGTAAATGTATATAAATAAAAATATAATTTGCTTACAGAATAGAATATGATGCCTATAGGACAGATCTTGAAGCATTAGCTCAAGTAACAAAAAATGATAGTAGCAATGCAGCAAGATTGGAAGCAGCACAAGCAAATTATGAAGAGCATAAACAAAACTTTGAAAAATTAAGATCAGATGTCTCGATTAAACTTAAATTTTTAGATGAAAACAGGGTATGTACTTTTGTATGTGATAATGTTCCTGTAGATTACCATAAACAGTTTTTTTAACATTCTTATTACAGATCAAAGTAATGCATAAACAATTACTACTGTTTCATAATGCAGTATCTGCCTATTTTTCTGGAAATCAAACTGCATTAGAAGCCACACTGAAACAATTTAATATAAAGGTTAAATCACCAAATTCATCTTTACCATCATGGCTTGAACAGTAGTTAGACTAGAAAAAATAAATCCAAGTTGTGGAAAAGATGAACAAAACACATTCGTCCATACGAATTTCTTTTCAAAAAAACAAAGGAGATGACAAGGTAGAACAACTTCAAAAATTCTTAAAAGCGTATTAAAGAATACTGTTGTCAAGTAATTTGTCAGTTTCAATGACTTCTGAAATACGAGTGGATTATCATATAAAAACAGACTGAATTTTTTCTGAACTATACTTTAAACATTGGCCAGTATCCGTGATATATGGCATATGTATCAATGAATATTAATTATATAACTAATAATTGTATGCAACAGTTAATAACAATTAAGAACATGTTTGTTGAAGGATTTGATGAAGGTTCTCCTTATTCGATAGTAATGCTTATAAAACTTTAAAGGCAATAGATATTTAATTTTTATATCTGACTTAGAGAAGTTCTAATGTAAATACATAAACTACCATGACATATTGAGCTTTGAATTTTACAGTATGTACAAAACAGTATTGATCGGTTATTTATATTACATTTTGCACCAATTCAATGAATATATTACCTTTTCTAGTAGAAAAATTCTATGCAGTAAAAAATGTTTACAAATTAGATTATTTTAGTAGTTTTCATTCCATTTTGAGTATTAAACATATTCATTAAATCTTAATTACATATTTCTCAAATGTATTAAGCAAAAAATATTTCTTATTTATTTTATTCAATTTAATCGAATTTAAGAAGAAAAAAACCAGTTCCACAAAAATTCTACTCCTTCCGAATATACAAGATATTTTGAAAAAAATTATGCCAAATTTTAAAGGTATATGAGTATTAACGAATATCATTTGTCAAAATAAATTAAAAATGTTTAATTTTTTTTAAACATAGGTCCAATAATCATTTGTTTCAGAACTATAAGGCAATTACGTTTCCGATTTTTATTTATGAATATGTACATTTAAAGAATGTATAACATGTAATTTGTCAGCTTATACATTGTAGGGATCAAAAAAATTAATTGAGCATACTTATGTTAGAGTATACTGAGATTGTATATTTAAATAAATGACAAATATTTGCTGTGAAAAATATGTTATAATATTAAATTAAATTAAATATTTTATAATTTGGAAACTATATTTGGATCCATGTTTGTTAAACTTTTTTATTTATTTTAATAAATATTATATGCTTTTAAAATTTGATGTAATGGGTTTTAAACATTTTCTTCTTGTTTATACATTTTACGTCGCATCGACGTACGTTAAATTTTTAATCATTTTATACTTTGACTATTATAAACGTTGACTTCATTTAATATCTTCTAAATAATGTTTCTAAAAGAGTAGAAACAGATCTCATACTTACAATTAGCCTAATCATGTTCTTAAATTAACGGTACTTTTTTTGTGCAATTAATATTTGTACAAGGTTGTTCCGAATTATATTTACTTAATTTTGTTATTTGTTTAACATTATTTTATTAATTAAACTGATACATTAAATAAGTCATCGTTATATCGAAAATACAAATCCATATGTAACAAAACTGTTTTTCTTTATTAACCATATTATTATAAAAAAACAAAAAAATAAAAAATTATAATTTAGTCCATAGAATACTTTTAAGTACTTCCTTATGGAGAAGATAAATGTATCTTGCTTTGTGCTGATATAACAATATTGTTTCATTAAACACAGTCAATCTTGATTGAAGATGTCTATGTCGAAACAGAGGTAAAATATTTAACTGTTGCAAAGAAACCCAAACTAGTCATATTTTTTAAGTGAATATTTTAAAAATCAAATGAATTGAAATTGTGACTTTGTGTACTTTCATATACATTGATCTTATTTATACATATGCTTTTTTTGTTTAACAACAATACATATGATGTATGTTGAGACATTACAAATCGTTACGCTTCATAAATAGAAAATGTTTAGTATAAGTATAATAAATGTATGTACATTGTCATTGTTTGTTGCTTGTGCTCATAGTTTACACTGACATTGATAGTAACCTAAAGTATAAAGATATATCTATTAATATTATTACATCATCAATACATTTTATCATACGTTTTAAAATATCTCTTCCAATGTGATCATGAAAACTTTCAGAAACACATATAATAATATGCATAAATGAATTGTATATTGAGTGTATATACAATTCACTATACTTACCAGATTTTTGCAGATTTTGAATGAAAATCTGTTTATGTTTAGAATAACAATAATACAATATAATACAATAATAATTTTTTTATGTAATTCAGATTGACTTACTGCATAATTTCTGAAAATTTACATGTTCTTCTAATATTTTGCTATGATCCTACAGAAAATACATTCCGTCATTCAACAGAATTTTTAGGAATGTTTAGGCCAATAAAAACAAATATTGTAATTAAATAAAAATAAAATCTTATATTTATTAAATAGAAATAAGGATAAAGAGTAACACTGAATAACTTGAAATACGCAGTTCAAGCACTTTTTAATTTGTAAAATGTATTGTAGCTACTATATTATGTTCCTAATCATGATGTTATTGTGTGTATATTATGTGTATACAAACTCCAAATAATAAATGAATGCTTATATATCTTTTTTTTTTATAGAATTTTTGTTAATTAGTAGCTCTGCTTTTATTCAATTAGTAGAGTTTTATTTGAAGAATAAGAATATAATTTTGAAAACCTTATTTAATATGAGTTGTACATTAATTTATTCTTTTCACAAAGTGTAAATTTTGAGAGTATTTTATCAAGTAAATATATTAATCTGAGTAATGGCAGATAACAATAAATAAATAATGGTTATATAACTCAAAATATAGTTCAGATTAAAACATATTTTACATTTTATTGTACAAGAATGTAATTTCTAAAAATATAGAAGGAAACTTAATTAGTATATAAAATTAGCTAAGTAGTATTTTCAGGATTTTGTTCATTTTGCGCTGCTTCTAAAGCTGCCTGAGTTTTTTGAAATTCCTCCATGCTCTTACGAGCAATAACAGGTTGTACTTCCATGAAGATTTCCATTATTTTGTGATTAGCATTAATATGTTTGCCCGAACAATTTTGTATGCAACGAACCTATGTCAAATTAAAAAGAATAGTATAAATAAGTTTCATGTTTTCTGATATATAAATTTCTATATTTTAAATAATCATAAATTGTTAATAATACATTTCAAGCATAATTAACTATGAAAACACACCTCGTCAGTAGAAATATCCCTTGACATAAATGTACTCACACACGTTTTAAAGCATGTTTCAGACATTTGATTAAATAGAAGTTGAAAATCCTTCAGCTATAAAAAAAAATGATTACAGTAAACTGTAATTTTATTGGTGTTTTTAGCTACTGAATATGAAAAAGGTTATGAATGAATAATCTATTATTAAACTTAAGTACATTTCTTATAACTGTGGCATCCATATTTATTTTATCTATTCCAATGTTTAACTTAAATAACAAATTTGGTATGTTTTAATATTTGCCGGTTTTATTTTTGTTCAGGTTATGTATATCGCGCTATCATGCGCTGATTCATAGCATTGACTAATGTGGTCATAGCAACAACTTTAGTATCGACCACCGGTACATAATTGACTTTTCAGGTATTAAACTAAAAGTGATTAAATTTAAGTATATTTTAGTATAGTTAAATTGATATAATTACAATTTCTTATAAATAAATTTTTTTATAGCTCATTAATGACAAATAGTATTTTTAATAGCAGTGCATATTTCATTACAAAATGTAATCAAATTTACTTTCTAGTTACTCCATCTTATTAGGTTGGTACATATGAAATATTTTTTCTAAGTTTGAAATTGACCGATGGATTCCTTTGAGTGAGTAAAATCGTTAATTGTAATTAGCTAGGGTGAAGGTATGTATTTATTACAATAAAATTGTGAAACCTTCAGTATTTGACATCATGAATAATCAGAATATTTAAAGAAATCTTTATGGAACTCCAAATTTAGCAAATATACCATGAAAGCTATTGAAACTGCAATTTGAAGATTATATAAATAAAGGAATAATTCAATATTAAGATTAATAATTTCTCACTAAACATATGTGTATAACTAAATATATGTGTAGCAGTTTCAGAAATTTACTTATGTTTAATTTTTATACTTATGAATAAACGATATTTCAAGCGCACCAACCAAATATATATTATCTCAAATATATATATATATTTTGTATTAATCTATACTTATTAAAACTTACATATATTATAAATTTATTACAAATTTAATATATTCGACTCTTTTGTAATCTAATAACTATTTAAAAACTTACATTGTAAATATTTGTAATAAAAAAAATACAATTGATTCTCTTGGTATATTACTTTGAAATTAAATTACAACATATACTGGAGGCACAATACTTTAAATTCTATATATTGACCTTTATATAGGAAATTAAGTTTTAAGTATATTTTACACATTATAAATATTACATGCTGTTAACAATTTTTTCTAATATAATTTGTTTGTCACATTGTTGTTGTTTCATAGCTTAAAGATTTACATAGTATAATATCGTATAATAACACTGATAACAGTGAAACACCAATAGATTTATGCAAAATATAAAACGATATTTTTCTAGCGTCATATGAGAGTAGAAACTGCAGAAATATATAAAAAACAAATAGTGGACAAATTTTATTTCAAAATTTCCTATAATTTAATAAATGTATTTTAATCGGACAAAAAGCGACAGTTTTAATATAGTATTGTGAAAAAGCGCGCTTTCATCGGTGTGATTCGGGAACACTCGGCTTCGCTCGGATCGAACTGGTCGTGATTGGTCGCCGGTTCCGAGTCAGCGAAACGTGAATCAGTTGGCATTGACGGCAAGGAGAAGTGAGTTCGATTTGAAGCGGTGTGCAAACGAAAGGTTTGTCGGTGCGTGTCGCCGGTGAATGAAGCGGACTAATTGTTACGTGCGATGGCCGCGTGCTATAGCGAGCAGGCATCGTCCAGTTCGAGTAACGTAACGAAAAAGTCACCTGCCGCCACCGCGAAACCGGTTTGTTGGCAACATAGACTATTCGGTAAACAACTGTCGCGGTGCAGTCAGGTTAATCGACAGGACACGAAACCGTGCGATGCAAGTGGTACGCTCGTCGACGAGGACAACCAACCGGCTTGCGAGGTGATTGGTGTATACTTTAGTTTCATTAATCCTGGTGCTACTTGCGATGACTTCACGCGTCAGCTGCTTGAGTTGTACACGAACGTCAACTCATCGTCATCCTTGTCGTCGTCGTCGTCGTACGCAGAGAATGATCGTGAAACGGAGAATTCCAGCAAAGAAAGAGAAAGGAGGAAAAAGTTCGAGGTCGTGCACGTGGTTCTTTGGAGTAACGTAGCCGATGTCCTCGACTTTGAAGAGAGTTTTCGGGCACATGTTTCCGAATTACCATGGTTGGCTGTGCCGAACTTAGATTACGAGAGGAAGGTAGGAAGCATCTCTTATATTCCTTCTTTCTTTTTTTTATTGGTAGTTCAGCTGTTAAAGTGTTCCTACATATGATTTTAAAAATGTATTTCATTATTATCTTAGCTTTATTAGGGCATAAATATACATATCAGTTATCAGTACATGTTAACATTCCTCATATCGAATCATACTAAAGTGAAATCTTGTAAATGTATTATTAATGCTATGCATATTCACTTTATTATTGTCTCTTTTTTTAATCATATCAATTAGTCATAACAATTAAATACTTTTTTCTAAAATTAAAAAAACCATAAGATTCGTACATTTCTTTAAAACATTTTTATGTTTTATTCATTGTGCAATACTTCGTGCTTGATATGTTTTATCTCCCTGATCGCTTCAACTCAACGACTTTTCACATCCATCGAAGTTACAATGTGCGAAAGAACAATTCCAAATAATTGTACTCAAGCTGCTGCAGCTCCCTTTTTCTATATTAAATTGATGTTACCGGCTCTTTGTCGTTCGAATTGCATAGCCATGCGCAAGTTTCAATCAAATTCAATTAAATAATTGCACTCGGTTTTTAACTCGTATAATGGTCGCGGTGACTGGGAATAGTCATTCGGATAGTTTGTAAGTTCTTGAAATTTACAAAGCGTGTTCCTATTGATCTGAAACTGTTTCAGGTAATAATTTTAATGTTTTTTCTGTATTTCAACACTCGCAGACTCGTTTAGTAACTTGAACGTAAATGTTTTACGATTTTTGAAGGACTGCGATAGTTTAACGGTCAGACAAGGCATAATCAATTGAGGCGAGTGTATCATTTGAAATTTGTATACACATGTCTGTCATAAAGTTACAGATGTACATATAGAGGGGACACATATGCCGTTATGCAGAAGAACCGTACGCGCAGCGCCTTTTTTATTTTCAACGGGTGTTTTAACCCCTCGCCAGACGTGCTATTTAGGGTCCGATTTTATTTGCACCAACACACGAGGTAGAGTCGACTTTCTCTAACTAAAAATCATTCGTAATATTTTTCATAAAACATCTGTTTCTCTGCAAATTCTCTGCGTGCTTTTAGTCGGAAGTAATTTTTTTAGTCAACATTTGAGTAATACGTTCTTTTAAGCGTATTTTAATATTTCTTTTCATTTTTTTTTATTATCGCCTTATAGAGACTTTGTATTTTACTGGTAGACTTGATTTTTTCCCAAAAAATCATATTGTTAATGTTAAATTAGCACAGAAAATATGAGTTTATAAAAATAATTATGTAATTCTTCTTTTTTAAATGGAATTAACAGTAACTAATTGAAATAATGATTCCCCTGCAAAGGGTGATATAAGAAGCTCATATTATAAGTTCAATAATTTCATCGGAGATACATAAATCTTTCGAAAAATTTATAATGGCATTCAATCCAGAATTAGTAAATGAATAAATTCAAATTGAGACGAGAATGTTATTCGTGGCGATTAAAAGCAGACGTAGGACAGCTTCATACATTGATCTTTTCATCACCCACGCACCTCGATGACGCACGTATCTCTTGTCTCGAAAGTTTGAGTGACTCTACGTTACATTACAGCACTTCATATGCGTGTAGCGGATATTCGGCTTTCCCCGCACTTTTTATGCAAGTTAACGAGCTTCTAGTATCACACCAGAGTAACGAATTAAAAAGGAGGAAAGAGAAAAGATAGTGAAATAAAGTAGATAGTAATGTATGATTTCTATATTATGATTTGAGGCACCAGTTTCTACTCGGCTAATAGATGCCTTCAAATTTCTATGTAAGGTGACTATTCTTGGCACTTACAATTAGATGCAAGCGCATTAGCAGGACATAAATGTAAGAGACGATCTGATGTCGTTATTCTCAGTCTTTTTTCCACGATCATTAGTCAAGCCACTCGAATTGTTGGTGTTTGTAATGCATATACATATACTCAACAGTCTTCGTGAGTAAATGTAACGATAAGCGTCCTGTGCAATTAGCGTCAAGTAGCCTCGCGATTCTTCCTTGCTCGTTATTCCGCCTATCTACCCGATCCACGTTGAGAATCATCCCCTTAAAATCGTAAGTTCTTTGTATACTGCACCATTCATTTAACAATGAGAAGAGCAACATTGGTTCATGGAATGATGCGAGAAAGAGACGGTCAAATTTTCTTGTTCACTTTCCATCTTTTTTTTTCTCATTCAATGTTTCTTTAACTCACATTGAAAGTAAACAAAGAAATCTGAAACCTATATTTTGTTTCTATGGAATCCCTAAACAACTGCATCCTTTCAGAAAATTCCTAATTGAATTCCTTTTTATTGTACATTCAAATGAAATGGAACGTTGAAAATTTCATGAACCTATATTGCGAATTTAAAGAACAAAAGAGATTAGTGTAATTGGCAGAGATTATGTTTAATAACACGAGCTATCACACTGTTACCAATGGCGACACTGATGGCAGCTGAGGCTATCTTTTTACACTGTCACGTAAAGAGTAGGGGACTGTCCAGTTTGACAAAACTAAATGGTTAGCGGTATAAAGCAAGTTGAGCGACGCTAGGATGTCCGGTTGCTTGAACAGCTAGGTAATAGAGGCGCGTTGCTCATCGTTTGTACGACGTAAACCGTTTCATAAAGGTGCACGCCTTTGCCGTCGTTGGGGAAGCCTCGAGAAAGAGTCAAGCCGAGCAGCCTTTCTATTCGGGGTGGCCGACCCATATCTCCCGCAAATAGCTTTCTCATTCGGCCGGCGAGATCAAGAAAGCGACGAAAGGTAGTGGTCGAAGAGAGAGGGATGATACATGTTTACGTTTGTGTATGCATCGGAAGGAGGGAGAGGGTGAATTGGTAGCGAGCAGGTCTCTTCCCACGAAAACGACTGAAACGGGAAGAAAAAAAAGAAATGAGAGAAATGTTGGGATCTAGATAGACTTTGAGGTAGTTCGTACACAGAGTGGCCCGTACATGGCGCTATGTAACCCCTCTAACTTCTACCTTCTTTCCACCTATTTCCACCTACTTTATTCCTCTCTCCTGCTCGTGTCTGCTTTTTACCTAGCATATCGTGTAGATTACACACGACCTACTCAGCAGTGGTCAAAGGAAAAGTGAAGTACGTTCGAATCGCGCGAATAAATGTATTCCAGTGCCCATAACTCTAAAACTCGCGTGAAACGCTTCGAATGCTTTGACGCTGTGCGGTCGCACAGACGACAGTATCATATGGATAAACGCGGTAGAAAGTTGTGCGAGAAAAAAAATTAAATGTTCTGCGTCGCTTATCGTGAACGTACGAATGCTCTCCTAATGTCTTTACCCCTTTAAGTCGTTCCATTAAATTACAGCGTGTTAATTCTTACGTTTGCCCTTATTCATGCGGGTTTTTTTCTCTTTTTGCTACTTCAATTGGGTGCAGCATTTTCCTTTTGAGGATATTAATAGCAATGCAACCATTTGAAACGTGTTTCCATTATCGTCTGTAACCTTTACAAGATCGATCCTTAACAGAATGTGAGCAATTCTTCTATGTTCTACAATATTTTCAAGAGAAACGCAAACGTGCAGCTGTTGCGTGTAATTGAAAGCATGGGAGCCTTAAGACGTTGCTGGGGTTGACCAATGGAAACACAGTGGTCTCGTCAGCCTCAGTCAGATGAGAGACGTCGGGAGGCCGCGATATCTATATATACCAGGGGTGCGCAACTTCAAATACCAGGAAAAGTTTATATTGAACCATTTATTACATCAATTAATAATACTTATAAATCAAATTATATTGAATCACGTTTAATCGAATACTACAATTAATTATATGATAATAATTGAAGCTGTACCTAATTTAATCTACGTTATATAAAAATTTTGAAGGCATATATTTTAAAATTAGAATTAATATAAAAATTACAAAATTATGCGGAGAATTAAAAACGTTTTTAAGAGTAGACGTAGGAAATAGATATAAATTTATGAACTACTATCTTTTTTAATATTATACCGACTTTTTTGTTATACAATGATATGACTTAACATGTATTGGTAAAGTCTCTCTGTTATTAAGTGTATGTAATAGTTCAATTTATGATGTCAAGCCATTAATGGGGTTAGCTGAAGTCAATTTCGTAATGTATATTAAAGACACGTACTTCAATATAATACAATATTTCGCTGTTATACTATAATAATAAGCATATGTGTACATTTCAGTATTTTTTATCATTCGCAGTTATTGTGAAATGTATAAATCAACGAATTAGGTTATACAGATATTATTTAGTACATAAGTGAAATCATTTAGTACATAGAGGTATAAGTATTCAGTAATTTAATTTTTGTTATTTAAAACAAACAATGTTTTTAAAAGTTGAACTAATAATGTTTATAAGAACAATAATTTAAAACAGTTATTTGACCCTTACAGAAAGCAAACTGATTATTTCATTTTTTTATAAATATTTGGATTTTACTGCCCAGACATATAGTTAGTGTTCGTTTTCTGAGAAATTAATTTATTGTAGGTAATTATCAGTTTGACTTCTGAGCAGTTTATATACATTTTTACAACAAGGAATATTACAACATACATAAATGCATAAGTTGAAAAATACACGTGTACGAGGTAAACCGTTTATCGGTAACGGAAGTTTCCGCAAAATTTGCTTCAACAAAGCACGTTGTGCACCTCTGTCGTTCACGAAGGAGGCGATTGAACGCGCGCGAACGAGTCAACAGTGATCTCATCCCTTCCCCTTCATCGCTCGTCTTCTACCCGATGTTACGGTATGGTAAGGGTTCCCCTTGCCGCAGAGAGACTAAGCGGCAGTGTCTGGTTGAAAATGAAGAGTAAAAAACATCACTTTTTAAATTATCCATCATTTTATCTAAAACTTTCTTTCGTATTTGAATACTCAAACAAATAATCACAAAAAATATCGTTTCCCGCTATCATTTCTGAAAAAGTTACCCATTAAAAGAACTCGGACAATTCTATCGATTTCAATTAATGTCATCTGTAAGCTTACGGAACATCCAATATTCGATCGTCATTGCAGGAATTCTACCACTAATATCTAATTGTACATAACTAATCTTGTAGTCTAACTGAATAGTGGTATCACACAAGCAGTTTTCGTATCGATACAAGCCACTGCCGTAAGGGAGAGAGAAAATCGACGAGGGTAAACGGGCGATGGAGCAAGGACGACACGGGGGAACGAGCAAGCAGGAGCGATGGTGGTGGTGTGGTAGGGGACATACAGACCACCGGGGGAAATAACGATAGCACCGTCGAGCGAGCGGCAGCAACGCCAAGGGAGGACGTACGCGTTATCGACCGCTCGAGACGGAGACGGCGAACGCAAGTATATATATGCGCGGATCGTAGGAACGAACGAGAAAGCGCCGTAGGAAATATACGAAGGGACGAGGTAATGCCTCCCCGTGGAGGGTCACGATAACGTACGACGTCGCACGTTCGGTTACCTAGAGGAGACCCTTTTTGCCTTATTCCAACGCTCACCCGCTTTGTGTTCAGCTGCAACGCATTGCTGAAGAATTTTGCATGCCTCGATTTGGCTCGATCACAGGGTAACGTGGATAAAATACACACGTCCTCAGCGAGAAAGTTGAACAGGAAAAAAGCTGTCGAGCGGCAAAACTTTCGAGGGAAGATCGATTTGTTTGGCGATGGAGCTACGACAGGTGTCGGCTGCGAAGATTTATTGATATCTCTGTTTCTTTTGTCTCCGCGGAGGCTTGCACTATGCGACAGTTATTCGATTCTATTGTTTGCTCCATTGTTGTCTCCTGGTTTGAAATGGAAAAGTTGAACGTTTGTAGTATGAATACTGTTTGAAATTATTAATAATTTAGGCGATGAATTGTTAGAATTTACAGCATATTATGTAATTAAATACAGCCTACAAAAAATTGATTCTATATGAGAACACAAAAAGTACAGAAGACAATTTTTTTGTTTGGTTTAAACCTTCAGTTTCGAGAAAATTTAATTTGAAAATTTGTTAGATATGCGAACATTGCACTGCTTTATTGAATGTGTTTTGCAGTAATTTTGTGTATAAACCATCTGCTAATTAAATAAATTACTTGAAAAGTGTACATTTTTGAGTATGAGCGCGATGAAATATTTAAAGTAGAAACATAATGTAAGGTGTGCACATCCATAGATTGTTCAACCTTTATTTTCTCGAAGATAAATGACTGAAATAAAAAAGTTTTATTCGATATTTTCAATTTATTTTTTTAAACGTAAAATCACTATATTGCTAATGGTAGTACTATTCTATATATGGAAAATATTGAGATGTAAGGTGTAAATCAAGTTATTGCAGTATTAAATGGAACAAAATACGAGATGTAGATAAAACAATGTATTATATGAATGAATTATTCGACGTCGAAAACTTTTAAATGATTAAAAACGCAATTTCACTTCTTAGTCTGTTCTTCATTATCTGCTCTGGCATAAAAGCATTCTGGAATATGTCCATTGTGCATCGATCTCCTCTGTTCCTTTTGTTCTCTTGTAATCAGACAGCTTAACGGGAATCGGTATTCAATGCTTACGAATACTATAGTTCATCATCTCCCTGCGAGAAATACTTCATAGTGCGATTGGCAAAAATTGGTAATGCCCGTTTAATAGCATCAAAAATTGAAATTTGCTGTTTCTGACAAACTAATTGTTTATTTTGAACATAATTGTTTCGTAAAATTATTTCTTCGTGGGAGTATCAGTTATTACTATAATATGCATACAAATATAAATAACGCCTCATAAGATTATAATACATTACTAGTAATATTTATAATCTATCTATATTATTATCTATATTATTAAATAGTCGCTATTTTTAAGTATTCTCATTATACTAATATATTGTTACCTTCATTTTTTTAATGTTATATATTGTTTGAAAATATAAAAGAAGATAAATATTTCAGAATTTTATTAGAATTTTTGTTATCGCATAGTATTTGTATAAGTTTTTAAAGCATACAAACTAGAATGATGATTCTAGAAACTGCCACCAAATATACAACTTTAATAATACATAATTGATAAGATAAGATATATAAAAAAAACTGAAATATAGGATTCCTTGCATTAAGGGTAACCTGAGTATTGGACGAAATAATTTAAGCTTTTACGTAAATTAGTACCGGTATTATATGCTTCATCAGTAATCCCTCACTATTATACAATTTCATTTCAAACTAATTGTAAGAAAAATTCAAAACAGAGAAACAGCCAAAGAAGGAAGATGTAGCTGTTAGTTGTTTCAGTATTTACGAAAGAATTTCCGTGAAATCTGCAATCTTCCAGACAGCCATTTTCCTTTATCTTCGCCGGAACAGAAGCTTCTCGCTTTCCTATCATCTCTGTTTTCACGGTTGATGCCACTGTAATCGCGCAGTCTGCTAGAAGAGACGGCGATCCTTATTATCGACGAACTCTACTCGCCACCATCGTTGTACCAAAATAGAGATTTTCTCTGCTGAATAGAAACAAAAAAACAACAAAAAGGGAATTACTAATACAATAGTTCCCCGTATGCGAATTTAATAAGTATTTGAGCGTTTTGTTATCCAAACCGAGTATCTTCTAGTAATAGATTATACAAATTATCATATGGTGTAACGTATAACAGGAATGTAACTCTACGCAGTCACTTATGTATATTGAACATTTATGTACTTTAAAAGTCAACAAGATATAGATTGATCCATATATATTGAAATAAATTATTGTTTGATATTTATTTAAGTAAATGTAATTCAATACTAAAAACCATCCTATTATCTGAGTACTCATGTTTCTTTAGAAGTTTGGATATGAACGACTCTATTGCCTAGGTTGTACTACTCTAGATTGAAAAATGGCGGTGAAAGGGTTGACTGCTTATCTAGGAAGAAACAAAAATCTAGCTTCGTCTGGGTTATTCGGGTATATACTTTTCTCATGTACGTTCTTCTTCCTTCTTTATCTCTTTCAGCCTGGAAAACTTTTAGTCAGTTTCTGCTATCATGCCCAAGCCCTTTCCTTTTCCTTCCACCCCCGTCCCTTCCTTTCCTTTTTTGCCTGTTGTAGCACTGTAATCATACTGCTGGGGGCAGAAGGGATAGCACTCATTGTCAGCAGACATTACTCCCCTGTAGACACTCGTTGCGCCCTTTTTCACCTTGCTTGAATTTCGTTGCGTGCTGGAAGGATAACGGTAGAAACAGTGACGGGTTACGCGTTCGAATTTCTTGGCCGTGCGCGTGCACGTACGATGTTCCATTCGCTTTATTCTTGTATATTCTTCTCACGCTTCCAGAAATTGATGGATTTCGATCTTTCTCTCCTTTTCCTTTCAGTCTTTTCTCTTTTCCTTTACAGTCAATACTTACACGCCTCAGAAGCGGAATTCATAACCGCAGTTTACGCGACCAAAAAGGAAATTTCGTAAAATCGTGTAACATGAAACGTCGATGGGGATTATATTGTGGCTTTTATGGGTGTAATTTTAGATGATTGTCTGTTGAATTAGTTTATTGTATCATTCATGGAAAGAAAAAAACCGTGTTTTTTAATTATAGTTTGAATTATTTGAAACATAATGTTTTGATTAGTTGATTAGTTTTAAATATTGTTATTTTAACTGGCGAAGGATATAAGTATTCAGAATCAGCTGCTAATGTAAAAATTTGATGTCTTTTTAGTTTTTTCTTACATCTTAACATATTGAAAATTGCTATTTTATGAATGGTACCTCTCATTTTATTAAATTTTCATTTTGTGAATTAAAATAATAGCTTTGAAAGAAATATGTTAAATAAAGAAACTCATGGCAATTTAATATAAATTATTTTTAAACTATGGATATTTAAATTATTGTATCTTGAAAGTGACAATTGTTTTTAAATTAATAATTTGTAACATAAAATGTTAGCAATGGTTCTAATATGAATCATTTTATAAAATATTTAAAATTTATTAAAGTAAAAGTTATTATTTTCACAACAGCAAGTTCTTTTGATTGACCATAAGAAAAAGTATACTACATCAGATTTTTAACGTCCCTCATAGACGGCAAAGTTATTGGAGCATAATATCACTCTGTAATCACCTAAACTAAGTAACATGCCTTGATTCAACTTTGTTTTCACTTAATATATATTCTCCATTTTATTAAAATGTAGTTTATTCTATCAAAATATAAGTTAAATTACTTATTTAAATACCATTATTTATTGCTGCTTTATTTCAATCACTATATGTTTAATACTTTGTTACCATGGATTTTGTATTGTCAAAATATATAACTCTTTTCCTACATAAATTATACTTGAACGCTGAAATATATAATCGGTAGTTTGTTCTCGATTTCATACCTTGATCAGAGACTGAGTGACAGAGATTATTGCAATTTGTTAAATGTAAATCCCTTATAACTTAAAACAAAGGACGATGGCTCTCGCGAATATTTATGAAGGAGTTTTAAGGATCTTACGATCGACGTTGAAATACTCTTACAGGCGATCAAGTATCTTTCTTTTTACAGACCAGACTGACTCGGAGGTATCGGATAAAGGCCGGTGTACCGACTTTGATTTTATTGGACGGTTCTAACGGCTCGGTGGTAACCAGAGGAGGCGTAGAGCGAACTATCGGTGATCCTAGCGGAGCTGAATTTCCTTGGAAACCTCCTCATCCGAAGGCTGCTCTTGAGGATGGACCCTTACTGCCATGTAGGGCACGTGGTAGTAATGAACCTATGTTGCATGAAGAATTACGTCATTGCTTTAAGGGTGTTTACTTCAGCGCACATTGGGTAAATATGCATTTATTTTTTAAACAAATTTTTTCTTGAAAAAATCTATACGGAATATATAATGGCTTAAACTGAAAAACGTTCATTGCAATCGATTAGTCATTTATCCATGTAAAATGCACTAAATATAAACAAAACTAGTTTATAATTAATAGAAAAGTATTCTAACTTTATTATTATAAAATGCCGCTTAAAAATATGAAATTCTGTGGAGTAATAACAAAAGACGGTGTTATCAAGGACATATGTACATATACAAGGTGTTAAAAAAAGGGGTACAAGACTTTAAGGATTTACAATTAAGTCTCTTACATACGGTTAGTTGGTCGTTGAGAGACCAAAATTCAGGCAACCAAGTTCAGTCATCAAATATGCGGTTATATATCTGTATCTGTTATCAGTAGACTGCAGATCTTTATACAAATTCAGATTTTTACAAGTAAAATTAAAGCAACGAGTTCTAAATGGAGGGCTGTTTCATCTTCTAATTACTATAATTAATATCTTACTTTTAATATTTTCTGTATTTTTTAATCCATTTGCATTTTGTATCTTTTTACATCGGAAACGACTAGAACCGACGACTATCGGAAATGTTGATTATTCGAATTTAGATTATCCGAAAGACCGATTATTCGAATATAGAATGATTCACGTACACTTCCATCAATAAATCACTGGCCACTTGTTAGTTTTCCACCAAATATTTATTGAATTATTTGAAATTCTTTAAGTAACATCTTAAAAAAACAATATCATTTAGTGTTCTTTTTGAAACAAATATTAGGTGTATAACTTAATTCTAAGCTTTCAGGATTTCACAAGATTTAATATTTATCCATAAAAAATTATTGAGCATACAAATTAATTCTGAGTCTTTGGGATTTCATAAGAATTAATGTTCATTTACAAAAACATGGTTCTGAATTGATTTTTACATCGAATAAATACTGTTTTAATATTCAACATTTATAGCATTTTCACATTTATGAAGCAAATTTCTCACTTAAAAAATACAAATGTTGCGATTTCTTATCGACAAAGGTACTAAGAGTTCAAAATTAAATGCTCTGAATTAATTTGTATACCTAATTATATTTAGTAAATACAAACTTCATTTTCGCCACTATAAAATAAATTTTTCTTTACTCTAAAATTAAGCGTCCGATAAATTATGAACGGGAGTGTATGTATATGTTTAAATTACGTGTCTAATAATGTTTATATTTGGATGTACGTACCCTATCGGCTCCTGAATAGAAAGTACCAAAAGGATTTATTACGGTGTTTGTTTGCTGATAATAACAACGTTTAAGATTTACAGTTGCATAAAAAAATTTGATTTATAAAATTGGATTAATATATTAAAAATAAATTACGTATTATATTAGAATGAGTAAAACATCAAAAAGAAATATGTAGACGTATAAATAAACATATATTTTTTTGTGTTAGAAGAAGTCTGCGATGTGGCAGTATTTAGAAACGTTTAATTTATTTTTTATATTGTATCTTTCTTATTAGATATGTACCATTTTACGTAAAAATCATCCACATTTGAAAATTGCTTAATTTCTAGTCGATTTATGACATAATTAAGAATTTTTTGTAATTGAAACATCTACCCTATTACCGCATAACAACATGCGAAATAATACCTCTTTTTTGTATTCATTCAGTGTCCACCTTGTAAAGCATTTACCCCACAACTTGTGGATACCTACCAACGAATTCGGGAAAGAGGTCACGATTTCGAGGTGATCTTTGTAAGTTCAGATAGGTAAGTTATTGATGAAATTATTTTACAGCTTACCTGAATAAAAACTAAAATATTTTTTTGTAATAAATTAGTAATTGAAATACGTTCTTTATGCTACCAGGAGTGAAGAGTCTTATAACGTTTATATTGAAACGATGCCTTGGTTGAGGATACCTTTTAGTCAGGAAGAGAGACGACGAAAATTAGCGAGAGCTCTCGACGTACAAGCAATACCCACTTTAGTGATACTTGATCCCCGAGATAACATTATTACTTTGGATGGTCGAGCGGAATTAATAGAGGATCCCGAAGGATTGGTAATTGAAAATTTTCTAAGTTGATTTTGATTACTGGTTTTCTACTAATTGTCATACATTCCTGACTTATTTAATTATTTAGAATTTTCCATGGACCAGTCGTTTGGTAAATATTTTAACTGAAAAATACGCTACTTCGTTGCACGATGCTCCGGCAATTATTCTTTTCGTCGGTAAGCTCACGTTGTAACATTTTTATGTAGGGTAATGAAAAAAAGATGAAACTGAACTTTGAGATACACGTCAATTATTAAAATAAAGTAAAAATAATTTTTATATTTTATCTTAGCATTTTATTCAATAGTGAAAGTTTAACGTTTCTTACATTATACAGAACTTCTCCAATTTTTTTCAGTTAAACTTTAAAGGCATAATTTCGAAGTAAAAATCAGAAAAATATATTATATGCTGTTCCGTCGTACGAATACGAAACCCTCTCTAAAAAAAAAAAGGTCATAAACCGTTAGAAGCCCTTCGTCATTTTGCATTTCGGCAAAAAATGTGTTCGTGCGAGTAATCGACGAGCGGCACACGTGTTTTGCAGCCGCTGGGCCTAACGGTAAATGTTCGGACCGTGGCCAGCGGCCTGTAAAACACATGCCGCACGGTCGCAGCAATCACCCCCTAGTTTTAAAATTCGCGCGCTATACCACAGAGTAAAATTTAGAAGAATGATTTATTAACATTATATTTTATATATCTTCTGGTTGATGGCCTAAGTTGCCAAAATCAAAAAATATATATATATTATTAGCTATGTCAACGTTTGTAACGTTTGTTTCTATAAATAAATTTTGCTGCAAATTTTTAGATAAAAAAATCCGTAAAATTTGACTTCATCTTTGCTTTATTATCTTGCATTTGATCTTTTTGGCTGTTCTGTTTACTGTTATTGTGTTATTATATTTTGACAGAAGGCGAAGACTGTGAGATTCAATTTGCAGAAAGTGTATTACTGCCAGCTGCACAAGCATACAGGAAAGATAGACCTGACTATGATCCAAATTATGATGATACAGATGATATTTTGCAGTTTTATATAGCATTAGATGTAAGCACCGATTTCATATAGATGCCAGACATGATTACATCAAATTTAGTAAATATTTAATTGTTCTTATTTTACAGTGTGAAACGTCAGATATTCTTCGTGAATTTGTCGGTTTAGACGATGCTGTGCCCCTTTTAACAGCAATTGATATACCTCGAGGAGTTTATGTAGTGATGGAGGATGGTGCCGAAATAACTGTAGATTCTGTACAACAATTTGTCGATGGATTTCGTAATGATAAATTACCTATAAACAAAATAGCCGCGGTACACAAAACTGTTAAAAATGATCATATTTCTACTTGAACTTTTAAAGGATCAATTGACAATTTTATACAAATTATTGAAAACCATGTGAAGGAAGGAGCAGTTAGGTTTTTACGTGGTCATTATACAACCACAAAATAAAGAAACCCCATCCTCTCTTCTCAATCCTATCTCTGTGATACCATTGCTCCTTTCGTAGGAAGGATCTCGCGCAAAATGGCGCTTGTATTCGCATACCCTTCTGTGGAAGTAACCAAAAGACATGTATTATATATCATAGTCAATAAAAACTGAGCGAATTGTATTTTTAAGTGTACACATGCACACGTTAATATATTATATAATGTATTACTTAATAAACGCCAAATGAACACGTCGAATGTATCTTTACATTATTAAAAAAATCCAAAACCTAGCTGTGTATATATATATATATGAAAAATACAGGAGGAAAACATTATCTTTTAACACATTTTATAGTCAAAACAGAGCATCTTAAGCATTCGGATTATGGGATTCATTGAGGTTCCACATAATTTAAACTCTATATTTTAGTGGAAATTGATATAATTATTTGTAAATGTATACAATCACGTTTTGTAAAAAAGAGAAACTTTACAAAATGCCAGGCGAACAACGATTATAATAGCAAGTAATTTCTTTGTTTTTTTAGTGAGGTAAAAAAATCACATATCTAATCTTAAAATTAAATAAAAGACAATTTTGGTAATGTGGGATTAATGAAGGGCGTTTCAAATTTTAAAACTGCTCTCTTGTAAAAAATTAAAAATGTGTTTTATCATGTTCTTCCCTTGAGATCTTCATATAAAAAAGTTCCAAAATTTATAACGCATTATTTTAAGTCATTGAAGCAGTTTTAATCAATTTTGAATGATCCTGAGTACTTTATTAATAATACTAGGTAAATTGAAGAATATACAGAATAGATCTATCATCTCACTTCGCGTCGCATAGTCTGGAATACTGACATCCAAAAAAATAAAACTTTTTGCAAGAATATTTTCTTTTTTATTACCTCAAAAGAAATGTAAACTCTTCTAAAGAATTTTAATATTCAAAATGCAGAAGCAATTACAAAGGCTATAGATATCACACAATCGAAAAGGTAAAAATGAAAATAGTATGCAATCTCAAAATCTCAAACCGTGTGACAGAAAAATACATTGAATGATAGAACTATTTTGTAGCTCGACTGTGTCACTGGTTATTATTGATTCTATTTTTCATGCACATAATTAATATTGAATTCATAAAAAGTTACCTTAAATTAAATTATCTTAGTAATTAAAAAATAAATATAGAAAGTAGAATACATTTATTGATCTTTTTAAAGTTAATCTTGTTTCCATATAAAAATTATACTTATTATCCTTTACATTGTATATCTATATACTATTATATTCATTTTTTACATTACAACTTATTCCCTGATCACGGGTTGAATTATTATCCCAATGTGATTTCATGATTTTATATGAATCACATTTGTAAATAAAAGGAAATTTCTTAACATACAATTACATTAATTTTACTTTGTACAGATATTTACAATTCAATTAAAGCTAAATTTGTCACCAATTGTAAAAGAAATATTACTAATTCACACTCGTCAGTTATAGAATATTGAAAAAAATAAGATATACATTACTGATACCATTGTTGTTTTTTTAAAAAAAGAATATTATCATTACTTTGTACTATTTTTCTAAAAAATAAATATTAAGAAGATTATGTCTAATAAGTCACTAAAATTTTACGCTAGGAGAGCTGCCAAAGCATCTAAAAATTTTGTTCTTTCGTCAATTTTCAGTCTTATTACTGAAACAAAGAACATGAATATTAAAATCATATACTTTAAAAATAAAACACTATCAAAATTTTATGTTATTCTTACCTGTAGTGTCGAAGTAATCTGTGTCTATATAAGAATTTGTGTTTTTGGCTGCTTGTTCAAAAGCTCTACCAAATAAACTGCAATAAATATTATCATAAAATAATAATAAATCTACTTAAAACATTTTTATTATGGATCTTGATTAACTATTCCCAATTACCTTCGTGGTTGATCTTCACATACTGGTGGTATACCAACTACAAGACATTTATCCTCTTCTGCATTGTATATTGAAGATGCTACAAGTGGCAGTTCCGGTGCTCGTCTGTTTTTTGACGAGTCTACATAAGCCCTTAGAATAAACTGAGCTAACATAATTAATGGATGTGGATGCGCAAATAAAAGGTGGTCAACGCTTCCTTCTGAAATAATTATGTAAAGAAACGAACCAGCGCTTCTAATTTGTTTCATTTGTAAAATACTCTGTGCAGTCTTGAAAACGCTGTTTAGCATAATTTTCGCTTTTTCTATGCCACTTTCTAAAGTATTTTTCTTTGTACGCGATAAACAGTCTAATGCATCTAAAAAACAGCGTTGTGGAGACTTTTCTTTTGACTGAAAAATTAAGAAGATTAATATATCAAAACATTCACACAAATCAACATAAAGGAATATACTTGTATTAGCAACTTACAGAAGATTCTATTAAAGCAAGCATAGCATAAACTATATCTGAAGCACAGTATTTAAATTTATAACCATACTGAAGAGTGAAACTTGTCCCAATAATAGAATCCACTTTATATTTTCCTGCTAATTTTTCAATCATTTGTCTAAATTCTTGTCTAAGTGCAAGATCCATTGCAGAAAATCTTTGCTTTGATTGTGCCAGTGGTAAACCCATTTCTGCTAGCAATTCCTTTAACCGTTGTTCTCCTCTAACTGACCAAAGCCGTAATGCTACTGCAGTTGGTATTGAAAACCTTAAACTAGCTTCAACAGTCCAGTGTCGATATAATGCAAGTAAAAGACTATATTTTTATGTAAGAAAATGTTCATATTTTAGCATGTATAAACATTGTAACAAAATGATTTTAACATTAAAGGATACTCTTTATCATAAGTAATCTTGACTGTACTTTGTTGATGCTGCTGTTGTTGTATATCAACTTCACCTCCACGTTTGTGAGTTAATCTAGATACATGAGCTTGAAGAGAACCTTCTTCTAGAACACTCAATCTTGATTCTACTTTACCAAGAATAGCTTGTTCTGTGGAACCAACTATAGCCCACCAAACCATATCCAAATTATCTTTCGACATATTCCATGCCATTTCATAAACCAACATTGCACTCTAAAGAAATAAAAAGTACAAATGAATTCTTAACTAATATCTCATATTGTAACTCATTGTTTACTTATTTGAGTAATTCATACTGATTTAGCATAGTAGCTGTATTGTGTGTAATTGAATAAAATAGTTGCCCTTTTCTCAGACCAGTTTCTTCGCTCAGTTCTTCTCATAATATCTTCTTCATTTAATCTCCTTCTTTTCCTTCCATGTGATTCATCACTTTCTGACTCTTCATCCATTTCATCCTCATCAGACTAAAAATGAAAAAGCATAATTTCTCAGATTTTTTAATCCTTTTAGCTGTTTAGTCCATAAAAAATAAAAATAAGAAATCAATTACTGAATCATCTCTGAAAACATCATTATATTCTGGAATTTCATCATCCTCATCAGGTTTACCAAGTATACGCACTTGATCTTCTGAATATACATTACATAAATCATATGGCCTATGACTATCAATTACATAAAATATCACAGATTCTATAGGTTGCAATAATTCAACTAAGTCTAATGTGCCTCCACAATTTATAAAAATAACATTTTTTATCTAAAGAAATGATAAATATTAATAATGAAGATTATCATAAAAAAATGTATATAAATATATATATATATATTTTAAATTTGTATTACCTCCTCACAGTTTTCTTCAAAGGCACGAACCATATCTTGAATACCTTGGATAGGTACAAGAGTATATATCATGTTATCATGTTTAAAAAGTTGCTGTAAAATTCTACAAGCACAAATGGCATCAACGTCAAAATTAACCAATATCAAACACCTCTATAATAAAAAATTTATATTAGTTTTTTCAACTAAATTAAAATATGTTTATGATTTATATATAATTTTAATAACCACTGATAAAATGATAACAAATATAAAACGAGTTGATGATTGTTATTCTAATTTCCTACATTTAATTCTATTATTCTACAAATATGAATGAAAATTGACAAAAAAGCAAATAGTATTACAAAAATAAGTTAAATAAATTATATGATACTTTGAAAACACATCTATAACTGTGTGATATATTGTTTAACCTATATGAATGTAACAAATTTAAAAACCATTAAAATATGAAAAATAAAAAAATGTAACTCACATCTTCTTTTATTGAACGATAAAATCCATTTTCTAAGTTTTCCACAAACATGATGTAGTGATTCTCGGCATGAGAATATTTTATTTACTATTTCGTCCTACCCGTCCCTAGTTTACCGCGAAAACCGAACACAGTTGTCGGTAGCGGATGGCGGCGGTACAGTGGTATAGTGCATCAATAATGCATGCAGCACGACATATGGCATATAATGAGTCTCAACGTCCCAACGGTTCTGACCTGACAGAACTCAAATGCATTGAACCGTGGAACGGTATGAGGACCACCAACTGCAATACACTAAAAATAAGTTGGAATAAAGCACCTTGGATTAACCGAAAGTTCTAGGATATTTCTATTATTTTCATTAAATTTATTTAAGTAATTCATTTCGATTCTTATAATCTACGACTTTTGGATTAAAAATGGTTTTAAGATTTCTTTTTAAACTATTTAAATATTATTTAGCCTAGCATATCTATTCTACATGTAATCCATGAAATTAGACTGCTGATCGTAGTACTCCCGCGTGTTTGATGTCGCTTTGGTTCGTCGAAATACACGTGTTGTTTCTACTTGCTTAAAAATGGCAGAAAGCGGTAATTGTTATAAATTTTATTTATGTATTATACTGTTTGATGTATTATTTATCACATAGTATTTTTCTAGTTTAACCAGTGTTTATATTTTGCACACAAGAATGTATAAAGATATTTACCTTCTGTTATAAATATGGGTTGAAAGTTTAGCGGTAAACACGTGTTTTTGTGTTTAATATAAGTTTGACTGAAGATACTGTTTTAAACGCAGTATACTGTACATATTCTATACGTTCAATTTATGTTACAATTAATTTATTGTATACATCTGCGGTTATTACAGTTTAACATGACGTTTATAAATATTGTGAACATAATTTCATAGGTTAATTTTTATTTTTGTTACGTAGATAAGCAAAAAAAGAAAAAGAAGTCTCTTGGAGAGATTCAAGTGACAATGAAATGTCAACTGGAACCATCAGATGAACCTATAAAATTCGAATACAAAGATTGGCCTCTTTTATTTAAGGTATGTAATAAAAGTTGTTTTATTTTATACTTTAAGAAGTAATTTTCAATACAATTGCAACTAAACATGAATTCTATCGTTTCAGAACTTTAATAAAATGCTTACCCGTACAAAACATTTTACACCTTTAACTAGTGGTTCAACGCCATTACACCGTACTTTATCTGAATATGTAAAATCTGGGTGCATTAATCTTGACAAACCATGCAATCCATCGTCACATGAAGTTGTAGCATGGATAAAAAGAATTTTAAAAGTAGAGAAAACTGGCCATTCTGGTACCTTAGATCCTAAAGTATCTGGGTGCTTAATAGTATGTATTGATAGGGCAACTAGATTAGCTAAATCCCAACAATCCGCAGGAAAAGAATATGTTGCAGTTTTTAAATTACATTCTGCTCCAGAAAGTCTTCAAAAGGTGAATATAATACATGTTTAAGTTTAAATATTTCAAATGTTTTACAATACATTATTACTGATAATAAAACGATATAGGTAAGTCAAGCGTTGGAAAAGTTACGCGGTGCACTTTTTCAACGGCCTCCACTTATATCTGCAGTAAAGCGCCAGCTTCGTGTTAGAACAGTTTATGATAGCTGGTTCCTTGACTATGATGAAGAGCGCAATATGGGAGTGTTCAGAGTTAGTTGTGAGGCTGGTTCATACATTAGAACTATTTGTGTTCATCTTGGCCTCTTCTTAGGCACTGGTTGTCAAATGCAAGAATTACGTAGAAATCGTTCAGGTGTCCAATCTGAGAAAGATGGAATGGTTACTATGCATGATATACTTGATGCTCAATGGTTATATGAAAACCATGGAGATGAATCTTATTTAAGAAGAGTAATTAAGCCATTAGAAGCTCTTCTTGTAAATCACAAGAGAATTATTGTGAAAGATAGTGCAGTATGTATTATCTATATGTAAATGGTTTTTACTGAAAAACATCTTATAATGTTATAATTATATTAATAGGTAAATGCTATATGTTATGGAGCTAAAATTATGCTGCCTGGTATTTTAATGTATGATGATGGTATAGAATTAAATCAAGAAATTGTAATAGTGACTACTAAAGGAGAAGCTATAGCACTTGGTAAGTAATTTATTAAACTACTGTAGAAACGTTATATATTATTTATAATATTAACTCAAGTATTCATATATTTAAAAGAAAACATTTAAACAGTTTATTATATATAACAACATATTTCATTACTATTTTATCATCTTAGTTTTTATTTCTACTTATACATAAAGAAACAATTTAACATTACTGTATTAATAATTGTTTTCCTTATAGCTATAGCCTTAATGACATCTCCTACAATGACAGCTTGTGATCATGGTGTAGCTGCTAAAATTAAAAGAGTAATTATGGAAAGGGATGCATATCCAAGAAAATGGGGGCTTGGACCAAAAGCTTCTGTAAAGAAGCGCATGATAATTGAGGGAAAATTAGATAAATATGGAAAACCAAATGAGAATACACCTGCTGACTGGTTCGCAAATTATACAGACTATTCTACACCTGTAATTAAAGTAATTATTGTTTCTTCTCGTATTTTTGTTATAAATATACGAAAATATTTGATGAAAATATATCTTATTATAAGATTGTTCAGTTGAACTTTTATTTGTGGATTAGACTGAGGAAAATGGAGTTACTGCTGATGCTGCAGCTAAGAAACGTAAATGGGAAGAGACAGTTCCTGAACCTTCGGCAGAAGTTACAATAAAGGAAGAGAAAATTGAAGATCTTGAGACAGCATCACCAAAAGAGAAAAAGAAGGAAAAAAAGGAGAAGAAGAAGAAGAAGAAGAAAGAAAAAACAGAATCTGAAGCTGATGAGTCAGTAGTAACAGAGGGTGCAACTGAGGTAGTGACTCACACTTCATTTCCATATTTAATATTTAAAAAAGGGATTAAAATGTTTCAATGTTGTTATTTATAGGAAACGCCAGTAAAAGAAGAAAAAAAGAAGAAGAAGAAGAAGAAAGATAAAAATCAAGACAAAGAGGCACCTATTTCAAGTTGAAATAATTTCTAAAATACGTATTCATTAAAACACAAGTACCATAATTTTTTATAAATGCAAGGGAAGTGTTACAGTACTCTATATAAAAAAAAAAAAAAAAAATAATCAAAGACCATTTTCAAGAAATGTACACAACGTATTGTACAATGTCCAAATTGTAAAAAATTATCTATCTTTTCCGATATATGTTAACCATTGTATTATTAAATTAAAAGGTATATTTTATATGTTCTGTAAGCTTGTACAGATCGCATTTCAAGTCAGTTATATTTAGTAATCATTTAGGTTAACAAATTCATGAATGCTGTATCATCTTTTATTAGTAGCTAAATAGGAATAAAACAAATTATTACTGTTAGTTCCGTTTTATAAATTTTGCAAATAAGGGGAATGTATATTGATACAATATTCAATATCAGCAACTGTACATAGTGAATGAATTCTATTTGCAAACTACTGAAGTATTTTGCAAATATAAACAAATTCCATTATGATTTATCTATTGTAGTATTTTTTATATTACGCATTTAATGCTGTGCATTAATGTGCAGTATTTACGTTCTATGTAATGAAAAATATTGGCTTTTAGTATTTCATTTTTGTTCCAACATTTATGCACTTAATAAGTTATGTGTAATATCCGAATGACTGTCATGTTTATAAATACATTTTGAATAAAAATGTAAAAATCTATTTGTTGCTTGTATTTTTTTAGTATGAAAATAAATAGTACAAAAATTTGTATCATATACCTTTTGGGTATAAATTATAAATACATGTATTTTAAAAAGATGTATATTTTTTTAATAATATATTGCAGATAGTATTTTAAGAAATAGTTATTTGAATACAACTGTATCGAGCATGGCTCCTAAACATTGAACAATGTTTGTAGACATAAGTGTGTCGACTTTTTCTTCTAAGTGCCGTTTTGGATCTTGTTTACCCACATTCTTTATAGCTAGTTGTTCAGGTGTCATCTTTTCCTCATCTTCCAATGCCTGTAAGAATGAATTTTCAATTAAGTATAATTATTTTGAACTTTTAATTAGTATGTTAAAAAATGTTCAATATTATATCTTAATATTATACCTTGTTATAATTCTTGGCAAGTTCAAGCATTTCAGACACAATATTCTCATTAAGTTTGCTATGCTCTGAATATTCAGCAAGTGTGAGGCCATCCATCCATGTTTTTTTGTGTAGATTTAATAGCATCTTTTGTTCTAGTTCATTCTTGCGATAATTGATGCTAATACTATAGTAATGACGATTCAAGCCATGAATCAATGCTTGAACTGATGGTTTTTGTAAATGACCTAAATTAGATGTAGTTTGACGAGGTTCTTGTCCTAAAACCTGCAATTTTGTATGTGACATCAGCAAGTTTATGTTTAATTTCAATGAAAATTCACTTGTATAATTTGTTACTTACCATTGTGTTAGGAGTAATTAATCTAAATGCATCAATAACAACTTTTCCTTTCACTGACTGTATGGGATCAATAACAACAGCCACTGCTCTTTCACTAAGAGCTTCAAATGATTGCTGTGTATTAATATCTACACCAGACAACCAACAACCAAATCCTGGATGAGAATGATACCATCCTACTACCATCTCTGGTCGACCAGTTTGTTTCAGCATATCTAACATTTTTGCTTGAAATACTGGGTCAACTGCTTCTACACTCACTCCCTGAAAACAAATAATTAATATAACATAACAATATAATGAGAAAGAAGTATAATGTTTATTCCTACCGTTCCTGTTTGTGGCATAGCAAATACATCAATAACACGAACGGTATAATCATCAACAAATTCTCCAAGCATTAAACCCATTACTTCCATAGGAACACCAGCACGTCCATGTTTAAGCATTTTTAAAAGGGCTAATGATGATATGTATACCTAATAATAATATCATAGAAATACATCAATAATGTATGAAAAGTGAGCTATTAGTTAATTCTAACTTAAATAAAATTTTTATTTATATTTTGATTATATATTCTATTATATTTAACTAATAACATGAAACTACAATAATCATTAATATTGTAGTACACAGTTGAAACAACTTTTGAAGAAGAATTATTAATTGAAATAGAAAATTAAGATTAAACAAGTTTTACCTGTTCTGCAGTGTCAACAACTGGAGCATCAGAAGGTGGAGGTCCTTGGCTAAGACCTGGCATAGCTCCTCCTAATCTCAATAATCGATCCATCACTATTTAATTTATACTTTTTAAGTAACTGTAAAATCACCGTATAAACAATTAATTACAGAATCGAAATGTAAAATATTTTAATTACTAAATCGTACATTCACGTTTAAATAAGTCAACCACTAAAGAGGTTAACTTGGTCAATATCGTATCAATAAAAAAATACATTGTTTTAAAATGTATAAAATATTACGTTCATTTATTTACCTATTATATTATATCACTGACAGAAAATATTACGATTTATAAGTCATTCACAGTATTAAGCAAGCATTCCCTTTTATAAGCAATGGACTGACAACTCTCAAATCTGCACACTCACGAGCGCTGTCTGTGGGGTGACTAACATTTATAAAATTTTCATTACCTTATTGGAGGTATTATAAAAACAATGGAAGAGGTTAAATACACGGTTCTTTCTGCCTCACTTGGTGGAGGACCACATAACTTAGGTAAATTCTAAATTGTTGTAAATAATAATTTAATAAAAAAATAAGTATATGTCAAATTTCTTTATTTCACTTATGATTAAAATAGGGTTATGTATTTGATGTTTTGTATTTTCGTCAGATTTCAAATTTTATGAAAATGAATAAATTATCTAATTTATGATATTAATTTAAATTAATGCAATAATTATCGTTGTAATTTAAAGTTATTTTAAATAATTTGAAGACAACCATTTCGATGAAAGTAAATAAACATAGGGGATCTATAAGAACGTATTTTTTTTATAAGTGAATGTGTTTTGCAGGAGATCCTAATGATCAAAGTTTAAGAAAGCTAGAAAGAGATGTTCTCATACCACAAAAAATGCGGGAAAGAGCAAGAACAGAAAAGTGCATTCAAGAAGTTGCAGGTAATAATTAATATTATTAGTATATAAATTCAAATATTATATATTTAATTTTTAGATTTTACAGAATGTTGTAAAGACTCGTACATTTTGATGCCATTTAAATGTAAAAAACAAAATACTGTGTTAATAAATTGTTTATCAAATTGGTTTCATAACCAAGATTTCAAAGAAGAATGTACACAACAATATTTAAAAGATAGAACTGAATATCGTCTAACAGGTATACCTAAGAAACCAGCAGGAATTATGTAAATTATGAACAATGTGTGTTTGTGTTAGCATTATCATATTAGCATTTAATGAAAGTATCAATTATTTTTCTTTAAAAAGAATAAAAATATTTCAAAATTGTTATTAACTTATATGTACGTATTTACAAATATAATAAACATGTTAAATATAAAATTAACAGGAATCATCATCTTCCTCTTCTACATCTTTATTATGTTTAGGATTCCACCTTCTCCATAATAGCTCTCTTACAGAAAATTCAGACAGTATATCTACACTCAATAAGTTGGATGTTTGCAAAGCTGAAGATGGCCATAGAACTTGTGCAAATAACACTTCCTATATTAAAAATACAGTATAAAAGTATAAATGTTATAAATACAGAAAAATAATTAAAATGTAAACTATTTATATAAATTACCTTAGCAGCAGTTTCTGACAATCTTTCTAATCCTAACAAATTATTCCATGTTAACTTGTGCATACATTTAATTTGATCTCTAATTAATGTATCACCATCCAAATTATCTACTATTACAATATAGGATGCATGATAAAATGATGGTCCTTGTTTATATAGTACTAAAATGTTAAAAAATACTTATGTTGAAATCACTCACTACATTCATTTAGATTTAAAAATTGATAATACAAGAAGTTGAAAATACTAACAGAAATCACCACCATATTTAAGTCCAGGTTTTACTACCCATCCTTTGCTTCTAAAGTAATGATATACAACATACTTTGGTATGAAATTTTTATCAGCCTTGCAGAAAAAATGCCAAGCACTATCAATGTCCAATAAATTACCATCAAAGTCTATTAAATTTAAACAACCTAAACTGTACAGAAGAAAAAATGTTTCTTCAAATGTAAGATGAAGTGTTTCTTGAACTGGAAAACTTTCACATTCAATCTTAGGTTTTATTTCTTTCAGATAATTTTCAGTTTCAGAATCACTGTTTGGTAAGACCAATAACTTATTTTGAACATCTGCACTATTGTTAATAAAACAGACATCATCTGTCTTGAAATTAAAGTTTGTAAAACAATGAAGATCTTTCTCTTCATCTTTAGTAGATTCTTTTTGATTATTGTCATCATTATTACATTGTTCATTTATGTTTTTATCTATAATAATCAACATATCGTCTTTTGTTGAATGAAAACTTTCATTATCTACTTCTAGGTCTTTGTCAATTTGTTCTTTTTCACATTTTTTGTTTGAAAAAGCAGAATTTGCATCTATTTCAAGTATATCTGGTGTACTTTCTTCTGTTGGACCATTTAAAGATGTGACATCATCTCCATCGAAATTTTCAGAATCAGACAGTTCACAATCGTCTTCTTCTGAATTTATGTCTTTACTATTGGATTCCACACTAAGTTCATTAAATTGTTTTAACCATTGTTGCCTACGAATCCATTGTCTTTTTCTTATAACTGGTGGTGCACCATATCGTGCTTTACCAAATGATGGAAAACTACGGGACAAGGAACCTTTCCCAAAAAAACCCTGAATAAATAAATTGAGAAATAAGTAAAATGAAAATGAAAATTTTAATTATTTACACAAGTATCTGTTTATAAATCATAATTACCATTGAATGTACTGCAATAATTTCTTCTGGATCAATTATGCATGATCCTAAATCTGTAAGATGAGCAGTATATTTAGTCCACTCATTCTTATTATCTAATGCTATTGGAAATGGTGGTTGTTCTTTTAGTATTACACGTCGCTTTTTCTTTGGTTCTCGTAAATTCATTTTTCAATTATATTTGGCAGATATTTAATTACACAACTACATAATAAAATTTATTTATTATAAATTTATAATTTTTAATAATAAAAATTATTTCTTATTTAGACATGTGTATGTTAATTATCATAAATACAAATTTTATTCTTTAAATAAATTCTAATAAATGCTTAGCACAAGTTCACATTTTAAGTAATTAGTAATTTGCATTCTTGCGTCAAGCAAACAGAACACAATTTAACATACGTATATGATTTGTTTAGTATAGCTTAAAATAAAAGTTAAATCTTTTTTCAAGTTATTATTTACACAGCATGCAGCACAAAGATATGTATACATAAATGTCGAATGGAACGACATGCACAGGTAACGTCAATAGGTTAACACGACTGTTATACTTTATTCATTTTATGTATAGTATTTTCTAGATACTCTATATTAGGAAATCTAAATAACTATATTTAATAAAATTCAATGCAAAAGAGAAAGTAAACAAACATATATTTTAACATTTAGATATTAAATTAGAAGTACGTATACATAAGCATTCCATATACATCTGTATATACATAGTGGCCCAAAGAAAAACTCGACACTTGCATTTTTACGTTTTAAGTAGTGATTCAAGGTCATACAAATTCATGAATAACAAAAGCACAAGTTGTTCACATTAATAATTTTTAAACAAAATTTTTAAAACTTATGACCTATCATTAAAAAATGAGGGTAGGTCGATAATGTCGTGGGGATTCATGTTAGCATCAGGACCAAAAAATCGTCATGTTATTGAAGGGATAATAGACCAGAATAAATATTTACAGGTTTAAAAAAAATGTTAAAAAATACTGTATAGAAATTATAGAGTATTGTTGTGTGTTTCAACTTCTATCTAGCATTGACCTGAAACATCGGGCCCATATATTATATATAACAATGTTCATTTGTGGTTGCTTTTTTATCACTTAATGTAAGTAGATTCTGTTTTTTTAATGTTTGTACTACTCTAAATAAAGTTAAATAAAAATAACTTTATCTCATATTTAAATTCTTTCCTTATATTATCAATCGCTTCATAAGGCATGAAAATGTAAATGTTTGAGCTTTATTTTGAGTCGCTGTATATATTGTACATATACAAGGTGTCTCATTTAAGTTAACACAACAAAATATCTCGTAGGAAACTAATTTAAAGTAAAGAAGGTGGAACATGTCTTTCACAATTTTGGAAAGGGATTCAAATGGCATTATTAGTTTTTTAATGCGTGAACCTTTTCAAGGTTATTTCGTGGTCAACTTAATCTTTTTTTGTTTTATACTTTTTATTTCGTAATTCTATTTTACGTAAAAAATATATAATTTTCACCCGAAACATTTTGTTTGTACAACCTCTATTTTTAAGATATTTAGGGGAACATCTATAAAGAATTCTTATATAATTATTACATTAATAATAATGCCATTGACTAAGAACAGGGTACCTCGTCTGTGATAATGCAATGTAATTTTATGGTATGAAAACGTCATAATAAATGTTCAAAATGGTGACCTTCAATTTCCAAATACTTATTAATGCATTGCATAAATGATTAATGCACAGATAATAAAGTTTCTGTTCTAATACTTCGAGAAATATTTTTGATTCGCCCCTTCATATTTTCTGAAGTGATAGGAGGATCATGATATACCTTTCTTTAAGGTAGCCACATATAACAAATCATTTAGTAATTCAAGTAAAAAAGAAATGCATACAAGGACACAAACTAGGAATCTTACTGTTATAGACTGGGCATCTCTATGCAAATTCAGATTTTCACAAATATAAAGTGAGTGTAACCACAGAGTAACTACAGAGGCGAAGGTTTCTGTCGACACCTTTGATGTTCGTGTCCTCGGTTTTCCGCACACCATACAGACAGCATTGCCATATTTCTGGCTGGATGTATTTGAATCTTTTTCTATTGCTTATAGGGTAGAAAAGGATAGAAATACATTGGAGAAACAGCGAAAAGCGTGGCAATGTTTGAACATAAAAAGATTAAAAAGTAGCTTTTACTTAACATACTTTATATGTATTACAATAGAAGGAGCAATATGATAATGATTTTTCGGTTGTGCGCAGCTGACCGCTCTGTCCTGTAAAATAGAAAAATCCAAGTGGCCTTCGTATTATAGATGACAATAACTCGCCAGCCGCGCACACCTTTTAAATTTCCAAGTCAATAACGCGAGCAACTTTTATTACATGCCTTAAAATTCTTCATAGCTTATCATGGACATCATAAAATACGTAAATATAATGTCTTCTGCAATAAACAAAGTCCATGCACCGTATGGATCCTAATTTCTTTGTATGGGAATAATTGAATAATTATTTAAGATAGAAGAACTATTCATTCGCGTGCATGTTGACGCGATCTCAATCTTTATGTTTTAAGTTACATCATATTGAATTACATTACTGGAATAATCTACCAATCTCTTCAATCCGCATAAGAGGAACAGAAAACTGCTCCGTCGTTGAAGAATTAAATAATTTCGAAACCAGAAAAATGATTACTTATCGCCCCGCCTTTTTTCGCACATATTATAACATATTTCAATTTGAATCAAATCGCAGAGATCGAGCACAAAAATGATCGATTTAGCGTGGAAAGACCTATACGCAGTATTTTGAATTCATGATGCACACTACTTAAACGCATGTGCGCAGTATTTTGCGGTTTTCTTCATAGTGCACACCGTAGTTTTTGCAGCTCCCTTCATCACGCACACCATAGTTTTGTAGCTTCCTTCATGGCTCACACCATAATTTTGCAGCTCCCTTCATGGCGCACATCATAAATTTGCAACTCTCTTTATGGCACACACCATAAGTGACACATGCGCAGAAAAAAAATGGCGACACAACGTGGGCGGAGTTTCGTCTCTGTAGTTACTCTGTAGCAGGTGGCCCCCCTGATGATTCTATGTGGAAATGGATAGTCTATCCTACACTTCGTCAATGATAATATTGTGAAATCCTGTTTATGACATATATGAAATTTGTAGTGTAGTGCTTCTATTGTTTTTATGAAAGAGGAGACGATGTTGCTTATTATCTTTTGTTAACTAGATAACGTACTATATACTTGTTTTCGTATCATAAAAAGGTGAGAAATAATTACGTATATCAGAAAGTAAGAAGTCAGCCGAGGCAGTAATATAAACAAAAGGAAACTTAACCTTACACAATTTTTTAAGAACATTATGATTATTAAATACAGTTAGTAATGTAAAAAACTAAATAATTAAAATAATGGAAACAGCAGAGAAATGTGATTTAGAGAGAGAGGAGATGCTATTTGTAAATAACGGTTCTTTGCATGCAAATCAAACTGAAAATGAAGATGTAAACAAATTATTTAATAAGCGTTTCACTATAGTAAAGAATAATTATTATTTATTACCTGAACCATCAACAATGTTTAAAGACTGCCCATGGACAGAACCTGGATTGGAATCATCCAAATTTGAATTAAATAGTGCAAAGAATTTCTTAAATAATTATGACCTTAATGAGTGGCAGGTACACACAACATTAACAAATGCTACAAAAGATGTTATAACACATGTAAAAAGAAATATCCAACCAGAACTTTTAACTCAAGCATGGTGTAAATTTTATGAGATTGTGTCAGCCTTTCCTTTAATACCAGTAGATCGTATTCGTAGTAGCAATAACTGCTTTAAATCTGTTCATTTATGTGAAGCACCTGGAGCTTTCATTACATCTTTAAATCATTGGTTAAAAACAAATGCATCCGATATTCAATGGGATTGGATTGCTACAACATTAAATCCATATTATGAGGGTAACTCAATATCTATAATGATTGATGATGATCGATTTATACGACATACAATAAATCATTGGTGGTTTGGAGAAGATAATACTGGAAATCTTATGAATGTAAAAAACTTGAATGAGCTTACAAAACTGTCAAAACCACATGATGATATATTCCTAGTTACAGCTGATGGTAGTATAGATTGTACAGATGTCCCAGCAGAACAAGAAAGTGTTTTAATACCATTGCATTTCTGTGAAACTGTAGCTGCATTACAACTGCTTACAACTGGAGGAAGTTTCTTGTTAAAAATTTTTACTATTTTTGAGTGTAATACAGTGTGTTTGATTTATTTATTATCTTGTTGTTTTGATAATGTCAGTGTTGTAAAACCAGCAACAAGTAAAGAAGGAAATTCAGAAACATATGTTGTATGCACAAACTTTAAAGGACCAACATTTATCATACCATACTTAGAAAAACTTAAAGAACATTATGAACATGGCCCTAAACAAGCAATCTTTTCCAAACATGATATTCCAGAAACATTTATACATAAAATTGTACATTGTACAACATTTTTTAATTATCATCAATGTCTAGTTATAAGGAAGAATATTGATACTTTTCGTGAAAATTATAGCAAAATGTACATAAAAGAAATTCAACATTTAATTGCTGATAAATATATAAGAGATTATAATTTAAAAAAATTAGTAACAGGAGAAATTGTTGGAAATGCAGTCTTGTTAAAAAAAGCTATTAATACTACTCGATATAAAAGGTCATTACAAGGGTCATATAATGATCGTTGCAAAAAACAACATTTAGAACCTCTAAAACGAATAGAAAGTTTTTACAATGATCTTAATAAAATTGAAATATCTGTGTCAACTGGTGAAGTTTCAAAAGTAAGCTATAGTTCATGATTCCTTTTAATATTATTCCATACTTAAGCTTTTATTTCCTTAATTAAAATTACATTACAATATAAATTAAAGTTAAATTTCTTATTTTTTATAGTACAATTTCACTGAATTCCCAGAAGATTTACAAATATACTTAGGAAAGATATTTTGCAAAATATGTAATTCTAAATTCTGTGACAAGAATGCTATAAAAATACAAAATGGTGTTGATGATATTCTGATTAAGATGAATTACAAAATACAGTTTCCTTCAATAGAAAGTATAGCGAAGATATCGACTGAAATTAATTGTAACCCAAACTATAAATGTTTAATTTTCCGATATACAGATACTTACGATACACATAGAATAATCTCACAAATTTGTGATGCATTACAAAACCTTACAAATGGAACAACATTGGTTTTAATTGGTTACACACTGCTTACTCATCTTAATATGGCACTTCTTTATCTCATAAGTCGCGCTTTTAATTTACTAACAGTTACAGTGTGTAATGACGTAGGATTAAAAATTACATTACATCATTACAATTACAATGACACAGTATTAAAATTCTTAAATGAAATTAAGACTGCTTCTACTAAAGCTCGAGAAGAAGGGAAAGCTATTTTTGGAATAATTTCTCCATTAGATTTGTATGAAGGTAAAGATGCTATATTAATATGTTTCTATTTGTAGTTTTATAGCTTTACAATATTGTGTTTCACGTTATTTCCTTTTCTAGGGTGCGAGTTATGCTACTCAGCAGATTTTAATCATTGGGTTATAAAAACATATGTTCAACATGTATTATGTACATTAAAATTACATAACTCTTCGATAGAGTAATAAAAACAAAGTTGCAATTAATATATTATTAATTTATACGTTACCTACAATAATCTGATGAAATAAACATTCTTTATAAAATACCAAAGTTGTACCAAATTTTTAATACAATAAAATATACTTGTATATCTAATAGTGTATGTATTCTTTTTATATTCCTGATAATAGTTTGATGTAGTCTGCTATATTTAATATGTACAGATTTTTACATATAAAATATACATGCAACAAATTTATTATTAATTTTGCTTTTTAAATTTATTATCCAAAGTAACAATCAAATTTAAAGCAAGGAGAGAATTCTCGGCTGCCTTCTACTATAAAAAATTGTAACTTTAATACATTTGTGAAACATCCGTTTTAACATTCAGTATATTTTTTAGATTAACACAAATTCTTATTATGAAATTTGGTACCATTTACAATTATGTTCGTTTATTCTCAACTGAACATAGTGTACCAAAAGTGTGTATTATTGGTGCAGGACCAGCAGGATTTTATGCTGCACAACAATTGCTAAAGGTATATACAATATTTAACATATTTAAAATAATATTATAATAAAGTAACTTTATCATAGAAAATCAATGATGTACGAGTGGATATATTGGAGAAATTACCAGTACCATATGGTTTAGTACGTTTCGGTGTAGCACCAGATCACCCAGAAGTGAAAAATGTTATCCATACTTTTGAGAAAACTGCATCTAATCCACGATTTCAATTTATAGGAAACTTAAATGTAGGAAAAGATGTTACCATAAAAGAATTGGAAGAATTGTATCATGCAGTTTTGTTGGTACATATAATAAATATTTACTTAATTTGTTTATCTTAATACTTAATATTAATAATCATATGTTGATATTTTAGACATATGGCGCAGAAGAAGATAGAATATTTAATATTCCTGGAGAAAATTTAAATAATATAATATCAGGGCGACAGTTTGTTGGTTGGTATAATGGATTACCAGCAGATAGTGACTTAAATATTAATTTAGACATAGAAGAAGCAGTCGTATTAGGACAAGGTAATGTTGCTATAGATATTGCAAGAATTTTGTTAACACCAGTAGACAAACTAAAGGTATGTTTTAATTGTTTATAAATATACTTTAAGCTATATATTTGGTGTACTTATAATTGTATTGTTTTAGAATACTGATATAACATCATTTGCATTAGAAAAGTTGTCACGAAGTAAAGTACGTAAAGTATCATTAGTAGGAAGAAGAGGACCATTACAAGCTGCGTTTACAATTGCTGAATTACGAGAAATATTAAAACTAGATGGCTGTAAAACTTACTGGCGCACAGATGACTTTGCAAACGTAAAACAAATAGTTAATAATTTAGTAAGACCACGGAAAAGACTAACTGAACTTATGCTGAAAAATGTAGAAGAAACATCTTTAGATACGAGAGCGACGACAAAAGAATTACATCCAATATTTTTTAGGAGCCCTGTAGAGTTTTTAGGTTCTAATAACATACATGGTATTAAACTATCAATAAATAGACTTGAAGGTGATGACCTGTCTACACAGCTTGCAATACCTACTGGAGCATTTGAAGAAATTCCGTGTGGCTTAGCATTTCGTAGTATTGGTTACAAATCTGTTCAAATAGATTCATCAATACCATTTGACACGAAAATTGGTCGTATTAGAAATTCAGCAGGTAAAGTTCAAGATAGACTTTATGCTGCTGGTTGGGTTGCAACAGGTCCTGTAGGAGTTATATTATCAACAATGACTAATGCATTTCAAATTGGTACATTGATAACTGAAGAATTATCAGTTACAGAAAATAAATTAGGATTTGTGGGTTTATCTAAAATACTTAAACAAAAGGGAATACCCATGGTATCCTATAATGATTGGAAAAAAATTGATAAGGTAGAATGTGAAAGGGGAAACAAATTAGGAAAACCAAGAGAAAAAATAGTTGATATAAATGAAATGTTAGAAATTGCTTTAAAGTAGTAATTCTGTTTAAAAAATCATTGAAAGGAAGCAAGAAGTTGTTTTTAACTATTTAATTGTTCTCTTTCTTGCTAAATTTATTAGGTAATGAATTTTTTAAAGCAATGAATTACAGTAATTTATATTAGTTGTATAATAAATATATTTTCTACGAATGTAATGTTTAAAATAAATAAATTGTTATTATTTGGAATAATATTGTTTCGTTACGACAAACTTAATTTCAAAATATATCTTTATAATCATTGAATATTTATATACAGGATGTTCCATATAAGTATGTTGACACACAAGTAACTATAGAGGCAAAACTTACTGTCGGCACCTTTGATGTTCGTATACTCGATTTTCCACACACCATACAGACAGGGTTGCCACATTTCTGGATGAATGTATTTGGATCTCTTTCTATTGGTTATAGGGTCGAAAAGGATAGAAATGCATTGGAGAAACAGCGAAAAGCGCAGCAATATTTGAACATAAAAAGCTTAAAAAGTAGTTTTTACTTAACATACTTTATATGTATTACAATAGAAGGAGCAATATTATAATGATTTTTTGGTTGTGCGCAGCTGACCGCTTTGTCCTGTAAAACAGAAAAACCCAAGTGGCCTTTGTATTATAGATGACAATAACCCGCCAGCCGCGCACACCTTTTAAATTTCCAAGGCAATAACGCGAGCAACTTTTATTACATGCCTTAAAATTCTTCATATCTTATCATGGACATCATAAAATACGTAAACATAACGTCTTCTGCAATAAACGAAGTCCATGCACCGTATGGATCCTAATTTCTTTGTATAGGAATAATTGAATAATTATTTAAGATAGAAGAACTATTCATTTGCGAACATGTTGACGCGATCTCAATCTTTATGTTTTAAATTACGTCATATTGAATTACATTATTGGAATAATCTACCAATCTGTTTAAATGCATAAATCTCTTCAATCCGCATAAAAGGAACAGAAAACTGCTCCGTCGTTGAAGAATTAAATAATTTCGAAACCAGCAAAATGATTACTTAAGCCCCCTTTTTTTCGCATATATTATAACATATTTCAATTTGAATCTCGTAATGACACGTAAATGTGCAAAGCGTAAATTAATACGTTCGGCTAACGCTATACCTCTGCACATGTATCTTTTCGGTACAACAATTGTATAAATTCATCGTTACAACTTCTCTGGAGCAGACCGCTATATAAGTATTATATAATCGTCAACGTACATTTCAATCCGTGCACAGGTATTGCGACGTAAATGTACGTACCGTAAATTAATCATTTAACTCGCTCTCAAACAAGCGCGCTGTTCGAGGGTAGTCATGCACAATCGAACTCTATGCTTGGTAAGTCGTTCTGTCATACGATCTCAATCTCATTCTGAATCGTAATCGACATTCGTTCGCGCCTCAAGTCGTTGAAATCTCTTTCGAGTCGAGTTGCAGTGGCGTTTGCGATGCGAGGATTACGCATCCCGAAGGTACTCGATAGGGGGTCAAGGCCTGTAGGCTGGAACGTAAGGGTTTGTTAACCCTATGTTGCAGCTGCAGAGTAGTCATGCATAGCTGGCTCTGTACTTTATTCCTGCCATTAGGGTTGGGGGCACCTGCGATCCGACTATTAGCCTGTGCTAGATCCTCCGCAAAGCAACGCAACTTCACCTCGATCTCGAAAGCGTTTTCTTTGACTCGTGTAAGTCGCGTTCGAATTTCGCTTTCGACTCGACGTGAGTGCGAGTCGTATGATAGAGCGCGCGAGTGTAGAGTTTTGTTGCGCATGGGAGTGCGTCGCGAAGCTCGTTGGTTCTTTCAAGAGATAGTCAATTGTTTTTACTTTGCTCGCGATTTTTATACTTGCTTTTGCGTGCCCACTTCCGGGTTAATGTTGGAGTAATTAGCGTTGCGTACAGAGTAAAGTAGAGTTTAGTTTGCCGTATTAAATTCCTCTTTGCGAGACACGAACGTTTTAACAAAGTACCAGCAGAAACAAAAAAGATTTTAAAGAGAAGGCTTCCCTGTTTTTTATACACTAAGGCGAATGCAAGAATTATAATAACTATGAGTACTACAGTGGGCGTATGAAACACCCGAATTTTTTTAGAGGTCGGTATTTCAGAGCATGTGCCATAAAATCCCACTTAGTTAGTCAATGATGATAGGTCTATTCTGTACCTCCTTAGTCAATGCCTGTACCATTAGCTAAGAACAGGATAGACCACTCATCCAATGCTTTTGTTTGTCACACGGTTTTGGGGTTCATGAGCCCCATTACCATTTTCGTGTCACGTCCAACGTTAACGGTTAAGCATGAAATAAATGTGCAGCGCTGCAAGTGATAAGAATTAAAACTATAATATCCGTAACAATTTAAATATGGTTGGATATACAGTTTTATATATACGTTCGACCATTTACAATATCGGCGAATTAAAAAGCATTAACAAATCAATCTCATGGTGTATCTCGTATACTCTTTAAATTATTTTAATATTCCGCTGTTACGTAACGAAATGTTTAACGTATTGTATTTATTGTTACAATAAATTCCTCAGAGCGCAAACGTATAATAAAGATATAAAAATTAATAAATCTTATCATATTGTACTAGAAAACTAGTGAAAAATTGAGAAAGGTCTCTTCTCACGCGTGATCCGAAGAAGGGGAGTCACGTGACATCTCCTTGCCTATATAAGCAGCGGAAGGGCGATGCCAACTCTTATTGTTGCAGGTGCTCCCGAAGGGATCGGATCGAATCTGTATATCACAGATTCACTTTTTAGCTAGACGATGACCAGAGATGACCACTGGGGTTAACCCACCACCCACCGCCGACCACCCACCGCCCACCACCCTACGCCCACCACCCACCACCCACCACCCACCTACTACTAATTTCTCTTAGACTCAAGATTAAATTTAACCCATTACGTTTGATACACATATATCTGTGCATGTATGATTGTATTGCAGGTGCTACCCACTAACTTTTATTACGTTATTCTATTTATTTTTCATTTTATTTATGTTATTCTTCTCATATTTTATTCTGCTATCATTTTACTTTGTTTCTGTTTCGTTGTATCAACATTCTGTTCTATTAATTACGTTTGTCTTCTAATAATTTATATATTTCATTCTGTTTAAATGTTACTCTGCTTACATTTTATTCTGCTAACATTTTACTTTATTTCTCGTTTCTTGTACCTACATTTTATTCTATTAATTACTTTTGTCTTTTATTAATTTATTGCGTGGACTATTAATTTCACTTTAACAGCGTAACTTCGTCACGAAGATTCAAGAATTTTAAGAAGAATTTTAACAAGAAATCAGCGAAAGAAGATTCATCGCGGGATGCGTGCGTCTAATTCTAAGTTAGAATAAGCTACGTACATTTAGTCAGAGTATTTTGTACCTCGATTACTGTGCATGCATTTTGTTCTAGGATCGCTCGACAACTTAGAGCCAAAAAGCCTTAACTTCTCTTAACTTCTCTTTCAAAGTACATAATAACTTTCATCCCATTCTTGCTCGCGTTAATCAATTTGCAATCGCTCGATCCCTTCGAGATTCTCGCCACGCACTCGCTCTCAAACAGGCGCGCTGTTCGAGGGTAGTCATGCACGATCGAACTCTATGCTTGGTAAGTCGTTCTGTCATACGATTTCAATCTCATTCCTAATCGCAATCGACGTTCGTTCGCGCCTCGAATCGTTGAAATCGCTTTCGAGTCGAGGTGCAGTGGTGTTTGCGATGCGAGGATCTGCAGCCCCTATGGAAGCAATTCGATAGGGGTGCAAGGCCCTGTAGGCTGGATCGTACGCATCTCTGTCTCGGGTACGCAGTGCGGCCTTCTGTTTGCTGCTGGGGTTAACGTAATGTTAACTTTCTGTTAGACGGCATCAGTGGTCATTATGTACTGCCCTCGATGTAGAGGGATTCTTGCGATCCGACTATTAGGCTGTGCTGGATCCTCTGCAAAGCAACGCAACTTCACCTCGGTCTCGAAAGCGATTTCTTTGACTCGTGTAAGTCGCGTTCGAATTTCGCTTTCGATTCGGGTGAGTGCGAGTCGCATGACAGAGCGCTCGAGTATAGAGTTTTGTTGCGCATGCAGGTGCGTTTCGTGACTCGTTGGTTCTTTCGAGAGATAGTAAATTGTGTTTGCTTTGCTCGCGATTTTTATATTTGCTTTTCATCGCCCACTTCCGGGCGAATGTTCAAAGAATTAGCGTTGCGTACAGAGTAAAGTAGAGTTTAGTTTGCCGTATTAAATTCCTCTTTGCGAGACACGAACGTTTTAACAAAGTGTCAGTAGAGTTTCTTGCTTTTCGTAATATGGCTCTAAGTTGGAAGAGCGTATCTTAGAAACAGAATACATCGGTAGGGTTAAGCATCGTTGTACAGTTTTGTGAACCGAAATTCATTCCATGTTCTCTTAAAGTTTCTTCGAGAAACAAATTATTTTTCGCGCGAATATTCAGTAGCTTTAAGAAATACTTTAAGAATAATCTTCAACGGGAAGTCATCGAAAGAAGATTCATCGTGGGAGGCGTGCGTCTAATTTTAAGTACATATAAGCTACTTATATTTAGTCAATGTAAATTTTGTACAACGATCGCTGTCCAACTTGCAGCCAAAAAGCCTCAACTTCCCTTTTATAGTACATAATATCCATCATCCCATTCTTGCTCGCGTTTATCAATTTGCAATCGCTCGATCCCTTCGAGATCCTCGCACGCACTCGCTCTCAAACAAGCGCGCTGTTCGAGGGTAGTCATGCACAATTGAACTGTATGCTTGGTAAGTCGTTCTGTCATACGATCTCAATCTCATTCCGAATCGTACGCGACGTTCGTTCGCGCCTCGAGTCGTTGAAATCTCTTTCGAGTCGAGGTGCAGCGGCGTTTGCGATGCGAGGATTATGCAACCCCTGTCGCAGGTACTCGATAGGGGGTCAGGGCCTGTAGGCTGGAACGTAAGGGTTTGGTAACCCTATGTTGCAGCTGCAGTAGTTTCTAGGTAATGCTGGCTCTGTACTTTATTCCTGCCATTAGGGTTTGGGGCACTTGCGATCCGACTATTAGCCTGTGCTAGATCCTCCGCAAAGCATCGCAACTTCACCTCGATCTCGAAAGCGTTTTCTTTGACTCGCGTAAGTCGCGTTCGAATTTCGCTTACGATTCGACGTGAGTGCGAATCGCGTGATAGAGCGCGCGAGTGTAGAGTTTTGTTGCGCATGGGAGAGCGTCGCGAAGCTCGTTGGTTCTTTCGAGAGATAGTGAATTGTTTTTACTTTGCTCGCGATTTTTATATTTGCTGTTCGTAATATGGCTGTAAGTTGGAAAAGCGTATCGATACTTACATCTAGTCAAAGTAACGTGTATCTCGATTACTGTGCATGTATTTTGTTCTACGACGGCTACCTAACTTGGAGCCAAAAAGCCTTAACTTTTCTTTACAGTACACGATATCCATTCTCCACGCACTCGCTCTCAAACAGGCGCGCTGTTCGAGGGTAGTCATGCACGATCGAACTCTATGCTTGGTAAGTCGTTCTGTCATACGATTTCAATCTCATTCCGAATCGCGATCAACGTTCGTTCGCGCCACGAGTCTTTGAGATCGCTTTCGAGTCGAGTTGGAGCGGCGTTTGCAATGCGAGGATTTGCAGCCCCTATCGAAAGTGCCCGATAGGGGACCAAGGCCCTGTAGGCTGGATCGTAAGCATCTTTACCGCGGGTACGCAGTATGGCCTTCTGTTTGTCGCAGGGGATACGTCTTCCGTTCAGACGGCATCAATGGTCCGCTACTGCCCTCAACGTTTAGTTTCTTGCGATCCGACTATTAGGCCGCTATTTCCTCCGCGGAGCAGCGCAACTTCATCTCGGTCTCGAAAGCGATTTTGTAGACTCGTGTAAGTCGCGTTCGAATTTTGCTTTCGATTCGGGTGAGTGCGAGTCGTATGATAGAGCGCGCGAGTATAGGGTTTTGTTGCGCATGGGAGTGCGTGTTTGTTTTGCTCGCGATTTTATCTATTTGCTTAGCGTTGCGTACAGTAAAGTAGAGCTTAGTTTCGCGCGTTATATTCCTCTTTGCAAGACACTAACTTTGTAACAAAGTGTCAGTAGAGTCTCTTATCATTCGTACGTCGGCTCCAAGTTAGAAAAGCGTATCTTAGAAACAGAATACAACAGTAGGGTTAAGCATCGTTGTACAGTTTTGTGAACCGAAATCCATTCTATGTTCTCTTAAAGTTTCTTCGAGAAACTTTAAGGGCGTAGAATGGCTTTCGGTGGGTCTCGGCGCGTAGTCACCTCCTCGTGGTGAGACCTGGTAATTGGTATCGTTTTCCAAAGAATGAAACATCTTTCGAAAACGATACCAAGCTAAGAACTACGCATTAACGTGTAACCTTTATATTTTAGTTTATATTTTACCTTAGACTTTCGTTTACATGCTTCGATCTTAGATTACATCTTACAGCTACCAGTTTCCAAGAGTGATCGACTTCGATTTCCAAATGCATGTTACATGTATCTTTGACCGTGTTAATATTTTGCAGGCTGTGCATTTCTACTTTAATATTGTACTAATATCAATTAGAGAACTGTGTATCATATGATTTAGACTGTTACGAATATGATCTACGTTGAAGTTTTGTTAGTTTCGTGCTCGTGTGACTTAGTTTGTCGTTCGTGTAGATAGCATTAAGTATAATAAATCATTAAATAGCATTAAGTATAGTAAAGCATTAAATAGCATTAAATATAATACATATAAGATTTTAAATATATTAATCTATCGATGGTCTTCGTTTCGTATCGAAGGAATATTCCTTTGATCGTAATATCAATACAAATATGTATCTCGAAATTCGAATGATCTGCGTGACACGCGCCGCGCATCCGTATAGCGTTCCCCCACTCTTGGAGCTCGGCGAGCGCGGCGGGTCAGTAGCATTTGGAGTTTCGTACAGGAAGGTTGCATATACATAATCGTACGGTGCGTATCCCCCTACCTCCGTACCATTTCCCTCCATCCTGAATCTAGTAGCATTGTTTAATCAACGTCGTGTCATCGATTGCTAATTCGTAACAACAAATAACAAATGATTATTAACTTAACAATTCTCAACGTTCCGATACCTTGTTCTTTTTTCTTTTTCTTCGTTCTTAATTAACTTCCTCCCCTTCCTTGAATAACTGCTGCCTTTTCTTTTAACTAATCTATTTAAAATTTGCATTCTTCTTTTTGTTACAGATACCTGGTTGGTAATTCGAGAGGCTAAAGAGGTGGATGGTAATATTTACGTTGCGCTAACACGTGGTAACATACACATGGATTCACATTTATTAATTTTTTTGTTTGTTCGTACGTTTCGTTATTTCGAGTCATTTATATTTCGTAACCAATGTGAACGAAGGGAGGGCGGAATTTAGAATCATTCGTGGTTTTTCGTTATTTTTTTATTCCGTTTCATCGTGGACGTGTTGAAAAGTTGTTAACAATAGTACAGTTACTACACGTAGAGTCTTATTTCATTGTATTTCGGTCGCGAGTTTCGCTATGTAGTATATCATTGGTTTCAAAACGCGTTTCCTATTTCCACGAATCTGCTCGAGTTGTAAACACGCAAAAACTGTCGCCGGAAACGCGCCGCGTTCTTCTCGCCCCACTCTGGTATTTTCATTTCGAACTTTTATTTACGCGAGCATTTGCGAGAATTTTATGGGTGGGAGGACACGCGGCTTACGTTTAGGAAGCGCGAGTTGAACGAACTTTTCGATTCCAATTCGCGAACATTAGTAGCGTACATTTATAATACAGGCGTCGCGCATACAAATCTTACAAATAGAACTCTAGAATTTCATTTCATATTGAGACATTAATATCGTTTAATCACGTCAGAGCAACGGTATTCGCAAACAAACGCTCGACAAGAATAAGAATAATAGAATATATTTCTTGTGTTGTGTACTTTCTTACCCTTCCCCCCTCCTACTAAATAAGCATTTCTTTCAGCACGTTGTGATCGCGCGCAATGCGATCGTAGAATCAGTGTTTGCCGTCGAACGATATTTGATTTGCTTAAGAGCACAACTGCTCTAATTAGATTCATTTATAAAAATTACTCGCGAAAGTAGAGTCAGTGTTTGCTCGCCGAATATATTTACGCGGTTGCCTAGTCTTTTACTTCCCTTTTTTTATGTAAGTAATAGTATTCGGTATTAGAGTCACTCTTCGGCTGTTGGCAGACGATCTCGCTGGGCTTCTGAAGTCCGCCATGTAAGTATCTTTGCAATTAACGTTTATGTTTACGAATTAAAAGATATAGAATCTATTAAAAATTTGTAGAGTTCCACGTTGCTATTTCATTTTTGTCGAACTAAGAAATAGAGTGATTTAAAAATATAAAATTTGTTAAACTTGCACGTCTTTAATCTCAAGATTGTCAAATAATCGATAAGCAATATCTCGAAGAATAAATTGTAATCTTCTCGTTGTCTTTTCTTTGTTACAGATCTTCCACAGATCTTCTTGTCCTTTGGGCCACAGGACATGGCATCGCAGCTTCACGGCCTCGCGACATCATTTTTCATAGCGTTCACTTCAAGGCTTCACGACTCCACGACTTCACGGCTTCGCTAGATGACGATGGCAGCAGGTTGTCATCCGCCTGGCTGCAGCAGATGACAGCGTAGTCGTCTAATGGTAAGTCGCATGCCCTTTGAATTCCTCCGGTCACTCACGCATGCCGAGGACGAAAGGTCCAAATCGGCACGGGTGACTGGTTGTATACGTAGATTTTGCATAAACGAGTACAGTGACCACGGGTATCCGATCGTATACCCGTGTATCATTTTTATTTCTTGTATGTATTGTATTTATTAGACGAGGCTAGGTCTTCTTGCGCTCGCGATTTTAAATATTTTCATATGCTAATAAAAGAATTCGAGTCAATTGTAGAGTCACATAGTAGGAACTTCTTTTTAAATATCGATGCGCTTAAAAGTAGAGTCAACAGAAATTCCACAAAGATATTTATTAAAGTGGAATGCTCGTATGTTTGAGCACGTTATAGTTTTTAATTATATTTGTGGATTTATTCGTTGCACAATAGTACTGAGGAAATGTGTTTGCAATGCTATTTGAGTACACGCAGGTGTACGCGTAATATTGTATCAGAGTTCCTTGCTTGACTCGTAATTCGCAAAAGAATTGAGCAATATATTGCTTCGCGGTTCACAGTAGCTTCAATTCGATTTAAGATACAGAGACACGGTAGATTTTTCTTTTCTCGTACAAAAACGATGCCAAATAAAATGCGCAAGAAGACATTTCGCGATGGGTAGATTTCCAAATCGATGTCGCAAACTTTAACGCGATGTTATGTTAAAGTTACGACGTTTTGATAAGGGAATCGCCCAAGGGATTGCACTGAAAATTTCACGTTAGAGTCCCTTGTTCTATTTTATCATCGTATTCTTAACTTAATTTAGAGTCACTTGTTCGCGTTTCTTATTCTCAGCCTCGCGTATTTAAATTCACGTTGCATTAGAGTTTTCTCGCTTTCTTGTTTTGCAAGTAACGTAGCTTCTTTTCATTGTAACGAGTAGAGTCTGTTTGCTTTAAACGCATTGGAAAAGTAGAGTCACAGTCCGTTAGCCGATTACGAATATCGACAAATTTTTTAGCTAGGATTTTCAGCGTCGGTTCGTGCCGTTTTGCCGGGATCCCGCTCACGTGCTCAGGTGCTACTTGAGCGAGTGAAAAGCACGTGGCACGATCATTTTTTTTATTATTTTGATATTTGATATTTGATATTTATGTGGCGGCTGATCGTGGGTAGCGTATCGTGCGCGACGTCGTTTCCACATTGTGTGTGTGTGTGGTTAGGCTGTGGACTTGCGTCGTTTTTTCATAATCTTGATTAACTTCTCGGTCAATTTATTCTTTAATACAATGATACCAATAGTCTCCATTATATTTGCAATAATAGCAATGAACCATTTATTGCAAAGACATCTCTCGGTTTTCGTATTGAATTCTTTGATAAATGCTTAAAGTATATCTGACAATTTTCCTATCGAATTTCATGTTTGATAAATGCTTAAAATATATATCGATTGACACGTTTGCCATCGACGTAAATTTCTTCGCGAAATGCTCGAAGTATATTCGAATATGCCTAGTTGCATACGCTTGAAATCATATAATACGCAATGGTCGCTACCCACGTTAGACGATTTCAGGATTTTTGTTTACTTTAGAGTGTGTGTGAGATGAATGTTGAACTCGGGTGTCGGAGGCGTCCCGGGACGTTACTCCCTAGTTTAGACTTTTGCACCCGGGTGGTATGCGTGTGATCCGCTGGGTGGGGGGTGGGGTGTATGCCTGTGTTTGTGTGCCTGTTTGCCATTTTTAAATATAGCATTAGGTAGGTAGGTAGTATACTTTCTGGAATGTGTGTTAATTTTAAGTAGGTAGGGCCGGGCAGGTTGACATATGGTCTCGGGTCGCGAGTTTCATATTTAATGGGGGGTCGCGTGTCAACCTGTTTCAGGGAATCTGATTTGAACATCGACGGCGAGCTGATCTGACCTGGAGAATGCAGGTCATTTCCGGTCTTTGCCAATGTCGATCTTTCGAATTCGGCGATCTTGAATCGTCACGCGGACGCGGTCGCGATCTGCACGAAACGAACGCATATACTCAGCTGAGGTTCGACACGTTTGCACGAACAAGGATGCTTAGAATTCTTAGATTAGTTTCTTAGAATTCTTAGAGTCGTTGGTCGTCTGCGTGCTATTTAACTTCTTCGATATGCATTTTTATTCCATTTTTCTGAGTCTCTTTCTGGGTTGCTTCTCGAGAACCTCGAGCTTAAATTCACGTCCCTGCGGGCATGGCGCTCGAAGAAAAGAAGAGGCCCGACAAACTGTCACGAAGAGGGCAGCAACGAATGGCTGTTCATTTTTTCGGTTTACAAAAGAATGGATGGCCATTACTCTTGTTACATTGTCACTGTACTCGTTATTAGATTTGCATGCGTAGTGTTTTCAGCTTCCACATCTGGGCTCCGCGTACTTTTTTACGTAGCATTGCGAGAACGTACGCACGGGTTGACACAGCGTTGCGGATCAAAGAAAGCGCGAGGTGATATTAGAGTTGCGAATGAAAAAGTCACGAGTTTGCATTAGCGTTGCGAAGATACGATTATCGCGATTGATTTAGCGTTGCGACGTATGAAATGTTGCGCGTATTCTTAGCATTTCTTAGTATCGCGTTCCACAGTTTGATTGAGATTAGCATCGTAATATATTTGATAGCGTTGCGATAATAGCGATCGCGTCTTCTAATTGTAAACACCGCGATTAATCGGAGCAGCTTCCGTTACACGAAAATTGTAGCTTCCATTGAATGAATTAAAATGTTAGAGTTGCGACACATTTGCATCGCGCGTGTTTAGCTTTGCAGTTAGCGTTGCGCCACGAAATGATCGCGTTTTGCACGTAGCGTTGCGTATATGATAAAAAAGCCCACGATGTTCCATTGAGAAAGTGGAATTCAGTCATCGATGGACCATGGACGAGTCAACGGCAGCCGTGCATTGGGCACGCTGCACTTTCGCTATTAGTGTTGCGCTTTGAAGAAGAATAGGTGCATAGATTAGTTATTATTTATTAGCGTTGCGTTACAGGGTCAACGAAGCGTCCAGGGCTGGACGCTTGCGCGACGTTGTCTTTTTCTTTCCTCTTTGATTGAAGTTGAGTCGAGTAAAGTAGCCTTTGCAATAAAACGAAGCACCTTTCGCGATTGATTTGTTGAATTTGCTCTTTGATTAGTAAACGTAGTATATTAGCGTTGCGAGAAACAAACAATGTTTCACTCACGCGTTCATCGGGTTTACGAGTGGATGATTGGTATTTTTTAGTGGCCCTTCTGGCTGTTCAATTCCGTTTCGTTTAGCACTCTTTGGGGCTGCTCTTTTTTCATATTTCTATTAGCGCCCTTCGTGGCGGCCTCGCGTTTATATTGCGCGTTGTTCGTCGAGCGTTTGTTATAGAAAAATACCGTTGCAAAACCTACATCGTTGCACCCTCGCGATTAGATCTCGAGATCTAATCATCTTTCTAATCGTTAATCATTAAAAAATTACATTTCGATGCCTGTACGCGTAATGCCACGTAAATGTGCAAACCATAAGTTAATCATTTCACCAGTATAATGTATCTCTATATCGAAAACTAACACCGTGCTACAGCAAATGTGTCTCTTATTTATGCGAAATGTATAACGTATTGTATTCATTGTTACAATAAATTCCTGAGAGCGCAAACGTATAATAAAGATATATAAATAAATAAATCTTGTCGTATTGTACTAGAAAAATTGTGATAAATTGAAAACGGTCCTTCTCACGTGTAATCCAAAGAAGGAGAGTCGCATGACCCCTCCCCCCTTGCCAATATAGCAGGGAAACATCGCCGCGCGCTCTTAGATAGCTACTCTTCCAAGCACTCAACCTCTCACCAAGTTTCAAGAATTTTGGATTCGTAGTTTCCTCAAAAAAAAGTTCCTACACCCCCCACAGTCTTTGTTCCGTAACTACGCTTGCGATTGTGAAAAATGGAGAGCCGATGATTCTGGAGATAGAGGAAAATGTGCCCTTTAATTTGATTTCCGTTTCACGTCGATATCTCAACTCTTTCGAGAGATATGGCCGTTTAAAGTTTACTCTTATGGATAGTGCGCGCGGAGTTACGAATGACATAGTAAACATAGTAAAACTGACCTGCGTAATACTACGAATGGTGAAGGTGGTTGAGAAGTAGGTCAGTTCGCGGAGGCCGAGAATAGCGGGAAAAAATTAAACTCGTCTTTAAACGATGATATCTCGGCAACCGAAAGTCGGACTTAGGTGAAACAAAAAGCATTCTAAAGGGGAAGGTTCACCGATCATGACAATGCAGGGATTTTGAAAATGTTCACGCAGCTTTTCTAAACGAAGTGCTTTTCTAAAGCACTTTTCTAAACGTATCGAGATTGGGCGTCTCGATGCGTCACACGAAATTCTTTATCTTTTACGACTCGACGCACGTATCCAAATAAAATCGATTGACTAATAACCACTGCACTCCGCACTTTCATTTCTACCAGTTTCGTCCGAAGAAAACGATTAGAAGCCAAGATCTAAGTATTTTTCTAATCCTATCGAGATCGAAGATTTGACGCATAACACGAAATTTCATATTTTTCGCGAACCGAGGCACTTATACCAATGAAACCTTGGATTATTATCCATTTCACTCTGCACTTTCGGTTTTCGGTGGTTTCGATCGCGTCGCGGGCTTAGATTCCGATATCTAAGCATTTTTCTAATCACATCAAGATCGGAGTCTTGACGCGTCACACGAAATTTCCTATTTTTCACGAGCCGAGGCACTAATACGATTGAAACCTTGGATTATTATCCATTCCACTCCGCACTTTCGGTTTTTGGTGGTTTCGTTCGCGTCGCGAGCTTAGATTCCGATATCTAAGCATTTTTCTAATCACATCGAGATTGGTGTCTTGACGCGTCACACGAAATTTCCTATTTTTCACGAACCGAGGCACTTATACGATTGAAACCTTGGATTATTATCCATTCCACTCCGCACTTTCGGTTTTTGGTGGTTTCGTTCGCGTCGCGAGCTTAGATTCCGATATCTAAGCATTTTTCTAATCACATCGAGATTGGTGTCTTGGCGCGTCACACGAAATTTCCTATTTTTCACGAACCGAGGCACTTATACGATTGAAACCTTGGATTATTATCCATTCCACTCCGCACTTTCGGTTTTTGGTGGTTTCGTTCGCGTCGCGAGCTTAGATTCCGATATCTAAGCATTTTTCTAATCACATCGAGATTGGTGTCTTGACGCGTCACACGAAATTTCCTATTTTTCACGAACCGAGGCACTTATACGATTGAAACCTTGGATTATTATCCATTCCACTCCGCACTTTCGGTTTTTGGTGGTTTCGTTCGCGTCGCGAGCTTAGATTCCGATATCTAAGCATTTTTCTAATCACATCGAGATTGGTGTCTTGACGCGTCACACGAAATTTCCTATTTTTCACGAACCGAGGCACTTATACGATTGAAACCTTGGATTATTATCCATTCCACTCCGCACTTTCGGTTTTTGGTGGTTTCGTTCGCGTCGCGAGCTTAGATTCCGATATCTAAGCATTTTTCTAATCACATCGAGATTGGTGTCTTGGCGCGTCACACGAAATTTCCTATTTTTCACGAACCGAGGCACTTATACGATTGAAACCTTGGATTATTATCCATTCCACTCCGCACTTTCGGTTTTTGGTGGTTTCGTTCGCGTCGCGAGCTTAGATTCCGATATCTAAGCATTTTTCTAATCACATCGAGATCGGAGTCTTGACGCGTCACACGAAATTTCGTATTTTTCGTGCACCGATGCACGTATCCGATTAAAACCGCGCGATTATGGTTTGCTACACACCGTGGTTTCATTTTAGATCAGCTTCGAGGGAAAGAAACGATTAGGAACCGATATCTAAGCATTTTTTCGTGGTATCGATAATGGCGTCTTAAGGCGGCACGCGTTGACTGTTACTGACCGTTACTTAGTCGTTTCCCGCGTAAAAATTGCGAATGCGCAGTCTCGTACAGTTTCGTGCGCGCGCAGTTTAGTTTTACGTTTGACTAGGAGCACGATTGAATTGGACGACGAGAAGATTATTGTCGTTCATTGAACGAAATATTTTGAAAAAGCTAGGTTACTGTTTCATTTATTCTAAACCTAATTCTACTATTAACTCCTTCTCTACCTCATCCGTACTTCGAAATTGTTAGCGGAGAAAAATAGACATCATAACAATTTTGCTGTACAATTGATTCGCGGCATTTTCTCGCGCTTGTACTTCTAAATTTTTTAGCGAATTAAAAAAATACATTTCGATGCCTGTACACGTAATGCCACGTAAATGTGCAAAGCGTAAATTAATACGTTCGGCAGTATAATGTATCTCTTTATCTAAAGCTAACACCGTACTACTGCAAATGTGTTTTTTATTTACACGAAATGTATAACGTATTGTATTCATCGTTACAACAAATTTCTAAGAGCGCAAAATAGCGCCCTTCTTTAAAACTGCTCTTCTCTTCAGACGACGATATCTCGGCAACCTAAAGTCGAATTGATGTGAACCAAAAAGTGGTTTAAAGGGGAAGGTTCACCGATTATGGTGGTGCAGGGATTTTGAAAACGTTCATGCAGCTTCAAAATGGCGGCGAGTTAAAGTTTGAAACGTTTTAATAGATGTTTTGGGGTTGATCAGGAACGAGTAAAACGTGCGCTTCTCTTTCAATAATCATATTTTTCCAATAAAAAGTAGAATTTAAATGAAACAAAAAAGATTTTAAAGAGAAAGTTTCCCTATTTTTTATACGCTAAGGGGAATGCAAGAATTATAATAACTATGAGTACTACAGAGGGCGTATGAAACACTCGGATTTTTTTCGAGGTCGGTATTTCAGAGCATGTGACACGAAATCCCATATGATGATAGGTCTATCCTGTACCTCGTCTGTGATAAGATCATTGACGATGTATATACTTAGTCAATGATAAGATGAAAAATCTATTATGTTGCTTGTTTGTGCCGATATACCCAATTGCATATTGCACAGTACAATTTGTACATCACAAATGAAAGGCTAATAATTCATTTTATGTCAAGTTATTTATTCCAAGAGTTGTGTTCGAAAATTGTGAGATTTATAAAATTGAAACACAATGAATGTTCCATTTGAAACAATTGCTTTTAAAGTGTATTTTTGGAGAAGTTATTCTACTAACCTAACATTAAATATATAAAATGTTGTTATACATTCTAAATAAATATATATGTATTTTGTAGAACATTACAGAAGTGCAAACTTCAAATTAAAGAATCATGATAATTCTAATCAAATTAAGCTAGTATGCAACTAGAAACTACATAATTGGGTAAGACAGTAATTTGGAAATCTGTCCAAGTATATTTTATACAAACAATATATTTGAACCTCAAATGACAGTATTGTAAAATAATATATATGACTTCGTGTCACCAAAAAATTCTATCAAATATTCATCACATGCCAATTATCTGATTCCTATAATATGAAACTATTGATGATATAATGTTATTGTTCATATTAAAAAATTTAGGATAATACTTACTCATAATTATAAGTAACTTAAGATATAAGTAGTGACAATTGTTTAATTTAACTAGATACTTTAATGAGCCTTTAAATGATGGAGCAAAAGGTAACATTTGTGATACAACTGTGTCACATGAGAGGCAGGCACAAGAAAGAATTCAAGAATTCAATAGATTAAAAAGAGCAAGACAACTTCTTGATGCTATTTCACTTACAAATGAGTTACTTGCAGATGGTTCAGATGTAGAAATATTGAGTCTCGCAAGTACAATAATAAAGAGATTCAAAATTTTAGGGGTATTCAATGTACCATTAGGTAAAGAAATTATTTATAAAAATATAAAGATATATTAATTACTAGACTGTCGATTTTTATGCAAAGTCACACGTTTGTAAATATAAATAAAATAATGAAACATTAATACAGATTGGTTTCATATTGCAAATATTATAATGTGCACTTCATTTTGAACATTGCATAGTTTTGTATATTGCATGCATTTTATGAGTCTTTGTACATTTAAGTTTTCCATAAGTGCATAAAGATCCACAGCCTATTCATTATTATTATTTCTTTTCTTTGAATAAAAACTAATTTTTGTAGAGAATTCGAGCGAAGTTACAAGATCACTAATATTCAAGGCACCCCATAGTGGTATCTATCATTGCTGTACATTCTGTTCTAGTGGTGGTAAGAAAGAAGCTAGTTGTGGATGCGGAGGAACTATGCCTGGTAATATATACAGTTAGTCACAAAAGTATTTGGCCACTTTAGGTTTTCAGTTAATTTTTTATAATAGTGTATGTCAGTGAAGAAAAGGGTAACCCAAAATTTATTTTCAAAATTGATAAACAGAATACTTTAATAAGATCATGGAATATTATTTTTAAACGTATACATTATAAAATAAAGTAATAACAAATGGATAAAGATCCTTTATTACGTATTATTTAATTAGATTGTTTTTTGTTTTTTTTTAACTAAAGGTGGATATAAAGGTTGTGGGCATGGTCACATTGGGCATCCTGGTGTTCCTCATTGGTCTTGCTGTGGATCGATTCTACATCATGGACATTGCTTGGCTCTTCAGAAATATATGCATCAATTGCTGTTTTAATTTCAATGGTTTGAAATAAATTTTATTTTTTTATGGATATGGTTTATTATTTTTACAAACGAGTATTTATTACACATAAACGAGTTACAAAATTATATAACTGTATACCACATTTTTTTACAAAAATAATATGCATCCTTAAAATCATTTTTTTATTTTTTTAGCAGTCTTTTATACCTTAAAGCAGTGGTGTCAAACTCATGTATGCATACAGGCCACTGAACACAGTTTTGAGAAGTTTCTGGGCCTCAGATAAAGATATGCTTCAAAAGTTTTAGCAAATAAAATGGGGAACATATAGGTGGCTGTAAAACGATGTTCTTTACAATATGCCTTTATAATTTACAATGCTTTAAAAATCTATTTTATATTTCCTTTAAATTCTATTTTATTGGTTTAATCAAATCGGGAGCTGCTGTTTTTATATCGCTGCTTTAAAGGAATGTTCAAATTGTACCTCAAATGACAGTCTCATTGTACTCTTAACTTAATCCTACAATTTATAGCAATAATCATCACATGGCAATGTATCCTCTTATACTAAAGTACTTTTCCTTTCAGAATACTCCTAGCTTTAATATTATATACGTTCCTTACAATGATAAAATTTCCTAACAAGTGAAAAAATGAAAACAAAGAAGAAGATTATCAATTCAACGTACCTATAATCCACAGAAAGAGAAACATCTCTTATTTCCTCAAGAGCACCATTTGAAAATGCATTTCGATCATACTGTGTCAAGAGCATGTTTAAGAGCATTTTTGCTCTTTCTAGTACTCTTGTTAAATGTAAAGTCACTCGTTTTCCAGCACCAATAGCGTTTTCGCTTGCATGACCTCTGTGTTGACTGCTCCACATACATTCTTTACAAGTCACCTAAGGAATTGACTTACGCGTTTAAAAAAAGTACTATTCGTTAAACAGAAAAATGTTATATAAATAAAAGAACAATTATGAACCTCTTGGCAAGCAATGCAATAAAATCGCAGTGCGTGCATGGGATGTTTCGGACAGAATGCGGTACGTCGCACTTTGGTAGCTTCCCAGATCGGTCTTATCGAATGTTTCGATGGTTTTACTTCCATTGTGACTTGATGTTGATGTTCCATGCCACAATCTAAGCAAAAATTGCGCAGACACGTGGAACACTGAACAACTGCCTTCAAAAATATAAGAATACAATTGTTAGTGTTTCCATAAATGGAAATCTATTCTAAATGCATGTAGTAATGCTTACAACAACTTCGTCCGCACAAACATCACAAAGTATTTTGTTTGCAAATCTAGAACGAAGAGCGTTCATTACCAGTCGATGTTGAAGAGGATAATGCGGAGGCGGAACCGGTGAATTAGCATTTGGTAGTTGAAAATCACATAAGGGACACATTTCGCAATAATTATTTTTACCTTTTCCCGATTGGGTATTCGTGTCTCTTACAGAATTGTAAGGCGCTATGAATACAGAAGAGAATAGAAATTCAAGATTAATGTTCCTAAGGAAGTACACATACCGTTCTAAATTTATAATTCCAGACCACTTACATCTGTTCATTAATTCTGAAACACACGGAGAACACATAGGATGCAAGCATGAAAGTAATCTCGGCTCTTGCATTCTTTTGCCGCATCTGGGACATCGAAAATTTCTATCTTCCCGCGTGTTGAGAGAAGAAAAGATTTCCTCTCGCGTATCTTCATTATTTATCTGACGCGCTGTACCATAAGGTAATTCAGAAGATTGATACATAGAATTTGCCTTATTTATGCTCCATGATAAAGGCAACGTCGAGTATTCATCGTAGCTAAATAAAAAAGAAATTAGGTAGTTATCTTCATGTTAGTAGAATGGAAATTAAGGAGGGAAACTACTGTGACAGCAGAAAATTAAAGCAATTTTCAATAATTTTTTTGGGATAATTTTGAAACTTTTCTAATAAAATCATAATATTTTCAAAAAGTACGTTCATTAAACTACTTAAACTTTAAGTAAATCGAATAGAAATTGACTGAGTTATCGAGCCGTCTAGTTTAAAAAGTATGGCTATGAGAAAAACGTGTTTAAAGTTTTGCAACACAAATTATTTATAAAATAACATTGGAGTTTTCAAGCTTACTAAAGGGCATCTACTCACATATCAACGTGGGGTCATTCTTAAAACCTCAGACATTAAAAAAAGATTTCTTTCAGTCCGTCACAGTGGTTTCCGCCTTTAAAAGTAGCGCTTACCATTTATCTTTAACTAAACGCAACGGTTCTACGTTAACAGCAGGGTGTATGTCTCTAACTTTATTTTTTCGTCCAGGGAATGTGTAATCTCTATTCTGAAGTTCGTTACTCTCATTTCCATCATCCATCGACGATTTTTCGCCGCAGCAACGTATGGATTTATATTTCGGGCATTTAATGAAATCCATAAACACCATTAAGCTGCCAAACTAATTTATTAATTGCTACCATTGATGTTGAGCAGATGATTTAGTATAAAACAGATATAAACGGACTCACCGACTTGTGAAGAAACGTAGTTCCTACAGAAACTCGTCGATGGATGATAGAAATATCTTTTGCACTACTTCGCGCTTACCATAGCGTAATGAGTTAAAAATAACGTTAAAGCGAGCGCATGCGAAGTGAAATCCTAACTGCTTTATACTAAATTCAGAATCATTTCCTGGATCTTACATTTGCTTATAAAAGGGAGGTTTTATTAGGGGTATGCAAAAATTTCCATCGTTAAATAGTGCTTTTATGCGACTATAAAAATTTATTGTTTTGCAATTGAAGTACAGAATCTAATAAAAAATTGAGGTATTTACTTTTATGGATATATGATGCTTATAACACTTAACATATAATACTATTTGTAGCCACTGTACGAGCGACAGCAACTTTTGCATACATGTAATAAGAAAAAGGAATTGCTATGTTAACTATATGGATAATACATTTTATTATTTATCCATATACAGTGTAAAAATAAGATCGATGATATACATATTAAAGAGCAAGTATTACATATAAAGAATATACGGATAAGGAATGATTATTTTATATAAATACTAATTCCAATACTTTCTAAGGCCGTAATCAAACTGTGTTTGATTATTGTGCTATAATACCGCTCGCACATATAAACGGCGGTGCATCTACAGTTACATAATAAAAGTTTCAAATACAAGTACACAATATAGATAAATATAAATATAATATATATATTATATGTTAAATATATATATATATATATAATATATATTAAATATATATATATATAATATATATTATATATTAAATATATATATATATATATAATATATATATATTATTTCCAATAAATCAAACAAGATGCGATGAAGTGAGCGCGTGTTCTCTTGTTTCTTTCGTCAGTACTTTTTACTTAAGTACGTTTCTAGTTTCATTAAATTCTTTTTACAAGTGGCAACTTTTGTCTGAGAAATCATATTGTTCTTGTTAGGTACATACTTAAAATTACAGCCCTGTAACTGACTAGTATTTTACGTTTTTTTGGCCAAACATACACGAGTGTGCGTCGTTTAACGAGATCTTACGTTCTATACATTCCTGAAACGTGCAATTAAATTCACACTTACTTAATGCACGATTCGCTTAGACGCTAACAAATATGGTTGCTGTTACCTCATGTTTTCACTCTAGAACCGACTTTAATAAATCCATTTCGAGATTTACCGTTTCTTACTTGACTGCTATTTTTCGCTTTGCGATGTTCGAATAAGACATCATCGGAATCTGTATCTGATTCGGATAGGACCATTTTGTGTGTAGAAACTATAAAAATAGTTATATAAAATTTTTTCATACCAAGGTAGCTCGAACTAAGATAGAAGAATAGGTGTCATACATGAACTGCTATCGTCTTCCGGTTCCGGTTGCAAAAGAGAGTAACGCGGTGGCTTCTTCTTAGCACGTAGCGAACGCCGTTTGCTTGTACAGATTCTTTGACACAGACAGACAAGGCCCCAAATGAGACCAACCCAACACACGACTAGAGACAATAATGCTATTATCACATACAGAATACTCCAATCTGAAAAATACACCACTTCAAGTCAGTTCGATTGGTTCGAAAATCGAAATTTGTCAGTCACATTAACTTCAACGTACCACAATTGGAGTCGCCATTACCAAAATATTTCTGTATCAAATTTTGCATCCAAAACGCCTCGCACATGCATAATCTTGTTTCTTGATCACAAACTCCGTGTCCTTTTTAAGAACAAATGGTAAACAATGGAATCATTCATGGAATAATAATATTGCGATGGTGAACGAAAAATTCAGTTAGTCGCAAAAGTCTACATACATATTCTAAATTTCAAATATGTACATATTTTAGGACACATTTTTGGAGTATAAAAATTATGCAAATGTTCCTAAAATATGAAGTTGAAAAGAAAATACAAATCTAGTTATAACGATAAGTTTTGTAAATTTTAATATACGCAATCGTGATTTTAGTTTACTTATATTTCTTGTAAACAAATGGAAAATATCACCACCTTTTTAACAATCTGTGTAATTTCGATTAGATAAATTGATATTCGTAAAGTGATTGGAACTCCTATATCTTTTGATATTATATTTGAAATTTAGAAGTGTACCTAGAATTTTATCATTGACTTGTACTTACCTGAACAATTATTTTGACACACTGCAGTATCGATGTTCGCGACGGACAATTGAAGAAGTCCTGAATCTTGCTTTAATTTCTCTTTCAATCGTTTAACCACTTCCGGTCCACGTATAGGCGCCTTTCCTCCTTTCTTTTCAACATAGAAAACTAAAACAACCCTATCCGTGTGTGGTTCCGCTCTTAAATTTCGAACAATGATCGATGCTTCGTCGCGCAGTAACATTTGTAATTTTAGTACCAACGAGTTTTTCTGCGATACCGTTAACATGTTCGCTCCGATATTCAATGTCAATTCAACCAAATGCAATATTTGTGGATCTATAAAAGAATATTGGACATTGTTCGATGTTTTACTACTAAATGATTAAATTTTGTTTACTCGCTTACCGGGTTTTACTATCACGGATACTGTATCTTCGCTACTGAGACCTTGATCATCCGTTACTTTTAATCTAAAAACATATCTACCCGGCACAACGTCTGTCAACTAGAAATAAAAGAAATTGAAATTACTATTTATGAATAATAGATATTATACGTATAATTTTGTTAAATATTTTTACCATTAAAACTGGAGATTTGTTACTATTCTGAATTATAGTGCCTATAGCAAGGCTAGACGAGTCTCTTGTCCACCTCCATTCGCTAATTCTTAAATCATCTGTTGATTGTGATCCATTAATAATTAGCGCACTAATAGGTGCAACGACAACTTGATCACCACCCGCGTTTGCTTTCGGTGGAGCATTTTTATCTGTGAAATAAAAGTAATTTGAATAACCGAAAAATGTAGTAATTATATGAATGTATGATAAATAGATATGTACATAGTAATGTCACTTGAAACGCTTTGAATCTGTAAAATGGCGAAAAATTCGAATCACTTTGAATATAATTCGAAGCTAAAAAGTCTTGACCGTTTTGAAAGTCATGATAGTCATGCAAATCTTGAGAGTTTCGATAAATTTTGAAAGCTTAATGAGGATTCTATGTATTGAAAGCATTTTTATTAATTTTATTAACACGAAATATTAAAGAAAATCTAAAAGAGTTAGAGTTATTAACGTAGTCTGCAGTATATTATGAATGTTGATATCTTGGAAATGAGAAAAAGAAGGTAAAATAACATTGAAAAGAGTTTTTAACAATTTGGACCAACTTTCTATGACGATCTTGACTTCTAAAACGATCAAGACTTTCAAGAGTTTTAGACTTCGAATCATATTCGAAGTAATTCGAATTTATCGCTTGATATACAGTATCTATTCGAAGCGTTTCAAAGCCCAATACTGCCCACACAACCCTAACGATACCAGTTTATACACGTACTTTGTGTAACTTTTACTTTGACGGTATTCGAATCTTTATTGCCATTATCATCAATTACGGTTAATTTAAATTCGTAATCGCCTTTCGTTAATTTTGTTACATTCGTAAGTGATTCATTCACTGCCGAAAATTCGGCATTATTAGGTCCGCTGTGAAATAAAATTTATTGTCGCATCAGCAAATGTAACGAATTGAATTTATCGCATATGAACATTTAAATTTACCTCACTTGTTCCCAATGGAAAGATACAATCTTAATGTCGTCTTTACTTTTTCGGCCATCGAGTACAGTTTTTGTTTCTGGTAATGCTATAGTTATATCTTCACCCGCGTCAGCTATTAGATAAGATAGATAGATTAGATATTAGGTCGTTGCACAAGTTCTGTCATATTTCGTATTAATATTTTTAACATTACGTAATAGCCGTTAAACTAATTTAAGCAGAACTTATGTTGAATTCTTTATTCATTACTGTGTAATGTATTTATAATTTTACCCGAAAATACAACAGAAATTATGCAACGACCTATTAAAATAGATAAATAGAATACTGGATTTTTGTTAGAGATACAAAAATATTTAAAATACCATAATTACCTTCCGGCGGTTTGTTGGTTGGTGGTTTTACAAACACGTGAACTTCAGCTGTAGAAGACTGCTCCGAATCGTCTGTTACTTTTAGCACAAATGTATACATTCCCTCCTCTAAATTAGACAGCTGTAAATATGGTGTTCTTGTGTTTTGCATGTCGACTGCTTTGTTCTGATCCGAGGGACTCTTTGTCCATTCCCAACTTGCTATTCCATGATCATCAGTACTCAAGTTGCCATTAAGCGTTAATGTATTTTGCGGTAAATATATGATAATATTTTGGCCAGCATTCGCGCTAGGAGGATAATCAGTTACTTTTAGAACCGTTATATTAGCGCTCGTAGAGTTGGTGATGTGATTCGAATCTTCGACGGTCAACCTAAAAAAATATTCGAAATATTAAAAAATAACTAAATTCCTTCGAAAATATTAGGTACCAATAAATACTCCATAGAAAATTCTTCAAATAAACTTCCTCTTGAATAGAAATTCATAACTCGGCCGAAAAATGTAGCAAATAACAGAAATTAAATTTAAGATCAAGTACGTAATTTTGTTCAAAACAAATGTTAAATTAAAAAAACGAAGTGAAATATTCATTGGCACATTTCATAAAAATCTGTAGTATCAATACTAACTTAAAGGTATAGTTGCCAGTAATAAGATTATCTAGTTGTAGAGTAGGTGTATCGACTAGATTAGGATGATATCCAATAGGACCTCGTTGTAATTCCCAGTGGTAAGAAATAATACGGTCGTCGTCTTTACTTGAGGAACCATCTAGCACAGCTCCGGTATTTGGTAGTTTTACAACTTGCGAGGCGGGTGAAATTATGGCAACTGGAGGTTGATTAATTCTTTTGGCTGTAAATAAGAATGAAGTCACTAAATCGTAATAATCATAAACTAAATAAATATTAGGTCATCCCGTAAATAATGTCATTTTTGGATTTAATTTAGGATGCAAATTATTAATATGTATTTCCATTCGTTTTTAATCAACGATTTATTTGACATTACTTTTTATGATTTTCCAATTTCCCAGGAAATTTTTGCATTTCTTTAAAAAATTTGTACATGCCTGTTTAACTCTTTAACTACAATAATAACTCAAAATATATCTGTAATTAAAGGGTTAAAGAAATCTAAGAAATGGCGTTACTTATGGGATGGCTAATACATATAGATATAGTGAAAGAACATACGTGGTAAAACACTGACATTTGCATTTGCTTCACCATAGGCATTGGGGCTATTTACCGTTACTTTAAACGTATATAAACCCTCAGACAGATTACTTAATTTAACTGTCATACGATTTTGATCAGTCATTATGCCAGTGTGATCATCTGGTTGACTTAAAAGACTCCAAGCATAATTATAATGTTCGTTTTCCTGTTCTGCAGGTACAGTATAAGCAGACAGTGTTACTTCATTCTCTGGTAAACGTAGTTCTTTTGAAACTGCAGAGACTAACAGTCTTTTCAATGGTGGTTTCACAGATGTACTGGAATCCTTTACACCTTGTGCTTTCACCTGTGGTGTTACACCATGTTCTGTATCTTCTTCCAACGTACAAATTCCTACCCAAATAAATCCAAATTATAAAATTTGAATCAAATTAAAAAACATAAGCTACCTTTTATGAAGGATATTTAATTATGAAATTACCAGCAATATTGCGTTTGTATCCAATAGAACATTGACAAGTTCCAACATCAGATTTGTCTGCAGACTTAATGCACATTTCATGTTCTAAACAGTTTGTCAGAGTGATGCAACTTATCCTATTTGATCCACCAAAAAGAATATGATCTCCTTCTGTATCATCCATGAGAAAACCTCTAAAGACATCAATTAGAACAATGATTACATTGATTGAATACAAAGATATGATAAACAAATTATGTACGATAATATATGTTACTGTAAAAACCTAAAAATTTATAAACCCTAGGGTTTACCAGTCAATCCTAGCATTCAGCATAGTCGAATCATAAAAATCCAAAAACAGCTTGTAAACCCTCTGATTTCAGACTTTTACCAAACTACTTCAATAAATGCTAGGATTTATTGAATTCATGGATTCATTTTGATTTTACTTTATTTCAATGAATAAGTTAACTTATCATACTACCATTATTTTATTGTGTAGTCTAGTTTTTTTCTATAGTATGACTCTAGTTCAATGCCTTAAGAGTGTATTAATGCTATTTTCATAGAAACGTGAATTTACCAAAAGATTATTAGAATTATTAAGAATTACTAATTTCCTATCCATCCAGTATTTTTATCAGAACTTTTTAATGAAGCTTCAACTGACCTATAGTTATATATCATTTTCTGCTTATTTGTAGTTATTAAATATACTGACAAAGTTTTGCAGAAAAAATCTGGCACATTCTGTACATAATTTAAAGCTTACCCAGTATCATCATTAGTCTGATCCAACAAGTCACTCCATACCTCATCGACTTCTACAGGCTTAACTAGGACCATGCTTGGAGGATTTTCATTTGCTAAGTCCTTTCTGTATAAAGGTATACATAATTTGGAATTATCACATTGCACATGATAACAAGTATCATTATGCATGAATGCAACATTGCATTTGGAATTGGTGCAACATGTAGCCACACAATGTTTCATGCTATTTAAGTGAGGCTGAGCAGTATATATCCCACTAGTAAGATTTCCACGGGGTGTGTAACTTGTAAATGCTCTAGGATATAAATCAGGACATAGCATTTGCCAGTTGGTGTCCAAATCTGGATAATCACCAATGCAATTTCCAAACAGCAATAAACATAGTCCCAAATAAAGGATTACAAACATTTTAAACTGGAAAAATAAGACCAGTATACAACATGTCATATTATATACAAAATCTTACTGTAAAATACTTCATATTAATTTTTATTCGAAGGAGAAGTCCTACCTTATTTGTTGCACGTCACGTTAAGTAAATAATTAAAGTTCGAATGATCGAAATAAATTTTTCTGGTTATTTTACGGAACATCTGCCACCTTCTAGATTGTTTTAGTATAAAATACCGATCGCACACTGTCAAGGGATCGTCCCGCTGGTATTAATTCTGGCTGGTGTGTAGACTGTATACACGGCACAGGCTTATCATATATTAGCAGCATGTTATTATCAACAGCAGCAGCTAATCAACTATAGGGGCAATTATCATATTTCCTGTTACGCTGTAATAAATGCCGAGCGAAGAAAAGAGATAAAGTTTCGTAAATTAACAACTAGTTATCAGAGTAAAATTTATATTGCTGTCCGCGATTAACACTGTTAGCTCAAGAAAATCATGAAAATAAATCATCCACCACAAAAACTTTACACGCTATCATCGTTTGACAACTCGCATGCCTATAACACCTGCGCTCAAAGGAAACGTTCGCAGAGGACGACACCAGTCGAAACAATTGATAAAGATAAATTAGAACTCGAGTTTAAATAATATTGTTACACACGCAGAACGCATTTATTATGTCATTCTTATTATATTTATTGTCATGTTAGCAAAAATTTCATCGTCTATTCTCTTGAAACACGTCTTTCTGTTGCTCTATATTGATTATGCAAATGATATGGATTGTATCTATTATTGTCCGGATTACAGAATGGTAATCCAATGCCACAGTAAAAGTGTCTTACTTATTACTTACTTAGTATTCTAAAATATCGTTTCGAATTCCTTAAATTAAGTAAAACTGGAGTTTATTAAAACATGTATTTTCTAATTTGAAATCTATGCAATTAGTAAACCGTATTAATAATATTCATATAGTAAATGAGATCGGTTCCAAAATATCGTTTTGCATTCCTTAAATTAAGTGAAACTTAATTTTATTAAAACACACATATTTAAATTTGAAATATATGCAATTCTTATATAGGCTTTATATCGCTAAATAGTGCCGTTTGTTTGTTATAAACAATTGTTTCCTTTTTTTATTAATAACTTAAAAACTGTGCATGCAATTAATTTAAAATTATATCAGGCATATTGCTTGGACCTTCCTCTTTAATTTGAGTCGTGGATGATCCAAATCCGACGTCCAGAAGCGGAGAAATTAATTTTTTTCTTTAACAAGAATTATTCATTGTTCGGATAAATGTTATCGGACAAAACTTTTGCAGTTTGCTTATAATGCTAATTTCTCGGCTTCTAGACGTCCGACTTGCATCATCCATGGCTCAAATTAAAAGGAAAAATCTAAGGAATTCTCTCCATATACTTTTAAAGCCTTCCCATGCATAGTTTTTTACTATCTGCAAAAAAATGGGAAAGATTTGTTTATAACAAATTAACTGCAATGTTTATCGGCAAACTGGTAAGAGGATAATATACCTGGGACCTTCCCCTTTAATTTAAGCCAGGGGGCATTGAAATCGGACGTCTATGAGCTGAGAAATTAATTTTTTTGTTCGGATACTGACTGAGTAATCTACCATGGCGCGATATATTTGTTTATAACAAATGAAATACAAGAGATAGTTTCAAAAGACTGTAGGATAATATTTTAATAAGCAACATAAGAGTTTGTTTATAATTTGCAATATTAAAAACAAACTTCTTCAACTTAAGAGAAATTTATCTCAATAAGCCGTACCTTTACGATTAAAACGAAAAAAAATGAAGTTCGTATCTGTAATAGTATCAAAGATAAAAATACTTTTATGAAGGTACTTTTTGTGAAACGCGCTGAAATTTGCAAACTTCAATGGCCTACAATTTTTAAACAATTTCATTATTGACGCAATGATGATTTAAACCCCCAATAATTTCACATAGAGTACAACATATTTCAATTTGAACAAAATCCCAGATATCAAGGGAAAAAAGTGATCGATTTGCCGAGGAATGGCCCGTAATAGTTTTGCAGGTTCTTAAAAAAAGAAATATACTATTAAAATAACTCATTGAGATATTGGATTTTTTTATTGTTAAAATATTTTATTATTAATAATAATTACAACGTTTACAAAGCACATATAAAAAATAGTGTACACTTTTATTATTATATAATAACGCTTCGTTTGTACAATGCACCAAATGTTAACGACATACAATATAAAAATAACTTTCTCAATCCATGTCATTCCAATCACAAAAGTCGAAGTCTTCTTCGTCCATATCCAGCAGATTCTTTAATTCGTTTGTCGTTGATTGATTTTCTGCTAAGATATCTTTTGTTAAACATTCATTCTCTTTAAGGTTTTCATTGTTTTCTACTACTTTTTTGTCAACCATGTGTTTGCGTTGTTCATTGCTAGTAAAAAAATCTAATGTTCTCTGTTGGGAACTTAACGCTTGTTTTGTAACGTCGATATCTTTCAGACAAAAATCTTGATCAAGTCCAACCTCGTTTAATACGTTCATTTTCTTCTGAATTAAAGGCCACAAATAATCATCTGCCGTTTGTTTCGCAACTAAATACTGAATGACAACATTTTCATCTTGACCAATCCTATGTACTCTATCTTCTGCTTGACATAGTATCTGTAATAAAATATGTAATTATGAAAACCAAATTTTAAGCAATTATAATTAACACTAGATATACGGATATTGATTGTATAATTTGACGGGTTTCCCAGAAAATAAGTATTGCAAGGTTGGGGAGGTTTTATATCATAAAACCTGTAATCCACTAAATTAACGAGTTCCGTAAATCTGGTGTTGAAGAGAATAATATAAGTAATAAATACGCCAGGATTCCAAAACAGTTCCGCAAAAACAACGAGTTGCGCAGCAGTTAGCGTAATTCCTGCATTCGCTGCTGTAATTGATAATACTGCTGCGGTGTAACAGTCAGAGTTTTGAAACTTATCTATCTCATATTTTCTACGTTCAGCATTTGTTTTGCCATCGATACGAACATACCTGAAACATGTGAACATATTCTATTATAAATAAAAGATACTATCTTTATAAAGTAATGTACTGCAACAGCACGATATAATTACTTTATATTCATAGATCCTGCCACATTGCAAACGGCATCCAGCACATTTTGATGGTGAGCAAATATAATACATTTTCGTTTATCTTTGAACAGCTTAGAAACGTAATTGCTAAAATATTATTGTTATAAGTGGGGTGAAATATTTAACATTTGTAGAAATAGCTAATAATAAAATCATTTACCACACAGCTTTTTGTTTAGCAATACTGGATTCGTTATAATACTGCAAGAGAGTAGCATGTCTTTCCATGCCACTTAGAGCTTTACGTTCCAACTTCTTTGACATTTCTGCCATTTCTTTGGTACCAGCTTTTATTAAATCTGGATCTAGCACAATAACTTCTCTGAAAGTTTTTAAATAAAATGAACATTTATTATAAAAGGGTAGAAATCAAATCTTTAGATTTGCAAAACTCGAATTCGACACCTTGTAAAATTTCGAAACCATCGAAACTCAAAACTTTTTGAGTTGAAATAATTTTATTGAGATAAATTATACAAAAAAATAAAGCTCGTTTCTTACCTCTTCTTCGTTGGCAACTGATTCAAAACTTCAGTCTTTAATCGTCGAATAACACAAGTTCGTTTTAATAGAAATTGTAGTTCTTGCATGTTTGAAGATCCTGAAAAGTCCCATCCAAAAGAAGTTCTTTCCCCAGCACAGTATCGAATTCCATATTCCTGATATCTGTATAAAAGCAATTAATTTACTTATGTGTAAATTATATTTAACAAACGTTATATATTACCCCATAAAATTTGGCGCTGCAAGATTTATTTGAGTGTATAACTCTATGGGTCTTGATAAAGCAGGCGTCCCAGAAAGTAATACAACATGACGCGCTTGCGATACTACGCTTTGCGCGGCTTTAAACCTTGCAGTTTTAAGACTTTTTAAAGCATGAGATTCATCCTATACGAAATTTACTCCAATAAATGTTTATACATCTAATACCTAATTTAATCTATAAACTGCCTTAAAACGTACCAAAATAACAAAACCGAACGTTCGGCGGTCAAACGTGTCTGCAGCTCGTACTAAGAGATCATAAGTTGTAATTATGATATTATTGCTATCAATGAAGTCTTTCATAGTTGTAAACTGTTGAATATATTGTGCAGGTATAGATGGCAAAAACTTATGTATTGCTTCTTCCCAATGATACCTAGGTTTAAATAATTATTTTCGTTACTCACACGAATATAATAACATATAAATATTTATTAAAGATGCGCAAGAGCTCGGAAATGGTCGGAACCTGATATTCATGTCGGGTTGGGACCCGAAAGTATTTGAGCTTCGGAAATATCGAAAATCTCGACAAAGTCGAGCTTCCCGAATCTTTCAGGGTTCTCTACAAAATCGAGATTCTTGGGAACTATAAAATTGTAAAAAATAGAGCATGAAACAAAAATAATAACCAATTATGTAGTATATATACTTCTTTTGCAATGTTACAACAGTTCAAAAACCAGACAATTGCTTTTTATTAAAATTTAAGGTTCCTTGAATTTTGTGAATGAATCCCAAGATATCCCAATATTTTCGGGACGGGCATTTTTATCGAAATTGGGACGGGATCCTCGAAAATATCCGTGATTCCCGATATTTCAGGATTCTCAATACTTCCGAAAACATCGAGAATCCGAAGATTATTTCAGCATTCATTTTGTCGAATACTTTCATGATTTTTGGAGATGAGAGAGAATCCGAAAATATAAAATTGAGACGAGACGAGACGAGAATTATTTCCCCGAACCGAGATTTCCGGATATTTTAGGAATCTCGTACACCCCTATTTATTATATAACATTTTTATTGCTAAACCTGACTGAAGCTGGTGCAACAATAAGAAGAGGCCAACTTTTTTTGAAGTAATGTGCTATTCCCAATGCTTGAATGGTTTTTCCCAAGCCCATGTCATCAGCAATCATACAACGACCTCCCTTAGATATTCCATAGCTAAAAACAAAAAGTTTAATACCATTCTATTTTACAGAGTTTAGCATTATTTTATTCGAATAACATTTCGAATAAATTATTCGAATCAAATTTTTTAGTAATTTTCTTTTAAATCATTGAACTAGCAGCAGAGTTGGGCAATGAAATGTTATTCAAATAAAATTTTTCGAATAATGCTCAACTCTGTCATTTTAATGATTTAAAAAAAATGACTAAAAAATTAAAAAAGCATAAACTATATAATTATACCATACTCCTTCTCGTTGAAAGGGCATTAGGTTCTCTAATAATTGGGGATCAATGCAGGAGAGATCCACATTTTCTATAGCACTCTCTAAGGTATCTTTCTTCCTAAATATCTATAAAATATTTCAAGTATGTGAATCCACTTATTAATACCATTTAAGTATAATTACACTTAAATTATGCTTGAATGTAATACCTGAAGAACTGGGTTTGGTATTCCTATGATTTGCACATCAGATTTGAAATTAATAATTTTCTCCATTACAGTTTCATAGTCTTTTAATAGAAAATTCCAATTTTTAGTTTTCATATCTAAAAATAAATATATATACAATAAATAATATAATTTTTATTTAATATTGCTAATTATTCAAATAATACTGTGTTGATATTTCTTACACTACCATATGATTTGCTTGGAATAGTTTTTAGTGCCTCAATAAGTGGAGCAAAGTATGTTGAGGTATCTAATGTAAATCTTTCATCAGTTATCATATAACATTTTCCTGTAATACGAGATTTCTGCCCAAAGAAAGTTTTTGTTGAAATAGGATTAAACCTTTCCTTTTGTCTATTAACTTGTGGATTAGTTTTAATGGAATCATTTCCAAATTTTGCTTTAAAATATTCATATCTTGATTGACCGTTATTAAAAGATGTAGGAACACTGGATGGCTTATTTTTGTTGACTGTGATACTGCTACTATTGGAAGGCAGACTGTGTTTTGTATTTGTAGGTGTAGATGGATTATTTTTCAATTGAGCTTGCTTTTTACGTTGCAAAGCTAATAAACGCTTTTTTTCTATTTCTGCTTGAGAGTAATTCATATCTGGAATATTGTAAGTTTCATTAAAAACTCTATACAGTAGAAAACATGTAATTAATGTAATATTTGTATTGTAATTACAAACCTGATAGATGTAAACACTTTATCTTTCATAAATTTTACATGTCCAATACAACATTAGAAATAAATAACATCGGTTATAGTTTTTCCATTATAATTACTGTTTCATAATTAATAGTAACAGTTCATACAAAATGTATAAAAAAGCAAGTGTAACATATTTTTTCGATGGTACATAATATACAGTTTTTATTTATAGTAACGTTGTATTAGTATTTTGTTTCAAACTGTTTGCATATACTCGGTTTGGTGTCTAGGGAAAAGTACTTTTCAATAATTAAACTAGATAGATCATTATCTGTTTCTGGTAACTTTCAAACACATTGCGATTGGTTTTGCCTGGTTTTGCCTTTAGATCGCTTTAGATGCAGTGAATTCCTGTAGTAGACTATGGGAGCACCTTTTTGAGTTTAATTTTTAATTTTAATGATCATGAATTAAATATTTTTGTCTTAATTCTTATTTGTACGAACCTTTGCTATAATAATCGATCAATTTGATGAAAACATCTTTTAAACATTTTTCTATGTTTCGTTTTAATGATCTTTAAAGTTCGGTTGACCCTGAAAGCGTTATTCCAAATGTTGAGAGCATTTTAAGATTTCACGCTGGTAAATGTGTATAATTCAAATGTTTCATACACATATTACATATATAATTCAAGTGCGCTTTCTTCTTTTTTTAAAAACAATCAAAATCACTTATTTCTGTTGAATTGTAGTTAAGTTTTAAGATAAATAAAATGTCAACGTCAAAGTCGCCAGTATCTGGTACGTATCTTCCGCAAATATAAAATAACCAATTAATAAGATAAAATAACTACTCCGAAATATATTTTAGCTGACGATCATGAATTCGTTGTCCCGGAAAAGTCGATCAAAGTACCAAATGATATGGCAATTTGGGAAAAGTCAGAAGCATACTTTGTAAGAATTTTGTATAAAACACCTTTATTAATTCTTATCATAGTTTGGTTAAATGGGAGTACTCGAGATCTTTAATATACAAAAGAGAATACAAAAAATATATTTACAGGAATACTTGGGATTTATATTGGCCTTGAATGAATCGGTTCAAGGAAAAGCTTTAAATGTTGACTGTTCACAAAGCCCTGTAATTTCAAATGTTGTGCAAATGCTTAATGAGTTTGATGAATGGATAACACAGATACCTCCAACTGAACAACCCCAGCGTTTTGGCAACAAGTCATTCAGATCATGGCATGCAAGATTACAAGAGGTAAATATACTTAATTTTTACATAGGCATTTTCAAGACCTATTGATGTATTATCTTTCAGAATGGGATAGAAGAATTGCAGAAAGTATTGCCTGAAAAATTATATAGAGCAGTGCCAGAAATAGTTCAATACTTATTGGAAAGTTTTGGCAATCCAACACGCATAGATTATGGCACAGGACATGAAATGGCATTTTTAATGTTCTTATGTTGTATGTTCAAAATTGGTGCTTTTACTCAGGAGGATAAAGTTGCTGTGGTTGTAAAAATATTTAACAGGTAATTTTCTTTCTTCTTAACAAAGCTTAATTGTTTTCTAGCAATTGTTTTATGTATTTGCAGAAAATGAAATAATTTTTATTTTTTGAAGGTATCTGGAGCTAGTACGTAGATTACAATTAACTTATCGGATGGAACCAGCAGGTAGTCATGGTGTATGGAGTTTAGATGACTACCAATTTATTCCTTTTGTATGGGGAAGTGCTCAATTAATTGGTATTACTTTATTTCTACATTTTTGTTCTTTGATAAAGTTGCTGAAGTTCCTTACTGATTTCGATGATTTTTAAATATGTGGTTGAGCATCTTTTTCTTTTGCCAATAATGGGCGGTCGGCTGTAGTTTCCGAGATTTTTCCACAAAGAAACTCTGTACTATTACATTGAATTTTGTCTCTATCAAACTAGATCTAGAATGCGTGGCCGGCCGCATCACGATAGTCGGAATAATAATGCTGACTCAAACCTAATTCTAATCTAATCAATTAAATTAGTTACTAGGTAGAATAATTAGGTTTGAATTAGGTTTAAGTTGGTTTCCTTATGTTGATATGGATCATTTCGTATGTGAAACATTCAATTGTATATTACGGAAAGTTTTTCACGAATATCTTGGAAACTAAAGCCGACCGCCGCATATATGCAACGGAAAAAGTTGTTCAAAATGTTGATTTCTGTACCATATTTAAAATTCATCGAAATCGGTGGGGAGTCAGTTTTTTGGCAATTTAACCTGTTCTTTTATCATAGTGAATTATAAGAGCAACATAACTACAAAACATAAATATTTCAGGCCATCCCCGTTTAGAACCACGTCACTTTGTAGAGCCAGATATTATTCAGTCATTTAGCAAGCAATACATGTTTCTTGGTTGCATTGAATTTATCTCAAAAGTTAGTATACGTATACTTGCGTGCCATTACAAACAATTAGCTAATATTTCTATATTTTAAAAGTATTGAATTTATTAATTAATTCAGGTAAAGATAGGACCATTTGCTGAGCATTCAAATCAATTATGGAATGTTAGTGCAGTATCTTCATGGGCCAAAGTAAATAGTGGTCTTATTAAAATGTACAAAGCTGAAGTAAGTATCATTGTTAATAGCTTTTAATGAACTTTAAAGGTATTGAAGTCATTGAAAATGTCAAGTTGAGACAAGACGAGAATTTTCTTTGAGATCTAGACGAAATCACGATAATATATTATCAATCAAGAATTTTTTAAAGTATCGAGATTTTCGATAATTTTGAGATCCTAGAAGATATTTGTAAAATATTGATTCTTTTACTCTTATTGCGGGGTTTGTTATACGTAGTGTAACTAAATCTGATATTGTCCAAAGTATTTTATAGAATATTCTTTTAGATAGGATATAGAATATTGAATACTTTCACCCTAATTTTGCGGGCATAACGTATGGATCGAAAATAATAAACAAAATAAATGATAGCTAAATCAAAATCCTGAAGTTTTTCCGACATTTGTAGAATCTCAAGATTTTTAAGAATCCCGACGTTTTCAATATTCTTGATCATATTCGAAGTCTCGTCTCGTTCCAAACATCGAGACCTCTATATTTTCGAGATCTTGTACACCTTTAATAAACGGAAATAGTAACAAAATAACTTTTGTTAATTATGTACGTTAAATATCAGGTTCTAGCAAAATTCCCTGTTATTCAACACGTTTTATTTGGGTCTTTACTACCGATAAAACAAGCATCAGCGCCTCCCGTTAAAAAGGATCCTCGTCAAATTCAACCTCCACAACTATCGCGTCCTCAGTAACAGTATTGTATGAATACGCTTTACATTTGTTGGCGTAGTTTGTAATAAATATTCGATATTTATAATAAAATTGTATATTACGTTTACAAACTAAGTTTCAAGATACTTTACTAATAATTTTATTACACTACTTTGATTTTGTGTCAGTTTCTCAATTTGATACTAGAATATATGTATGTTATGTTATATTGTAAATACATATATGAACATGTATATTTAACTTTTAAATCGCAAAATAATTAGCCGTATTATCGATATACTAATATGTATTAACAATTGTATAACATAATACGAAGAATTCTTAACAAATTATTTATTGTAAGCAACATTATAAGTTATAAAAGATATTATTCATAATGTATAAAGCACACAGTGTCACAAAGATGGCTTTAATATGAATACTTAATAGATTATTTTTGCATTTCATCCAGTCTGTAACTCATTTGTATACAAACACATACATCTACTAATTGAAAGTCCTCTTACACGAAAGTAAACATTGTTTCAGCAATAAATATTTATCTCGCATACTATCGAATGAGTTAGAGATAATCTAAAATGTATAAATGCATAAAGTAAATTATTTACCGAGAAATGTTAGAGTATTGTGTTTAAAAGACAAAATGCGAAAAATATATTTTATGGGAATACTATTTTTTTTCGTAATATTATTTCCTGCGAATTCGAAAAGATCAAGTGGCTTGTACATAGACAATGGATTCGATCAAACGATTCTGCATGAAGTTGCTAGTCCTGAACAAAGACGAGACGTGGAGCGTAATTTGTTAAATATTCTTGAATTACCCAACAGACCAAGGAAAATTCAGCGCAGGTCGTTAATAGTGAAAAGATCAGCACCTAAATTCTTGTTAAATATTTATAAGAATGTTTTATCGAATGATACAGATACGTCGATTAAAGAAGAATATGGAAGTATGGAAGAGTTCAATTTAAGTGATAGATACATTAGTATTATAGATCAGAGTGATTTGATTATGACATTTGGTGCTCATAATCCACATTCAGGTAATGCATCAAAAACCAATCGTGGTAAAAGGATTTGGTTTGATGTGTCAGAAGTGCCAAGAGAAGAGTGTATTATTGCAGCTGAACTGCGATTGTATCAAAGTTTCAATAAAAATGTCGAGCTTAACAAAGGCTACACCATATCGATATATAGGGTGGCGCGAACAAAAGATGGAGGGCGAATTAAACATTACATAGACTCAGCTAATACTACAATAGGTAAAGAAGGCTGGATAATTTTAAATATCAGTGAAGTTCTTGAACATTGGGTTAAACACCCAAAAGAAAATCGCGGCTTATTTTTAGCCGTGTATCATGCTGATTACACAGGTCACATTATGAGACCAGATGATATAGGAATTGTGGGCGTTTTAGGAATTCCAGATAAACAACCGTTTATGGTTGGCTTTTTTAAAAGCTCTGCCAACCGTGAAAAACGCCAGACGTTATTTGAACAGAACAAAAATATTAGATTTGGGAAAAGTTACTTTAGTAGTATGAACATTCAAAATAATCCTTATGTTAATTCTGTAACAAAGAAGAATGGGAAAAATCCGTGCAACATTAAAACGTTATATGTAAGCTTCAAAGATCTTAAATGGCAGGATTGGATCATAGCTCCAGAGGGATATGATGCTTTCTATTGCAGTGGAGAGTGCAATTTCCCATTAAACATTCGTATGAATGCAACTAATCATGCTGTTGTACAGACTTTAGTACACCTTATGAAACCGCATAAAGTACCAAAACCGTGCTGTGCACCTACGAAATTATCACCAATATCGGTACTTTATTTTCTCGACGATAGTAATGTTGTGTTAAAAAAATACAAAAACATGGTAGTTGATAGGTGTGGTTGTCGTTAAACGTTAATAATATCTAGTACAAATTGTTCAGTCTTTATTGTTTTAACAAAATTGACAGTTTTTTTTATATTTTAAAAAAAGAGCAATACACATTTTAATAGATCTCAATTAAAAATGAGTATTTACATTTATAATAAAATATATCAATGATAAATCGTATGTAATAAAATATTTTAGCAATAACATATGTATATATTAACAAGAATAAATAACGTATGCTTAAAGCATAGAACGTTTTGTTCCTTGATTAACGATTTTACTTGCTATCAAATTAGCAATCTCGTCAGGTTTATAATTGAGCTCGGTAAGAATTTCTGTAGTATGCTCACCCGGCTGCGCATTCTTTTCTAATCCTTTCGATATTCCAGGCGTACGGGATAAACGAGGAGCGGGATTTGGAATTACTATGCCATTACGATCGGTATTAAATACATTCCTTTCTTTGTTGTGCGCGTGTAACGCAACATTTTTTAAATTCAAAACAGGCGTTACACAAGCGTCTGTGCCGTCAAATATGGCACACCATTCTGCCTGAGTTTTTTGTTTGAATATGTTTTCTAATTTCGTACGATTTTCTTCAAATTTATCGAATTGTGGTAATTCATCGGATGAAATGCCAAGTTTCTCCAAAAATGTCTCATAAAACTGAGGTTCAAGTGATCCAACAGATATATACTGTTTATCTTTTGTTTGATAGGTATCATAAAAATGTGATCCAGAATCAAGCCTGTTTGTAAGAAACACTATTTAGTTATTTGTTTATTTGAAAATATAGAAGACACAAGTAAAGGTGAAACATTCTTACAGATTTTTACCACGTGCTTTTCCCCACAGTGCAGATATATTTTGAGACCTAAACAACCAGCTACCTAAATATGCTGTTCCCTCTACCATTGATGCATCAATCACTTGTCCAACATTGCTTTTGCTACGTTCAAACAGTGCTAACATTATACCAAAGGCACACATCAGACCACCACCACCAAAATCTGCTGCCAGATTAATGGGTGGTGTTGGCTTATGATTATGACGCCCAAATAATGATAATAGACCTGAACATTGTCAAAAGTAGTTCAGAAACAATTTAATACTGCCAATAAAAAAGCTAAATATATACAAGGTGTCTCAGATTTGTTTCACAAAATTTTTTCAAAATGTTCTGCGATTGTAAATAAACAAAAAAAATGTGGTATCAACATAGGACATTTCATGTTGTATTAAAAAATGAAATACAAAGGGAAATATAATACTCGATTTTTAAACATTCACTGTTCCTGTCTAATATAATACTGATGGCATTAAAAAGTAAAATTGGTTACTTTACGAAATTTATTTTGATTTCATTTTATTTTAATAAATAAGTTGGTTTATCATACTATCATTATTTTATTGTGTAGAGACCAGGTTAATTTACTGTATAAGTCTAATTCAATGCCTTGAGAATGCATTAATGCTATTTTCATAGAAACATGAATAACTAGAATTTCCCAAGAGATCATTAGAATTATTAAGAATTATTACTTTCCTATTGACCCACTATTTTTGTCGTAACTTTTTAATGAAGCTTCAAATGAACTACAGTTATGTAACATTTTCTGCTTATTTTTGGTTATAAAATATGTTAACAAAGTTTTGCAAAAAAAATCTGGAATACCATATATAGTTATTATTAAATTACCAGATAAAGCCACATAATTGATATCATGACCAGCCATATTAACATAAGGTCCACTATGGCCAAAACCTGTTAATCTAGCATATATTAATCTCTCATTTATTTTCATAAGCTCCTCTGGTCCCAGATTCATTTTTTCCATTATTCCTATTAAATAATCTCATATTAGTATATCAATATCCTACAGTAACAACAATGAAATCATTAAACGATACAAACCTGGTCTGTAAGGATCTATGAGTACATCGCTCTGTTTGCTTAATTTCTTCAATATGTTTACACCTTCAAGAGTTTTTAAATTCAATGCAATTGATCTTTTTCCATGACCAAGGCTATCAGTGAAACCAAAAGATGTACTGGTCTTAAATGAAACAAAACAAAGAATTAAGTTGGAACTTATACAGACTAAAACAAAAGAATAATTATAATACTAATTATACCTTATCTACTTTAATTACTGACGCACCAAACTCAGTTAGGATCATTCCACAAAAAGGGCCTGGAGCAAGCCCAGCTAATTCTAATACTTTTATACCTTTCAACGGCATATTCGCAATAAGTAAAATCGTGCTACAACGATTAACATAGAATGAATTAACATTTTTTTAACGTGTATAAATATTACAAACCTAAGACCTAAGGTTCATAATAAATATTGATAAGCAACTATGGAAATTTTTTCAAATATAGTTACTTAACCATCTCACGACACCATGGCACATATAAATGCCATGGAGGGTACTGTACAGTACTGTCAAGTACTGTACGACGGAAAATATTGTCGCGAGCCATGATGGTTCAGAGTCGAAAGAAAGAGATAGACTGTGGCAGAGTAAAGGATAGAATCACTGTTAAGATCATGTCACGAGAAATCGGAATGGGTTCGAATGACGCTGGCACCCCAAGATTTGAAATATTCTCAAAAAATATATATTATCAATTACTTATTCACAGAAGGTATTTAAATTATATAAATAAATCAAATGAGTATTTAATACCGTAAGTATCAATAGGAAGTGAAATAAACAGTAAATGAATACGATGTTAATAAAGAATATATTATTGCATAAATAATATTATATTCCTTCATTATTATTTCTTGGGTATATATATATATTAAAAACTAATTGTATATATGGAATGCATAATCTCATTTATTCAGTTAGTATTCTTTATTTATATTATATTTATTTAGTGTATATTTCTCTTCGTATCGGTAAGTAATGAATATAGCATTTTTTTCATTTTGTATTGATATAAGCGGTATCGAGTACTTATATGTTTTAACTACATAATTTAAATACCTTCTGTGTATAACTAATTGAGAATATATACATGTTCGAGAATATTTCAAATCTTGGGGTGCAAGCATCATTGGAATCCACATCGATTTCTCGTGACCCAGCACTAACATAGCAGAATTGTTTTGAGTTCGTATTAATATCGTTTTGACTTCGTTTTGACATCGTTTCGACTTCACATTCTGGTTTGTCGCGTTCTGTGACGGACTGATGATCGAGCGTTCTGGGGCGTCTTTTAGCCACGCGGCAGTTGAGCGTTCTGGGGTGTCTTATAGCCACGCGGCGCCTTTTAATCGCGGGCAGTCGAGCGCGGGACGCGGGCAGTCGAGACGCAGTGGTTTATAGAATGAGAGTCTAGAACTACTGGTATGAGATATTGGTGTACCAGTGGTTTATAGAATGAGAGTCTAGAACTACTGGTATGAGATATTGAAACCCCAGAACGATCAACTGCCGCTCAGTCTAAAAGACCCCAGAACGCTCGTTCATCAGTCTATCACAGAACGCGCAAACCAGAACGTGAATTCGAAACGATGTCGAAACCAAATCAAAACTATGTCGAAACGAAATCAAAAGGAAGTCAAAACGATGTCGAAACGAAGTCAAATCAATGTCATAACGAAGTCAAAACGATGTCGAAACTTCTTCCTTTAAAAATGATTTTTTCGCGTTTTTTATGTGATATTTTCTAAGTCCTCAATAACCCCCCCCCCCCCCCCCTTTTCGGCGACCCTAGAGCGAAAGATTAACCCAGTTTTCTGTTCCTCTTATGCGGATCGAAGAGATTTATGCATTCAAGGAAATTGATCAATTATTCCAATTACGCTTGTACCCCAAGATTTGTAATATTCTCAAAAAAGATATATTTTCAATTAGTTATTTACTTACAGAAGGTATTTAAATTATATAAATAAAACAAATGAGTACTAAATACCGCATGTATCAATAGGAAGTGAAATAAACAGTAAATGAATACGATGTTAATAAAGAATATATTATTGAATAAATAACATTATATTCCCTCATTATTATTTATTGTGTATATATATATATATATTAAAAACTTATTGTATGTATGTTATTCATAATTTCATTTATTCAGTTTGTATTCTTTATTTATATTATATTTATTTACTCTTCGTATCGGTATATAATGAATATAGTATTTTCTTCACTTTGTATTGATATGTGCGGTATCGAGTACTTATATGTTTTAACTACATAATTTAAATATCTTCTCTGTATAACTAATTGAGAATATATACTTGTTTGAGAATATTTCAAATCTTGGGGTGCAAGCATCATTGGAACCCATTTCGATTTCTCGTGGCCCAGCACTAACATAGCTGAAACAACACCGCGTGCTTCCCTCTCTTCCTTTTTTTATGCTAGGGATATTAGTACACGAGGGACAAAACTTATGCGTGAAATTGATGGCACTGAAAGCACCCGTCGTGAGAGTGTTAAATCATGGTATGGTGAGTCTACGCCTTATTTCAATTTCACTGACGTCAGTCATTGCAGTATAGTTTGCTTTCGTTACACGTTGTATCGATATCAACTACTCGTACGTAACCAAAAGACGACATGTAGTTATTTGCATGATATATCTATTAAACTATCGGAAAACTGAACTCGAAAGACGCGGAATTACCAAGGACAGATAAGAATGGATCGACCAGTTTCGTCACTGTTCGTACTTTTGCGCGTGTCGAATATAAGTCTTGTCTCAACCATTGCCAGTATGCGTGTGTTCCGTAGTAGTGAATCATTTCCAGATGTGTCAACCCTGCAAGATCGCTGTTTTATGCAAATCCGCGGTACAGCGAGTTTCCTCGCGACTCATTCAAATCAGCCGCGGTAACATTATCAACGTTTCGTCTGGTTATCAAGGAAAGGTACGACACACGCATAAAATATGTAAGAAGACAAATAATGTCACGTCATTCGGAGAGGGTATTGCAATATTTTAAATTCCAGTGACATTATCTCCTTCGATAGCTTATCAGTATATTTAAAAGAATCCGCTGAACAGTATAACCGATGACAGTTCAGCTGACAAAAAAACTTTTCGGAAATTTTATCTCAAATGTACGTATATATGTAGAAAAAACAACTTCTCTATTTCTGAAACATTGATTGCACGCGCTCTCTTGTTTGGCGCGCAACATCGCTCGCTACAAATTGACGTATCACGTGCGACGAACACAGACATGAAATTTATCAAATTCTCTCGGAACAATTTAATACAACTATAAATTGCATAATGGCGTAATATATATACATTCCATACAATACTAGCTTTTAATTTTTTCTTTACTAGTGTACAGGTTTACAATTTATCCGATTCGTTTATACGTTTCGTTAATTTTATAATTGTTTATAGTTAAGACTTATTTAATATTGTTACTTACTAATGATTAAAATTATTTATGTTTCAGTGACAACCGCGAAAATGCGTATTATTTTTGTAAAATTCCGCGAAGTATCGCAAAAATACCCTATTGTAAGAGGAATGGCTTCTTACACTATTATATGGCCAACTGGAAGTTTAGTACAACAAAAATTAGTAGGACAGGATGAATTAAATTACCTTCAAGCATTAAGATTTAGTTTGTATGGTGGTTTTTTTGTAGCCCCCACTCTATATTGTTGGTTAAGGTGTTCTTCATACTTTTGGCCAAAGTCAGACTTGAAATCTGCAATTACTAAAGTATATTAAAATGAATTAAAAAATTAGTGTATGTAAAGTACAACATTAATATTTGATATTTATTTTGCAGGCATTAGTAGAACAAGTTACATATAGTCCTGCTGCTATGTGTTGCTTCTTTTTTGGTATAAACTTACTTGAAATGAAACCAGTAGCTGAATGTATTGAAGAAGTTAAACAAAAATTTTGGCCTACTTATAAAGTATAAAATACATACATATGATAAGTAAAAAAATCTCTTATCACAGATAATAAAAATACTAAAAATAATTGTTATTTTTCAGGTTGGCGTTTGTGTGTGGCCTATTCTGCAAACAGTCAACTTCTTTTTTGTTCCAGAACATAATCGTGTAGTTTATGTAAGCTGCTGTAGTTTAATTTGGACATCTTTTCTTGCATATATGAAAGCTCTAGAAGCTAAGAAAAAACAAAGTGATACAACAAATGACAATAAATCAAAACATAAAACTCATACTACAAATACTGAGTCTGTCAATCAAACAGAAGATAAAAGTAAAAGAGTATCTGTTATACGATGAAGTTTATAGAAAAATTATGTAGCTCAATTAATTAATTTATATACACACATATATATATGTATACATATATGGCGATATATATGTCAAAAAGAATTGTTATATACCTTAACAAGGTTGACTACAATACTTGTTTACAGTACAAAATATATTAAAAAATTTAGGTAATTTGTGTATATACATATAGGTGTGAAGGTATGTGTCTGTAATAGCTGCAATTTAAAAGTGATAACCATATTTAAAATCACGAAAGTATATAAAAAATGGTTTTATTGTTAAATTTTTGAATAGTATTTACTGTGATCTTATTGTTGATAATAATTTATATTTATTGGCAATAAACAAAGATTGACTTACTGTTAAAGAACTATATTATTTCCTTGGAATGAACCTCCATATTTTACGTTCACTTTAATTACTTGTTATATTTTTAAATTAAGTTCTAATATTGTATCGATTAATAATTCTATCGATAGTATTTGTACGTCCAATATGGCTACGTTGTCGATCAAACGTTCAAATCATTGTAAGCTGTCAAATGCAAGTCAGTTTATTTAATACGTATTATTTGTACAGGAAATATGCCGTATTCCGCGCATATTTTTGAAAATATACAATATGAAACGTGAAAAATAGTCTCACTACACAAATATAAACATAATAAAACGACATGAGGTTATGATACAGGTTTTGTATATAGCGACTTGAAATTTTGACAGATTATTTTTTTTTAAAACGTTAATTATCCAATGCTGGGATATGACTCGTTCCTCAGTATCAGCACAATGTGATTTAATCGCATCATATATGGATGGGGTTCACGTTAAAATTGCAGAGGCCTATAAACCTCCAAGAAAAGTATGTTTACCAGCTGCGTATAATAATAAGTTGCCGGACGTATCGAAATTAACGTATGACTTCAGCTTGGAGCGATCGGTGCTTGAAAAGGTTCAGTATTATCTTACATTAATGTATAACGTCGTAAAGTAATGTATTTGGTCGAAAATATTTGTATAATGCATGTAAGTTTATTTGGTGCTTTTTTTTAAACATGAATATGTATTAAGACAATTAATATAAGATTAATATTAAGGACAAACTTAACTCGAATACAAACTTATGCATTATTAATGAAAATAAATGAACTGTAATTTACAATAAATTGATTTATAGATGACAGAATGGCGTAATGTTAGACAAGCAAATAGCAAAGCACGGCATGCACGATTAGATGAGAAAAGAAAGAAAGAAAAAAAAGAATTTTCACCTCCACCACCACCTCCATTGCCTGATACTGCAAAGCCTATAAATGCACCTGTGCCTGAAACAACAATTCTTACTCCACAGCCTTTATCTCCACCTGCCAATGATCTTCAAGATCATGTGAAAACAAATGGTCTTAACTTTGCTGATTTTGATAATGATACAAGTAGTCCATTTGATAATATGGAGTTAAAAACAATTAATGAAATGGAAGAACTTGCTCAGGTCAGTAAAATATCTCTTACATTTAAAGGAATTGAATAATGAATAATGAGTTTCACTTGTTGTCCATATTATAGGTATTACAGCCTACATCCCAGTGGGTACCACCAGCAAAACTAGAAAATATATTAAACGACTTAACTGTTAACGATCAATCAGAAAGTCATGTGCAAGAAAAAAATGATAATAATGTTAAAAATGAAACTGACCAAGATGAAGTTAATGAAGAAAAAAAAGTTAAGCATCGTAGTATATCTGCAATTGTACGAGATCTTGAAAGAGATTTAAAAAGACCTTTGGTGGAGGTAATAATTTTTTTTTTACAAAAAAAAATATCTTCGAATAAACTCTACTATTTAGTTATTATTATTTATTCTTTTTATTTTTTTAACAGGATTGGAAACCGTGGCCGAACTTAGAAAGTCCTGATACTAGCGCCCATGAAACATTAAAGCAAGAAGAGCCAATGGTAACAAATGATGTTGCTGTTATGAATATATTATTAGATTTAACAGAGGAAGATAAAAAGTTGGCTCGCCATTTAAACGACATGGGATTCCCGTTTTCAAGAGCAGCTCGGGCTGTACGTGATTTGGGTGGTGAAGATAATAAAAAAATTGTAGAATACTTACTAGCTGTGCAAGCTCTAGAGGAAATGGGGATTTCTAGAGATGATGCTGAGAAAGCTCTTGCCCTTACAGAATACAACCAAGAGAAAGCCAAAGCTTACCATGAAAATTTATGTACTTTACGAGATTTAGGTTTCTCTGAACAAGAGGCATCTGCTGCACTTTTAAAATGTAATATTGATCGCGATAGAGCCTTAGATCTTCTTATAGCTTAAACGTAGAATTATGTAACAAATAATTGTTAAAATGGTCTAAACAAACTTTTTTACTGCACAAAAAATATAAATTTATTTAATATGTAAAATAATTAAAAACTTAAAATTGTAACAAAATATGTTAATTTAAGAACAGTCATACAGTGAATGAAATAATTTCTTTATGTGATGGAAGTTCAAAGTACTAGCCATTGTAAGATAAAATAATATATAAATGTTTTTATATTAATGTACACTAAATGCAACTGAGACATGTTTAAAGTGTTATAAATAATACAAATTCTTTTAGTCCAATTTGAAAACATTAAACTCTTCTTTATTTTATTTTAACATGATCTATTTACAGAATTATTTGCTAAACAAGGTATCATTCATTTATACAGTGCCAGTTATATCTAACTGTCATATTGGAATGTTTAGAAAATTCAGAAGCACATCTGCAAAATTAAAATAAATTTGATATTAAATATGAACCTATAAATAGTATTTATCTCACCTTCTACAACAGCATAACACAACTGTTGTTATAGACTCTGCATAAGGAATAACACCAACAATAATCCAAGCTTCTGTAAATATTGGCTGTTGACATTGAGAGTTTACACAAATACTAGCTGGACCATTCATTAACAAGTTACATGAAGCATTGTTAATAGAGTATATCGTAAAATCATGTTTCTGGTAATTCTTTACTGTAATTTGTTCATACTGAACATTTATATTTATAGGTGATATGGAAATATTAAGTGTATGTTTATACCTGAAATTCAGTATCGAATAATCTATGGTTAAAGTACCAGAAAACACTGGGCATTTATTAGGAATGATGTAAGTTGGGAAAAAGCTTTGTAATTACCTTTCAGTATAGACTTTCCTCAAAGCTAATTCCCATAAAGAAACAATTGTATTTTCATGTATATTATGGACTTTCAAAAGCTGACGGGGTAATTCAATTATGAAATCAGCATCCTTTCCATACAATGCATTTATTTTCACCTTTAATTTTATATTTCTATGTAATGTCATCTTCTCACAATGCATTGTAAAGCATCTGTGATTGTATATATGTATGTATTTATAGATACAGTAACAAGCATGAATTCCTTATTGAAGATTAAATAAAATGAAAAATTATACTATAAACGAATTTGTTTTGAAGACTTCAATATATATTTTAAGATTTTCTTTTTATTCAATTATTTTAAAATGATTTGAATTATATACAGCAAAATATACTTGCCCATAGCCCAATGTATTTCTTTGATTTGGACTAAATAAATCTTGAATTTGAGAAGTTAGCTGGTAAAGAAGTGGATAAGATAAATAATTCAAATGTATGTTTGCATCAAATCTAATGCACGGGGATGATACAAATCCATTCAGTGGCAAATACCTTAGCCTATATAAAAATTATTCTGTATAAAATAAAACCATTGAGAAAATTAACAAAAATTTAAAAACTAATTCAGTTTAACATAATAATCATTTAATATAACAACCTGTTAGAACAAACAGAAATGATTGACAGTTGTGGTGATAATGTCAACCTATTTGGAAGTTCTTTTAAACAGTTGTTATCTGCATTTAATTCCTTTAATTTAGGTAAGGAACCAATCCATTCTGGCAATGCAACAAATTTGTTTCCAGAAATAGACAAAATCTCTAAATTATGTAACTGATTCATTTCTACAAAAATTACATAGGGAATCACATTAAGCAAAACTATAAATCTAAAGCTTCTTCATTCAGCTAAGAACTTACCAACTGGAAATTTGTTTATGAAGTTTTGGTTTAATAACAAAGACTTTAGGCTAACTAAGTTTCCTATACAAGAAGGTATTTGTTCCAACTGATTAGCACTCAGGTCAAGGACTATTAGTTGATTCATCTGACAAAGTTCTGGAGGTACTTCTTTGATCAGGTTTCCATAAATATACAAATTAGTAACATTGAACATTTCTGTGATCCATGGGGGTAAGGTAGTAAGTTTATTCCATTTTAAATATATTTCTTGAATATGGTTTCCATAAGTCCTTATTGCTTCAGGAAATTCCGCAAGACCTCGACAATTCCAGTGCAGTATTACTTTGTTTTTGATTTCATTCACCATTTCTGTAGAATCTGAGTCCATTTTTAAATAAGTTTAATCAAAATCGTTTTCATATATAAAATTGAAGGAGTAGATTCTGAATTTCTGAGGTTGGCAACCAACCTTTAAGGTATGCTCAAAATAACTTGGCCTGCTTGAAAGATTGATATTAATAACCTATTATATAGCAATATCATTTTATATTGTATTTTATAATTGTTTTGTGTTCACAACTACAATTGTGTTTATAACACAATAGTTTTCATAAATGGGCATGAAAGGTAAATATAATCTCTTGAAAGCATTTCAAATTATATATATTTTGTATTGGTTAACAGTGTTGATGACAACGATGTTAAAATGAATTAATCACTCAAAAAATATTTTACTCTGTATGCTACATTACAATTTCATACTTACTGTTTTCTTGATAACGACGAGAGAAAGTGGTAGTAGAAAGTAATAAATAAATAACGATATATGTTATCACATATTTTATTTAACTATATTTTACGAAATATATTGTTAAAGAAGTTTATTCTCCACGTATTGTGTAAAATTTTGTGAATAATATAGGAGATCATGTTGAAGATAACTATTGAACGTGAAATATATCTTTTCAGTTATTTCACGTATTAAAATATATTTACGTTTATTCATTATTGTTTATAAATCTTACCGATAACTTGCACTCCATTATAATCGATACATGTTGAACGGTATACAGTATATAGTATTACCATAGACGAAGTACAGTATAGACCATTTATCCGATGTTATTTTCTGTCAACTGAATTTGAGGTTCATGAGCTTGTTACCATTTTTATTTTTACCTTTTACATTTCGTAATATCTATAGTTTTTATGTATATTTATATTCCTTTTCAGGTAATAAAAAGGAAAATATTCTTCTGAAAATTCTGATTTTTTAGATGTCGATATTTTAGATTATGTGATACGAAGTCCAATTGATGATAGGTCTATTTTATACCTCGTCTGTGATAATAAATTGAAATATATAAGTTCTATTGTACAAACATATACATAAAAATGTGCTCAAATTATCTAGTTGATATTTATGTCACTGTATTTTGAACATATTTCGTTTTACCAGATGGCGCTTGCGGTAACCAATGTCATTTACTACTTTACTTAAACTCTAACCTAACTGAAACGCAGCTGGATGTTTTATAAATAATTGCATTATTTTAAATATATATGTTTTCCTAAAAGTTTGTTTCTTACACATTATAAAATAGTATAATTATCAGCATCTGAAACTGAATAACATATTTCTTGAAACACGTGAAACATCATCTAATAAAAAATTATATTCTGGTTCTTGTAAAATATAGTAAAGAAAAGTGAATAATAAGCTATTAAATTAAAACAAGAGGATATTTTTATTATCTATTTGTTATTTACAAGACACAATAATGTTTAAACGTAAATTTGACGAAATAGACGATGGTAGTAATAGTAAAGCTCCAATTAAGAATTCGTTAGATTCGGATGAAGAAGATGATGATGCTAACGAGGATACTTATAATGTAATGAGTGATGATGATATTGAAGGTATGTAAAAATACCATAAAATATCGTAAAGTAGAAAATGTTACCTAATGTGGTTCTAAGTATCAGCATTTAATTATTAGGTGCAGAGGATGGACCAAGTGCACCAGAAACAAATGTAGGTTTTACTGCATTTAATATGAAAGAAGAATTAGAAGAAGGACATTTTGATAAACAGGGCCATTATCTTTGGAACAAAGAAAAAGAAATTAGGGATAATTGGTTAGACAACATTGATTGGATGCAGGTTTGTACAACAGATTGATTAAATCTTAGGGTGTATAATTAAAGATAATCTGTTAGATTTGTATATGTACATAATATGAAGTTGAATCTCTGATATTTTACAATTAAACGTGAAACATAGATGTGATTTTTGTGCTTATAATTTTTCCTTGTTCTTGGATATTTGCATATTGAAATATCAGAATATGTTTTCATGCAGCAGACAAATAGAATTATCTGTAAACCTGCCTTGTTTACTCAGTGATGCAAAACATTACTAAGGCATAATCTTGATAGATCAAACCGAGTTCTACAGCAAGTGTAAAGAAGGAAAGTGAAAGCAGTGAAAAACATGGACTGGCAGATAGCGATAGTGACGATGAGGGTCTAGATATTATGTTCAATCCGGCTCAGATTTATAAGCAAATATTGGAATACTTACAACCAGGAGAAACCGTTTCTAAGGCTTTATGCAGGCTTGGTAGTGAATATTTTAATTGATAAACTTATGTTTAAAAGAATGTATTCCTGATTATAATTGTTTATAGGGAAGGGAAAGAAAAGATTAACTACAGCAGAAAGGTGGAAAAGGAAACAGGAAGAAAAGCCAATAGAAGATGATCAAAATTCTATTAGTATAACGAAATTAACAGAATTGGCAAATGAACTGTTAACTCGTACTGGGAATATGGACATATATCAAGAAAGTTATGAGCAAATTAAAAAGAAGGTAATTAATCTCAATAAAGATACATTTTTTAATATGCTTATGTGAAATGAAACTTGAATGGATCATGAACCTTTACAGGTTGAGCAAGGGGAAAAACATGTCCATCCATCAAAACAGGAAGCAGAATTAGATATGTATTCTGACGATTTTGATGTAAAAGAAAAAGCAAAATTGGATGGAAGTGAAAGTAATTATATTCTGCTTCCATATAATCTTCAGATATAATATTTTCATATTATATATCGTTTACTTTACTTTTAGGCAATGTTAAAGAAACGGATAGTTCAGAGAAAGATGAGTATAAACAAGAAGAAATAATGTGGGAATTAAAATGGTCGCAAGATGAGAATGCAGAAATTCATGGTCCACATACAAGTGAACAAATGCAAGCATGGGCAAAGGAAGGTTACTTTAAGAGTGGGGCATGGGTGCGAAGAACAGGTCAAAATAATCAGTTTTACAATGCTGCAAGAGTGGATTTTGAACTTTATCTGTGATGTTTTGCTTTAGCATAGTCATTTGATATGATAATTAGTATTTTCATGTTCTGACAATGAATTTCCAAATTAGTGCTTTGATTTTGATACAACTGGAGACAATGCATAATCTATAACTTGAATTGTAAACTAATAATGTGTCAACATGTACAGGTACTGTTACAAACATCAATGAATGTTCTAGCATTTTGAAACTACAATATGTCCTTACGTGTATTTAAATAAGAGTATTGTCAGTAATAATACTGAGTAATTCATTCCATGTAACTAAAATGTATTATAAAATAATAATTGTCCATTCTTGATACACATATCGCACGAATAAAAGTATTCGCGAGATACTTACACCTTTTTGCAGGTATCTTTAATTCTGTCTTTAAATTTCAAAACTTGATTTCTAAACATATTTACCTTTGACAACTTCGGGTGTTTTTTTGTCGGCTTACTAAAGACCATCCGGTGTGACACTTAAATCGACAAAAAGAAACCGAACTTTCACTTTAGGGACTTCCTCTGCATACTCAATAGGGTGACCGTGGTGGCTGAATTTATGGTGCGCGCAACGTGGTATTTTTAAATAGGATTTTATCCCTAAAGTAAATCTATTTCTGACGCGCATAAAAACCTTGCGACTACCCTTGTTTATCTAACAGAGTGAAACTCGATGTCCTTTGTGTTCCTTTGAGATCTTTGGGAAAATAAATTCTAAAGAATCTTTAATACCTTTCTTGTTTCGCGTCCGTCATAAAATTATATAATAAGAGAATACTTCATGAAATATGAACTAAACATTACAGGGTATGGAGCATATTTAGAAAAGACGTCACAAGGTAAAAAAGCACAGAGATTAGAACAGCTAAACATAGTATTTACAAATACAGAACGAACATAGGGTAACGTAACATTTTGGTAGGCATTCTATCTATATATTGGACAAGCATCACACGTGTTACTGAATATACAATATAACTTTATTAGATATCTTAAACATTTTTATTAGCAATGTATGAAATTTCTATAGGTACGGTTACTTAAAATATTTCGTATATATAAGTAAATCGTACATACATGTACCCGTGAGTATGTATGTATATACGTACTACTATACTGGTAGTAGTATGTATATATATATTTTTTTTTTAATTTATATATAATGTATATATAATGTTAAGTATAAATTCGTAACTCCCCTTCGAAATTTCGAGGAGAGGATTCAAAGGGTACGTAAGAGGAGATTTCGTTCGTATAGTGTTAGCTTCAAAAATTGAGCGAACTCCTCTGGTCGTCGAAATTGAAAAAATCCTACACACGATCGCGATACGCTTGTAGAAAATACGAATGTGTGCACGTATGCGATACACGTCTACGTTATATCAAATTTTATATCAAACATCGCGAAAAATTACGCGTTAAATCGGGTTTATCTTCGAGATTCGCCATTTTCCGCTATACACATTCGATCTACGAAAAGAGAGAAGTTTGAAGAAAAAACATCATCTAATTCGAAGATCTATGTCGCAGAGAAAGAATAGTTCACCACGATATTGTCGCGGAAATGGCCAATTCCATACTCAGCAATTCTATGGAAAATTCTGCGAATCAGCGAAATACAAAAATCACTTCGCATCGGTATTTTCAACTTTTATCTCTCAAATATAAAGATATTTGATAAAACGAAAAATAAGAAGAAAGAGAAAGAACAACGAAAGGTAGAAGAAAAGATGAAGCGACTGTACATACAGAACGGCTATGAACACACGAGAAACTATTATGCTAATATTTACAGGAAAAATTCACATAGGTACATAGGCGGTTCACGACGAAACAAGTTACACTTTGATTTTCGCAGTATAAGATAACAGGAAACAATATTAGGGAACAGATCGGATAGAGGACGTAGAAAAGGATCAAGAACGGCACAAACAGTGGACGCATTCGTAAGCCGGTTTCATAAACGCACGCAAAATACGCAAAGTGTCGTAACGAAGATTTTCTCGCTCGAGAAAAAAAGTACTTGTGTTTATATTGTCTTAATATTAGCCTTAATCTACGGTTTACTATAGGTTTATTGAATGTCAGATACAAGAGTACATGCGGCTCAGTTGGCAAAAGTTTCAACGTGTTTGAGAATTTCTCGAATGCTGTAGGAATTTTCGTATAAATAGCAAATTGTTATAATCACGATGAATTGCTTTCGCGTTATTATTCGGGGATTAATTCAATAAATTAGCATTAATTTGCTCTGGTGCAGATATCTCGTGCTTTATAAATTGACAGCAGATAACACGATACAGTTTGTATCTCGAATTCATGCTTACTCTCTAGAGAATTGTAGAAACTCCATTTATTTGATTAATTAATTATTTCAAAATAGGATTCTTGTAAAGATTGTGTATTAGGTTGTTGCATAATAAATGTTAATTTTCAATGAAATTTTACTTCAGCCATTTTAAAACTATAAAACACTCGATAATTGACTTATGTTTACCAGGATGGCAAAAATGTATTGATTTATAGATGCTTTTTATTTTGACTGTAAATTTTGATTTTAAAGTAAGGTGTATTTATTGAAATTTTTATGATAATTAGAAAACGATATTTATTATGCAACAACCTAATACAAATATTTTTCTGAAAAATAATAATTAAAAAATAACAATATTTTAGGAGCTGGAAAACGTTTGCGTAAATTTATAGTAAATACAAAATGCAAGTGAACTGAACTTGTTTTAAAAACAAATACATTTGATAAATTAAGAAATTAATAAAACCATCTATTGATCAGTATCATTAAATATTACAAGAAGATCAATTCTCATTTATCTCTGATAAAAAAATCACTCGTTCTTTTTCCGATACCTAATATTTTCAAAATAATCTGTCTTCCCATTCAAATAATTAATTGCACCATTAAGTTGAACACTCGTTTAAACATCGAAATATTATGTACATATTGCTTGTCATTTCTGGCGTATTCGAGGGAATTTTTTTCAGACACAGCAAGAAATTTCGTTCTCTGACACCATTCATTAGCCGCATTAGCATCGATGAAGACTCGAGTGAACGAGGAACAAGCACTTGAGCGATCGAGCGACGACGCTCGGTCACATACTCTTCATCATAATACATACATACACGCGAGATGCTGTCGCGTCGATTTAAGCAGCGGAAAGGATCTCGAAATCGTGTATTTAATAAGTGTATTTTCTCGCATCGTTGTTATGAAACCGGCGGAGATACTATCATAGACAGACAGACAGACAGACAGACAAACAGACACAGACAGACAGACAGAGAAAGAGTAAGGAATAACGAACAACAAAATACAACAGACATTGAAGACGGACGTTTACGCGTCTGAGGAACGTGATGTGCATTCGACGTGTTGCGTAGCTCTTGTCTTTATGTACATACAAAAATAGCCGTCGATGGGGCGCGCCTCAAACGCATCGAAATCCCTGTGACACCGGAAAGGGAAAAAACAGAAAAAAAGGGATGCGAAGAACGGAAAAGGAAGCGGACAGACGGAAACCGCCTTTCGTCTTTCTCGCGCAGGGCTTTCCCATTGCTGGAGCAGCATCCCTCTTTTTCACCTCCCTCTCCTTCGGAGGAGATCCATGTAGCATGACTAACTACCATGACTAACGAGTCGGGCGAAGTGCCACCGTGGAATCTTGGCTAACCGACCGGGAAGGTGGGTCCAATGAAACGCTTCCAACTCTAATATTTTGGCTTGTCAGAGGGTGGTCCGGTGGCTCGCTTTTTCTTTCATTCTTTTCGGTTTCTTTTTCTTTTTTTTTAATTGGTCTTTAATCTAGGCTTCTTTGGTAACTCCCCTTCTGTGCTCTGGGTTTTCGAACCGTTTCTTTTGCCCTGCATCCCTTCTGCCCTCGAACGTTCGCTTAATCCGAATTGAATCTGGGAGTTACGCGGTTGAAATAGGGGTAGGTTATATATTATATGGTGCGATCGGTTCAGTTGTTCGCATGAAATTTGTTTTTAGAGTATTAAGAATATGGAAATGTATTCTGGGGTTGTTTGATTTGAAGGGGCAAATAGAACGTTAGATTTCGAAGACCGTTTTGCGAAATTGGCATGTGCAGAAAGTTTGATATACTCTTATTTTACTTGTATTAATTAATATTTCAAGATATAGATATAAAGTATACTTTTAATTATTATTTGTTTTGTAAATCAATTTAATATTTGATGAGTGCAGAAATTCCGTTAGCTTTTGTGTTACGCACAAATAGCTTTTTGTAAATTAATCACGATAGGCAGAGATTTGTAATAGATTTATAAATGTTCTACTTAATGTATTAGGTGGCGGAAAGAGTTTATGCAAATTGATATTACAAAATTTAAGTTATTCAAGTTCTTTGTAAGTGAAATTTTATTTATCTAAATACAAAGTAGTCAAAAATTACTAATGATATCATTTATCCTTACAAAATATTACAAAAAATTCGATTTGAAGTTATTATATGTATAACAGACGAACCGTACAAACTTTTTCCAGGACCTAATATATTAGTAAATAATAAAGGAACAAATGATACAGAAAAGATAAATAAAAGTATTAAAAATAAAGATAGTTGTGATATTATTATTTAAAACCGGTAGAATTTGCACTCGCTTAATAATTCTTATATTATTTTATAAATGGCAAATGCTAGTTAAATTTAAATTTAGTCATTACAAAGCGAAAAATTATTAAATGTTCAAGTACTTCAAAATTACTATACTGAGAATACAATAAGTATGTAATCCCAGTTAAAAATGTAGACTTTGATACTATAAAAAGTGTTTCCAAAAATATCAGGTACCATCACATAATATTTCTTTTAAACCAAACAATTTTCCTATCAGTAATATAAAAAAAACAAAACTCGATGCACAGACCAAGACCACAACTAATCTACAATTACCACCCATAAACAAACTTCCTCCAAAAATTACTTTCATTAAACTTATATGTGTGTGCCATATCTGCACATCGCAAACTTTAGAACATCACACCGTCATAAACTACACTTCGCATCCGAATTGGACGAGTTCTGGATTGTTCCGGGTTCCACTTTATCATTTATCGACGAAAAATGAAATGGAAATTGAAAAATTGCCGCGTAACCAGATCGCTCTCCACGAAGGATCTATCGTTGCGAGTAAGTTTCTGATATCTGGACGTGATAACCAGATCGCGAAGTTCCCTATCGAAACTTTCAAAGTTCTCCGGTGATGGACGGTCGTTGGAAGATCCATGGACGAGAATCGTGGCTTCTGGGTCAGTAGGACCATTTCTCGGTTCGACGCCACTGTTTTCACCCTCGATTCGCCGGTTAGGATCGCCTGCTTCTGCTTCGGGGAAAATTAATTTCTCACAGTTGTCTGCAGGCTAGTCATCGAACAAACGTACGAATGAAGTATCGAACGCGTTCTGAACAATTTCACCACGTTAGGATCGCGTTCATACAGGTGGAAAAAATATTTCATCTGGCCGTTTAGCCGCTTCGATTCTTTATGTATTAGCCATTGGGTTGAGTTTGATCTTAGTGGGGTAAATTAAGCAGGCACTGAGGGAACTGTGTTTAAATTCGAACACCACAGACGAGTTTCGTGCACAAATTCTGTTTGAACCTCTTTCCGTACCGCGTTTTAGCCATTTATACATCACCTTGAAATTGCGGGGTGGTATAAAGCTACGCTTTGAGGGAAACTTCAATAGAATACTATTATTATTTTGCATTTGAATTTCACTTTGATGTCTCGGTGGAATTTGTATTTTCAAGTTTTAAGCTTTTGAATTTTTTGCTGCGAATTATACGAAGAATTTCACACTTGATTGATGAGAACCACAGTAGTGGACAATATATCAAAGTTATTGTTCAGGATGCCGCACTTAAAATAAATCATCTAATCACTTTTAATATACATATATTTATATGAAAATTTGAAAATTGTAAAATGTCCTTTGTTGTGTATTTTCCCGTTGATACTGTTTAACGCATGTATCAAATGTTTGTGGGATTATCACAACTAAAAGAGATATTTAGGTGGTCTGTTTTTAGGTGAGATACCCTGTATATTAAAGAAGAACAATCTTAGCATCAGAACGGTTTGCATTATATTATGTTTTAATAATCTTGAAAGAAGTATCAATATTTTTATGCTTTTTTTACTCTACAAACTAGGAGAATGAAACTGTTGACGAAAGTATAAATTGTTACAATTTATAATTCCACTTATTGTATTTCATTTAATCTTCAAAGTTAGACAAGAAGCAGATAAAGAAATACTCCTGGTAACTGAACGTAACATTTTAAAACAAACATTGCCCCGTTTCGTCAGTTTTTGTATGTTAAATTTTCCTAAATTGTTTATAGGTGACTCACAATTTTTTCTTCTTTATAGAACCAATTTGCATAAATTAATTTATAAATTACATATATGACATATATGAAATGTTCTTATCTTATTTCATCAACCGATGGTTAATATCCCACCAAATGCACGATAGGATTTTACTATTTCTGAAATTCTAGAGCGGTGCGATGCTTTTGAGCGAACGTGGGCAGAGGTTTACCGTGGCAAATTAAATATTTAACTTTCGAACTTTCCTTTGAGAACTCAATGCGTTGGGGGATTCTAATTAATAGGAGTTCGATATTCCATTACATTTCTAGGCGCGTTGCATTTCGAGGACGCACGCCACGACGGCAAAACGCACACGGCCGAGCTATTCGGAGCGTCGTACCAGCGAGTTCGCGTAATGACTCTCATTTTCGTGACACCTGACACGTCACGGATTATACTTCCGTTTCACCGTCAGTAAACATTTAATAAATCTACGCTAATTTAGATGACTAAGCCATATTTATGAAATTGTATAAAATAATTTAAGTCGTAAGACGAAATTAATTCTTGTTAATTGTTTCTATCGTACACTGTGTTGCATAGTTGGGAAATTATTTCTAGATTTTCATGTATATTATGATTTTCAATAAAATGAAATAAATTGTTCGTTTTAGAATTAGAAAAAGTTCATTTGCTTAACTCTTTCAGCGCTAAGAATGCTAAGCAATTTTAGGAGATTGGCGGATTTCTAGATTTCATTTTACAGATGATGCACACACATGATTTTTAATATTACTATTGTCATCTTATTAATTATCATACTGTTTCTAAATTTATACATATTTAGTGAACATCTTGTACCAATTATTCATTGCTTGGGAAGGACTCGAATTTATAAACTCTATGTATGATATTCAAAATTGATCGCACGTATGCGGTCATAGCACTGGAAGGTTTAAACAGTATATTAAATGTTATTGTTTTCTTGTCATCAATTGGCTCATTCAGCGATTATTTCGAAAATTTATACACGAAGACTACCCGCTTCAACATTAAATGCAGATAAATCACTTCAGCATGTTTCTTTGTCAGATTTATCCCAATATAATGTTATAGTTATGAAACATGGTATATAAATGAGTAAAATCTATTACGAAAATTAATTTTATTTAAGTACATCCAAATATCATTTTATTAAATGTCCAGTAACTTATGAACGGAAGTATACGTACCATTACGCGAATTCAAAAGCTTCTCTTCCGGTGATAATGCTTCGTGATGGATACGTACGCAAGTTCTTGCTGACGCATCAAGTATATTTTTTCGTATTCAAAACGTAACATCTTTCATTAAACTTAACATCATAAATTAATAAATAAATATATATATATTATTTATGTATATATATATATATATCATTATGTATAATACGCTTAAGTCTGTATAAACGTGTAATCTCGATCTTTAAATATACCTCGGTGTTATAGTGTGCTCCTAACGGTAAAGGTCGCGTCTATTATTGCTTCAATTTACAATCTTCTCCTGAAAACGGCCCTCTTCACTCGACTTAAGTAGACAGAAAAAAGGAACCGCCCAGTTACGAATTTCTAACTTTTGTGTCTTTTGCTCCCTTCGGTGTATATAGGTGTACGTTATGCTTGTCAGTGTGTATGTATTATTAATAACTGTACGTGTGTACGCCTTAAAGGTAAAAAGACAAAGAACGAGAGAGAAAGAGATCAGAAGAGGATAAAGAAATGCGGATTCATGGGATTTTCTACTATAGAACTTAAAAAAATCGAATTTTTTGCATTTTCTTGCAGATTAGAGTCCCGCAAATGTACTTGTAAAAGCGTATGTTTAAACTATTAGCACTACGATAGGGGCGATGCACAGGAATGAAAAGCTTTAGGTGCGGTGCACACGTGCGTTTTTCTGCCGTACGACAACCGCAGTTGCGTCGAAAAATACATGCAGAATGAACGTGTGTTGCCACTGCGTTGTCACAATACGTGTACAGCGTTACATCTAATTTCTAGTATCGCGAACCGCGAATGTGACTGCCGCACGACTGCGCACGGCTGAAAAACACACGTGCGCACCGGGCCTTAAACTGGCTTTCATATCTTAAGACTTACTGAACCAATTGACTACGATATGCACTATTTTTATCGGTTACAAAATTAAATAAAACGTATTCTATTTTCTAATTTTTGTAATTTTGTGAAAGGTACGCAAAAAATACAGAAAACGTCGACAATTAGGCTTCAAAGCGGCACTTTTTCTAATTGTCAATTTTTTTCTTTCACTCCGGTATTAATTATAGCAAACTTCATACGAACTAAGGTTTCTTCTAAGCGATTTTGTGAATATTATTAAGACATGAATCTTTATGAAACATGTCACAGCATATTTTATAGTAGAAAACCCCTTTAACGGTTCTTTGTACTTCGAACTCTGTCATGTAAATTCTTCTGCCTGAGGTAACCGATTTGTAAAAATCTCATCGAGGTTCCTCAGCCTAGAACTTCTCTGATTGGAAAGGAGAACACGTTAAAGATAGACAGGATAGTCGAAGGAATGAACGGAGGAAAATCGAGGGTTGAAAAAGAAAGAGAGGGAACGCGAGTGAAAGAGGAAGAGTAATCTTGGGACACTAGTCTAGGAGGGTTTAAACGGACTAACGAGACGCTGCTTTGATTTGATTTGTCACTACATTTAAATGCGAAATGAACGGCCGCCTCGGAACACGGCGCGCAGCATTTGCACTGAACCAACGGAATCCGACGCAATCCGTGAAAATAAATACGTTCCCATAGCCCCACGGCCTCGTGTACTACAACGGTGGCCACGTTTATGCGCCGTACAATTTACATTCCGAGTCAGATTGCGTTCCCCCAGCGAAAATGCATTCTGTTCTCCAGCGGCGCGACTATCTCTCGGAAGACATTTCATTTTCAACTCATCCACCATCTCGTTCTCCTTGCTGGACGATCCTTCATTTCATATTATGCATTGCCACATTATTCGATCGTTCTATCAACCGATAGAACGAAGATCCAAGCAACGCGTTAACATCTCATGATGAAAGGAGAGGCACAATTCTCCCTATGGACGCGACAGAATCAATACTTTCGGTGAAGGAAGGATTACCGCATTATGCTTGATCTCGGCCAATCAGTTAGACTAGATCCGGCCCTATTAAGGTCTCATCCCTCCGTTTCTAGGTCGCGACAATGATAGATTTAGCGCGCGAGACTGTCGCCAACGGAATTTCTTTCGTAATCCTCGAACGTGACCGAAGCTACGAAGTTACGCGTCACGGGGTAATCCATTTCCCCTACGAGAATCTTCTCTCCGGGATTCAGCTCTCCGAACCAAGCTTAGCTGCTCGTTTCGAGTTACGGCGGTTTTGTGGGTCCGCTCGATGCGCCGTATGACTTTCAGTAGCCTCCAGAGACTCCGGAGATTCCTCTATTCACATAGCAGAATGTAAGACACGCAGTCTTTTCCTCAAACGAACACTACGTGAGGTTTCTGCGGAAGCGGAGGTTCGTAATCGTAATCATACTCGTAGTCATAACCGTAGTCTAGCCGGTGAACGTTCGATCTAGGAGTTGCAGGGCTCTGCATGCGATAAAGCGACAGCACTTCCGGTGGCTCGTCGCGGAGATCGGTCACGTCAGCTACCGCATACACACCCTCTTCCGGTTGCCTGGGGTACGATGAGGAATCCGTGTTGCTTTCTCGACAGTTCGGCCTCGTGTACCGTGGTGTCTCGTAGATGTTCGTGTCCTGCGATTGAGGACTCCTTTGACCAGTCTTTGCGCGTGGAGTATCATACGATGTGTCCTCGTTTCGGGCTAACAAACGTCTACTATACGACTCCGCGTTCTTGTCTAGCTCGTCGTTGTTCCTACCGACATAGACGAGGAACTCCGGTCGATTGGGCGCAGCGTACGCCAGCCGTTTCTTCCTCTTCGAGCGCGTGAGACGCGCTATCAGCGCTAAAATGGTCCCCGTTGCGACTAGAAGCCCGAAGGCTGACAACGATAGATAGAGGGGGCTCAGAGTACAGCGCAAAGAACCCTCCGATAGAGCGATTAGGGCTTTCCCGGTGAATTCCTCATCGGTGCAGATGATATCGTGGGTATCCAACTCGAGTCTCGACTCGTTCCGCCGTTCTTCCGCCCTGATAACGTTCCACAGCCAATGCACGGAGCAATTGCAGACCAAGGGATTTCCACCAACACGCAGAGACGACAGACCGTCCACGGGGAATTGCGTGGGCTGCAGGGTTGACAGGCTACATCGACGCAACGAGACCCATTTCAAATATCTCGCATTGTAGAGAACCCTTGCTGGTAACTCCTTTAGACCTCGATTACCATCTAAGGAAATGCGTTCCAAGTTTACGTTATCGGCGAAAGCTCGGGAATGCACGTTGATGATAGTACAGTCGTTTAGTTCTAAACTCCTCAGCTCAAACAGGTTCCGAAATCCACCGGCCTCAAGAGTTCCTAGAGGGTTTCGGCTGAGGATCAGATTGGAAAGGACGTTCAGCGTTGCCAGCGCCGGCGTAGGCACAGATGTTAGGTTATTCCCGGACAGATCAAGGTACACCAAGCCCGGCAGACGGTCAAATGCGTTGTTAGCGATGTTCCTGATAACGTTGTTCGCTAGATCTAACGAGACTAACGAGGGCAACGACGGCAACGAGTCCCTGTCCAGCTCCTGGATTAGATTGTCCGACAGATCTACGTTCTCTAAGCTGGGTGCCAGTGCCAAGTTGTCAGTCGGGATTTCTAACAGCGAATTTTTGTTTAGAATCAAAGTTCGAATCTTGTGCAAGTTCTTTAACAAACATTCTGGCAGACTGGTAATCGAATTGTCGCTAAGATTCAGAATTTCCAATTCATTTGTGCTTTTGAATGCTTGTTCATCCATATCGGAAATGTTGTTGCTGGCTAGGTTCAATTCTTTTAAGGAGTCTAAACCTTGTAAGGAATTTTTCGCCAAGGTTCTGATGGCGTTACTGCTTACGTTCAATGTGACCAAATTCTTTTGGAAGACAAAATTATCCGAGCCTAATGTGTGGATGGCGTTTGACGTGAGATCAAGTGTCTCCAGGTTACCGTAGAAGCCAAACGACAGGTGAATACTGCCGACACGATTGTTGGATAGATCCAAGTGTCTGATCTCCGGGTTCAATTGGATTGGAACGACTTCGAGACCTGCGTAAGCACAGTACGCGCGCAAGCTCTCGTCGTTGCAACGACATTGCGTCGGACAAAGACCGTTCGCCATCACTGACATTGCGACGGCCATCGCTATCGCGATTGGCAGCGTCGTCGCCGAGGGTCCACGTAGTGCCATTCCATATGAACTCCTCCTCCACTGGAACTGCCCTGCAACAGCATAAAGATACTAATAATACTTTACATGTATTTGTTAAGATTTTATTATTATTTTTAAATGTATAATATTGTAGTACATGTTTTAATAATATTATAATATAAATAAGCAATGAATGGATGAAGTTCCTTAAATGATATAAGGTGGACAGACAAGTTTGTAATCACTTGTATATGGATTTTATTTTGAAAATGTTCTCAAAGTATTCAGCAAAATAATAATTGGAGTAAACTATTGATTAAAGGTGTTTGTATGGTGGTTGTAGTATAAGGTTACTAACAGAGGGAAAAAATTCACTCTGAAATGTCTCTGGCTCAATCAAGCTGTAACATGTTTGCGTGTAATTGGAACGAGTGTTTGTTGAGCCTGCTATTGTCTGCTGGCAAGTACAGAAACGTAAAACTACCCTGAACTTGTAATCACGGCAGACATCGTAAATCCGAAACGAGTCATTATTTTCCTTTTATGGGAGCCGTATTCGTTGGATTTTCCATCCTACAGTTTTCGTTTAATTTTAATTTAAGTGGTTGCTACAGGGACCATATTTTCAACTAATTAATGAGATAAAATAAAGTCTCGGGAGTACATTTTATACTACCCTTTTAGGAAAGGTATAAAAACTGATAAATAAGAAATAGTAAAAGTCTAGAAGTTTCTAGGGTTGCGTATACTTCAGTAATCCTATAATAAATAAAAGATTCAGTGTAAAAGCGGATTAACTAAATTTTTTTTCGAAAACAAAATAAATACAGAAAGCGGTACACAAAATGTCTACGTATTTACCTATAAAAGAAAAGATAAAGGTGTTTTCGAATGATGGTATATTATAGTAATGCGTTTTAACGTTTAGAAGTTTATAGATTTTTCCACGGAAGTTTAATTTTTCGCCCAGTTTTTGTTAACTTAACAATTTTATTACTTGCTCCTACTCTTTAGATTTTGCATTTATTAATTTGAAATTAATTATTCGTAATATATCTATTAATAATAAAAATTCATTCCAACAACGAATTAAATCAAATTGCCAGCAAATTTTAGGAACAGCTGGATATGTTAAAAGGAGAAAGAAGGCTTGTTAAAATACATGGTGGTCATTTGGAACACCTGGTGCGCAGATAAGCGAACATAAGTTACTAGAAAGCAAAAATGATAGTTTTTAAGTGCTAGATACAATTCCCAAATGAGCCCTACATATTATGTTACAGCTTGCAGGCCATTATACTACGTACTCCCATCTTTTCCAAATGAATTCAGAAAAACACGTTAAAAAATCTCGTACAAATGCTAACGCAGAATTAAACGCTGTCAGTATACAAAATAACTTGGTAGTATATGTAAATGCAATTTACGTATTAAAATGAAATTGAAAGACATTTCTATTATATGTAAAGTTCACATAGATTTAATTAAATTTTAAAATACGGCAAAATTATAAGTAATTAGTGACTTTATCTGAATCAGTTTTATTTGCAACATTACTTTATTGATTATACAAGGTGCCCTACTTAAAACAAGCTACCTAATTATCTCTTTTAATTTTTAAAAATTTAAATAGTATTAAAAAGCAAATATGCAGTGAAAAACGTTCATATTTCATGGTAATTTTTGCGAAATTTTCTAATTTTTACGTAGTGTAGTAGTATATGTAGTATGTAGTAGTATACTATACTATGCTATACAGAACATCACTGAGTGTTCTATTTTAAGTATTGCACCTGGTATGTTTGTAAAAATCAATCTGGAGTGTTTGCATATACGGTGTTACCAATAAGGCTATGTATTTATACAGAGTAAAGACAGGCATAGAATATTTTTTACATTACACATTTACGTTAACGCTTTTAAACTAAGAAAGAAAAATAAACCTGGAATAATTATATTCTTTATATATTTATTATTACAAGTGAAGAAGATAATTGGGTGAACTGTTTCGAGACACCCGGTATACTGATAACAATATTGGCTGACAATGGTGTGTATTTGACAGTTTTGAACGTCTACCACTGAAAAGTTTTTTACCCAGTCCTGGTCACATCTAGCAATTTTAAAATGAAAATACACACAAAAGTAAATTTATTAATTCTGTAACATCCATTTGGTTTTGGTTTTAATATTTTATAAATTATCTTTCCAAATGTAAGATTACTTTTTCATTCGTTACTTCGAATAGTATACGCTACGTGAAAGAAAATCATTCTCTTTGTAATGCGAAGAGATCTTGGTACTTCGTTGCAGCGTTGATTCAAATTACTCGAGATTACGGTTCGCAAATTACAGGAACAAGTTCTCAGAAAAGTAATAGAAATTCTGTCCTTAGAAGATATAAACGAAGTTATAGTACTGTAATAAAATAGTACCATGACGTAACAAAGGAAAATGACATAGGCACGGCAGAGTATCTTAATATTGATTACCATCAGCAAATCAATATCATGGATTGCGCGATTATAGGTATATTAAATTATATATTAACTGCAGGTTCACTTCTCTTTATCAATATTTCATTTTCAAACCTATTCGGACTATTTATTTTCAGTACATTAATATTAAACTTAGAAAAAAATTCAGTCTATAAGTTTGCATTAAGATATCTTGTCAGTTTTTACCTATTTGATTCACTTTTAAAAATAATTTGTAGTTTGTTTGTGTTAAGTGTACCAACAAAGAATTCTCTATCCTGTCCTAAATATAACTGCTACAACTCTGTAATACTTTACACCATCTTTCGGGCAAGCTATAGATTTCTTCTTGAAAGAAAGTTGGTTCTTTTGATAATATACATTTATCAACTCATTTCAATATAGTTAACTGTAAGTGATAATGTGCAAAAATATCCAAAGTAAAGAATACATCATAATATTTAATCCTTTGTGGACAGAAAAAAATAATATTTAACGAATTTTCGTTCAATTATCAACCTTTTGAAAACGGGATTTAACAAATTCTTGTCCAGTTATTAACAGTATCATCTATTAATGAAATTAATTTGAATCTCTTGCTTTAAAAATTGACATATGTCCAAAGAAATCAACAAAAATTGGGAAGCTATTTGTGACACCAGTCTGCAAATAGTTAACGGGTTTCCAGATCTCTATTAAGGCTCTATTATTTTAATTATCTTTGATAAAATATAAATCTACATAAGAAATCGTAGTTTATTTATTGAAAATGGAGACTATGTTTTGTGTATTAAAGCATAGTACTCTTCCCTATACCTAACATCAACATACAGTCTCTAAATAGGTAAAAAATTCAGCTTACTAAATAAAAAATTATGTATATAATGAGAATTATCCAGTTCGAATCAATGCGACCGCCATTTTATTTATTCGGGGCACGTCAAGCGTCCTCAATATGCTAAACATCAAATCATTTTTCTACCATCGACGATCGAATCACACCTATTGGAAACAGTCCACGTAGGAGCTGGCAGACTTGTCTCTCTTTATAAAATGAATCGAACAACATGTCATTGGTCCAATGCCAGAAGGCCTGCCCAGCGTATACCACCACATACGAGCAATAAGAGTCACATAGAACTTAACCCTAAGTCCGCGAAAGTTTCGAGTTACGCGACCACTCAACTTTCTATAGCCGTTTTCCTATACTTTCCCCCTAGCCAGATAAAGACGTTTTCCCGCGATTGCTTATGTTTCAGCCACAGTTTGTTAACTTCCATTTCGTTCCCAACAACGATGCACAGGGTGGTTTGAAAGTCCTTTGAGTAAAAAATAGTACAGTGTACTGTGAAGTGTACAATGAACTTCAATAACATGTATAAAAGGTGTTGTAGTTAGTAAATAGGTATACATATTTGCTATGCTCATGTTGAGTCAAATTGCACGTCTTCTTTTTTTAATACAAAAACGAACGAAATGCACGAAATTTCTTTTCACGTATTTTTCTTGGTAAGTATATTCTTTTATCTTGCACATCCTAATATCTTCGCTACTTTTGTTGATACGAAAAAATGTGTCAGGACAAGTTTGTTTGGTTCAAAACTAAGAATATTATGATTCTTGTATTTTTTAAAATATTGAAATCCCAACACCTGAATAAGTTGCAGCGATAGGCAGAGAGACAATCGTAGCAAGTAGAAAGGGTACACGAACTATAATTAAGATTTTTTATTTGTCGTTCACAATACTTGCATTATGTTAAGAATTTTAGTATTCAAACGCTGGTTTTTCATATTATATGGCGCTGAAGTTAGTTTTAAACAATGTAGAGGATTCGTGGAAAATAACTCAGGAAAGCTTCTTCTACAGTTTTCTCAAATTATCTTTTTACCTAGCTAAAGTCTGAAGTACCCAACCGATTTTATTATTACCGATTACGATTTTTAAAAATTCTATACTACATTGAAGATAATACATTTATTCTATAAATCCATAATTTTTCATTTCGAACGTTTCAAGTCCTTGCTGGGAATGACCACCAGATACCGAAATTCTAGTGAAAGTTTTAACAATAATGCATAGTTCCGCCATTCTGCAACACTTTTAATCTTTAAAAGTATTTATTTGTATCCTTCGAAAGAATTTAAATTTCCCATTTAGTAATGACCCATGAAGGAAGTTCTCAAATTTTATATCACAAAATGATGGAGTAGAATTTTTGGGTACTAGGTACTGACAGATGTGGCTTTCCCTATCCGTCTACTATCCTTCACTCATGGGGGTGACAAAACATTCAGACCTCCTTGTATATGTCCCCTTGATTTTCACGAGAGCCACCGCTTTAATATTGAATAGAGACCTATAACCTTTAATGGTCGTGCATAAGTTGCAGACTTAAAATAGTCTTTTCTTTGGTTATTGGGTACTGCATTTGGCCATGGAGGAGCTCCTCTGGTCGCTGCACTGGCTGGTCGTTGTAATTATGTAAACGATATTCTGTAACGGGAGGCGTGGAAGCGGGCTAAACAGTTTGGTGAAATAAAAATCCCTGGGACCACGGGACGAAGCTTTGTAGCAGGCAAGCAAGCCGCGAAAGCGTGACCACCCTTCACGTTCCAACGGTTCGCCGCAACAAACTCGATGCAGCGAGTTTATTTACGGACACCTGCACGTTCAATTCGTGTTCAGATTTTGCCGTCGGCCCACCGATGCGTCCAGCTATTCTATGGTGTATATGGGTCCGTATATGTTCAGTATATATCGGCGAAATGGCAGAGCATTTGTGTGTCAACTTTTTTCTCCATGCTTTGTAGAATAAATAACATTAGCTGCCCGTGGGGGAATGGCGCGAAAGGAAGAATGATAAGCGGGGAATAGTTTCAAAAGCGAATCGCGTATGCCTCGTTGCCATGGTCGGCTCGAAAATTAACAAGCCGATAAAAACTTTATTCGACCCGTCGTTTTTATTATCTCGCCGCTCTGCGAACAAACGCGTGTGCGCCCCTGGGAATAGATGGGAAGTTTGTTCGAGTACATCATTGGGATAATCGAGAAATAATTGTTCGTGAAATTGACTGCAATTGTTGAAATCGATAAGCTTTTTTGGTTTGGTCTTTTAACGTAGATTTTTGGTAACTGAATACTTTTAGCAACACGCGAAATTCTCACAAAAGTCAGAAACAATACATTAAAGTAGCTGTTATATCATATTATTAAACAATCTTTAGAGTGCTAATGGTTAACCATTTGATTAATTTACGTTTACATGATTGATCGAATTATTGAGAGTCACGTCTTTGTTCTGCGAAGATTTAAAAATTTAGAGGTTTGAAAATTCGAAGGTTCTAAAACTTGAACGCTTAAAAGTTTGGTGAGTATAAGATTTGAAAATTCGAAAATTCAATGGCACGAATATTTGACGAGATAAAAATTCAGTTTCAACGTTTAAAAATTTATAAGAATATTTGCCTTTAAAGTTCCCCATTTAGGGCAGCAATTTTATATGCAATAACTTGTAGTAGAACGTTTGGATATTAACGTATTCGATTATGGGAGTATATTCGATTTTACCGTATTTATTGCACGTTCCTTGCTAAAGTTTATTTATAAGCGTTATAACAGGAAAATAACGGTGGACTGACTTTCCGTACGCGGTCTGTTATACATAGTAACTATTTGCAGCGAAAGGGTTAAGCGTGGTTAAGTGAAGAAGGAAACGTGAGACGAATACGGAAGCAATAGGGGAACTAAAAGTTGAAGCTCGATGGCAGTGTATTCCAAGTTCGAAGTTCGTAAAATTGTGGATATAAGTTTATTGGAAAATAATGGTGAATTACAGACTTCAGAGACGTTTAATCGATTCAGTAAGCAGCTTTTAAACAGGATTTTATTAGCGGAATAATTTTAATTTAATTATTAGCGCTTGCCATTGATAAATACTTATCAAATGAAGCAACTATGGAAATTACGTGACTATGGAAATTATTGAATATCTACTTTCCAAGAACTGATCGGCTTTATTCAATGTTCTAAAGTAATTGGAAAACCTAAAACTGGCCGTACGAGTTAATCAAATTAATGGGTACTTGATTGTATTAATTATACAAATTAACTCAGTACCTTTATCTTCAATGTTTTTTATGACTTTATCGAGTTCAAAGTACAGCTTTTTAAAGAGAAAATTCATCAATTATCTGATAAATAAAAAAATGGAAAATAAAATAACTAAATGGTAGAGATTATTATAAATTCTATAATTGTGCTTAATTTTTCATGGATAAACATTGAATTTTTTTAAAAAGAATACCGAATTAATTTTTATGCAACTGATAACTGCGGAATGTAACCGGTAAACAATGAAGGTGCTAAGAAAATCAAGAATTATTTTTCATTCAAAACGTTGTTAATATCAGAAATAATAAAAAAATATTGCATTAGTTTTTAATAATTCATAATTTCTTATATATCAGTACTCGATGAGTATTTGATTATTTTTATTTTACTCATACTTTGTATAAATAATAATACGTTACTATTCAACAGTGAAGAATTGTAAAATGAAATAACGGATATAGAAGTACTCCAACATTTAAAGTTCTCTCGGTAGTACTATGCTAGAGACTTTTAAAGTTGAAAAGCTACGCCGGTATAAAATTGCTAGAGTCGTTTCACTGATTCCGTGAACATTAACCCTTTAATGGTAAAGGTTTACGGCTATATTTAACCTATGGTGAAAGATCGTAAAATGAAATACGATAATAAAAGAACAATGAGACTAAATTTCACTGAAAATGAAGCTTAATATGATTATATATCATATAAATATAATGTTCAATTACTTTAGCATAACATTTCTTCGCAAGGAATTAATTACACGGTATTTCCATCAAACATTATAAGAATTCTATAATAAATCGAATAAAAAAGAGAAAACGTATTAACAATCAGATTTAGTACCATCTAAATATTATATCTGCTCAGAAATAATTAACGTAAACTTAACCAGAAACTTATAATGAATAAACTAAAGTAAAATAATAGGAGACGAATGAAACTGACAATGAATATTATTGAAAATAAAGCTTAACGTAATAAATACAATATACAATTATATCACTACAATATTTAGCTACGCTTATTTAATTACATATATTATTCAAGTTTTATTAAGAAAAATTATAACAATTGAACAAAGAAAGAAAAATGTGTTGAGTCTATAATTTAGTATTATTTAAATATTGGGATTGCCTCGAAATTATTGAATAGTTAGTAATTTTATTTTCATTCACTTTTAAATCATTTATCAAAATACATATGTGGCTGCTGAAAGTTTTGGACCAAACTATAATTCTATTTTAACTTGACTTATAAGTCATTAATATCTTTTTAGAAATAATTAAAGACGATGCTATTTCATAAGCTGTAACACATAATTTATTTATGTAATAGGTCTTTACTTTTAAATATTCTTCACAATATAATAATATGTTTTGCTCGAAAACTTCAGGCGACCACTGTATATATTCGAAAGATTTATTTCCGGAGCACTTTAGTATTATATTACGCGAATTACAATACCATTTTACCATTATCAACACTCAGGCAATTCACATAGCCAACACCCATCAAAATCTTCCAAATAGACCAAAAGAGACCTATTCAGAGAGTCCCAGATTCACCGTTTACACGATCAGCCCCTTCGGCTTCGATCTATTGAATAAATAAAAAAGGACTCCCACAAAATTTTCAACCACCGTTCAAGCACACCATTCCGTAAGCCATCGACTGTGCGGACAAAAGGAGTCTCGTTTCACAAAAGGACCATTTGAATCTAACGCGGTCAGGGGACCATCGTTCTTGCAACGCAACATTTACGCGCGCGCCATCGTCGATAATTTCAATTCCCTTAACTAGTCTCCTGGCAAGTGTTCCAGAGACCGCCGATGCTAGCCGAAAAGGCTGGTTTCGGTAAGTGCTGGCCATGCCAGTAATTTTTCACGTCCCTTTTTCTGCTCTCTCTCTCTCTCCCTCTTTCTGGTCTCTCCTCTCCCCATCCCGGAATAACAAATGGCGCTGATCTCGCTGTCATGTATAATGCACAGATTTACAGCATTCCGCTATCTGACAGAGCTATATGTCCCTCGTTCTCTCTGCTCTCTCCCAGAACCCGCGACCTCGCGGCACACACACACAAAAAAAACACATCGGGCGGACGTTAACATCCGCAGCATGTAATATCCCGTATGGCAGGTCGAGCGTTATTTTCTCTGGGAAATCGGAGGTTTTTTTTTTTTTGTCCTTTACCCATTCCTCTACTATTGGGGACGAGGCTGGACCAGACAGCGGATTTTCCGCGGGGAATGGAGTCGAGGAAGAAGACGACGAAAGTCGTGAAGACGAGGGTGAAGGATCCCCGCGAAGCCAGGATCAAGGGGAGCGTGATTACCTCGAAATTCGGGCTTTCTGGCCATCGCTATAAGTGACATCAGCCTGATAAACAACACTTGTCTACGAGCAGAGAACGATAAGGGTGAAGGGCTGCTGTATTAGCCGAAACGATCTCTGCCCCTGGGAAAATATTTGTGTTGGATGCTTCCGTGAAATTAGGTCCATATTACATGGCTTTCAGCGGGTGAATCCGAGCTTTCTTATTGTACTTTATTGCTGTCTTCAATTAGTTGACTTCGACTGTTGATCCTTAAGATATTTTTATAGTATAAGTAGAAAACCTGTTAGAGCTTCTTTTTTCTTTCTTGAAAATTGATGTGTTTATATGTTTTTTCCAATGGAAAAGTATAATGTTTTTAACTGAAAATAAAATTTCTCAATTGATGAATTACCGGATTGGTACATTTAAAACGTTACTGTTTTGAGGTTCAAAATTTATAGGCGGACATACATTTTGCTTGATTGTTAATTATTGTAAATTATAAGTAATTATAAAATTAAATTAAAATTATTGTAGACTAAATTAAGGAAGAACAAACTTATTATAGTGATATACATATACTCTATTATGACACAACATTTTATGTAATACTTGTAGTATTATTATATTTGTGTACATTTATATTGTAACAACAACACAGAGCGTACGAAATACCTAATTTTGCAAAATGTATTATAAACTCTACCGAAAGTACAACTCTGGTAATTAGAAAAGTTTATGTTAACATTAATTAGGGTAATTCAACATTGACTTCTAAAATTGAAGGCCGATAATAATCTTAAAATGTTATGTACATTAACATTTTAATTCTAAAACTAATACATTTTATAAACACAGAATATTAAAATTAGTTAATCGTTCGAGGAAGTGTATAGAATCGCGTGGAAACTACTTTAATTAAGTATATGGTGTTTTGAGAAATCTAGTAAAATTTTACGATCCTTAATCTAATCAGAATTTCGTTTTTTATTTAAGGGTTAACGCGAGGATAGCTATTTTAAGGTGCAGTTTCGAAACGTTATTAGGCCACGTAAATTTGCCAAAACTACTATACGTCCTCACCGTGCAGTCGAGTTTTATAAGCTATTCTAAGCAATCTGATGTTTGCCCGAAGTTACGCTGAGTTGTATCATGCGAACTCGACAAGTGTAACAGCTAAGTTTCGCCACTCAGGCCTCAGAAGCAGTCTCCCCTTTTTGCAGAACTTTCTCATGAAAGGACTTATCTTTGACAAATAACAGGTACAGTGGGGTCACTATAATTAAACTCATTGTTAGTGTGCCTTCTCAATAAAGCTTAAAATTGTAACTTCTCTCATAAAGAAGAAATACAACGGAAATGATAAAAACTTATTTCTATTCAAAGTGATATTAAATATTCAATTTATAAATATAATAAAAGTTATCCATTTTCCAGATCAAAGCTTATTTTAATCCTTTCTAATTCCCACCATTAAAATTCCAAACAGAATTACCGATCGCCGAATTGTTCATTTAAATCATGCTTAAAGCGATCAATTTCGAATCCCCAGTTTGCATAGAGCGAGGACGTTAAAAGTGCTATAAGCCAACCGGACAAAAGGATTCACTTTTAATTTCTTATCGTTGCATTATGGATTAGCGAACAGATAATGGTTTCTCTTATAATCACAGCTAGAATACATTTAATAACCTCCTCTTCATTGTATGTTATCTCCTTTCCTTCTTCTTTAATTTCTCATCACAACTCTTAAGAGGTGAGTTGCAGTTGCAAATGATAAAATAGAAAGTGCATTTCTTCTACTATTTCTGGACATTTAATGTACCAATACAAGTTAGTTATTCGATTTAAAAAGAGAATAATTATAGTCAGTCACGAAAATCTACATGTACATTTTAAATTTCAAATATTTACATATTTTAGGACATATTTTAGAATAATAACAATGGCATAAAAATTCATAGAATAGAAAATCACAAGTGGAGGAAATTCTTAAAAGACATTTCATAACGGGAGCATCATTAATTATGTGAATAAAATTGCTTCTAAAATGTGATTTTATTTATCCTAAAAAAATTATAGAACGTCACAGATATATTAGAGGATTTAACAAAGTATAAATACAATTATAACAATAAGTTTTACGCACTTTAATACATGTACCTAGACTTTCGTGAAATCGAATATTTTGTTGTAAACAAGTAGGGAGAAAATCGCTTATTTTTTAATAATTCGTCTAGTTTTATTTAAAGAATAAATTGGTACTGTTAAAGTAATCAGAGCTCTTGCCTTCTTTTAAGTATTTAAAATTTGAATGAGTATGTAGATTTCTGTGACTAACCGGAGCGAATCTGATCAAAATAAAAATTCAATTGATAAAACAATTAACACGCTATTGGGTTAAGTGCACGAGAAAGGAGTAAGGTAATATGAATTATTAGAATGTTCGTCTCTCTAACGATGTTACAAATATTAACACTCAAATAACAACAAAGAAATAACAATGAATGTAGAATCTTAAATCAAACATTTTAAAACTGGCTGTGTGGCCGTTTATGGTACATTCATGGAACGATTCGATTCGATACGGTCTACCTAACATAATATAGTGCAATCGAATTTTGTTCCTTAATGATATTATTTAGTTTATTAAACGATAGTTTTAGGATTTGTATTCACGATGTATTAATGCAGATCTTTACAGCAGAATAGTAACTTTATTTCTAGAACCTTTTATTTATTGACCTATAATTTGCAGTTATTCCTATTTCGCTTAAAACCAGAAAGAGAAGTAGAATACATTCCCTCATAAAAGCAAGTGAAACCTAAGACTTCTATGTTCGACTTGCAACTGTAACCTCCCCCTTAAAATATTCTTTCATTGGAAGTCGCGCGATCCGAGATCTCCCGTTTACCGATAAAGAGGCGAATAAATAATAAATGACGGCGTTTTCTTATCTGGCCACGGATAACGAAATTTGTCCGGGCATGCATAATACATGCGGAAATGGCATCGAACGAGCTGGCTAGGCCGTGTGCTGACTTCTTGTCTATAATGGAATCTGCGCTCTGGGCCCGGCCAATTTCTGAGGGTGGTATAAAGCAAAGAAAACCGGCGAGGCAACATATAACGGGGCAAGTCATTCAATTTACAGGATCCCACCCCTTTCCGTTTCCAACTCATCTCGTTCCAGCCTCGGTGGCTCCGAAACTGAACTGAAGATGAGCCAAACTCATACCCGCACTTGGCTAACCACGGGGTGGCCTTCGGCTACACCCTGCAGCGATGGCTATGACCTACACGTGTAGATCTTCCCGTGTTGTGAAAGATATTGAAGCCTTTTCCGTAAGTTCGGATACCGATCTCGAACACGATTTCTAGGGGTGAAATCAATTTTCGCTAAAAAGAAGTGTTTCTATTGAATGCTTTTATGATTAAATGATTGCAAACTATTAGGTGACCCAAAAGATTCGTACTATTTTTGCAGTGTTGACATGACAGACTTTGTGTAGATGAATGTAATTTCCTCTTTCACTAACATGAAAGCTTGTTTTGAGTACTTTTTATATTGTTTCAGATCTTCATTAATAGTATCTTTCAAATCATAATTATTAACACTAAAACTACCAAAGTGGTCAGAATGGGCCATTCGTAATTTCTCATAAAAATTGACGAAATTCACAAGGATCAATGGTCTTGAAATAGTTGAAACTCTTGCAATTTTTTAAGTATTTCAAATTTTTAGGTGTGCGTGAACTTTTGAGACTGATTATATGTATATGTTGACAAAGTTATACCATAATTATTTATCGTGTGTATCGTGAATTTGTGTGCACATAATCGACCGTTCAACCATTATCCGAAGCAATTGTATGTTATAGCAAAATTATAGAAAATTCATGCGGAAAAACAAAGTTCGGATAAAATAAAATATTCAAAAATGTCGTGCGTGTCACTCTAAATTTGCATCTCGTTAGTATACCGAAGTAACGATCGACTTCCCAACAACAGCAACAACCTTACACAAGTTCACAGGTCATTAAGCTGGCAAATGAATTTTACGTACAAACCGCTTCGCGTATCGCTATATACACCGAGAGTTTTTTTTCTCATCCCGACAACCTAGTTCGAAGTTAGCCTTCGCTTAATGACTTTTCTTTTGATGCGGCAAGAAAATGGAGCGTGTAGAGGATTATCACCCTCGTTCCACCAAAAATTGCGCTTAATGACTTTAACTGCCGCCTCTATGGCGACAGAGATGCACATACGAGACTAGAACCGTGCATTAGCTCGTTTAAAGTGCATTGAATGGCGTTTGAAGCGTGGGCGAATATACACCACGTACAAATTGAGATCGCTACGCACAAAAATTAGACCGATTCGTGGGTCACACGGTCGACGGTGCTTATTTGTCAAGAGAAGAGGCGTGAAACGCGGTCACGGAGCCTAATGTCTTCTTCAATTTGATAAATTGAGCCGACTAGACTGTGATTTTCTACTATTTGTGGAGCTAAAATGAGGCTTTAAACGAGTAAAAGAGAAATAGGTTCCGAAGAACCGGAAATGTTAGGTTGATGTATATAAAGTTACCGTTTTCGATATAAAAGCTTCAAAAGAAATAGTTTCTTATTTAGAAATTATTTTATTTAATTAACTCTTTAACGGTCTGTGAAATTTACAGAACCGATTATTCTCTTGTTTCTTGAAAAAAGTTTCCTAATTTTGGAGAGAGCACATCTTCCATATGAAATTGGAACAATAGCAATTTCTTTATATTTGTCTTAAACTTAAAAAACTCTCTTAAAACATGGAAAACACACGGGGGCGAAAAAAATCCAAACGGTAGCAGAGTTAAACCTATTTCTAAATATTAGAATTTTTAAATATTCTAATTCCCAAACCTGACAATATTTAAATTTTCAAATTCCAGAACTCCAAATTTACTAACTCATGAATTTTTACATTTTCAAATTTCTAAACTTTCAAAATTGTATATATTCAAATTCTGAAGCTTTTGAACTTTTGACATTCTTAGCTTTTTAACTATTTCGTTTAATCAACACAATTTTGATCAGTTTCTATACATATTTTTCCACGTGGTACTATATTCTAAATCGTTTATTTAATTTTTGCAACCTATTTGCTTTTGTTTCTTCAATATAAACGAAGAAACTATGTAATTCGTGATTGACGGTTTCATATTCACCAATCTAATGACATCATTAAAAAACGGTAAGGAATATTTTGAATTGGCGTGATTTTTAAACGCTTTGTAAAATGACAGAGGCTTGTATTAAAGATTTATTTTCCAAATTGTTAAAGTGATAGAATAAGGGTACATAAATTTTGTATATTTTTCAATTTTCACGTGTACGGTCGAGCAAAAAAATGATTAATGTATCTTTCAAAATTCTACCTACTCTTTCTAGTTCATATTTGACCCAATTCCCCGATTTATGAGGATATTTTGCTTACGTTGGGAGCTCGTCGAAGCAATGCTTTAGCTTTAACAAGATATAGACATCGATTGTATTCGACTGACAGAACGCTGATAGGAAAACGATATAATAACTAGAGCAGACATTAATGGAGCAAAAACAAAGGATTGAAAAATATTGACACAAATTATTATTGTTAAAAAAAATTTATCAATATACAAGATTATCAAAGGTTAACAAAGATTACCATTTTGAATATGTTCGGAAATATTGAAGTAGGAATTTCAAATAAAATTTTTTCAACAAAAAAGGGGCTATCATACGTAGAAAGGGGTTCTGGAAATATTCAAGATGGTGAGTTTATTGGTCCTCTCTGTATATTAAGGTATCCTAGTTTCTCTTTATGATTATGTAGAACAGAAGCAACTATTTATTGGCAATTATAGAGCGCTTAGTTAATCTCCAGGTTTTATAAATAGTGGACTATATTAATAGCATAATGGAGCAAATCTGTTGAAATACGGAAATCTCTTCCATTTGCGTGAGCGAAGCAAAAAATCGCAGCATCGCTGACGGGTTAATTTGGTGCTTTTTTCATAAAATTAAAATTAAAAATTCTAAAAATCAAATACAATTTTAATTTAGGATATACTTTCATTATTTTTGATAACTTTTGTTAGCTTAAGTAAATTGACCGATTGATGGAATTTCCTTTTGAAAATAATGGTGGCTTTAAGTTAATAAAGATTTTATTAAAAATAAAAGCAAAATACAAATTACTTTATGCAACTTAAAATACAATTCACAAATTGAGATATTACTCGCCTAATTGCTCCATTTGGAAACGTATTACTTTACAGTGAAATTATAATGCAAATTAAAATAAATCCTTAGAAAACGTAAATTACATTTTTATTACACCCACGAGATCTCATCGTGATAAAGTCGTACTCGTAACATAATTGCAATTTAGAAATTAATTATTACCCTTGCATTGCAATGAGTCAATGCAAATGAAAACACAACCGTTATGAATTGAAAATAGCCTTTCCATCTCGCTTTATTCGAGTTCATACGAAATTAAATGTACCCGTCATTGCTTATCGCTAAAGGCGCGAGAATATGCATGAGCTCGTACGTTGTATGTACGAAACCGAAAGAACGCGATATTATAAATGCTCCAGCATTGCAATTGCCCCAAATCTCGCGCATACACTAACAGATTAAACGTTAATATCAGTGGACACTTCGCGCGAAACCGGAATTTTCACCTGTTCGCGATGAAACCTGTGTTAATACTAACATCAACACTCCCTGGCTAAACTAATTATGTGCTTTGTTGAATTGAAATGTTCATTTGATTATCTCTTTACTGTCTACACATACAGATAGCTCTCTGTAAAATTATAGTGAAATTCTGTTCTTTATACTAAAAAAAATTGTTTATAAATAATTTATTAAAAATTATAGGCCCTAAAATTATTAACCTTATATATTCGGACAACAACCAAAGTTGAAATTAACCCTTTACTATACAAGCCTTCATGTGTGTCGGATTCAACAGTTCTGTGTTTCTTTGCATTATTGTTATTAATAATTTATGTTTTTGTTTTATTTTGCCCTCTCTATTTTCTATTTCAGTGAATGTACTTCATACACCATTGGAAACTAACAATGTGATACGATATCCCCAAATTATGAATTTTTGCAACGAAATTGAAGCAATGAACTAAAGAATAATTTGACCGTTAAGGAGTTAAATTTGATTACAGATCAAATGTGTCTTTATTGTATTTAGTTCATAATATTTACCAGGAGTGTGCCTCTCGTTTATGAGGCAAGAAGTTAATTTATTTTAGGTAACTTAATAACATGTGAGTTGATATTTAGTATAATATTAACCATATGTTTTAAGTGTCGAAACAAGAGATAAAAAGTTTATCGAAAAATAAAAGAAACACATGGAATTTTTTAATGTAGATGTAGGGGAAACCTTCAACGAAGATCCCAGCTGTGTAATGAAGTAAACGGCGGGCATTTGGAATATTTGCTATATAAGAAAGTAATATTCGTCCAAATGAAACGTTTTAATACATAACTTTGGAACGAATAACTCAGATCCATATTTACGAAGTATTTGTTCGTTACTTTCACGAATTTTATGTATTTTAAAGTTTAGCATAGTTTCTTTTGAACACTCGACGCCCTTATAAATTTTAACTTTTTAAACTTTGATTACTTATCATTGCACAAAGTGAAATGAATCTATTTATTGAAGTTAGTAATTTCTGTTTTTCACATCGTAATTTATAGTAAAGTGTGCTTTACGCCCGATACAATACAGTTCTTTCGGATGAACTTCGCGGGGTTGTAAGGCCCGATAAGCGATACGCAACGATGGAGTCAAGCGCTGGGCTATTGTGAAATTAATCACTCAAGCTTCGTTGAAGTATAGGAATGAAAGAAACTGGTAGTTGGCAGCAACACTATCTTTTTATGTTGTATTCGGTGACGGAATATATAAGTGCGGTGTGGAATGGTGTGATTCGTTCGAATGTCTGCTTTGTGGTGTGTGTTTGTGTTTTTATAAGTTTTTGATTGGCGGAAGCTATGGTGTGAGTGGTGGGTGTTGATTTTCTATTGGATGCGTGTTTTGAGGAATTTGTTGATGGGTGTGTTTTTAGGTGTGTTTTAGAGTCCTGTCTAGTTGAGAGCAGTACCTACTTCTTAAATTATTTCGCTGGTCGATATGACCATCGCCCAACGGTGAATTTATTGCATTTTTCCGACAGATCGACATACCGGGTGTCCAGATGATCGCGACTTGAGATTCGGTGGCATTAAACTAATTTAGCGATCGTGCGAGACAAGTTTCGTTCTTAGGGCTCGGTAAACGGATTATGGTACTAAACTTTATTGTTGCTTTCGCCCGTGAAACAGCAGTGTTATTTAAGTAGTTTGAATCCGTAAATGAATATTATTTATCATATATTTTACATTTGGTACATTTTTATAAGTTATATGTATCAATTGATTGACAAATTAGTTTTCATATTTTTATGACTTTTGGTGCGCCAGACTTCAATGAATGACTGAAACATCGCAAAAGTTATACAGACTTCTACAATATGGTCAAAAACACATATCTTAATATCCAAAGACCCCAGCAATATTTTACCATTAATAAATTAAGTTTCAAGGTATTTTGAACCATTGTAGCCAAAAGTCTGCGAGAGTATCCGAGCGTTACTCATTATCGGCTTTTTCCGTTTTCAATCGTTGTCTTTTTATTTACAGTAGCTAATACTATTTATTATTTTCATTCATTATCATTAATTTTGTATAACGATATTACATAAAAACAGTGGTGAAAATTATATTGGTAAGTATTTCTTAAAGTATATATCATATATTTTCGAAAATATGGACGTACCCAAATATTTATAGACGGTAGTATACTTCTGTTTCAAATTTTATTTCTATTCGCCACCTTGTTTCTATTCATCCGTTTTTATCTTTAAACCACTTCTAAATACACTATATTAAAAGTACATAATTGTTACGCCAAATTATAAATATTATAGGCAATAGATGAGTTAAGAAACTAAACTAGAAACAAGAAATAAGCTCGACCAAGACGCACGAAATCGGAAAATTTGAATAAAGAGGGGCTCTCACTTTAAGCAGACGTTGGCTCGTCTTAATGAATAGTCCTCGTAGCCTCGTTGAACGGCGACGTAGTCGTGGAGAATAAATTACAGGTTCGTAGTCAGGGAAGTGGACCCTTTAACGCGCGCCCCTACTTTAATTTATGCATTTCTTGACCCGTACCGACGGACCCGGATTCCTACCTGTTGGTCCCTGCTCTACCACCTGTTCGAAATCTTCCTCCTTCAACTCGTCAGCTAAAGAAAAGACGAAGAAGAGATGGGAAGTGGAAACAAAAATACGAGGCGTATTTGCATTTTCGAAAGGCAGCTGTTTGATTCGAAACGGACCCAGGTTAGCTCGTTACGAGTTTCCAATGGTTCGATAGCCGAAGGCTTTCGAATTTAACGTCGTTTAACGAAACGAACGGCTATTAATTTACCGACCCTACTAGGAACACCAGAAGGGCAATATTTTCGAAAGAAGGCGCCTGGAATTTCTACGCCGGAGGACAGATGTTTCCCGTGCGATTTATGCCTTACATGGACCTCCTCCTATCGATATAATCGAAAAGGTGCGCGTTCGTGTCGATCGCCTTCGGCGATTTGGTAATGAACCCTCTTGATGGAATATTATACGCACACACAGAGGGTAAGGAGGTATTACGTTGAACGAACCACATCTCGTGTAGATGGTCGTGTCATGAAATTTTCATAAAACGATCAACAGGCTGGGGAAGGGAAGAGACCTGACGAAAACGCTCTTCGACACCGTCGTCCAAGTCATCCGCGCACCCGTTCTCGAAGACGCTCTTAGTAGCTGCCAGAAAATTATGCAAATTACGGGAAGAGACTCCACGAGGGCCTGCGAGAAAGCAACGTAAAATTGGATGCTTGATAGGGGATGCGATCTCTAAAGAAAGGGGGGGGGGGTGTATAGAGGGCGGCTTATCCTTCTACATACATTTGTACATGCGTATCTGTGCGGTACAGTGTTCAGCCAGAGAGAAATTTTGTAGGATGATTACATTAATTAATATAGGTCAAAAATCAAGCATAAAAAAGTTGAGTTTAAAACTTGTTCCTTGATTATTAACTCCTTAAAAGACTTATCAGCTGAGAATGATAGTTGAAGTTGTATATTAATCTTAATAATTCAGTTTCTTCTGAATGATTTTAATTATTACATATTGGACATTCTTATCGTATGTACATTATTATAATAACGGGATTAAAGTAAAGGTTATACATATAACGTTAATTTGTAGAATTATTAAAGTACAAAGTTGTGTAAGTGGTTAGTGATACTGTAGAAGCTTGAAAATTGATAAATTCTAGATTTTACCGGTCAATTGTAAGATTAACCATAGTGAGGTTGTCAAAATTCGAAAACATCTTGTAAACCCTTTTTTTTTCAGACTTTCACCGAACAATGCCGATAAATGTTAGGATTTACCAATATCAATTGGTAAAAATTCCGAAATGAAAGGGTTTACAAAATATTTTCGGATTTTTACCACCTCACACTGGTAAATGTTAGGATTAACCGGTAAAACCTAAGATTTATTAGTTTTCGAACTTTTACAGTGAGAACCAGTATGGTAGTGCTAGTGGAAGATATTTAATCTTGTACATTTTAATATTTAATCATTAAGTTGGCTAAGAACTCATTTTTGCACAAAACAGCCAGTAAGAAATATGTTAATAACCAAAAATTAATATAAATATACTTGGACACCGCTAACTTGTTTTGTGCCAACAAATATAAGGTATATTAAATTAATGGAGGGTACACTTGCTTTGATGCATGCTTAGTAGCTTATCTGGTAGAAATTTCTGTACAGAGAATTCTGTGAAAGTTTAACATGCATAGGTATACGTAAACGCATAGCCATAGACGGACAAGAGACTGTCGATGGCCACGGTTGGCTAGTTGTGTCCGGTTCGCATTTCCAGAAGGGGATACCAGCACTCGATCGGTCATCAGGCATCTCGAAACGATTTTACCGCTGTATCGTAGACGCGGGGGCGGACCTCGTGTCCATTCCGGTAAAATATTGCTTTACGCGGAAATCGAGGCTGAAGGAAGGAAAACGTCGCGTAAACCAAGGATGGAAAGAACCGAACACGAAGAGAGAAGACATGAAACATAGAAAGAGGGGAAGAAAGGGACGAAAGTATCAGAAGAACGAACGAAAAAAGCAGAAAGAGGAAGGAGAAACGTGGTCTTTCGCGATGGGTGGAAACGAGTAGGAAAAAGCCCCGTGCAATTGCAATCCGGACAAATATCCGGAGCCGAGACGAACGGCGGACGAACAAAGAGAAAAGAGAGGAGGACTCCACAGCCGGAGAAATTGTTCGGGTTACTGCGAAACGAAACGAAACGAAACGAAACGCTTTTCTAGCTCTCCTCTCTTGCTTTCTCCCCGTGTATATATATGCAGCAGTCGATAAACCGCGCCTGCGTAGCTCAAACACAGAGAGGAGCTCACCCCCTGAGAGAGCTACGGGTTCTGTAGGAGCGAGGTGGCACGGGGTGCTCCCTGTGTGCACACGCATACCTCCTTCCGCGTTCCCGCGTAGGGGTGTGGATTAAAGATATTAAAGATACCCGTAGAGTCCGGTGCGAGTTCCCCGGGTTCGTTCATCTTCTTTCTGTACGACTACCACATCGTCCAACAGTCACACCCTTTGCTTTTCATACTATGCGTGATATCATTTTTATTGTCGACGCGCGAGTGCCTCTTTCAGTGGCCGCCTCTCACGTTGCCCACACTGCAATCCTTTTCATTCTATTTTTTATTATTTTCCTCTTTCTTTGCCCCCTTTTTTCTTTTCTAATGAATATTAATCAGAAAACACGAAGGAACCGTGGCCCGTTTTTTCTTTTTACCACGAACAACACAGTAGCGAATATTTACGACGTCCTGTTGCTTTGAAAGGCCCAAACAACATCGTGTTAAGTTCGTTTGCATGGTAACGCGATCGCGACGCGTCTTTCTGCCAGTAATCCGTGCCGCGTGTCGTCGTACAACCGTTCAAGACGCAATCGATAGTCTCGCGGTCGGCTTCTCACTGAAAAACGCCTTTTTGCACCCGTTACGTGATTTCCAACCCTTTGTCAGAGTCGTAAACGGGACTGGAATTATGTTGTTGAATTATTTAGCGATTGGATCGGGACACAGCGAAGGTCGAATGAAAACAAAAAAACGACGGAACCATGATATAATTAGCGTGCCACGCTCCATGAGACCGGGATTAATTAACATAGCATTAGCGGCTGATGCCAACGTCGTATCCACACAAAGAAGAGACAGAAAAACATCCTAAATTTCTCATAAACTGATTATTATATGAAAAATTGTATCAAATAAAAATTACATGGTATTAAAGGGTCATACAGAACCACAACTACATTTTGTTGCTTTTTCGTTTAACAAGATACGAGAAGTTTTCACATGTATAACACAGTTTATGATTTAATTCTGCTACAGTCGTCGGGTCGTTTTTGACTCCAGATCAATCATGTATTAATTTTTTAAAACATTTTCTACTATTAATATATCTGAAACATATCAAGAATTGATATTTGGACATTTAAGTTTTAATTTGTATGTTGAAGGTGTTTTTTTCTCAAAGTTATTGAATTGTTTTTAACGGAAAATGGATGTAATTAAATTGAATAAAATCTCGACGATTGCAACAGAATTAGAATGGCTGATTAACGATTCACCCATGCTGATGCAGAGTGTCATATAGCTACATACAGAACCAGCATCAGGATGATTTACATAAAAAAAATATATTAAAAATGTAAAATAACATTTGCTCATCTAAAAATTTGTTTTGAAAAAATCAAATTTATGAATTTGACAAATATGCACATGTGTGTTGTTGAGTAAAAAATTATTTAATAAGTGTATACCCTGTTGTATCGTTTAGTGTTAGTCCCATGTACCTACAAATTTGATTTTCTCCAAAAAGAACTCCCGAACGAAAGTAGATGGTATGAAGTAGATACTACACTATCTAGTAAGACTTCCTATTGTATATATACGAGGCATTGAGGATAGCAGAGGCAAACTCAACAGGCAAGTGTTTCGAAAAAAAACATTTTTCGCCAGCACCATAAATGCTTTAACAAATTTTTTTCTATAAAAACTTAATATGTATATGAAAAGAAAGGACAAAATCCACAAAACAGAGTAACAAGATTGTGCATTAGGAACCGTAAATTAATTCAATAAAGTAAAAAAAGATTTTTGAAAATGTTGAGTTCGCCCTTCCTACTGTCAACGCCTTATATATTTCTGCGATACTGTATTTCGTTATTTTTCCATAGAACTTTATATTTTTAAGTGGCATATACAATAATAAAGTTAGAATGATTCTATACTGATTTTTAAACATATTTTATTTATATCCAGTATATCTTATAGAGATAAATAAATAAGCAAGAGTAGTGGACGATTTTTAGTATGAATTTGCAGACTGTTCTTCTAAAACTTCTTTTCCTATTTTACCATATTGGGCCATATTTTCCACTGAGCCACTCGTACATCTACCAATTTTTTGTTTGGCCTTCATATATAAAACAAGTGGCCTAAAACCCACGTATTTAGGGGACTCATCATCCAGCCATTTTTCCATGCTTCGTTCCGCCAATGGGAATGGGGGTGCCAACGTGAATCCTAATTTTACGCCATATGATTTACTTTACGACTCGAATGTTAATTGCCCGGTGATTTTTTTTATTCTACGCTCGATAAGTCGAGTTTTTATCGGCGATGAAATATAGGAACGTTCACGCGCACGACGGCTGTGATTTATAACAGGGAATGGAAGAGGTTTGTATGACGAAAAAATTCTAATGAGAAAAGATATGGTTGTCAATGAGCAGGGGTTTAATTTGGTAAATATTACGATGTCGAGGTTGATTATTATTTCGAAGATCAATGTGTGCAAATCAATGTGTGCGAGAATATAATTTTTAGAAGGTGGGTTGTACAATTTGGTGACAGGAAGCTCCTTCAACAGGAACAGATTCTTTCTACTCATTTTTTCCCGTGAATTTATATGATGTATTATTCTCATGAAATATTACTGTAATAAATTGCTGCGAGAATTTCTTTGCTGACAAATTAGCTGCCGTGTGAAAACTTAAAATTCATTCTCACATGAATTTAATTCTTCTAGTATATTCGTTACAAGCGGGCATATCAAATATGGAAAACATTACAAATTAATTATTAACTAAGCGATGATTTAGGATACTCATTTTATATACAGTTACCAAAAAAAATCTCTTGACTTCTGTTAAAAGCATTTTTCAAGTTATACAAATTACAATTTATATTATAATAATTTATAAAATGTAGAAATCAGAAAAACGCGATGTACAAATACCTTTTTCACTGGCTTAAAAATATTTCTAATGTTTTCGTATTGCAAAAGTGACTTTATGACTACAAAAAATTAGTTAAAGAATATAATCCTGTATGACTAACAATAAGACCGAAAAGAAGTGCGTATTTTTAATAATCACGAAGATAAAAATTCTTCTGTGAAAGTAGCTTTCGTAAAAATTGATGAAAATCATCAACTTTGAAACCCCGGATTTTTTAAACAATTTCGAAACTAGTAAAATGATGATTTAAATCTCCCCTTTTTCACAAGGGCTACAATATGTAACATGCAACATGATTCTTAAATATCAAGTATAATATGTACAAAAAATCGATTCGGGGTGGAATAATTCTCACTGTAAACTAGTTCACAATCTTTCTTACATAAATTTAGTTTCCCTATTTTACTTATTAAAACCAAATAGAAATGTGAAGATCCTAAAAAAGTTAGGTACTAAACAAACTTTTCAATTTCAACCCCATCATTTCTCTATGATACTCATAACAACCGCAAAAATCTTCTCATAAATATAAAAGTCATAACCCTAATCCTTCTCAGACCATACATTTACTAAATACGTCCAAACTGGACAGCCGCAAGCACCTAATAAGAGAAGTTCCAGACTCGAAGCAGCAGAAAATCTTCCTCTGTTCCGTCTCGGAAGTGTAACAACAAACTTTCTCCCTCAGTTTCACTCCCCTTCCATGCACATTTTGTTTCCTGTCTTTCAAGAACTTCCTGTCTCTCCCTTTTCAGCACCTTCTTTTTTACCTGTTTCCATACAAAACAGGGAATACCCCCATCTGTCAGTCAGGATGCAGTGGATCCAATTACAGGTGTATTTTGCGGGCTCTGTTCGATTAGTTTGCGGTTACGAGAAACCGGAGATTAAATGTGTCGTTTCTTCCTCTTTTAATACAAGCGTAATGAAATACAGTAAACAGATAGTTGTAGGATATCGCTGATTGTTATCGAATAATTAGTATATTTCACTATTATCCCGGTTTCAACGTTAATGACCTTTTTGCATTTAATGCTTACGATAGAAGCAAAATGAGCAACTTCTATTTTCCCTTATTTGACAGTGATGCGTCTTAATTTTTTGCCGTTCAAAGCCGGAATGGCGGTAAACTTTTTACCTTTTTACCGGCTTTTTAGCATCGCGTTAAACGTAAATTTATGACTTCGGGAAGAACGCGAATACAATACGCGCGGCTATCTCTAAAAATAAAATTAGTAGGTTCTAATGGGCTTTCAGCAAGTTCAGTACACTTTACACGTTTTCAACGTTCTGCATGAGAATTTGCTCCTGTGTTAGTAAATAGTTAGTTACGATGTGAGGAATAACTTGTTCGCCGAGTTGTTGCGCAATGAAAATCTTTTTTTAGAGCATAAAGTTAAGAGAAGGTTTCGAGTTTAGTTAGTAACAGGAACGAAATTTTTTCTTTACACTTTTTGCTTCTCGTATATATGTGAAACATTTTCGCAAAGGGGTTCTTTGAATTGCAAAATTTTACGAATTTGTGAGATTTTAAATACAACTAAGCGTGTTTTTGATTTAGAAGACCGAAAAGTAAGTATTATTTGTAAATTTTTTTAATGAAATGAAAAGAGATATAATGAAACCTCTCGTCAAGTATTTGTTAACATTTGCAGTATTCAATAGTATTATAAATCGCAGAAGAGTATTTAATTTATGCTATCCTAGCTTTAGTCAAGTTCAGTATGAAAAGAATAAATAATTTGCATCGTGTCTCTGTATATTATAAGCTTCCAACAAAAGTATACTATTAAATAAATAAAACAATAAAACATTTAAAAATTATAAAAATTGTAGAAAGACGAATATAAATTTTATACAAAAAGCTAAAAATTAACAAAATATTGAACTTTAAAGTCTATCAATACGATAGTACATTGTTATTATAAGAGTAAACATCATTAAAAAATATCTGAAAATGACCGAATTAATTGTTAAATACAAAATATTGATAATTTGCATAAGGAATTAAATTGCCTTCGTCAGTAAATAGATTATTTTATAATTGCTTTTCCGTATATAGGCATAAATTAATTTGATGTCACTTGGACAAAATTCGGTATTTAATTACCAAAAATTGATCTTGATATTCTAAATACTAACATTAAGTTTGATTAGAGATATAATTTTATAGCTGCATTAGTTCAAAATTGATCTTAAAGAGACCATTAATATTGGTCATTTCAAATTGATATAATAATAGCATTAGTTTCAATTTTGGTATTAATATTAAGTATGTTGAATAATGTATACCAATATTGTACGCTGAAAGATAGCATTAATGTTCATGGATACATGGATAAATCCATACACATGGATTGTTTTGAATAATTGAAGCTTGCATAATCGATGTTCAGTTATCGAACTTCGAATAATCGACCATCTCTCCCCTATCATCCTCCACATTACAAAACAGACTTTAATACCAAAAATTCCCTATTGTTGATTAATGTACGAAGCTATGAGATGGAAATTTGATCAATCATTACGACACATGCTAACCTTTTAATCAGATAATTCCATAGTTAAAATTTTCTTCATACACAAAACCAAAATAATTAAATCAACATTTTCTACACCTTAACTTCTCTTTTATTTTGACTTATAGAATCACCCCTTAAAATTCTGTCCAAAAGTGACCGAATACCTTGTACAAGATTTATAATTCTTTCCAATGAAATCAAATGATAAATATAAGAATCACAACTCTGATACTTTTTTTCTTACCCTAAGAACCCTACGAAAACAAGAAATCTTATAGGAAAACTCCCTCTGTGGAAGAAATTGTGAATGATTAATTTATAAGGCCACAAGATGGACGTTATTCACGAAAGGGACCGTTTTATTAGCAATCATGGCGTATGTTCCCGTGGGATTCTTTCCGATTCCATTGTTCAATTCCACAATGTTGTGTGGTCGTGTGGTAAGTAATCGCATTGTTCCACTTGGGGGTAGAATACGTCGAGACTCGTTTGTTGTGGGCCCCCGAGTCAATTAATGGTGCAGTTGCCGTAGACAAAAGAAATCTTTCTCAAGTGGATTTCCTGAGCCGTGACCTACCACCTAGGGGGTTGTAAACAAAGCCAGTCGGCAAACAAAGTTGGTAACAAAGGCAAACACGATATCCGCCCTTCAAAGTGTCGTGCATAAAGTTGAAGTGCAAGGTACAAGTTCATCCGGAACCACTACTACTCTGCTGAAACTTAAATCGCAGGACACCAGCCACGAAAAGTGGCTGCGAACTGCTGTAACAGTTAACGTATGTGTACGTTTTATACTCGCCAAGTTCGCCGATAAATCTTCCCTTATCGAGCTTCTCGCCCGTTCACATGTGTGTACGTCTTTACGCCTATGTATACGTATCTGTACGTCTATGTGCCTGTCTACATACCTGTATGTATGTGTCTGTGCATAAGTCTGCGTGGCAGTGTATTTGTACGCGTGAATGAATCAAGCAACGTGTGTGTACATCGGTGCACGTGTGGACGCAAGGGTGGATGAAAACAGCGAAATCTGTTACGCCGCGAGATCTCACCCACAACACCGACGTGGAAATAATTTCAATTATGAAGTCGTTCATTCCCCGTCCCCCTTGATAAAGAACTCTGCTAGTAGCTATTGGAAGAGCGACTCTGCAAACAACAGGTAGCGTCGCAACTCTTAACCGTGGTTGTATTTAGGTGGAATCAATTTCTCTTTCTCTACGTAACTTTGATACTTGTGTATTCCAACACACACACAGCCTACGTTTATTTCAAGAATCCAATATTCGGGCGGATAAAAATACTCGGCAATGGAAAACACAAACGAATCATGTAGCGAGTATACGAGTATACGTTATGTACAATATGGGGAAGAATTATTTTTTGTATCTAATGTACTTTTAGATTTTCACAGGATTTCCCATCCTACCAAACAGCTTTTCGTGGATATTGCAGACGTACAGGTTACTGACAGATTTCAATTGTTAATAATCTTTGACTGACAATTAGCTCCTTTTGGAAATTTGTTCAAAGAAGCTTTGATGTTGTTTTACTCAGTTGTGTTTTGTTTAAATTGCAAACATGTCGCAATATCCAATCGAAGTAAAAAGTTTTTTTCTTAAAGAATTAATTGGATTGTTCTTGGGTGACAAAATAACGAGCGTGTGCGACGATGTACAGTACGAAAAATGCGTCATCAAGCAACATGTTAAAGAGATAATCTTAATCGGTTAAATTCTAATTAAATTCTAATTCGTTTTCTTAAGTGTGGTCAGTAATTTTAGAAATTGTCTCACATAACTAAAGATGGTGACCGTTTCGAACAGTTGCATCATTGACTTCCCTATTTCCTTTATCTTAAAAAACAAGTACACAGTTATTTCTTTCCGCTTTCTAGTCATTAATTCTCTTTATCTATCAGCACGCTGCAGATATCTAAAAGTGACTGTATTAACTCCTAACATTACAACCATAAGTCGCACTAATGAGGCATATTATAGTTTAAAGACAATAAAATCACGTTCCATTTGCAATAACTTAGTTTTGACTCTAATTTGAATGATGAGACAGAAGATTACCAAATACGTATTACGTATATCTTGCATTTAAGATAGTGTTAAAGTAATAAATAGCTAACACTGTGACATGCCGCCTTTGACAAACTTTTTATAGCGTCTACGGGACGGAAGTAACGATCGTGCTTAATATTCTACATTTCTAATGTTCTCCAGATCAGATGGTGAAGTCAGAGAAGGATGGACTTTAAAGAAGCGACAAGACAGCTGCAGCCACCTCGAAGAAATGATTCGACGCAGGGATAAAACGGTTAGCTCCTATCCATCTATTTCTTCGTATCCTCGTCCCTCTTCCCTATTTTCCCTTGGTCTCATTTCTGTCTCTTGCTTTTTCTCTTCGTTTGAATGGAGGGAGATGTGTATCTCTGAAAATAGGATTGGTGCGGCACGCATTGTGCCGAGGACACTGTCTCTCCACCTCCGTTTCACCTACCCTCCCCTATCCTTGTATTTATAGCCCTCCGGCTTTTCCACCGTGTTTCGCGCCCTACGACCGCTTAATTCGACCGCTCGCGAGAATACAATCTCTCTCCGGTCGAGAGCAGAGCCCGGCGTCAATAGCCACAAGCAAATGCCTTCCAACGAGGATGCAACAAGGGACACCAGGTGGACTCCCTTGCTACTTACGTCCCCCAGCCGCCGGTATTTCTTTTTTCTCTCCTCCCTCTTGTTCTTCGATGCAGTCGACAAAGGAACAAATAATTGAATTTCTGAATGAACACGTGCAAAAAAGGCACGCAATCAAGCTTTTCTGTTAAGACTATTCTTTCCTTTATTGCTTTCCTATATCGTTGTCATACCTTGAAGATTCTCTTCTTATTTTTTTTTGTATGATTTATTTAATTTGTAAAACTAGTTTCAGATATAATACTTAGTATCATTTAACTAGTACATCTTAAATATCATTCATACATCATAATGGTAAAATAATATCAGTGTTGGGCAACATTTAGATACAAATTTTCTTTGAATAAGAATCACGAATAAGTAATTGATTGTTGGCCGATCATTTATTATACGAATTATTTGTTATATCCATTATTTATTATTCGTTTGGAAAATTTTTATACATTATTTATTATCCATCATTTTTTATTCGCGCTTTTGATTTGTGTTTCTAAATCTTTACGGGACATGAAAAATAAACAGACGTCAATTCATTGATCGTGTGCAGTGTTGGACAACTTTCATTCTAAATGACGAATAACTTCGATTTATTTATTATTCGTGAATAACAAATAACTTATTTAGTTTTATTTATGAATGGCAACTAAATCAAACTTATTCGTCATTTTGTATCCGTTATTTAGAATGAAAGTTGCTCAACATTGAACAATATTATTAAATTTTAATTGGAATTGATTTATATATCTCAGAATAACCTGAAATAATATGTATGTATGAAATTACTGTATATATGAACAGCAATAAGTTGAGCTGAACGATATACCAAAATTTAATTTTTCTTTAAATAATTATATCTGATTAAATTGGAGAGATATTACAAAATGTGAAATATTATTTTTATTTACGTAGTATTCCAAAGGGTTAATAACATTAACGTTTAAGAAACTTCAAGTAGTCATTTGTAAGTAGATTGAAATGAAAACACTTCAACATATTCAGATAAAAACTTGGACTTATATCAATTTTAACAAAAGTTTCAAAAACTTTCCAAAAAAAAGATTATCATATTCAAAAAATTGAATACCTTTTTTTATCATTGTTGCATGTACTATAATACAGATCTCCAACTATTAAATAGAATGGAAAATTGCAATATAAATCTTTCGATGCTGGCATTATAGTACGTTTGACAGTACACGCTATTACATTTACGGATAAAGTTTGAACAATAAACTAAAATTTTTTTATTTATTCAACAAAACTTCCCAGTCCCATCTATATCAAAGAAAATCCTACTTTCCTGTTATTTTTCATCCCTGTAATATCCGACAACAGCTAAAAACATCCATCACTCCTTTCTTCATTCCCAACATCATACACAAAGGAGATTTATACCTTCAATAAAAAAGTAATACTATTCACTTCACGATACCTTTAGCCCTAGAACAATAGTACTGATTCTACTAAATCCATGACGATAATTTGTATTCATAATTACATAGTTTTTGCAGGACTGAACATTTTTCACGTGAATATTTACATAAGGTATTTTGACTCTTTACTATAGTTTTATATTTATGGAAAAAAGTATGAAATACATTAAAAATCACGGATGTGATAATATAAGCAAGCTTATTACTACAATGTAGTACTGTATCTTATAATGAAATATATTATACTAGCATATGTATAAGAGAAAATTCGCATATATTTCGTAGTATGTTAAACAATTATACAAGGCGATAGAAAAGAATTTAATACAAGGAAGAATGAAATTACATTTTAAACTGAATGTGTTAATTTTAGAACCTATGTTGATTAAGTGTTTTGTATTCTTCTCAATAAGAACAATAACTATAATCTTTTATTTTACCGCCTCGGACCTTTTTTTACCACGCTGTATATACAGAAATGAGATTTCTTAACAAAGTGCACCACTACACAGATCAGGTTATATTTTGCCACTACATAATTATCGGATTAAAGAATTCATTAATCAGCAAGAATAAGCCATGTACCTATTCCATCCTATGTTTAAACCCACGCATAACGATCGTTCCTTTCATCCTTCCCTGCCATGGATACAACAGCTCGGTTGGAAGCTGCGAAAATTCCAACACGAACATAAACTGTCCCGATGTACTTTCATCTCGCACCCTTCGGGCCTTTTTACCGGGGCGCATTTGTGGCCCATTTTCACAGGCCACGGTTTTTAAATGTGATCGCTTGCAGGAATACCTTTTCTCCAGCCAAGAGGAAACTAATCAAAGAGCAGCGTGCACGAGTGAATGCGTTCATCCGTGGACAAGGAACACACTAGCAGGCCAGGTGCGTTGTGTGTGATTTACCATAAGCAAGTTGGAAGTCGATCGACCATTCCATTTAGAAAAATAGCCGGGGATCACCCTTCGGTTATTAAAATTTCTCATGAGTCTCACCCTCTGTTCCGCTATTTTTCTCTCTTTGCCTTCTGTTCCCTTATTTTCACTCTATCGAACGACGATAAAAGAGTACGTAGGAAGAACAAACGCAAGATTCGTGATAATCATACTTTGCTTCGTTTCTTTGGTCCTCTGTCGAGGTAGAGAGCGGCTCGAGAAAAGCTTGGAGATCGATTCGAAAGCAATCGTATCGGATGCTGCTGCATTCAGACCTCGACTTTAATTGTGTGAAATCTACTGGGGCTTTATTTAGCCCCTAGCTGCACTGTTTTTAATTAGAGGTGGTGGATTTAGGGTAGATCTATAGATTGCTGATGTTACTTAATATTTTGAAGTTTTTATCGAATATTTTTAAGATATTTACCGTGAAGTACATTATTTCGAAACTGTATTGTATCAAAAAATGATTGAGTAAACCGTAATTTGCATATTGTTTCAATAGTGCCAAGAATTTTTTGTCCAAATAAAATTCTGTTAAAAATTGTCCGAGTTAAAGTATCATATATAACACCACTTTATTTACTAACTTAAAAAATCGTTATTCATCACTTGCCGCTTTTACTCTTTTTAGACGTCAAAGTGAAAAATAAAATAGCAGGTATCTCCCGATTCATCCCCTAACTTGTTAACATAAATTCCACTTTTTTATGTTATGTTTTTGGCGCAAAGGGAATCGAGGGTCGAAATATCGGATATAAAGCCACCGGTGATATGCAAAACGATTTTAGAGGAATGTTGAAGTGTTTTCCAGAGAGAGCTTTTTGCGTATTTCATTTTTTTAATATTTCAAGCGCTAAAATCATTTTTTTACATTTCAATTGTTCGATACTCGTTATTGCCATTGCACGATAAATTTAGCGCAATTGCGTGGATAAAAATTAAGCGATATCAAATACAGGGATTCCAATGCAATCTCCTTAAAACAATTACACCGTTGTACTAATAAAATGAATTGCAATAGCAAACCACTTTATACTTTAACAAATACAGACAGTTGTGCGAGTATTATACATGTCAAAATTAAATCCAAATATCAAAGGCCAGAACAAAATTTTATTCTACCTTTCACGATTTATCTCTGATCGTATGTACACGATATATGCACATGCTATGTGTTGATCATACAAAAACCACGTATTGTATTAAAAACCAAACATTTATTGCCGAATATTGTAAACGTATGATACAAATAATAACAATTTTAAGAATAAAATAGAAACAATATTACTTTTACTATTTAATCTATTATCTGGAATCAAGAGGGAAGATCGGTCTAACTAAAATTGATTATTCCTTATTAATTTTCCATTCTATGTCTGAACGAACTTTTGATTAAGAAATGAATATTAAATTCATACTAAGTCCAATTAAACACTAAATCATTATCAATGTATTATTCGATATAATATAAAAATAATACAATTTTAAAGAATAAAATCGAAAAGGCTAATTATTATTATTTAAACCAGTATTTTCCAACCGGTGTATCTCAATACACTGATGTGTTGCAACGATACCTCAATTTAATTAAAATTTCATTTGTAAAAATATTCAATATTTGGAGAAATATGACTCGTATACTAGTCATCAATATTGGTTATCTCCAGTGCGTTGCCTCTACTGATATTACACAGTTATTACATTGAGTGTATAGTTTCTTTCTAATAATTATGGTGTGTCGCGAAGATTTAACTAGCTTTAAAGTGTGTCGCTACTCCAGAAAGTTTTGGAAACAGTGATTTAAACTATTAATTGGTAAATATGATTTATACACATTATATCATATTTTAGCCCTTTTGTTATAAACACGTATATGACAATTGAGGAGCCTTTCGGGAAAAGGGCCTATAAAACAAAATAATGAATTGAATAAATTGCATCGGAAGTTCATGTATTGCGCAAGTCAATAATTAGTAATGTGGTATAGCGATTAATTAAAGACAATTTATTGAAGAAGGGCGTATAAATCTATAACAAACTTTGCCAACATGTTTGAGAGGTATTTCTAAGCAAAAAATGTTGTATACACTATAGGTTAATTCGCCTTCGTTTTGTAGATAGAGATAAATGCTAATAGTTGTCGAGTTACGACACTATTCTGACACTGATTGAGCTATACATTTACTTAGGTTTTTCATCTAAATACACCCTCGATTTCACGCAACTCCGTAAAAGAAAATGTAAGTAAATGTATAGCTCAATTAGTGTCAGAATAATGTTGTAACTCGGCAACTATTAGTATCTCTATCTATACAAGTGATGAATTGATAGCAATAATCAAAGGAAACTATTTTTGCCGTCAATAATAATCTTATTAATGGATGGATGGATGGATGCGGTCCGTGAAAACACGGATACTTGCGTGTATAAAGACGAGAGCTGAACAATTTGTTTAAATTAATGTAAACTAGTATAAATTATTGTAAAATATTGGTTCAAATAAATGATTATTGTTAAAAGTTAGTAGCTTGAATGCACCTGATTACTAATGACTTATAAATACTACTTTCTCTTTTATATCTCGAAAATGAAGACTGCTCGACCTATAGTGCATAACATATTTTGCTCAAAATGACGTCCCAAACATATTGATAAAATTTGTCTGAATCTATCTAAAACATTTTGTATAATAATTGAGGAATGATTTACTAAAATTATACATATACCTTCTTTCACGTGTAATACTAAATATTATAATATAATTAATTATATAAAATATGTAAACATTTGTACTTATACTATTTTCATATAGATAAAATCTACTCCCATGTATGAACCGAAAACGCTTACAATATTAAGATATCGTAACAAAAGGGTTAATTTTCAACAGACAAAATCAATCTGATTAAAACGAATTCTCCTTTACTCATTTTTCATTCTGAGTCTAAAGGTTCCGCTTCATTCATTTTTCCCCTTCCGATTAAAAAAGGACTCATTTAACAGCACAATTGAATACTAAATAATTACCAAATTATTATTCACTCAAACACTGGGTCCCGTTGCGTTCAAATAAGAACCAAAGCGCAAACAATCGTTCAACAAGAAGGGCAAACAATAGCCCTGCCAGGTTCGACGATGAAGATCGGAAGCGGACACGTACATATACGTTCCCGTCGCGATATTAAACGTGATTCGCGAGTCCGAGGCAATCTGTTTCGCGTAGTGCACACATCGGACATTATTAATCAGACATCTGAACCGTAGCAAGCAGGCAAGTGTTTGTCCACGAGAAGCAAGTGGACGTGCGCATGATTTATGAACTTTGTCGATACTACTTAGAGTGTCGCCGCAGCGTGTTGCCTCGTGTTACTAAAGTCGTTCAATTTCACCGATTTTCCCCATTAACCACCAGTATATACCAGGAAAATTTAATTCCATTACGAAGGATGATGTAAAGGGTGAAGCGAAAGGAAGGGAGATAGAGGCTTGCATTCCGCCGCGTACTTAATACCTGCACCGCGATATAAGCCGATGTTAATAATCACCGGGAATATTTTCGACCGGCTTTCCATCGGCTGGAAAAATAGTAATATCCCACGAAAGGGATAAGGGTGCATTTCATTAACGGCTCTCTTCGTGAACGGGAGTTATCAGGATTAGAAGTTAGGGAGGGTTGCCTATACTATTGTTCTCGTTCCCCATTGATTTTTTTTTGTAACTAATAAATATAAATCAGAAATCTTACAATAAAAATATTAAGTAAATGAGTAAAGAGAAATATAAACAAAAGATTTCCTATTTTCGTCTTATTATTATACCGTTTAGCTATAATTAAATAATAAAGATAAATAAAATAATAATTAAATAGTCAAAATGATAAAGCTATATATAGGTGAAAGTTATCTAAATCATATTGGTCACCTAAAATCATACCTTATGAATTCCTTTTTTATTGCTAATTATAAATGAAATCTACTATCAAATATGTGAAATAAATTGAAATTGAGGAAAAGAAACAAAAAAAAATCATAAATAATGTCTTGGTTTGCACGTCTTATAATTATTTGACAAAATTACCAGTATATAAATACCAGTACAATAATTTAACAATATCATTTTATTCTGCATTATTATATTTTTAACAAATTTTGTTTGTTGTAGAATATATAATGAAAATATGTAATAACAAATGACAATTATTAGAAAGATTGACGACTTATCATGCTTTCTATATATAGTACCAACACAAAATTGTTTAGATCATATTACTATGGTTTGGTACTACGAACATAGATAACCAAAATTGCTAATAGACTATTAGATATATAAGAAAAGTTGAAGAAATTATCGGTAAACTAGGTTAATATTACTATAAATACAGTTCAAATATGTATATTCAAATATGTATAAAACAAAGTCCCTTTCCTAGCCGTTGATGCAGAAAATAAACATATATATAATACTATAAATACATTATTTATTGATTATTGCACACCGAATAGCTTTTTTATTTATTGTTGGTATAATATCTATCAGTACATGATTCATCTGCTTAATTATCTTCTCTATCATTTTTATTAAATTTTTATTAATTTCCTGCTTTTCAAAAACGCACGCCATTAACATAATGTTATAAAAAGGCTTATCGTTAGAACAAATTAATTAATTCTTGAGAAAAAACAAGTAACTACGTGGTTGTAGGTACCACAAACATAAAGTTACAAAATGCAATAATAACTTTATAACGTGAACAAATTAGTGCCAAATAACAAGTATAATGTAAAATATCTCCACACCAAAAGAACCATTCGGATCGCGATGAACTATTATTAAATCGCAGAAGTTATTATTCAAACATTTTCCACGTGTAAACTAATGCTTGATAATAGTAGATTAGTTTTCAATGATCATCTTCAAAACATAAAGAAAGACATATGTAAGGAAATCAAACAAAGAATTTGCTCCTTCTCGTATTAAGTAGAATGATTTAACCAACTCTTACGTATCTCAACCCCCCTGGCCAACCATTGGCAGTCCACTTCGACATCAGGAAATTAATTATGAAATTCGTGCCACGAGGCCCGTAATAATGCATACATGTCTTTTGGCGACAGACGTGATTTAATACATTTAACAGTTCGCAAAATCGCAACTGACTCGCTTCGCTCGGTGCCCACTGTTATATCCACGATTAACGATAAACCATTGAGCCGTACTCCCTTTTATGGACGCGGATTTTTGCGAAATCATATTAAGCTTTACTCATATGGGGAGAGTAATATTCGTCACTCCGCGTATACATATACACGTACCTACACTCCTATTCGGTCATTTATCGAAAATCGCTGGTGGTTAAGGAAATCTTAATCACTCTGTTGTTAGTTCAACTTTTTTGTTAAAAAAAGTATTAACATTTGTACATTAGTATCTTATTAAATTGATGCATGTTGATAAATTAAGTCGAATTTATTACCAGTTATAGCAGATGAAATATTCTCTTTTACGAAAATAAATTTTATAAAGTATTTTATGAAGATGTAATAATATATGTAACGTAATTATTAATGCTATAACAGTTTAATGGCTCTGGAAGATCGTTATCAGGAAGCTACATATGTATGTAGTGGATACATTAAAATACATTATACAAGATGTACTCATTAAACTAAATATAGTGTAATTAATTTGATACAACGATTACTCCTAACCTACATCATAAAAACTTCATTTTGCGTAATTATTCGAATTTACCATACTTCGTTACTTTTAATACAGCATTAAAGACTTAATTACAGTTATATTTAATTTAGTGCCACGTAACAAATATATTTACCATGATTCCACAAAGTGATATTTTTTCGTTTCACGTACAGCTGACTGGCCACCAAAAGCGAAAACGTCCGTGAGTCATTGTCAGCGTGCAAAAAGGGTGGTGGTACACTAGATGTACTTACACTGACAGACGTGGAGTTTCAGTACGTCTCTCCGGAGTTGTGCACATCGACCTGCGGTCCACCGTTGATTTCGCACACACGTCCTCGGGCTCCGATTCTAGCCCGTCCAACGGTCGAGCGAGCCTTGATCAACTGGCACACGCACCTTTCATCCGGAACGCATCATGTAGAGAAGTTCCAAACGAAGCCCAACCAGATTTCCTCGAATCACTGACCAGCCACGTGACTAGCCATGGGGAACACACCGAATTTGCGCCAGGCCCTGCTCGCTCATATACATCAGTCCGAAAATGAGCTGGCTAGCTTTGCATAAGTATCGAAACACGGAAGTTTCGTGCACTTCGTATCAAAGACAGACAGAGAACGAAAAAGTTAAGCACGTATTTGCCGCGGTGAGAGAACAACAAAAGACACAGGAAAAGAGATGGCTAGAGTAAGACAGGCAGAGGACAGAGGTAGAGAGAGAAGGATAGAAAGACAGAGACGGAAAGAGAGAGAGAAGGAAAAAGAGAGGACGAAAGACCGCGGTTTCTCCCTGAGATTTCGAGCTGCACTGCAAACGGGAACAGTCAGTCCTCACTGAATCGGAGTTTGCCTATGTACTCGCGGCTCTGAGACTTTGGGATATGCGCAGTTGAGCGCTCGCTCACCACCACCATTTCCACCACCACCACCGGCGCCGCCACCACCATCGCCGCCAGTACCACCATTCCGTTAACCCCAAACCTCCATGGCTCCTCTCGACTCTCGACAACCCTAACCTCGAGCCTAGGCAGCGCCCTAAACTCTGATGAAAGCTCCAAGCGACGCGTGAACGCGAGATTATTCTTACTCAGGGAAAATTACTTCTAACAAAGTTACCGGTCCTCGGATTAAATCTATATACATAGTTTCAGCTACATAAGGCTGCGGTATGCATGTTGCTGTTGCAGCGTGCTTAGGCGTACACGTACGCGAGATGAATGCGGTAATTACGATTCAAAATCGACCGATGCGTTGCGATGAATCGATGCAATCGGTGGTGCCTCGTGATGAATCGATGCAATCGGTCGCGTTCGAAGAACGATGCGTGCTTGAATTACGCCGACCTATTGGAAGATCCTGTTGAAGAGTTCCAATAGTTACATTCGACGATTCTTGCATGCACGTAACTTAATTTTATCGTAATAGTGCTGTTACACCCTTGGAGGTATAAAAGCACTTGCGTGGAATTAGCTGGTAGATTTGTGGCCGTGGTTCGCATGCGATGTTAAGAATGTTCCAAGCACACTATGTACTCAGAATACTTTATCTCTTATACATTTGTATCGTGTAAAGAGTATCGCGGTTAGAGATAGTTACTCGCTTTCATTACAAGAACAAAGCTTCTCATATTAAGTGGTTAAACCTTTGATTCCTTATTAAAAACCGTGATAATTTTGCAACCTTTGAGAATACTTCTTCTAATTAACTTAAATAAGCTAACCAACCTAGTAGCCCTTGTACAATTTCTATAAAATTTAAACATAAGCTAATTTACAATCTTTTATTTTTCCTACATATTATATATATATAAATTGTTTTAGTATTTCTAAAGTTAACCTTTTCTAATAAGTTAAAATATTTCCCAACTTCAAAAATACAGAAAAGAAGCAAAATTTATAAAATTCGAAATTTCTTAAAAAAAAAAAACATCGAATAACATTTAATAACAACAAACACAGATATGAAAATTATCTGCTTGTTTACAACAGTCCAGATTATTTTTAAATAAAAACAGAATCGCATTATTAATGAGTTTTATGGCTAAAAATCTGGCGACAAGAAAGAATCTTATTCGAAGCAGCGCTTCTTAAAGTTCGTTGCTCCGTACATGTTGTCTCCGCACAGTCCGCAGAACGTTGGATGTTTGCCAAAGTCATTCTCACATAATTTCAGGCGAATATAAGCGCCAAAAAATACATGGGACTCGCAGCTATAATTCCACTATAAATCTATAAGCAGAAGAATAATCGCCCGTGCTTCGTGTAGTAGCAAAACTTTAACGTGACTCGACTTAATTAAATTTGATATGTTTACGCGATACCAGGTATGGTTTTAATTTACCGAGATCACCGAGGCTCTAGTCGAAAGATTACCGCGTATTCATTTGCTCCTGTTTTATCACTGATCGTACGATAAATGTGAAATCATACGTTTTGCTAATTACCCTCTATAATAGGAGTCGGATACACGTGTTATATAGGAGGATGATGAATGATAATTCATTCTGTTAGCTGAACAAATATATCTGATGATAAACTGGTAATTGTTTCTTTTTTCTTTACAATTGAAAATAATGAAATAGAAATTGTTATTTTATTGTAGAAATTTATATTATCTGAGACAGACAATGTGTCAACGCCATCTATTGCTGTACAAATTAAACAAATATTTGACAGCAGGTCGATAAACTTATCATTTCCCCAATTCCCAATTTTTTTTATTTTATCTTGAATTAAAAATGTTGTGAAATATGTTTATACTGAACTGTTGAAATTAAAAATGTTAGAAGAGGGATTCATAATTAATTCAGTAAATTAATAATAAAAAAAACAATTGACTATAAAAGTAAATCTGCTATAGTCAAAAAATTTTTAAAAAAATTATAAAAAATTAAACGTAGAAGAAATCACAGAAATAAAATAAATATATGTTGATACGGAAGTAAATATGCAGGAACCTTTAATTGGCAAGTGCACATAAACGGAGGCAAAATTCAATGCAATGACCTTAAGCTCGTATAGTTACATGTGAGATGAAGAAGTAATGTGATAACGCAAAGCGTAGTGAGATAATGTATATGAATGTAAATATATGAAATGATTGTATGGAACTCGTATACGTGTATAGAAGTATATAAAGTACGATATACCAGATAGTGCCAAATAAAATTCTCTACTATACCGTTGCTTAAACATTTTTAATTCTTTCGTACACATATGTACGTCGTCCAATGCGTCAGTCGATTCCGACTACGGTTAAATTTAACTTGTTTTAAATTGAATATATATTATAAAGTAAATAAAAAATAGATATTAGTAACAATACTTTATACCTATTTAATATCTTATAAACTTCTGCATAAAACTGATTTTAATGAATAAAAATAAATTCAATAGAGTACTAACATAATTGTAAAATATTCAATACATACAGAATAATACATTGTTATAAATTCTTTATTACTTTTATACAGCATATAGTTATCGTTATTTATATTAGCAAATTATTTTTATTAATGGATATTGCACAGTTTGAAACAATTCTGTTAAACTTTTACGTTGAGATGTTTCCGGCATTTTAGCAGAAAATCTAGACACATTGAACTATGCTGCGCGTCACACTTCCGATTGATTAACTATGGAAGAAACAGGCTACCTGTCATTAAATCTATGCCCTTGATGTTTCCGCAATACTTTTACTTCGCGTTCCAAAAAGAGGGGGCTTTCGTTTCCAAAAAGAAAAGCTAAAACTACGGTGTGGTTGTTCTAAAGGGGGAAATTAATCTCAGGCGATAATTCAAAGCCACGTTATCGAGAAACCTAATGTCAATTGCAAAGTTAATCGATGTTCTCTCTCTCATTCGCCGTAGAGATACGAGTGGGGTTGGCAGGTCGTTGTTCCTAGTCAAGATCATGAGATCTCTATTCCCGACATTTCGCAATGCTGGCGTAATGCCTGACCTCCGCTTCCAATTCTACCGAATGCAATTCTTCAGAATTCGACGTGCTGCACTCATCACTCAATCACGCATTGACTACGTGAACAAACGCTTTCAGACGTACGAGTGACACGTACCATATCCAAGCCATATCGATTTCCCATTGTCCTCTATAGGCATCCAATATGCGTGCACCTTTGTCGTATTATGACAATTGAAGCAAAAATATTATACTAACGTAATTGGCATTAAATTTAATAAGCCGTATTCAAAAGAGAATTTTAATGATAATAAAATAAATCAATTTTACATACAGAAGAAAAAGAGAATAATTAAAAACGATATTATTTTATACAAAAATATAATATTGTAGGTATGTGACGTACAATAAAAGTGTAGATTTTATAATGTTACTAGAAGAGGAAATTGGTATTAAATATTATTTAGCCGATAATCGAGTAACTCAATTCGTTGCCCCATCTCTCGGTTTGGTCCTCACCTAAGTTGTATACCTTGAATGTATGTATATATAGCCACAACATGTATAAATCGTATAAACATGAGGAAAGAGACGCGGTGCTCATTGTATCGTCCAGAAGTTGCGTATACGTTTCATCTCGTGCATGTATTTACTGTGGCGAGTCTCACGTAGGCTAAAAAAAGGTGGTGGATTAAAAATATCGATTCAGCTACTTATTTAACGTAGTTAGGTCCAAGTCAGCAGTTTTTTAAATATTATTGCCAAAGGCAATCGAAAGTGGTAGAACGCATGCGCGTGTGTGTCACCGGTGTCCATTTCAGTTGTTCAGTGTTAATCGTTATCCCTCAGTGTTCAGTGTTAAAAGTGTTACTTGGACGTTTAAGTATAAAATAACAACGGGTATCGAAAAAGAAGTGCAAACTACGTAACGAGGTACAAGTTCAATAAAAAGTACTCTTATTTTTGCGTATATGCATGTTTACCTGATTTAAATACGAAGTAAATACCATTAATCGATTCATTAAATTTTCCATGATTCTTATTGAGTTCGTGATTTACCACGTGTAATATTAAAATAATAAATCGACATTGTTAACTATTCTTAGCATTTCTTAAAATGTTTAGAACATTTGCGTACAATACAAATCATACAGCCACAATGAATAATCAATAATCACGTGTCGGACGTGTTCCCAAATACAATAGTCGTTCTATTAAACATATTCAAATTTGCCAAACGTTCTGAACAAAAATCAAAAAGGAATTCACTAGTTTTTGTGTAAATATTTTTCTTCCTTTGTGCAAAAAGATCGTCTATGTGTTACACGAAGTAATCTCGAGGTTAAATAAGCTGAATGCAACGTGTTTTCGAAAAGGGTTAGTTAAAACGCGCATGCGTTTGATGTGCATACAATTTCGGAACTTGGGTTTCAAGCCCTTTCCGCTTACCAAGGGTGCATAATCTGATTCAACGATTCGAGCATACCAAATAATAGTGAATGGTGAAACTGGTATACAAGTCGAATAATCATCGGTGTGTAGAGGAACGAATTTTTCTTAACAGGTAATTTATACTTTTCGATAGTTTAGTGGGAGGTTAGAAAATCCGAGATCTCAAATAAATAAGATTTTTATTTCTTTTATTAACTGTCGAATAAAACTGTGATATACAACAGAGGGAGAGGTGAAGCAGGTTTGCTTGCCTTTGTACGTGTGTGATTATGTGCGAAAGAGAAAAGGAGGGAGGGAAACATAACACCCCGAGAAGACGCGCGTCGCGAGACTAATACGACGTAGAAAGAACGAGAGTGCGCGTCAGTAGGTTTTACCCTGACCTCGGTCAGACAGACATGGTTTAATTTAACCGGGTCCATGCAAACCCACAGTTCAATCTATCTTTGTCCAGTGGCGCGTTCAATTCATCGCAACGCTCACGATTTAACCTCACTTTTCCGTGCAAGGAAGGAAAGACATCATTTTTCCGGTACGTAAAGTGCATTTTGAGTTTATAGGTCGAATTCTAAATACGGCATCATGAGTAACGGCATTCTTGATTGCAAACGACTCGTTAAAATTTCTCACCGCAACCAAAATTGAACCATAAAAAGTACTTATTCAATCTTGCTTCTTTCCGCGAAAATTAATGCAAATGTCTTTGCAGTTACAGTAAGCTTAGAAGACAATTATGTTATTGTTAGATGACAAGATGAATATTATTGAATTCAATTCATCGACAATGAGCCGTGTTGATAACGCAATTTTAATCGATTTTTTAAAAGCCTGAGATTTGTGCTTATGAATTTAAAATTCTTAAAAAGAGGCAAAATATGTGTTGTTTGAAATGACGGTATACTGTACATGTTTACTTTTTATTGGCTAACAAAATCTAGTAAACGATGGAAATATGTATGCATTTGACGTAATTATAATTAGTTCACACTTTTAAAAGTAACGTTGTTTATTTCCAATTTAAATACTGTTTTGCATTTTTGTTCATGAATAAATGTATATTGGAAAACACGAGAAAAATGAATTATTAACAGCACCGGGTTTATCGTAAAAATATATTATTTTTCCGTCGATAGACAGCAATACTGTGAAATTTTTATTTCATAATATACACAATTAATATGTGTAATACAATTTAGAATATCATATAAAATGAGCCACCTGGAACAAGCCACTCAATTATCTTTTATGTAAAAACTACATATCATATGGAAACTTAAATACTTTCTAAAAAATTTCTTTAGAACAAAATATTCCTTGCTGTGAGTTCACATTTTGATATAATTCAAATTACGTGTAAAATTTCTGCTATACCAATACAATTAAAAGAAGGAGTTACGTGTAACAGGAAATAATTAACTACATTTTAAGTAGGGTAGTGATACAATTGTAATATAGCTGTACAATCATGTATCTAGAATATTGTGTAGTACAGTTATACAATTTATATTGATACAGTTAAATGTCACAATCTTTTTTACTCAACAATTATGCAACGTTGTTCATCGGCAACAAAAAAAATGGACTTAGTCCGAGTCAATATTCGATACGCAGTTAGCAATAACTGAAATTGCAAGCTACAGGAAGTATATCATATCGTGATTTACATAATCATGTCTCATGCAAAAGGATTAGAAAATGTAAACATCGTAGAGGATAGCTGCGACCACATTTTAATATCGTAGCCACGAAGCGCGTTGCTATGTTACCGACCGGATAAAAAGGTTCGAGCGTAAAAAAACCGGTAGTTGAAACCGTTGATAAACTCTCACCGAAAAAGAACTAAGACGGCCCAGCTAACGAAAGCACTACTCAGATTTCTCGGTAAATTCCACCAATAGTATGTCCCCACCCCGCAACTGTTTGAAAATCCTGGGTGGGAAAGGTGGCGTATATAAAGAAAACGATATTTGCAAAAAGTATGAATGTCTCGCCCGGAGTCTGAATGCAAATGACTGGATCCCCTCATGCACCGTTTCTATCGGGGGAGATCTTCTGGCTGGAATGGAATTCAAAAACGAAAGATCCATGGCGCCAAAGGAGAAGCGACAGTGAGAAATACAAGGAAAAATCGAAGGGGGGAAATACACTTCCTCATACTTTCCCCTTTTCCTCTTTGGGGGATAGTAATGGTCCACCAAGCCGAAGGCAAACTATACGTGTAGAGCTAAAGGAGCAGTGAAGCGTGCAACGCGTAGTATTCTAGCGGAAAGCCTTCCTCTGGGCTTCGTTTGTGAAGTTGACTAGTGGCCAGAGGCGTCACCACCTTTCTTTGTACGCAGTTTTTCTTGTTGGCCAACCAGAGAACTTCCTCGAATGTTATTCATTACTATAATGATGATGATTGTACTCGGAATTTAATATGAAGAAATTACTTCTATTAGACGCGCGGGTTTGATCAGCGAATCGACAGCAATATATGGAAGCCTACGTGTTCGGTAGTATCGTAAATACACGTATAATTTATCTTTCATGATAATATTTTCGTTGTATTTCCGTCGAATCATTTAAACGACATTCACTGCATTTATTCGTACAAGTTGAATTACAAAAAAATCTATATCCGGTTGCGTAAACTGTTTTGTCGATTCTTTAAGATTCCGTTTCTCTTTCCAAGATAATAATTTACCGATAGAAAACGCGCCAATTAAACTCGAGTCTCGAGTAACGGATAACTGTAGTTACCAACGAATTTTAACGATGATAATAGTCCAGTGAACGAGTGGTCGTTTTCAATGCTGTTTTTTTTCGCTGCTAAAAAAAGGAGGTACCTGAAAACGGAGCAGAAAAGTGGAAAGAGTTTTACGGAAACGATTAACGATTCTGGCTCAACGACCTGTGGCGCCGTGCATTGTTGCTCGGCAGAATTACCGACCGCCAATTGCAAAGTCCGTTCCTAACTGACAATTGCTCCACTTGCTTTAAACCATTAGTGCTCGCTAGTTATCTTGTTGGCAATACACTACAATGAACGTCGTCGTCGTAACTGGACGAAGTAAATCTCTGCAGCGGCGAGATTCCCTCCTTTTCTTTACATAGTATTCATTCGCAATTTGTATATATTGCACGTGATGAGATAACTAAAACGATTCTTCCATGGCTCATTCACTAAATAGACGTCGGTACCATTCAATGTTTACAATTCAACGTTCAATTAAATAAGGAAATTGCTGATTTTACTAAGGTTTCTGCGGTAATCTATGTTGCACCACAGAAATGCTATATGGCTTCTGTCACGTGTATACCGGGTGGTTTTAAAGTAGGTTACCAAACTTGAACTTATCAAACTTTATTCAAATTTGAGTATTGAATGTTCTGTTTAAAGACGCGGAATCTAGTATTTGCGAATACGGAGGAGTTTATTTTACGAATTATGGTACATGTCGCGGTGACACATTTCAAGAATGTTTATGCGAGTAGTAGTTTACAAAGTTTCATAGGAACTCTATAGACGAAAACTAGATAATAAGCCCCGGCTGACAAAATGTCCTACAGTTGATCTACGTACGAAATAAAAATACACATTCACGAACGATACACTTAAATTTACCTTAGCTGTCAGTAATTACAACGATAATTTTTGGTGTATTTTTATGTGTATAAAACAGTCACGTGGCGTTTTGTCAGCCGAAGTGTATATTTACCTTTTTCCTATTAAATGTGAGTCAGATTACTGAATTAGAATTCAAATTAGAATTGAAACTCCATTAAGAAAAAATACATAATGTCCATCATTTCTACTCAAGTCATAGTATCCTAATGACTTAAAAACAAAAGTAATGCTTGGAACTTTTTATAATTTGGTATATTTATTTTTTCTTACATAACTATTTCCCTTTGCCATACATCCTTTCTAACCAAAGAAGAATTTTTAACCCTATAACGGTTCTTGGGTCATTTTCGGCTCAAACGTGGTTTCATTTTTGTATACAATTTTCTAGTTTGAGAAAAACATAAAAGAATTGTAATTTGTATATGCAATTTTAAGTTCCGATATCAATGTCGAAGCTCGCTTTTCTCGAAACTATAAAACATTTCTAAAGAAAACAGGATATGATTGAATTGAATAAAATCATGAAGATTGTTGCAGAATTAAAAGCTGCCACAAAAAAGAGACTATTTTGTGACTTCAGTCATTTTTTCATATAGGGTCGACTCTAGGGTATTGATACAAAATGGCGCCGACTCCATTTTGATGGTTTTTAAAAACTTGTTTGTTAGAAGAGATACGCTGCAAAGAAAAATTGCTATATATAAAACTAAATATAGTTATAAATATAAGTTATAAAATCAGAGGCGTTACTTATCATTCAATGAAAACCATTTTTCTTCCTATATTACAGAAATATTTTCTAGTGATTCGCAAAAATTTGTATTATTAAATAACACGTTAATTTAGTAAATAGTAGGTAAACTAGTAAATAATTGAAGTCACAAATAATAATATAATATAAAGAAAACTATTCCATAATTAACTCCTTAACTTAAAACCACGAGTCGCACTCGTAGAGCAGATTATAGTTCTTATACAATAAGGACACGCTGCACTTTATAATAAAAATTAATTTGACTGTATCTGAAGCATGAGTTTATAAATAAATTACGTATAATATTTTTATATTTTGTATGTAAATCAGTATTAAAATAGCAAATAGCTAATACTGTTAAATATAACCGTTGCAAAAATCGTATGGTAAAGGATTAATTTCAAATCCATTGAAAGTATATAAATTGGCTGATTAATATATTTACTGTAACATACACATATATAAAATTACTCAAAGTATCAACCTTGATATGTACATCAAGGTCACTGAAAACCATGAGGGTAGACCGTATCGTATATCATCACTAGACTGTGAATCTTTATACAATTACGGAAACTTTAAATGTACAATATACTGCGGAATGTATATGATGTGCGAAAATATGCAAAATATTCAGTGTAAAATACATCTTATAATATCTAAGGAATGAAACCAATCCGTATTTAAATTCTATTTCTTTATTTTTGTTTATAAAAGGATGAATTTGCATAAAGATCCGCAGTATAATAATTATCAATTAAACTGATACTTCACATATTCTTTTTACAATCTCCCGTTCCTTTTTCTTGCAGATATCGTGTATCCATCAAGATGTTAAGGCCACTTTTCCTAGTGGCCATTCTTGCAACATCAGTATTCGCATATAATGGCGAATTGGTGGAGCAAGAATGTCCCGAGGACTGTCATTGTCATTATTTTCGCGTAAACTGGGTGACCGATTGCTCCGAAAGCAATTTGACCAGCATCCCCTACGAAGAGCTCAGTCCTAATGTCTACGTTTTGGATATGAATGGTAACAACATTGCACAGGTTCGCTCATTTCCACATTCGATCAAGTTAAGGCGTCTCCAGATGGCACATAATCGATTGACCGAGCTCAAGCGCGAATCCTTCGCCGAGTTAACTTACCTATTGGAGGCGGATTTTTCGTCAAACGAGATCGCTCGTGTCGATCCTGAAGCGTTCAGGTAAGAGGCCTTTTGGATTTTTTATTCGATTCATCTTATACGGATATCGTGTGCTATACACACGTATGCGTAAACGAGAATTATTGCATCTATTTGCTTTTAAAAGAAAATATATAAAAAGAAGGAGAGTAATCTATATTATTATACATGAACATTTTTTTACGCATTTATTAAATATAATAAAATCACTTTTAGTTTTGTATATATTCCATTTTGTAAATTGGTACTATAAATTAATTTAAGGAAGTCTATTTGAAGCATAAACATAAATGAATTCTAGTTTATTCTATATTTTGTGTTCAAATTGTGGTAGATATATTTAGGGTAAGTTTATTATATATTTGAACGATCAATGATTTAATGAAGGACTATGATATAAATAAAAATGTTGAAAAGATAAATGAAGCTTAGTTAGAACGTTTCAGTTCACTTTTCTTTTTGTATACCTGTACATATAATTTATTTATAGCATTAATGATAGTAGAAAATGTTGGTTTATTAAGTTCGATTAAATTTTTAAAATATTAATCTGTTTAACATAAAACCATACCTAACATTTCTTCGAAATTATTCTTCTTATTTTATCTATTACCTGTTGTGTATTATTAAAGTCATTAAATTTGAAAAGTACCTTACAAACATACGACCGGGACATGTTTTATTTCAATCTTTAATATACTAGTAACAATAGCAATATGAATTTTTAATAAGATAATTTTATTGTAACAAAATTTTACAAATTTTTGTATTCGTATTAATATGAGATATAAAATTCAGTTTTTTATAACATTACCTGAGAATATCTATTTATTTATTTAATAATGTAATGGGTTTTTTAAATTTTATGAAGGCAATTTACAAGCGGCTCAGTTTTCCGCTTTTCACGTTTATCTATGTATATTATTTAAAGTTAAAAATTCATTTTTGCGATATCTGATAGTAGTATGTAAATATATGGGAGCGTTCGAATTATCTTTCTGTTTTGCATTCACATTGATTTTTATATTTTCAAGGAAATATTGAAATATCCCTGATCACAGTAAACTGCAGAATTTATTTTAAAAACAAGAATGCATCACGAAATATAAATATTGAATTGATTTAGTAATCAATTAAGTAGTATTTACTGAATACACAACACATGTATTATTCTCGTTATTACTTCATATTTTACCTGTGACTTTAATAAACTTATACATTGTTTTATTTTTTACTTATAAAACAAATTTCCAGTTTTTTTTTTAAAAATTGTGAAGATATATTTTATAGATGAATATTTTAAAAAAAGTGTTAAACTATAACAATGTATGATTTTACAATATTATCTTGAACATTTCACGCAATTCGCTTCTAATCAGTGAATATTGTTTTAATAATACTACGCAATCAGTAAGTAGTATCTCAATATATAATTTATTAAATAATAGCTGCTTCATTTAATAGATAAACTTTAATCTAGCTTTTAAGTTAATACTTCTGTAATTCTTAACTTCAATTTCGTAGCAAAATGTTGCTTTGTTGATTCTAAACAATAGAAGGTTTTCAGTAAATATACTTCGTTTGCACGAGTCTGGCTTTCAGTTACTCGCTCTTCATTAAGTCAACAAAAGTTAGTTATTAAATCGTTTTAATATGAAACGTCGGATTTTTGAAGGAAGAGCCGGCGGCTTTTTTAAATTTAACTAAAAATTGTATTAGTTAAAATAGATATCACCTCATTGTATAGCCTTGTATCAATACGGTTTCAGTAAAACGATTCCTCTTTCAAAGAAGTTACGGTCTTTGAAGAATACAAAGTTCATAAATGTCCTTTCGACCTCTGCCATATTATGAAATGTTTTATTTTATATTTGTTTTAAATGATGAAAAAGGGAATAAGGGAATCCAACAGCAGAAGGTTCAGTGAATATGGAAAAACACACGCGGTGCCACTTGAAATGCACTTTTGATATTTTGAGTAAGACAAGTCTTACTCTGACCTAGTTTAAGACATTTGAATGCTCGTGCAAAGGTAATTGAGCGTGACGATGTAGCTCCTAAAGATGTGGGGAGGAAATGATCCTATTTGTTTTGATTATTCCTAACACAAACTGATGAACTGAGTAATTTACCAAGAATTGTATGAACCTTAAATTAACGCGGAAAAAGCTTAGAATTTTTCAATACTTAATCCATTAAAGACCGATGTGTTTTGACGTGGCGTTTCATTTACAATTTTTTTCAGCTAATTCATCGCTGAATTTCGTTTTTATCAATGTGTTTGCGAAAAGGCATTTCAGGGATCTATATAATCATTTTTTAATTACTATTTCTTCCTCCACATAAGTTATTCAATTTTATAAAGTTTAGAAAAGCTACAAATAAAATGTTGGGTTAGCGCAACGTTAATCCTTAATGGGTTAATTTATCACTGGTTAGTTTATCAATGCTTTAAAATCCGACATTTCGTATTATCTAATACTTTACATGTATATCTTGCAGAGAAGAAGCTCATTTTATTTTTAGTTCTAGCAAGAGTAAAAGCTGCATTAAACTAACAAATTGTATGAACTGTTTCAACATGCACTCTTGCGTATAGGCAATACTATAATCACAGACCTAATCCTTCAACAGGGACAGTCCAGGTCTAATTACGTTGGAACTTCAGAACAACCCGTTGGACGAGGTGATGGGTCACTTTTTGAATTGTCGCACTCTGCTCTATCTCGATTTGAACACCTGCAATATTCACCGACTGAATACACAATTCTTCCACAACACCACGAATCTGAACAAACTCGATTTATCTCACAATCCATTGGGACTTATCGAGCCTGGCCCCTTTGATCACCTCACCAATCTGGAGTATTTGAAGTTAAATGCTTGCAACCTGACCTACATCTCTCCAGATGCCTTTGCCCACTTAGAGAATCTCCGAGAACTTGTAATGGCAGAGAACGATCTACGTACATTGAGCTGGACCAACGTACTAGCTCCTCTGATTCGTTTAGAGTATTTCAACATCAGGAACACTGGAATTACTAATCTTCCTGGGGACGCTTTCGCAAAGAATTTGTACCTTAGACAATTAGTTCTTGCGGATAACGAATTGTGGCACTTGGATGTTGGAAATACGCTAGGTCACAATTTGCACAGTCTTCAATCCTTGGATCTGTCTAATTGCAATCTACAAGATCGTTTATCGGAGGAAGCTTTCAGAAACGCTAGCAAACTACGTGTATTGAATCTCAGTGGGAATCCCATGTTTGCAACTGACTTGACCGCTGTGTTGCGCCACTTGCCAAAGCTTCACAAGCTTTCGTTGAGTAATTGTAGCTTACAACGTCTACCCAACGCGTTCCACGTTTTCGAGCACCTGGAAGAGCTGGATATTTCACATAATCCATTGTCAGACGCGTTCAGTAGTATTCTTAATCCTTTAGAGTCATTAGAATACTTGGACATGTCCTACTGCAACCTTGGTTACGTTGGAAACTACACATTCGCCCATATGACATTCCTAAAGAGATTAATACTATCCGGAAATAAACTACATACTTTAGAAGAAGGACTATTCGCAAATTTGACTCGACTGGAGAGTTTAGAATTAAACAATTGCGATCTTAAGACCCCTATTGATCCCAAAGTATTTGGCGACCGTATTAGCACTGATATTGTTGAACTAAAACTTAGTGGAAATCCTTTGGAAGTACCCGCAGATGGTTCCCTTTTACCAAAACAATTATCCAATCTGGAAATCTTGGATTTAAGCAATTGCAATTTATTACATCTTAACGAAAATCTATTCTCCAGGACCAAACATCTCACACAACTAAATTTGTCTGGTAATACTATTTCTGGCACTGAAAATCTTGCTTGTCTTAAGAAACTACGTATGCTAGAGCATCTTGACCTTAGCAATAACAGTTTAACCACTATCATCCCACGTGTATTCAGAGCAAATCCACGTTTATTGTCTGTTAATTTATTAAATAATCCGTTTGTATGTAATTGCGCTATTGTGGACATGTGGGACTGGGCTGTACAGGTGAAAAACGACCTACATGTATTAGTAGGCAGCCAACCGGCGAATTTCGAAACTGGTGCGGCGAAACTAAGGAAAAGTTTATCCTGTACTTACGACGACGAAACGTATCGTAAGATAATAGAACAGGCGCGTGATAGCGGCGACCAGCGTCGACTTAGAAAGGGTGACCTGACCCCCATCCGTATTTGGGCGAAATACGTCCGCGAATCGAGATGCAATCGTAGTTCATGATATATGGCGAACAAATTTCAACATCCGATACTGAATGTTTATTACGACAAAACACGCGGCAGACAGAGAACCGAGCTGTAACGTATCCTGTAATGGCCAAGCGTACACACGTGCAGACACATATAAGTAGGAACCCCTTTAGCGTGCGGTCTACCGGCTTTTGCGTAAAATTGTGGGCTATCTTCTGAACTTAACCCGAGCCAGTAGAGTACACTCTAAAGTGGCACTCACACACATATGTACAGCTACATGCAGACACGACGTGCTGCGCAGTAGTGTCAGGTAATTTATCAGAATTCAACCCCAAAGAGCCAGCCAAAACTGTCCCCTTTTCTCCAATGCATATAACTTTATTTTTGTAGTAGATATTGTAGCATAGACGAGGTACAGGACGGAGATCTATCTTATAGAATTTTGCATCACATAATTACGGGTCTAAAATGCTAATCATGAAATAAAAAGTATTGCCTTTTACGATTCAGAGCAATGAATTTAGAAATTATACTCAATCGCCGAAAACCATAAAGTCAACACCTATTTAAACATCGTTATTTTTGTTAATTTTTTTAACTTTGTCATCTCGTACCTAAAAAAGAATACCGTTGCATGTAAGAAAATCACGTGATTTCCAAAATCGTTTAATTTTAAAAATATCATTGCATTATAAATCTATCTTGACCTCGTCTGTAGATGTTAATAGGATTAAGATGTACGCGTGTGCCAGACGTTAGGATGTTGAAATATTTTGTACACAAAGCTTACGAACATCATGTTTGTGGAATCACGGTGAAATACACGATGATCGATCATCTTTATGCGCAAGCGGTGACTATCTTCGACAAAGTACCCTTTGAGGGAGATATCTTTATACGTCGAAACGCCATTCGATCGGAGAATGATGCAATCCATCTTGCGTGAAATGATTAATGTAATGCGAAGGGTGATAAAAAAAATATTCATCGATCGTTGGAACAACGGAAGGTCCTCGAATTATCAATCACCCTCTTCAAATTTCCTTTTACCGATGTTGTTTCACCCATGGTTCACCAACCCTTTTTCACACTGATGGAATTAATGGTTATGCAAAACTTTGATTCAAGATCCTCCGTTGTTGTAACGACAATGGGTATCGTATTTTTAATTAATTTTGCTTGGCGACCACAAATCATTATCCATTTTTTCTTGCGAGAGCTTGTCAATAATGAAATTGCACTGAATAAATAATTGATGAAGGTTAAAATAAAGAATTGAAAAAAGAAAAGAATTGAATGATTTTTAATTAAACAACATGCTTTATGCAGTTCACAACCATGACGAATTGACGAGGTTCTCGGAAGAAATTGAATCTCCACCCGTGTGAAATGTAGATTCTACACATATTTAAGCGCTGATGGACGACGTGAAGCTAGTGTAAGCACGTCGTGATTAACAATTACGAGATCCTTGCCTGCTCGTGTATATACTTGTAATTGTTATTTTCGTGTTATTATATGCGAGCATGTGTTACATAAAAGTATGAACGTCGCCAGGTATATGCAACACTCAGAAAAAATTCAATTGTTGAATTATTGACCTTCGACTAGGAGTGGGGCTAAATCAAACACTATTATGATTGGACTAAGCATTCGATTTTATGGAGCATTAACAGAATACTATTTATAACTATTAATCTGCAAAATATTCAGAGTAAAGTACAGGTTATAATATTTAAAATGAGAGAATTTAGATTTTAAAAATTTCTGTTCAATATATATCCCAGAAAGTTTGCGCAATTTTGTCAGCTTACTAAGAAAGGGCAATACATTTTAATACCATTTCAACCGCTTTAATCGTCGAAAGTAATCATCATTAAATTCGACAACCTTTCTCTCAACGGAATATAAAGTTGTATATTCTATTTTTGTAAAAATTTGCTTCTTTTGATGAAAAAACATTGTCGCACTGTAAATTTTACAAATTTATTTGTAAATATTGTTTCGCTAAATTACTTTGCATGAATAAAAATAAGTGATACTCAATTAAAGTTTTTAATTCGAAATTTTTCTCACGGTTGTTTTTGCTCACATAGTCTAGCGTTATCTTCCAAAAACAAGACCGCTCAGGCAAAATCGCACAAACTTTGTGGAATACCTAATAATAGATCCCACTTTCTTAATTGTATTTTTAAAGATAAGAACTTGAGTAAACATCCGTAGTCTAATTATTATTCATTTTGTAATTTATCATTCCTGCTTCAAGTTAATTGAAGTTCGAATTCTTTTTTTCAGAGAATTCTCCTAGTTTGTGTGGAGGCTCAATTTCAACAAATTTATTATTTGTTCTGTATTTATATATATATTAAGTTCACTTGCTGAAGATATTTATCGTAGATTATAATTGTTACGAATAGCATTAAATTTCGCGCTTGCTAGTTTTCAGTTAGCGACACTCGCCAAGAATTGTTTATCTTCTTTTGAAGTTGCACTTCTTTGATGTCGGTCTTCTTTTCTTTATGCGGATGTATACTTAGGTTTTCGCCAGTATTCCCCGATCAAACGCTCTGTCTTCCTGTTTCAACCAGAAAGTGTTCTCTGACGATGTTCATATACAAATACGTGGTACAACACTTCTAGTGCTTTCATTCTCATTCTCTGGCTATCTACCGCAAATCAGACAGTGACAATGGAACAGTGTCGCTTAAAGCAAACACGAGCAAAGTCAAATACCGATACGATTTCATTATGTTCATGAAATGTATAAGACTGTATTTAATAAAAGAGTAATTTTTCTCGGTATTTAGCGATTGTTGTTTGGTACTATCAATATGAAATTAGTAAATTGGAAGCCCTTCATTCTGTCTTCTAACATTCCATAAATTTTCGTAAATAAATTTTTTACTAATAAATGTTATGTTTTGCCTGCAGATTTTCAATTAAGCACGATATATGGAACTTCGTCAAATAATTAAATAGCAAATTTGACCGACAACCGTGTATACGAATTCGTTATAAACAATTACAGAACATAACGACAATTAACGTCAGTCGAACATGGATTATTAAAAAAGAAACAGTTTTCTCTTTCGTGGTGTGCAAAAATTTCTGAAAGTCAAATAGTTAATTATTTTAGTGAAGGTAAGTTAAAAAGTATTACTTTTATATGACTCGTCATTAGCTATGACTGTTCAAAAATAATTTAAATAAATATTCCTTTTTCATAACAAAAATAAAGTTTATTGAGTTTTCTTTATAAACTTCTGTGTTGTTTCATGTTAAATACCATATTTTCGAACTGCCGAATTTCACGTTTGCTAGCTATTTCACTATAATTCCAAATCATTTGAATTGTATCACACTTAAGTAATTAAATATAATATGTATTAGTTTTGTTGTCTCATCGCGTTGGTTTTATTAAAAGAGATAAATTCCTCTACTTTTAGCAAAATTTTAAAATTGAGTGTTCCATATCATCAATGTTTACTTTACTATAACATGTATAATTATCTATTTTTCTCTTAAATTTATAATATGAAAAAAAAATATTACATTAACAACTTGTTTAATGAAGTTCAGAAGCCATTTTCAAAACACGTTCATATATTTAAAGGATTTTTTAATTGATGGTAAAATACTAAATTTATTAATTAGAAGTTTTTACTTAAAAAGATATTTTTTTAGTAAAAGTATAAAAAAGGTTCTTAGTACTTTCTGAAATGTCTTACAAATATCAATATATCTTATGACTCACTGATTTTATCGATCCACGGTAATACCAGTTTTATCATTTCTTGATAAACAATTTCACCGCGAGTTTTATAATACGTGATTAAATATTAAATATGAAATTAATAATTTTCGTTAATTAATAATTACTGTATAATAATATTATTTTTCAAATGCATATTATGACATCTGCTAATGGCTGCATAAATTGCACAACTCAATAATAATCAACTGTAGTTCGTAGTAAATGGAAGATTATCAAATACCACCAAGTACACACCGTTGGTGCATATATTGTGGAAGTTTCTGGGTACAGACGATAATTACACCGACGATTTAAAGACAATTAAAATGCAATTTAAAGAAATTTTAATCGAAAATAGAACGTTTAACTAACATGACTATAATACTAATGTGTAATATTGTTAATGATTAATGTATTTTCTATTAAGTCTTGTTTGGTAGATCAGGCGATATTTGCCAGACCATTAACCGCAAAAGTATCTGGGTGTTTGTGTCCTTAAGTAAAGAAACATGAGACATACGATTACGGTACTTACCTATGGTAACGCTATGACTCGACTTTAAAAAAACTCAACCAGAAACAAGAAATAATATTTGTCATCTATTACAGATGACCTATATCGATTATTTTATCTTGTAACTATTAATAAAATACTAATCGTCAACATTTCATTCTTAAAATTTCAAATTCTACTGTAAGCATTTGAGTAAAATGAAAATGTATTAAATATGTTAAAAATAAAATTTATTAAATATATATGTAAATAACAGGAGATAATGAACAATCTAACACTACATTTAAAATAAAAGTTTGTCTAGCAAACGATTTCATCAAATTACGACGCTCCGTAAAGCAGGCGCGACTTATTGAAAATAAACGGTGTGACACACATTGCGCGATGGATAGACCGTGTCTATTCATAGTCGCGTTCGTTACGTGAATACGAAGCTTTACCACGGTTGTGTCGAAGCTGCATCGCGCAAAAGCATAAAACAAGTATATACGACATATACTAAACGTATATAGGTACATTTAGCTAAAAAGAGCAACTTCTGTACGACGGGAAACATTCTCATTTCACTTTCTGGGATAACATAGAAGAATACGCATCGCGATATTACTCATACGAACTAAAGAAAAGGAAAGTATTTTTCCCTACATATATTTCTACTTTGCAATCGTACAATCGTACAGTGGAAACGAATACAATTGGAACGCTGAGATATAAAAGTTCAAGCCGCTATGTTATGTAATTTCTCGTTACACACTGTGCGCTCACGTATTTCTGGACTCGCGCGTATACATGCAAAATAGCATGGATAAGTTGTTCTCTATGAGTGTGGGAGCGGATTCATTGTGCACGTGACCGAATCTCGAGTGCGCGTCCGTCTGTATAGTCGATGCACGACTATCGGTACCGGTCGGTCGTCTAGTAAGCTAGTTGGCTGTCCAATTATTTGAGCGTCATGCGCGCGGTCGCGCACGTTAGTCCAAAAGCTTGGCGATCGGCTTGTTCGCTACCGGCATTCAACGAGCAAGGATTGTCAACGGTCTCGGCAACCACCGATGTTCACATAGCACTAGTGTTGCCAGTCTGTTCGACGTATAAAGTGTAACAATGTTGAAATTGTTCGAACCACTGCTTGACATCCCGACGGCCTACTACGGGGCGCTACTAGGCGTTGGATTCTGCGTCTACTATCTTTTCGAAGTTGTCAAAGTGAGTAGCCGGCATGTCTTTCTTTCCTTTCACTGAAAATTGATTGTCAGTCACGAATTCGTTGTAAACAGAAAAATAGAAAAACGAAAATGATGAATTACTCAAAGGTTAACAGATATAACGTATACCACGTTGTCTTAATGACTTTATTACACGACTGATAAGACACGGTTTTTGCGGTAGAATGATGAACAGGTATGACGTGTTGATTTTTATTTAGTACATGAGATATCGTTTCCGTGTATAAAACGTAGAATTTATCTGAAACGAGGAATTATTACACAAGTTAAGTTTAATATTACAAGTTATGATTCCCGTGATATTCTATAAATTGAATTCAAATTTCAAATTGGACTATGTATAACGGTAGTTACCGCTTATCTGCAGACTTTTAACCTTCATTAAGTTCAATCAGCACCGCATTTAATTCAGTCACGCGTGTATAGCGCATGCCTTCATTCTATTCAAGATGTCGTTTAGAAAGATAATAAACTTCGACTACACAACCTAAAACGTTCAATTCGTTAGAAGACTGATCGAAGGCTATTGACACCTTGGTCAAAAAGGAAGCCTTGTATCCGAGCTCGTCATGAATCATCAGTAGAAAAAAGGTTAATCGAAACCATAAAATTGAATCACTAATGACCATAGATATTGTCACCGTGCTAGCAGCGTTGTCATTTTATTGCCTTATTACCTACCAGTTTTTTCTAAACTTTCTAATCTTTTTCCTTTTCTTACTTTTTGACAATACTATTATATTATCGTTATCTAATTTTAAAATTACGTAAGAGATCTTTTATCATTTCGCATTAAAGAAACAAAAAAATAAAACAAAAATAGAAATATTTACTAATTAATAGATTATAAAATCTTTTAAGATCGTGAAGGAATGCATCAGGTGTATGTAATCAATCTATCGAGGTGTTTCAAAGGTCGTAAAACTTCTGCTTATCGCGTGCTTTAATAAACCAATACGATTACGCCGATATATTATCAGGATTTCCGCGATACGAATAGTTCGAACTCTCGCACGACCCTTTGTGGTCCGTACGAGCCACGAGGAGATGTACGATTTATTAATTTGACCTTAAAACTCCGAAGCACTTGCCCCGGACGAATTGCGCGCGCGTTCGCGTACGTGCGCACGCACGCAAACACCGGAACAGGTAACATCGCACTTGCTAAATAGCTATTCAAGTCAAGAATAATACTCACTGGAATAGATCATGCATTATTGTTTGTAAAACAAACGGAAAAAGATTGTGATTCAATGAGAAATGTGCCGGTGATTACGAGAGTGGTGTACGTCAAAAAGAGAGGAAGAAAGCGTCCATATTTTTATGATATGAATCAGTGTAATGCAAAATAGGTGATAAATTCAATCTTTTTAGATTTTTGACTTACGTCACTTTCATAATCACCGGCACAAATGTCAAATGTTGAAAAATCCTTAAATAAATGATAATATAATAAAAAGAAAACGAAGATTATATAGATTCCTGCTAACTTAATTAAATAGAAATAGAGAAATTTAAATAAAATATTATTTTTAATTAAATCCTATTTTTATGAGTGTAGTACAATATATTTACAAATCATAACGCGAAATAACTAAAACATTTGCCTTTTAAATCTGACTGAAATACTGTAGTAATATTTTTTTGTATTGCGTTCGCTGAGCGTTATAGAATAGAGCGATTTAAAACGAGTTACAGAGCCATTGCACGATGGTTGTATTAAGCTACATGCAAACACGTGCAACGGGCGTCTGTAGTTTTTCTCATGGTCAAAGAGCTAATAGAGACGGACAATACTGTATTTATACATATTAGTACTCCTTTACCGCGTCTGTCTCATGGAAATGTAGACACAACGATAAATCAAATCTTTAGTTTTCTATACTAGGTAAAAAATAGTTTACAGTTATGTTAGTCGTAAACTTGTTATTGAAAATGTTAATTATTGTTTCTTTATTTAAGATAGATGCTTAATAAATGTCAAATACATATTCATGACAGTATAAGTCAGCAAAAGTATGTTAGTGACATAACTTACAATTAGTATCAATACCTAATAAATATTCAAATTAAGGCCGCAAAGTAAAAATACAGAGGGTGTTTCATAAATATCTTAGACAGTTATTAATATGTCATTAATATATATATTTATTATTAATTAAATCGATCGTTATTGATATATTTATTACATATTTATTAAAACAGTAAGTTATTAATGATGGTAAGATATATGGGATCTTTCTTTTTCGTTATGAAAACTAAAAAATACCTACTTTATTGCTTTCGTTATGGGAAAATACGACATGCGAGTGTCTTTCACCATCTCTTCCATAGTATGTAAACTAGTTTACTACTTAGTTATAAAAGATCTAAATATATAGGAAGTTTCATGGCCCACAACAAGTTTTTTATATGTGTATCGATCGTATTAAAGATCTTTTCTTTTAAACTCCGTCGTGTACAAATACTTGTCATACTATACGAAATGAAGACTTCAAATTTTTTTAATAAATTTCATGTTGGTATAGTTAACTATTTTAAAAAAAAAATTTATGAATCTAAATTCGTAATATGTTTAAATATTTTATATGAATAATATATTGATTATATTAACAGAAAATATTACATATGAATAGTATTGCTAGGGAAGAGATTGAAGAGAAAAGAAAGGAATTAGATTAAGACGCTCTCATACAAAGGCAACGAGGATGAAAGGAAGGAAACAATATGCGACGGTTATTCTATATCTGAACCGGGTACAAATCGGAGAACGTGTGAGACTGTGTCGTAATTGCATATCGTATAGGGACAAATCCGATAGACAGTCCAACAGGATAAAAAAGAAACAAGGGGTTATCTATAGCCGTGTCCAAATTGGCAACGCATACTATACAATAACGTCACATTTCTTTACTAGATTTGTTGAAATTAAGAGACCGATATCGGTCCGATTGTCGTGCTGATCGGTCGGTCAGATTTGTTGCTATATGACATGCAATTAGGACAGCCTGAAGACAAACGTATCCGGCATTAGATGTTGGGGTACTGGATATGTGTGAAACAGCCTTATGGTAATAGGTTGAACGTAGGCATTACAATAAATACATACATACATGTTATGCAGTGTGTCGGCTCTAGTACATACTATTATTTCTCTAATTATTAAAATTAGGAAGAAATTTCTCACATAAAATTTATTTGATTTGATGAAGGAAACTTAACAGAATATACGAATCTTTTCAAATTGTTATTTACACAGACTTGAATATCAATGTAACTTTTCAAACGGAAAACTGTATATAGTTACTTATAATAGCAACAATTTATTCGCTTCATCAGTACTCATGAATCATACATATAGCATTTAAATAGATAAATGTGCAACTTCCTACAACTAAATTAACATTGAAAAGAAAATTTATTTTTGTGCGCATTTATATTTCACAAGTTTAAAAAATGGAATTCTATCAATTGTTAAAATGTAAAAAAAAGTCACTGAATGAATTCCCGACAAACTATTTATGGATAAATATATCATTTCAATTCCTATAGCAGTCACAAATTATCTTCAGTACCCTACAGCTGTTCGGTTTTAATGCTCGTTCATTGCTATCAATAAATCGATAAAAAAATGACAATAACGATATTTCTAAATGACCTTTAGACGCCGATGCTGGTATGTGCGAATGGACCATTCCGATCATTCTTAGAAGAACATGTCCCCCTGGTGAGGAACAAATTTTGGCCAACGTTGTGGTGCTTCGAATCGAGGGCGCAGACCATTATAGCGAGTATTCTTCGATCGCGAATCTTACCACCAATTCACTATCGCAGGTTGGTAAGTTTACCTTTAACATTATCACCATTTTTAGACAGAAAAAAATTTCCAACTAATAAAAATGATAATATATGTATATATTCGCCTATAGTAGTAATAATCCGCCTATTGATGAAGTGAAAAGAAATTGAATCGTGAAATATTAAAATATGTATATGTGCCGTTCACAGACTAAAGTAATTAATTCTACTTTTTGAATTTTTTAACATTTTAGTGCCAAAGCACTTGATCGATTGATTGCCATTTTATATTTAGTATAACTTTCCTTAACAATTGGACTTATCACCACTAAATGTAAGAACGTGTCCTGTTTATGAAATAATAAACAATTTATAACAATAATAACAATTATTTCAAGGAAATATTATTCTACGCATTTTATATGTCCTTAGACTAAAACTATACCTACAATAACACATTCTACAGAATTTATTGGAATTTAAATTTTAAAGGGAATTTTTAAATGAATGTATATTTACTTTATCAATTTATCAACTTTTAATTTTATGGAGATAATTATCTTGACAAATGAAAGGCTCAAAACAGTATTCATGATTAAGCTAATATAAAATACAATATTTTCATGGAAATCGGATAAATAATTCAACAGAAAACTTACAAAATAAAAAATCTCAATTGCTAATTCACCTATAAAATATTTAAATTTAAAGATTTTAATTTCAAAGATGTAAATGTTATTTAGATGATGTCACGAATTATATATGTAGTTTTAAGACAAAACGTCATAAGTCACATTTTAAAAAAGTTGTAATTTATGCATTCATTGAACCTAAGAACATGGAATTTATGTGTATACCGGGAAAAAGTTCACGAAAATATTCCTCACATCCTCAGAAAATGAATGCAATGCGAGCGAAGGCTAACACTTAACAATTGTATTGAAAACTATAAGCGATAATATATTGACAGTAAAGACATGTAAATTGCGTCATTTTGTCTTACAATTACGCTCTCAAAGACGTTTTTACGACATTTTCTACGCCGCATACAAAACGTTCAGCAAATCGCTCACGTTCTATACGCCGTATTTTGTAATTTATGTTAGTTATAAATAGATATATTGTACTAAAATATGCTACATTAAAAATACAGTTAAACATTGAATATACGAATAAATGTTAAGGCAGCTAAGAAATTAACATAAAATCAGTAAGAGAAATATTTAGATTTATTTGCAACTTTGTTCCCGTTTTCCACTGGAAAATTTCTCGAATGGACTAAGAATCTCATTCAATAAAGTATGTCTTTCATTTGGTATAAATGAATTAAGAAATTAAAATAGTTAAAAGTAGAAAATTAGAATAGTAACATAGAAGTAGTAGAGTAGTAGAAAAATAAATTGTACTTCGCAAGCGTATCAGAGCATGCTTATAAATCTTAGCGAAGAAATCGCAGCGTACAAAAGTCCGTAAGAAATGCCGGTGTAGTATTATAGTATACAGTAGTACACGCTTAAATTTCTATAAGTTTGGGGGTTCACGTTGAAATTCTCGCGTTAGAGGTACCAATTTTGTTCAAGGAGTTTCGAACTCAAAGCTCAAACTCTGCGACAAGAAAAGAAAAAAGATGTAGCGAGCGGAAGCAAGAAAGGCGTAGTAGGCTTTCTCACTTACTCTTGCTATTATTATCGACGAACCATAGGATAGACTATTCATTCTTATATGAAATCGTTAAGGGGTTATATATCTGGCCCCCTTACTAAAATAAAATAACAGCGTCTTTTGAAACGATGGGAATTGTAAATAAATACTGCTACAATTCATTGTTTTCGATATACTCGATCTATATTAGCTAGATTTATAATAACGTGTAATAGAAGTATATCTTCATATGTATTGGATTTCTATTATTTAACCTTCTGTAACCCAAATATCATTTACTTTTACGATATGAACAAACGTATAATTATATTTAATACATGGATGGAGAATTAATTTTATCAACTTTGATGGTCGGATTGAATATAATTCTTAAACGAATCATTCTAAATCACAAGGGGCGTAAAAAACCTCTGCTTTTATACAAAATCCGAATTTTAGTTTTAAACTCATGATGTTTTCTATAAATGGATTTTGAGTGGCGGAGTTATGGTAGGGCTGGGTAGTCAAAATAGGCGTTACGATTTTGTGAAAATTTAAACATATATTATTGTATTTTTATTATGGAATTACTAACGCCGATAATACCCATACTCCTACCATCAATTCAAAAGAAAACTTAATGTAAAAAAGAATATTAAAATATTAATTATCTTTGGCATTTACACTTGTAATCCTCTTTTTTACGTTACGAAGCATTCTGCAGCATGCTACAAGCAAAGATTAATGAACACTCGTCATGGAGTGCATAATTACAAGCTAATTACCATACTCGTTTATTTGCGATCTAATTAATCAATCGTCACACAGAGAGATTCTGACCTTGTCGGATGGGGGTGAAGTGGCTCTGGATTGGGCAGAAGAGGGATGTTCGGTTACTTCGCCCATCGTGATTATTTTGCCGGGACTTACCGGCGCGAGTCAAGCAGAATATATCAAGTGCCTTGTTTCGTCCGCGAAAAAAGTTGGGATACGATGCGTAATCTTCAACAACAGGGGACTAGGAGGCGTGGAACTCAAGGTAAAACAATACTTGGAAGCTGATTCATATTTCTTTATAATCTTCAATACCAAAATTGAATCACAAGATATAAATTTATTTAATTTTCTTATAAAATTTGAACAAAGGTACAAAGATCTTTAAATATCCTTAGAATATTATTTAATAATTTATTTTTTTATTATTCCACTACTTCCATTTTACTATTCCAATTTTCTGCTTTTAACTATTCTACTTTATTAGCTTATTTATACTGAATGAATGACATATTTTACTGAGTGAGATTATTACTCCATTAAAGAAGTTTCATAGTGGAAAACGAGCACACCCCACGATAAACGAGAACAAAGTTGCAAATAAATCTGAATATTTCTCTTGCTGTTTTTATATTACTTTATTACGTTTTAACATTTATTCGTATATTTAATATTTAACTGTATTTTTAGTATAGCATATTTTAGTACAATCTATCTATTTATAATTAAAATAAATACATTGCACATCTTGAAAATTTTTACGTGTGGAATAATTTAGTGAACAATAAAACGTAAATAGGTGATTTGATAACTTCAAACGATTTATTACCAAAATAAAATTATTACCATAATTAAATGATCATGTAATTCCAGACTCCACGAACATACTGCGCTGCAAAAAGCGATGATTTATCGGAGGTTATCGAGCATGTAACGAGAATTCACCCCCACGTACCTCTCGGAGCGACGGGAATTTCCATGGGAGGGTAATGAAACAGACCTTTTCTAACAAAAAATTGTAAAGTCATTCATCATCTATGAATTTATGCATCAAAAAAATTGATCAAAAAACATATAAAAAGCATAACTGGGATTTGATAAAAACTGAAGGACATTACTAAAAAACCCACAACTGACTACAAAAATTAGATATTCAGTAACTCTTATTTAAAGTCACCAATAAAGACAAAAGTAACTTAAAGTCTACTTTTAAAATTGTTCAAAGGTCTGTTCGAATGAAAATTATGAAACGTTACTTTTAAATATAAATCAATTTTATTAATTGAAGTTAATTTCCAAATTATATAATCCTCCTGGGTACGTTTATGACATTCTATATATTATTGTGAAACAATATTTTTTATTATGGGTATGATCTGTTTTACAGATTAATTTTAGGCAATTATTTAGCACAGCAAGGAGTAATGGCAAAAGATAAATTAAAAGGATGTTTTTTAATCTCTGTGCCGTGGAATGTATTTGCCGCGACGAAAAACACGGAAGAGAATTATTTTAATTTGATGATAAATAAGTATTTGGCCGGCACGCTACGTAAAAACGTACAACGCCTACATTTTTCTTCAGAAACCGGAATGTTCGATGTTGATATTGAAACGCTCCTTAAAGTAAGCCTACACACCGATCTTGGCCATATTTATCGAAACATAATATGACAAAATACGGTTATTTGCTTAATAGTAACAATATTATTCTTTATTTGATTAGAGTCAAACTGTACGGGAATTTGATTCGCATTTTACGGTGAAACAATTCGGCTATAAAGATGTGGAAGAATATTATTCCAATGCAACTATACACGACAAATTGCACTTGATTGACGTGCCATTATTGTGTCTCAGCGCTGCAGACGATCCATTTCAACCAGTCCAAGGTAACAACTTATTATTACTTTAATCAACCATAGCTGGTTGTATTAGTTGCTCTTGTCTTTAAAAATATTTATTTGTGAGATAATTTATCAATGTTAATAGTTTTTTTAATGTAATTTCTATTACTCGTTAATGTTTAGCCATACCATTAAAGGAAATATCGGAAACTAAAAAAGTAGCTGTCGTGGTGACATCACGTGGGGGTCATATTGGTTTCTTAGAGGGGATGTGGCCAGTGAAAGAGGAACAATATATGGGTAAATTGTTTTCACAATTTTTCGCCGCACTGTTCACGGCTGGTGTAGATCATCAGATGTTGTGACGAACTTACGAATCGACTGTCAAATACATCGACGAATATCGATACCAAATACTTCGTCTACGTTCGGTCATTACGTAAAAAGTATCACGTGCCATGATTGATCATATTCAGGGTATTGCACATGTGATGTTAAGTATTAAGAATAACTATTGAATTCTCACCGCTTTTATATTGAAATGATTTCCATCAACGACTTACGGAACATTAGTTACTAATGTAATAAAAATATAATTTTTTACATACGCACATGCGTAAATTGCTTGGGAACAAAAATGCACACATTTATATGTTTATAATAATAGTAATGTTGTATTTATTTTTAACATGACAAGTGTTTATCACAAATTTTTGTAACGCATATCCGAACTCGTACTGAAATAAATAAAATTTTAGTTTTATATATTTGCCTTGTATTCGTGCGAAATATAGTTCCACCAGGCACAAATGGATCATCGATTTTGAACACATTTAGCATAAAATTGTGATAAAGAAAAGTTCCTGAAAGAATTAACAGTATCGGAATAGTACAAATATTCGTAAATATTATGTCCATACTATTCCTAAAAAAATGAATGTTAAAATTTATTTAAATTTAGTAGCTTTAAAAAAGCGGATACACCCACTTTTAATAATTTGTGATATCGAAAGCGAAAAATTGCATGTTGTTAAATTTTATATATAGTTTCTGTTACAAGCTTTATGAATAAAAATTATAAACAAGAATATACTAAGATATTGCGTAGTATTATTATCTTTTTCTAATTACTTTAATGTTAACAACACGAATGAAATAAAATTCCAATAATATACTGTAACAATAAAATATGTTGTTGTTATTTAGTATTTAATAAATTCACACTAATTATATAATTATTATTATCATTACTACTTAATCCTAAAAAACGGTAGAATAGATTGGAAAATGTACTTTATGATACTTTAAGTAAGATATAGACTGGAATAAATTGCATGAATTTTTTATTTGACACCAAAAAATCTGTGTTATAAAATAATTTCCTAAAAAGTATCCCAGAATATCTCGAAACAGTATCTTCCGATACGAACGATTATAGTGTAAAAACACTTCTCACAAGTATAGCATAATTTTATTGATTCTATCAAAACAATTCTGCCCAATGTTACTGATAGGAGCGAAACAGCTTTTCTATCTTTTTTTCCATTCTAACATACTACAGACACATTTATATTGTTGCGTTACACGCACGTACCTGATCAATATAAACACAATACAGCGACCAAAGGAGGACAAAATATAAAAGACTTGACTCATAGACAGAATTGCGTTAAAAGACTTATGCATAGTATAAAATATAAAAATGTTGATATCCCCGATATATGTTATAATTTGAATTCTAAATTCAATGATTTGACAATAAATGCTAAAATATCCGTACTTTCTTCGATCTGAAACAAAAGATACTCCATAATAACAGCAACCATTATATTTCACGTATAGTAAATGTAATGGTTACTAAATACTAACCACTTTCATAGTTGGTTTTCCACCTCCATGACCAGCTTTAGTTTCTATTTTAATCAGTAAAGGATTCATTTGTTGCGGCAATTTTCCAACCGTATCTTGTAAAGTTGCAATAAGCTTTAGACTATGCAATGGTACTACTCGATCATCGTGATCGGCAGTCAGTAATAACATTGCTGGGTATTGTCCATTTTCTGGAACTCTTACATTATGTAATGGGGAATATTTCAAAAGATTGTCAAAGTGTTTTGGGTCATCTGAACTACCATAATCTGATACCCAAGCAACACCAATAGTAAATTTATGGAAACGTAACATATCCATTACCCTATATAAAAATATAATATGCGTCGAATGAAACAGAAAATTATTTTTAATTAAATCTATCGCGTTAACTTACCCAACTTGAGCAATTGCAGCACCAAAAAGATCAGGTCTTTGATTTACACAAGCAGCAATTAATAAACCTCCATTACTAGCTCCTAAAATGCTGAGTTTCGAAGATTTAGTATAACCATTTTCGATTAAATATTCGGCAGCAGCTTGAAAATCATCGAATACGTTCTGCTTATTAAAGAATCGCCCACCGTTATGCCATTTTTCTCCATATTCGCTAAATTAAATTGTGGAAAATGCTATGTTAGAAACCTATTCAACTAACGTTAACGTCTTCACAACTTACCCGCCACCACGAATATTTGCCACGGCAAGTACTCCATTTAAATGTTGAACAAAAACCAGCTTTGTAACGCTAAACGTTGGTTGAATGCTTACATTAAAGCCCCCGTAACCATACAATAAAGCCGGCATGGAACCATCCAAAACTGCGTCCTGAATCAAAAACACATTAACGTACACCGTTCAACGAAAATATAATGAACTGTAAGTACCTACATGTTTCATGACTATAAACATTGGAATCTTTGTACCATCTTTACTCGTATAAAATATTTGACTAGTCTTGTACAAACTCGGATCAAAGTTTTTCACTTTAATCTCTCGTAATACCTGTAAATACATTTATAAACGTGCACATAATAATAATGTTTTGTAATTTTCTTTAACATTATGTTTCTCGTTAGAGAAATAATACTAACTTGTGGTTCTTCTTCATTTTTTAGATCAACTTTGTATATAATACCAGGAATTAAAAATGATTTAAACTGATAGAATATTTCGGAATATTTTTTCTGTCCCGCAAAATTAACTATTGTGCCAACATCAAGTGGAAATGTTCTAAGTTTTTCACCAGTTGTTAAATTGTGTAATTGTAAAATATTCTAGAAAAAATGTTTAATATTATTCATATCCATTTCTTTTTCTGATTTTATGATATATTGAGAGTTGCTTAATGCTATGTTGCAACTTTTCTTATATGAAATTGTTAGCTCTAGTTTACCTTAACATGTTCAATATAGCAAGCTACAAATTTATCACCATCAACTGCATGTGCCCAATCTAATACATTGTCTGGATGTTCTGGTAGAAGATCAACCCATTTTTCCTGCTTATAGTCCAATAAATCTATAGCAATTAACTTGTAATTTGGCGCGTTTTTATTTGTCCGAAATATAGCCTTAGTGCCATCATTCGTTACATACTAATTAAAAGAGAAAAAGCATAACTAGTAAAGAAAAATGTTAGAACTAAGAAAAGAAATATCCATACTTCATGCCACTAACTTCATAATCAGCTTCAAGTTTATCAACTACTTGGGTTAACTGTAACTTGTCCTTTATTTTCATTTCTGGTTTTAACTCCGTAAAGTAAACTAAATTATCTCTACAATCTTTCACTGGTGTGATAATTAGCCATTTCCCGCAATCAGAAACTTGTGCACCTCTAATAATACAGAAACATATACAACACAAATGTGTTAAATTACATTCATACAAGTGTTTTTATAAAATATTCTACATACAATCACAGGTATCTACAATCAATCAACTTTGTTAAAACACATACATAATTGTATCACTCACATCCTCCATAATGGTTCTTCAGGAAATTCAACTACAATAACATCTTCTGACTGAGGTTTGCCAACAACATGGTAGCAGAGCTTTTGGTCTCGATTACCTTCAGTTTCTGAACCATCAGTTTTACCTTTCTGGTCTGGGTAACAACCATAAAAGATTCCACGATTGTCATGAGTCCATGTTATTGGAGAGAATTTTACCTTTTCCAAAATTTCTGGATATTTTTCACCTATATATGTATATTATTTAAATAATGAAATGACAAATACTTAGATATAAAATATTTTTCTGTATTGGTATCAGCATCAGTTGTACCTGTTTCTGTATTCATGAAATGAATTGTACACCAGTCAGATCCACTACTAGATAAACCATATGCATATATGCTACCATCTTCGCTAAATTTGCTGCTGCTAATTGCAACAGTACCATCTTCTGATAAAGTATTTGGGTCTAAAAATACTCTTGGTTCACTATCCAATGTATCTTGTACATAGAGAACACTGGAAAAGGAAATTTTTATGTGTAATAAAATTAAACACAAATTATTATTCATCATTATTACCTTTGGTTTTGTAAGCCAGTATTCTTATAGAAATAATATTTATTCCCGTATCTAGCAGGACATGAATACTTTGGAAAATCCCATAATTGTTTTAACCGATCATGAATATCTTGACGTGCCTTACACGATGCCAAATATGGTTTGGTGACAGAATTTTGAGCATCGACAAATTCTTTTGTTTTTTCAGAATCAGGATCTTCTAGCCATCTATATGGATCTTGTATCTGATAAAAAATAATATAAAATTACATGTTATATATTATTTATATCTTATATTGTAAATTGCCTTTGTAACTATGTCTGATTAGTGGATAAAAATACCGTTTCACATAAATATTAATTTTATGAAATAAAATACTCTTATTATCGATGATAAAAATGTTACTTATTTTACCTATAGGTATAATTATGAATAAACAATATTTAAAAAGGTTATCTTTTTTCTTATTCTAACCTCGACACCATGATAATTATCTACAATGGTTTCATCATGATACGCTTCGGGATATTGCAATTTTTCCATTATTTTTTGATTTCCTGTAGACTCTTGTACCGTAGGGTTTAACACCTAAATTTTTTCGAAAACGGTATAATTAGATTTATAACAATACTATTGATAAACAGCCGTATTACTGATAAAAACCTCACCTTTGCGATTGAAAAAGGCGAGCCGCGAATAAATTGTGTGCGCTTACAAACTGCGAATTCCAGCAAATTCTTACAAACACTACTTCGAATTTTATGCATGGAAATTTTCGTTAATGTAATTGTAATTAATGGGACAGCCATAATAGTTATTTTCAGCACGCAATACAATCGAAATTCTTATACTTTTTCCTTCAACATAATATTATACTAAAATAATTTTACAGCATCATGCACAGTGAAATAATGTGTATGATAATCGAAATTTTATTAATTTCTAACACGTAAATAATGCAAAGATTATTAGTTCTAATAATAAATTTAGATAGACTTTACTTAAAATACGTATTTAATTAGTACAATTAAAATGATTAAATATTTGTTTTCATTTCCATGTACCTTGAATTATACAGTACTGAAATATTACATAAATTAAAAATTGCTACAAAGTTACATATTAACAAAAATATAAGCAATGAAAAGATTGTTTTTTCTTCAAATTTGATAAAGAAAGTACACAGTCTCTTGACCCATGCATGGTTGATCCAAATATGGTACATGAAAAAATCAGATCAGTATCGTACTTTGTATTTATAACAAGTACGTCTTTGCGTCGAACTGTGCACGCATTAAATATAGCAAGTTATAAATTACTCATGAAACGTTCATCGAATCTGTGTTTTTAAAAATTATAAATCTTATCTTATTCTGCGTAAAATTGCAACAAAGTGGTAATGTAGTTTATACATAAGACACTCCAACAAAAATTGAGCAATCATATACATATATCTTATGCGAATGAACAAATTAAATGCAATTCTTCGTACGACATTTTCTACGAAAAGTGGTACAGATATATCGATCTTCATAAAATTGCAACAATGTGTTAATGTAGCTTTTATATACATATAAAACGTTAAAGAGAATTTGTACATCGTTTTCTAAGAAAGGTAGTACAGATATCAATTAAATGTGCCACATAGTAAAAATTGAAAAATATCTATCAAAATAATTGAAAAAATCATTTATCACCATTGTAATTATAAATTCAATACTAACGTTGGCACATGACACGGAAGAGTACGGGGTATATTCTTATCAATTGGCCTTAATTACCCCCTCTTATACCAGACGATGTTAAGTGACACGTAAATATGACTTTTCATAAGATTTAACCGGTCACCAAAGTGGTGGGAATACAGTATCGTGTATAGATAAAAAAACATATCTAAAAAAAAAAAATTTAAAAACAATAAACATAGGTAATATAATATAGTAAAGATTTTAAAATTTAAGATAATATTTCCTTATATATTTCATATATGTAAACATATAAACAATATAGAATTAAACAAAGGATTGATAAAATTTTGTTTTAAATATTAATATTTAATATTTTAAAACATCTAAAATTCATATACTATTCTGCGCTTTAAGAACTGGATCTATATGAAAAGCTATATTTAACGCAAATGTTTTCAATATTCGATATTCATTAAGTAAAATTAATGGGGAAGGGCATGCATAGTAATAATTATGAGAATTATGCATCGCGGGAGAGTAGGCTGATCACGAAGAGCAGGCATAGAGAGCAACGTTGCGTTCATATCTGTTGATATCACGCGCAGGTCAGCTGTACTTTGTGCTTCGAACTTAGATAACCTCTATCGTGTGTATAAAGACCCCCCCTCTACTTTCTCCGACCACACGGAGTTCATATATTATCAAAACCCATCGTTAAATTATTCATTATGAATTGTCGAGTGCTACAGTGAATTTTGGCTCAGATTCACAATCGTGTATTATTCATTCATACGGTGCTTCATCTGTACAAGTTAAATCTTTGATCGTATCATTTTAACGTAATCTACGCATCGACGGAAAGAGGTCGTTCCCTAGAACTACGTGTATCGTTCGTCGCGGGTAATTTGAATGTTTCTTTTCGATCTGTCAGCACACGGAGGAATGCAAAAGGACTGCCGAGACTGTTTAGGTATCCGATACCGTATTAACTCCCTGGATCAAACGTGGAAGTGGTTGCATCAAACAATTGCCCTTCACGATTATCTGATCTCGATAACTGCTAGCCAATCTGACTTTTCAAGAAAAACTTGTCAGTAGAACTGCTATCTACAGACAAAAATACTAATCGCTGCCAAGGCTGATTTTGCCACGTACACACACAAAGAGGTCAAAAATCCTCGCAAGTTTAGTAGTCAAAGACTGATTTCACGAGTCCAATATTGCATCGTTTCCAGGGAGTTTTCATATCGGTACCGATACGCACATCTATCGTTCGATTCATTGTCATATAAAAGAGGAAGAGTGTGAGTAAACGAGAGCGAAAGAGAGAAAGAGAAAAAGAAGGTCAAGTTACACGTGGAAAATGTCTCTAATCAATAGATTTACGATCATTGTCAAGCGAAGAGCTTCATATAATAATTTATATCACGTGTCTAAATATTCAACGAGTTTCAACGACAAACAAAATGATTCTAATAATTCGATTATGAAATCAGTATTTATATCACAATCCACTGACGTGTTCACCAATTTAGCGTTAGAGGATTGGTTCTATAAGAACTATAATTTTCAAAATCACCACATATTACTTTTATGGCGTAACGATCCATGTGTAGTGATTGGTCGTCACCAGAACCCATGGATTGAGCACAATTCCCAAATAGCCGAGAAACGCGGTATAGCATTGGCACGCCGTAACAGTGGTGGCGGTACCGTCTACCATGATAATGGTAATTTGAATTTGTCCTTCTTCACACCGCGGGAACGATATAATCGAAAGTATAATCTGGACATCATTACTAGAGCTCTATATCGGCAATGGGGTGTAGAAGCGGACGTTAATAAACGTGAGGATATCGTTGTCGAAGAAAAATACAAAGTATCCTTTCATGTAATGTATTAAAAAACAGCTATATCTGTTTACTCAGGGTGTTCCAAAATTACAAGTTCAATAACTACGATATAACTATATTGTTCAGTCATAAATTTAATGGAATAATAAATGAAAATGAAATGAAGTTTCTTAACTTCATGGTATCAATTTTTTGCTGATTTAAGAAGTTCAAAGTTGTGCATTTTTTCTGATAAAAAAATTATCATACGTTATGTGTATGTGTATGACGTTCACATTAATATCTTTAGTTGTGTTTTATATTTCAAAACTTCAATATCACGTAATCATACACTTTATTTCGAAATTTATATTCATTTTTTAAAAACAAATTACTGTTAGTGGGAGAAATAACAGCAGATGTTTGTATTTGTTTTTTTTTTATTTTCTTTTATTTATTTTGTACAAAGTAATACTGAAAAACAAATGATTGGAACAACCTATTTATTTAAGTGCAAAGCTTCGTGCTTTGCCGAATAATTACCTATGTTTTCTTAACTATTTTAAAATGCAGATATCTGGTACTGCAGCGAAATTAGGACGGCCTAATGCATATCATCATTGTACGCTATTGGTCAATGTAAACAAAACAGCATTAAGCTTAGCTCTTGAGAGGGAAGAGGTAATTTCATTTTAAACATTATCACATTTTTCTGTACAAAGTCTACCGATCGCTAGCGATATATACAGGGCATTTTAAAATAAATTTCTTTCAGAACCTATAATAGAAAACTTTTAATTGCTCTATTTTTTTTATTTTAAATATTTAAATATAAAAATAAAATTTAGTTTTTAGTCATTTTAAATTATTTGCAATGTTTATTACAAAACACTATATATAACTGTATACATCATTAAATGATAGTATCTCAAAAACAAAATATATTACAGAATGGTATAGAAACTAATGCTACAGCATCTACAAGATCTCCAATAAAAAATTTAATTGATGTGCATTCGCACATTCAAATGGACAAACTTATAACTGCTATAGGCTGGGAATTTTTGCGTACCAAAGCTCTTGTTCTAGAAGATGGTGGACAAGAACTTATTCAGCGTCAAAAAGGATTTCAATTTATCAATCCCACCGAGGACTGGTTTCCAGGTACATATTAAAAGAGAAGATACAGACAATCCTTTTACCACTGACCCTAAATTATATTTGGTATACTTGTTGGCATGGCATATCGATAATAGTTATCAACTTCCTAACATGTTTACTGTATTTGTCCGTTTTACCATACATTTGTAAAAGTTCATGATACTGAGGGGATTAAATGATGGTATTTTACAGACTGATAATTTGCAACTACTATTTTCAGGACTGGATAAATTAGTAAGCGAATTTCGATCCTGGGAATGGAATTATGGTAAAACACCCAAATTTACTGTAACTCGCGTTTTGGATGTACCTACTCAAGACAGCAAAGTACATCGATTTAGTTTAACATTAGAAATTCAGAGTGGCATCATTGAGGAAATCAAGATGAGAATGCCTGCCAGTTTGCTAACAAATGATTTTAGTCAGGATGCGAGCGTAATAACTAATCTACGCGGTACGAAATACGATCACCAAGTAATGGAAAATATAATAGCCGCGATAGGATGTAAGACAGTTACGCTAAGTACAAGCGAAAACGCAGATAAAAGTAATATGATTGCCACGCAATGATTAAACCCATCAAACAATCACAATGATTGTGTTTAAATTGTTGAGTTGTTCAGAAAATTGAGTTATTGTACAATAAATCACGAAATTAGCGTAGGCTTGTTATCGTATGTGGTATTGTTAATTACTTGTTACTAGTTATTGTTATATGCATGTACCGTATTATAATATAAATGACAAAATGCACTTTTGACTATGTATGGCACAACTTTATATTTTTGTGTTACTAATATGTGTGTATAATTTTTATAAATTGTTTTTATTAATAAATGTTACCGCTTCTTATTAATATATATTCACTAATGATTACTCATTGTTGATTTATGTACTAAATTTACTTTCATTCAATTGCTTTCCCGCTCAAATAATCCGACACTTTAATCACCGTTATTAGCCAATGACCCGGGTATTACCGATGTACATAACAACAATAGCGTGAAAATTAAATGTATGAAAAATATGTAGCATAAAAAATTGTAACTTTAACGTCGAATATTTTATATAGTACTGCTCATGGATACTTTGTCCTATTCACGTTATAACAATGAGTTACCTTCTGAAGTTACCTCTCTCTATATCCGGTACCATTGTTATTTAAATTTGAAACTATTGATGGGCAACGATACAAGTTTGGTCGTAACATAACTTCTCTGTATGGCGGTGGAGGAGTACCTGGACAAGATTCTACCAAGCTTCCTGTACTATCTACGTGACTATCCGAGTATAAATTTAGCAAGGATACTATTTGGAAGATGTCATCAATTCGTCGTCGGCGCCTGCATCCTCCATTGCATAAAAACTTTGTCGATAACCAAATATAAGAAATAACTAATCCACTCGAAATACCGAGTATAAAGCCTATACAAAGAAACCAATATGGTGCATATCGATCCACCGAGTTAATAATACTTGTTTGATTTTTCTGTTCGCTCATCGACAGATTACTGTTGTTTGATATATTTGAAATCGTAAGATTGCATTTTACGAATATAGTTTGCCCAGAGGACGCATTCAAAATTGCCGAGTGATGATAATTGCGTGATTTCCACGTGGGAAGAACAACCATTTTCTCAAATTTCTGTGGCTTTTGTTTCGTATTGCAAAATTCATCGAACTCGATATTTTTATATTTGAGATATACTTGTAAATTGTGCATCACTAAGTTACAGGACCATGGATTTCTAAAAAGAAATGACATAAATTGTGACTTCGTGTTGTGAATGGTTTTGACATATCTACACACGGTAACAAACGTATCGCAGATTTTGTTAATAGTTCGTAAAGTTGAATTAAATATTAAATTTTAAGAATGAAAATGAAATTATTATAATTAATTGCGTTAATAAAAGAATATTGTACGTTAATTTTGTAGTCTCATTTATCCGTACCCTTCTAATGATAACTTCTTCAAAAAGTGCAATGTTTGCAGAACAGTGTTGCTCATCTGAATCATCAAATTGTTTGAAAGATCGAGGCGACGAACGTGCGTGAGTCCATTGAACGTATCCAGAGGTATATGACTAATTTGACATGAATCCAGACTTAGCTCCTATTTGACGTTATTAAAAATGAATTGTTATTACAGTTTAAAATTTTATCATAAATGTTATTATTTCTGCTATTAATATTATGTTACTAGTATATTATATATTTGTTATAAATTTATTGTTTCCGTTATTACCATTAACCAAGGGACACGTAATTTTGGTACATGTGCGTTAAAATTATTTTTCGACAATTTTAAAACTTGTAGATTTTCATTTCCCTCAAAGATATCATCCGAAATGTAACGAAGCCGATTTTTCGATAGATCTAAGACCATTAAATCTTTAAGGTCTTGGAAGGCATTCAGACCGATTTCACTGATTGCATTCTCAGAAAGATTGAGATATTTCAGATTTGTCAGTCCTGCAGTCTACAATAATATGTATTTTTTACTGATAAAATCAAAATTTATCATTAATTTTTCACATCTTTTGCAATACTTTATTAAAATTATTACAGAAATTGAAACATACCGATAATTCGAAATTATTTAAATACATTATTACGTTATCCGACAAGTCTAAAGCTTGTATATTGTTTGGTACACCTGTATGTATACTGTAAAGATGGCGGCTCGTGCAAGAAGCACGCTCCAAACCGTACCAAGTGTCACACACACAAAACGAACATTTTCCCGATTTCTCCGAAATTGCAACCCCGACGAAGAACGAAATAAACAAAACGACCAAACCAGTCATACTATGGAAACGTGACGATACTCTCCGTAAAGATATGTTAAACCGATACCTTAAACAACAATTTACTAATATGTAACAAATTCACTTCTGATACGAATTGTTGCGCTTTCATGCGGTTCGTGATTGCTCCGCTAACGCAATCTTATCTTACAACACGATGGTGTAGATATCACGTAGATGTGTTAACGATCAGAACACGTCATCGTCTCGATGATTTTCCTACCTATTTTTGTTCGCTTTTTCCGGAGACGAAGGGAACAAAGGTAACCAACGCGTTTTTCTATGAAAAGCGCATGAAACAATCTGGACGAGCTGACAAAAACACAGCAATTACCGGCTATTGCTTGTCCATCCTTTTGAAATTTTCGCGTGCATTTACAACGGCAGAGAACTAACGAAATAAACAAGGATTCTATTTCTTAAACAAAGCATGAAGGAGGATACAGTTAGGAATTAGAAGTTATTTGTCAGACCTTTTGTACCAATTCCTTTAAACCGACTGACACGGTACGCGAGCAGGAACAATAGCGTATCATAAGCACATAGTAATGCTTTGAAAAATCACCATACCGCAGACCAAAACCAAAAATTTCGGCTTGAAAACCGGTATCAATAGAAAACAGGAAGAAATTCTATTTTTAGAATTGAGTTCCTTTTTAAATGTGGCAAACTTTTCCGTTCGATTCTGAATGGACTTCCATAGTAACAAAATAAAAATCGACATTGTATGTCTCAGTAAGAATTATGTTTTTCATTAGATTTGTATCATTAACATTAGAATCCTATAATATTTCTTAGGCGAAAAGGGCAAGGTAACTATAAAAGGATATTTTAGAAGATGCATGTGTATTATTAAAAATATCCAAGTAGAAAAAAATATTATAATAAAATATTCGGTAAAATAATAAGAATTGATAATAGGAAATTACAAAACCTTCATTACAATTTTTTATACCTTTAAAATAAGATCCCCTATCCAGAAATATATGTATATGTAAATACAGTTAAAACATAATACATTTTATCTTATGGAGTTTCTCATGACTACATTTTACATCCAGTGAAAGTGCATTTTGAACTATTCGTAATACCTTCCAATTTTCATTTATCGATTCTCGAAAAGGGAAGGCCTTCGGAAAATTCGTGTGCGCTTTGCATTACATTCTCTGAGTGGAAAGTATTTGCACGTCCAACCTCGTTTAGCGTTTAATCAGGCACGTATAACATGAATATGACTAAGTCTCTATTACATTGACAGTGAGAAATAATGTTACAATGCCTATACACTAGGAGCGTAATCAAGCTCGTTTATACGGCAAACGGAATGGCAGCCGGTGACAATTAAATGTTGCTCACTAGCCCTTGGCACCTCTTCGAAGCCAATCGAGGGGTAGCATTCAGCGAACAGCTCAGCGTTTATTGCGCAACATCCACGGAAATAAATCTAGGATAGGCTGCTGAGAACGCATGGACCGCTGCCTTCTATTTGGCCTTACCATCCCTCCCCACTGCCCCGTGCATCTTCCGGCCATTTTCATTGCTCGTCCACCATGCCGCCATGACAAGCATACGGTATGGCACTGCAACCTTCCCAACAACAGTGTATTCGATCGATTTATCAGTGTAATTGCGTCACCAGCCTAAACCGGCTTTTTGTTGTACTCATGTTTTCATATTTTCTTAAAAACCACATAGATTGAATGAACAATCATAGCCATCTACCGGTTTCCGAAAGCTGCTACGCAGCAGCTAAACAAATCTGCTGTCGCAGACTATCCACTCCACCGTGTTTCTTCACTGGCGCCCTCAGCTGACAAGAAGTACTAATTTGACGTCGTTAGAATTAAATATCCAATCGATCACGATTTTGTATTGCAATAATAGTAAATGAACAAAAACATCCGATAGTTATCAAGTAAAATACTGAATTTTTATTTTTATCTAATTTGTTTTTAACTAGTTTCTTTTGGATATTTGGCGAATAGCTCGTATTTTTTAAATAAACAATAAGTATACATTGCTCCTGCTGTAGTGACAAGCCTTGGAAATAACTTTGAAGGTGAGGTTCTTTGCAATACATTCTCCGAAGCTCAACGCCACATGAAGATATTTCACTCGGTGTGTGTCGTCACCGACCTTCTCAGCTGACGTAAAATGGCCGCCTTCTACTGACAGCTGAACCATAAACACGAATTTTCTCTGCTAAAACGTCATCTATTATTATGAAACCTATAACCTTCCTTTTGATACGGACATTGCTCTCCCCTTATGTTAAAATGTTGAGAAAATTCAGGTTATTTCAATAAAAAGATGTTACAGTATGGTTCGGAGCGGCAACGGGAGTATCTTACGAAGCGAAGCTTCTTTGGCGCAAGCTTTGTAGATATTGGCAGACTGATCACTCACTCGAATTTCGTCACAGGCGTTCTCAGCTGATGACAAAATGACCGCTTCGTGTATTTAACTACCAGCTGATTACAAGACTCATTTACAAAAGATGCATATAGGCGATATTTTCATGTAGTTTTTTACCATTAATATAATGAAATAAGGCAAACGTGTAATGGATTTCATATGAGTTTGCATATAATCGGCGTACTTTGTGCTCGACGAAAAAGAGGGACGCCACAAGGGACGCCGAGTACTGGCGTACGAAAAGAGGAGAGGGCTGAGAAAGTGGAGGGTCTTGATGAGCGACATGCTTTGACTAGAGTTCTAGTCTGCGATTTTTTCCCGTTCTTCTCGTTGTCCGGGCGGACGGCCAATGAGAGTAAGTAGGTCAGCGCGCGCGTCCAATCGGTGCTCGAGGCCGGATCACGTGGGTTTGTTGTTATCTATCAGCTGTTTTTCCCGGGCGGGCGGGCGGCCGGCCGGCGCAGTGAAAGCCGCTTGGTAGTCTATCCTCAGTCCCTCCCGGTCGCTCAGCTGTGCGTCACATGTCGGGTACCGCGAGTCCTACTCCTGCCCGTATACCATCGAATCGTGTACCGCTTGTTCTTTCAAGCTACCGTATACCGCCAGATTTCTTCTCACCGGCAAGCGTTAGTCATATATTATGCTATCTACCGCGTGCAAGCCAACGTATTATCACAAATCAATCACGAAGTGCCTCGAACATGCGGACGGCGTGACGAACGCAGGCAACGGTGCACGCCGTTTTGTTGATACATTGAGTTCTGTGTTCAGGCCGCGAAGGCCACCGCGTCCCTTTTCGGTCTAGGATCGCTATTGTTATCGCGTTTGCAACTTCACGCAAAACTGCCTGATTGGCGTGTACACGAGTTATCGTAGAACGATGACCTAAAGCGTGCCGCAGTAGTTCGGTGAAGTAGGAAGAAAAAAAAAGAGAGTTCAAGTAACGTACGACAAGCATAGTGTTCAGTTTCCGGGAGTGTTTTGCAAATATTTGATTCATAGGTACAATATCGATCGCGTCGTGCTTAAATCATCCTTTGCAAGTGTCAAACTGTTGAATCGCGCGTGGCATTGTTATTTATTGGTCTTCTTACTCCGAATCATCTCTGGCTAGTAACGTTTGTGTTATACACGTTTGTGTCTTACGACCGAAGTTACGGAAAAACGTAACCAAAGCGTAACTAAATTACAGTGCAAATGATCTTTACAAGAGATCAATTCACGCAAAATACTTTTCAAAACGATTCGATACACAGTGTTCAGTGAAGAGTCGAAGTGCCATCCTCGTCGAACGTTCTGCAGATTTAACGGGGTGATCGAAAACGAGCAGAGATTATTTACCCATAGACAACCACGAATAATGTCGACGGGAAAGAGGCTGGCGAAACGTAGTATAATCGGCACCAGAGTGTGTGCTCCCGGCGAGGACGGGAAGTACTACAGTGGCGTCATTCACGCCGTAAAAACGCCGGCGTCAGCCGCGTCCGAGTCAGGCCTCAGCATTACACCGAAGACTCGCTACTCCGTGCGCTTCGACTCCGTTCCCGGCGGTCGTCCGCCGAGTCCTAGCACCGAATACTCTGACCGCGACCTCATCGGGCCTGGTTTCGGCTCCGTTACCAGCGCGCGTCTCGTTCCCGGCCAGAAGGTCTATTTGACGTATAACGGACGGGAAATTCACGCGGAAGTCACGCAACATCGCGAGCATCTTGACGAGGTGGACGTAGTAATTGCACCAAACGGTCAAGAGGTAAGTTTCAAAAATTCTCCTTCTTCTCGTTTTTTACCTTTCCATGCTTCGTGTTTTTCGTGCTCCGAGGAAGCGACTGGGTCTTCCCGGAACTTTCGAAGTGGGATATCGTGGTAACCCTCGGGCGGCGGATATGCGAATGGTGACACGGCTATTTTTACTTGTCCGTTCTTATAGTGCTTAATGACAATGTTAGTATAGAGGATATAGAAAATGGGAGGGAGATAGGGATTTAATTTTTAATGAATAAATTTAATTTTCAATTGAATAAAGTAAAGTATGGAAAATATAGATACTTATATTTTAAATTTAATTCAACGATAAATACAGTGGTTGTAAAAAAAAATTTGTATACTATTATACTATTTTCGATAGGTATGAATTAATCATTTAGGTTCAAATATATTTTGATGTGGTCCCAAAAATTTTGCGTTGAGGATACAGAATGTTGAACCTGATCAAAAAATGATTTATTGAAAAATATGAGTATGTACAGATATTTTTTGTAGCCATTATGTATAACTTTGGTTTATACTGTATTAAATTCAATGTGAGTAGACTACAAATTTCGCTTTTATCGATAAATATGTATATGATACATTTCTTTTCCATTCTATAAACGATTTTTTTCCTCACGTTTATACGTACAAAGAAAAACGAACAAAGCAAGCCGAGCACGTTAAGCATAACGAGGTTTGATACGTCATCCGCCGCCGGGTCTCGTTGCATCGGAGTACAGGTTAGCGCGCATCAAGCTTGGCGCATGCGCGCTATCCATGCTCGGTCACGGCGTTTACGGCGTGAGTGTTTCCAAAGAGCGGGGAAAACGCGTTCTCGCGTGCGATAACACGCCATCGCCGGTATCGATGACATGCTCGGCGAATTGCAGCAACGATGTGTGTTTACGTAGGCCAGAGGCGACAGCTCGTTGACGGCACGGCAAAATCAGCCGAATGGTAAGAATAAAGAGAAAAGGAGCCAGCAACAATGTGACAGCCGGCTGTTGCCGGGTGGGTGTGTGCGTGCGTGCCGTTAATCAGAAAATTTAATTTTCGTGACCTCGTTCCGCGAGTACACTATACAGTGGCTGTCCTATTTACGTGGTGCGCATGAGCAGCGACACTCACTCCTCCTGCCCTCGAACGGGATAGAGAGGGATGGAAGGGGCAAACGCGTTACCTTGCTCCGTTCTGTCTGGATGCGAACTTGCTGCATTGGGAAACGTTTCCCTGCACGCACGATTAAATTCGTTTCTCCGGTTACTGGCGATTAAGATTATTCCCCAGTAAAAAGATGCTCAACCGTCGCCCAGAGAGGAGAGATGTATAATTTCTAGTAGATGGTCAACAGGTTAACGAATGGGTTAATAGAAGGAAATGCTTGTGTATCGCAGCGCATCCGACGCTTGATAGAGTTACATGATATGCGAGAGCGATGCCAATCCGTCGATTTTCGACACGCCTTTCTCAAGTTACGAGCGGATTGAATCCGCGAAGCAGCTGTGCGCGCGCGCCTATACACATGTATATACAAGTACACGCGTATAGTCGGTTGCCAAGAGCCGCAAGAGTTTTTTTTTGCAGTTTCGTAGGAAAGCGTAGCGAGTGCAACGCAATAAATACCCCATAAAACGAGAAATAGCACTATTACGGTTGGTCAGGCGTGGCAGAGAAATATACGCAGCCTCGATACCGCTACGTGGGCGCGGTTAGATTCGTAATGAGAGGCACTGGCGAGTGTTAAGCTGTTTGTCTGTAAAGCGAGGCTCTTTCGCGCGCATGTGTGGTTGCGGGAGAGATCGGTTGTATGCGCGGAGTGAGTACGGTAGTACTTGCCGGTGCACCGGCTACCGGTGACCCCACGTGGAACGCATTAGCGCAATATCTTTCTACCTCCGTTAGGTAGCTCAGGCGTGACCACGGTTTCATTTCGTGGAAACTTAGCTGCGCTCGCGCACGCACACTCGAGGCAAAAATGAACCGGATCTGGTCAGACCGAAGTGTCCGGTTCCGATATTTTTGCGCCCGGCAAACATTGCGTTTGTTTTGCACCAGCTCGCCGGGAAATCATGGAGTACTTTATTGCGGTGGTAAATACGCGGTCTTATCTAATGCCCAGTGTCACGTTGTTGTGGACGCACTTGGAGTGGATGTTATTTAAAACGAAATGTTGGTTTTGCAATTGTTTTTCCACGGGGATGACTATTTTAAAATAGGAAAAAAGTAATATGGTTTATTGTTTAGTAGTATTTTATTCATTATAAAACGATAGAAATTGAGAAAAAATTAAGAGAACTATAATTAGTTACGAATATATTAAAAGAATTAATGTCTAAAAATGTGTGATCATTTATTAAGTCAATTATTAGTAAAAAGAAAAGTTTCTTGTAGAATAGAACTTCTTACCATGAACCACTATAGACTATGAATGAAAATAAAGTAGATCTTTGGTCATAATAAACATACGTTAACACAGTTATGTGGCATAGTTGCAAACTTCGTGCCAGATTTATCTCGTTTATCTGGATCACAGTTATGATTAATTTGAAACACCGTGTCCGCGATGAGATACGTAACAGGGCGTGTATTCGTATGCCTACTTTCCTTAATTCACTGTGATCATCCGTAATCTTTAATCACTGTAATTAATGCACCGATGGACTATTCTGACGCAAGTGCTTCTTTGCATCGTTACCTGTTTACACATGCAACACATACGCGAACGTACATGGTTGACTTTTAGTGACGTCGAAGGTTACCGAAGCGTGAATCGGTAAATATTGGATGGCGTTTATCTGTTAGCGTAAGTACGCGTAAGTGGTAATTTTAAAGCTTCCGCACGTTCCGGCTATCGTTCTCGTCTTTGGCAAACATCTTGCATATGTAGTTTCGTAACATCCACCTCGCGATTTGACACCTTTTCGATCGATTGATCGTTAGTCGATAAGTTAATAGGCAAGGGGTTCGAAGGCCTTCGTTAGCCCTCTTTCATTCATTTTCCACTTTAGGATAACAATTGGCAGTTTGAGTCTGTTTAATGTGAAAAAGTTAAAAGTTTGAAATTTGAAATACTAAATTTAAATTTATTTATGAAGTTAGATAGTTAATATCAATGAATCTCTGTTATCACTTTCCAGGTTAGGGAAATAATCGAGACTAGAAAACGTTTATGTTCTCTGGTATTTTATTATTCATGATCTATCAGTTATATTGTATCAGTTAACGAATAGTTAATTAAACATGCATCTTCTGTATCTCACTAAATGGTTCCTGAAATTAGATTTCTGGAAATAACATCGAAAGCATATCAGATCCAACAAACTTTTAGATGATACAATTTTTTTTATCTTCAATACTTTAGAATTTAGTTACATGTAAACATTTTACTTGGACGCATATAGATAAGCTTAGGCAAGTTTTATTTGAAATAAAGATAAAAAATAATAGTTTGAAATATTGAAACATTTCAACTACGTTATTATTTTTATTTTGAGAATAATTTACAAAAGTAATCTTCTCTTATACCACAATTAAATAAATCATCTTTAAATAATTTTTTGTAGTTATCTCACTCCATTATGGTGAGACTGTGTACACGGAACATTTGTTTCTTTACATAAACTAACACATAATTATTGCAAAATAATATCCAGCCAAATAAGACGATATATTATTTAAATATTAAGTTTTTCTACATATTTTATTTAAATAATCTTCCAAGCCTGCATATCCATTTATTTGAAAGTCTATGCTCTCTGAATTTTATTCTGGTCCCGATTCCAACAATGTCGCTAGATTGACCTGATAGAGCAATAAAACTGTCCCTTTTACGAATCCTCTATTTCTACGTATCTCTTATCACGGTCATAATAGTCAAACACGGTCACCCTACTATTTAACTGTCCAGTCTAGTTGCTTCTCAACTGATATAACCAATACCAACACAATCAGAAAATTAAACCAACACACGACATTGAATAAACGCGACTGGCGAAAGTTGAGAATCACTGACGCATGCATTTCACTGCGACGAAAAGGTAGCACAACATTGTACGTGGTAATGCGTTCCACGGCGGGAGTGCGTTTCGCCGTTAACGGCGCGATCCATCGACTCTATCTACGGTCACCACGGAAATATCCGACCCGCGGGGCGCATTCGAAATAATGGCCGCGTTTAACGGTGTCACTGGTCACCGGCACGGGCGTGAGACGATTGAGTAAGAGATGGTGCGCGCACGCTTCATGCGTGGATCCAAAGATAGACATCCCTGTACCGGCTGAACGAACCTAACTGGCCCAACTCTCTATACACACAGGCGCATCCGCAACAACCGTTCACGATGTAAACAAGTGTCCGTATGCGTGTGCTAGCTTGTCCAGTAGGCTGACGTAGTCACGCGGATGTTTCCTTCGTACCACGCGATCGTTCGCGGTATCTCACTGCCGCTGACGCTTCCGGTAAATACGCGCCTTATCTTACATTCGTTTTTCTCTCTTTTCTCTTTCGTTTCGTACACGCTACAACCGGGGAATCCGGAATGTTTAATTTCTCCGCTGAGGAGAAGAAACGCATCCATCCAACAGCTGTCAACAACTCGATGATATCCGCGGTGTAATTTATTGCTCTAGTTGCTCTGACCGCGCGCAGCAGCAGGTGGCCAATCTCTCTCGATCTCTCCTCTCTTCCTCTCCCCCTCAATCTCTTTTCGTCGTACATTCGTTCGAGGTTACGAACTCGACCGAGGGAAACTGATCCTAAAAAGAGTGTGATTGACTGTTTCGTACCTCTATTTGACGTGTTTCGGATACCGTACTTATTTATGGTTTTATCGAAGGATAAGGGTTGTTGTATAGGGTAAATTCAGGTTATCTAATAATTATTATTTGCTCATTTGATTCAATAGAATTTTGGAAATTCTCTACGATTTGTATCAGAATACATAGAGTATAAAGCTATGTATATGTATTTGTGGAATATAAGGTTTACAAGTTTTTTGTTGCATAGTTTCAAAAATATATTCATAAAATAAATATCAACAGTGTGAAAATAAATTTCAATGAATATAACAAGATTCAAGTTTCACGGGTAGATTTTCCTCGCGTATTTTTAATTCGCGTAACATAGCGCATCGGCGTGCCGGCTTGAGCTGGCGCGCATGCGCACGAGTGTGGCATGGGCTATTTAAAATAGTATTCGAACAGGCCGGAATCTACAGTGCGTGTTCTGTTGCACGGGATTATGTCATACGTGCTTGTACCACTTTGCCGGTAAATAGGTTACGCAAGATGGATCACGGATGGCCACTCTACACAAGCATTAACTTATAGTTGCAGGCCGGCCGGCGTCTCTGCGCCTATGTGTATAGTTACTGTGCATCAATTGCAATCTAGAATCGATTTATACTGTAATGTAACTTTTCAATCGCAACAAAGTATACTTGCCATAAATTAGTGCATTCTTAAATGTACGAACTCCAGTTTAAACTAGATTTTTTAGTTTTTATCTCAGTTTAATTTGATAATAATTGTAATTTAGAGTAGACTACCATTGGTTTGCTAGTAGAAGTAGATTTCAATATTAACGAATATTTTTTAATCCTTCCTCGTTTTAGATCTTTTATCTTAATATATATGGGATTACATTGGGACATGGTGGCTTTTTTACACATTCATTTACGAGGGTAGAATTACAGATGAACTGTTCTGTTCTGCATAGAAAGGGCGACACGGAAAATGGGCATCTGTTTAGCATGTCCCCATCCGTACAAATCGAATATGTATGACAGAGGGGCTATCAAAACTACGATCAAGATCGATCCTACTACAAAAGTCTTAAACTAAAATAAAAAAAGTTCCATTCTCATCTTACAAATATTTCCCTTTCTATTGAATTACCGAGGAAGCAAAGTTATGTCAATTTTAGACGAAATAGCAATGGGGATTTACCTTTCTCTTCGTAGAGTATCTTACTGCGAGCTTGATTTCGGGTTTGGAAACAACATGGCGGTTAGTTGAACCGAGCGACCGTTGGAGGCACTGTATCCTAGCCGATCGCTTCTAAAGTCGGTCATAGAGTTTACAATGCAACGCCTTCTCCCGACTCGTACTATAGTAACCTCTCTCTCATTCCCTTCTCCCTCTTTTCCCCTCCATCTGATTTGGTTTACCGCGATTGTACCCGTGTCGCAATGATTAGCACGCCTGAGTACAATTACCTTGGATATTGAAACAGCTCTATGCCACACGGCGCAATGCATATGCATCGCGTACGATCTCTCGCAAGGTTCCCGTCGAAATGGGCGCGTAGTACGCGCGAGACGCGCAGACTTTTAATAAGTTGCACACGCCGACGTGACGGCATGGAATTGCAAAATGGAACGCGCGTGCCGGTATGATTACCCGGAATCGGCGTTCTTCAATACCAGCGACTAAAGTACATAATCGCTTGTAGCTTCGCCCACGTCCCCTGTTACACGGGAACTCTCTACTGTTATTTAAACACTGTATTGACCGTGAACGAAATTTCATTGTCCGCGTGAAAGTAAATCAGAATGCACTCGAAATTCGTGCCAACATTCTTGATTTTCGAACACCACACTTGTAGGAATATTTAGATGGATTAGATCGGGAATTTTTTATTGTTTAGATATACTTAAATGTTTGAGGTCTTTAGAAAGTTTTTTAAATACTTGGAACAAGAATGTTTGCGTTATTACGAAATTGGTACGGTGTGTGAAATCAGCTGATCCTGGACACAACGTGCGTAAGCTTCTGCGTTTTTGCTTCCTCCCACTCGATATTGGCCGCAAACGAGTTGCACTGACGTAAAAATGTAGCACGCGTCGTAAATTATGATCGATAATGTAACCTTGCACACGCGGAGGTAACATATGGTAGAATGTGCAGCGCGTAAGTCTTCCGAGACTTTCTAACCATTTCTGTCAATAATATGGGAAGGATACGCTATGTCAATGATAGCTTATATTAAAACTTACATGGAATTATTTATCTCTACTACCTCATTCATTATTTATGCCGGTACTTATGAAAGTAACGTAGGTCAAAAAACTAAAAAATTTGAGCTTCTCACTTAGCTTGTGTTACATTGATTTGTATCACAAAAATATGGAAGCTTTTTTTCTTTTGACTTACACCACTTTCATAATCACTGGTACATTTATGTTTCTTAGCAATTAATTATTCAGAGAAGGAAACATAAATTCGTCTAATTCTAATAATCAAATGATATTAATCTTACTATCAGATTTCCATATTTAGTACTTCTAAAACAGTGTATTTAATCGTAAAATACAGAATCCGTATGGTGCGTGTTCGTCTAGGATTAGAGTGAAATTAGTTCGATGGTATTGTCCCTAGCGAGCAAGTAGCCAACGTAACGAAAAGTTAGTACTTACGGGTGCCATACTGCATAGGACGCGCGAGGACGCGAGGAAAAGTGGCGCATATCTGGCTGCACCGAGAGAAAAGCGAGGTCGGGCCTTTCTCAGAAAAGTAGGTCGAGAAGGTACCGATCGTGTACACGGACGCGTGCTGCGTTCCACGCGCGCGAGATTCACAGGAAAGGTATCGTGTTCGTGCCCGTGGCAAACGCGCGTGCAATGCATCCCGTCGACTCTCACGGACGCGGTGGATTGGGAAAACGAGAGAAGCAGTCCTCCCGCGTAGAGACATCAATTAAGACTCGTTACGCTGCGCTATTCTAATCTTATTTTCCACTTCTTCCGACTCTTCCAACTACGTGATGGAAGATGGGAGTAGAGGGTCTTTCTATCGCCGATCTATCTATCATGATTTCGCAGTACACACCGGCGAAAAGAATCGGTTTGAAGTGTAGGTAGTCACAAGGGATATGAAGTACCGTATTGGATGTCGAGGCTTGGATAATTTAACGTGACGGATGAATAAATTACTCCTACAACAGGAGTGTATGAGGTAGGGCGTGTTCAAGTATTTACATGGTAGAAATAAAAAAACAATTATTAGTTGGATAATCTGAGCAATTGTTGAATAATCGATACGAACACACCGTGATTACACATTTTCCATTGTGAGACAAGACGCTCACATGTGGGTATCTATAGAGGTTTCGAAACACGTGGGTCGATCTACCTTTAGATATCGTTTCCTTCGGATACGGAAAGATATATCGATAGAACCATTCTATCAGTTCTCAGTTGAGAATTGTTAAATATCTTTCAATATGTAACCTAAATCGCTTTTAATCAATCACTACGTCCATTAAATCTACTTGTTTTGGAGTAATGATTTTTCCAACCGTATATGGTTCGCTTTTGTCTTTTGTTACACCGGTTCACACGTATCAATGCGCGCACACGTAGGATGAAAAATCAGGTGGTGGGCCGCTTGGCTGACGGTATGCTGGTAGGGGGAAGAGCTAAAAAATGAAAACAAACTTTCGCTGCGTAGAACAAGAAGCCGAAGCGTGCTCGCGTTCACGCGGTGCTGGTTAAGGCGCGTGTAGAGTCGGAACGAGGAGACAGCAGTCGTAGGAGTGTAAAACGTGACGCGGGGCAGGGGGATGGATTTAAAAGGGGGCCAGGAGAGGGGTGAAAGGCGGCCACATACTCTCCGTGCAACAGAAGAGAGAAGCGTGTGCCAGCGCATATTTTACGCAACGTCGCCTGTGATATAACGAGCGCGTACGGCGTGTATAGAGCCCTGCTGGCTAGCAGAGATATAGTGCGGCTGTGTTCGCGTCGTAGGGCACGCACATGCGTCAAAAAGGTATGCGCAAGAGAGCAGGATCAGCGTGGCGCGTTATGTATCGCCATTGGGCCACGTTTACCCAGTTTTGCTGGACCCAGCTGAACACAATGACCTAAATGATATCGCGAACCGGGTCGCAGCCTAGATACCACCGCTGGTCGGCCTTTTCTCGCCCGCCTCGGTACAATCGGCAAACGTAGTAGTATCTCTCGCTCGTGCTGCGACCGGCAGCCCCAGATTTTCACTTTCGCGCGGATGAACATTGACACTCTCGCCTTTCGATAACGCGCCGCGAACTGGATCGAGCACTCTTATGCATATACATACATACGCGGATGCCCCTACGTATTTATGCATATGTATGCGTGCATTAAGGTGTGCATATACGTTTTATAGTTGAGCTGTTGAGTAATGTGAGGGCATTGTCGATGAATGAGTAAGCTTCCTAAAATGATAATCTTTCTTTGTTTGATGTTTTTGGTCGGGGAAGGGGAAAGGGAAGAGTAAAGGGTGAATTTAAGTATCTACAGTTAGTCACAGAATTCTATATACAAATGTTAAATTTCAAATATTTAAATATTCTAGCACATACTTTGGAATAATACAAGTGGTTTGAAATTTTATGAAATAGAAAAACACAATTGAGAAAGTTTCCTAAAAAGGTTTCATTATTGATTGCATGAATATAATTGCTCCTAAAAGTACATAAAATATGATTTCATTTATACCAAAAAATTATAAGACGTAAGAAATATATTAGAGCATTTAACAAAGCATAAGTACAGTTCTAACATTTTATACTTTATTTGTATACTTTAATACACGTACGTAGATTCTCGTGAAACCGTATTTTTGGTTTGCGTATATTTTGTTATAAACAAATAGGAAAGATATTACTATATTTCGACAATCTGTCTACTTTTAATTAACAAATAAATTACTATTCGTAAGAGGGCAGAAATCCTTGTATATTTCAAAATATTTGAAATTTAGAGGTGTATGTAGCCTTTTGCGACTGACTATAAGTGATTATATCGTATTCGCGTGTATATATTGCTTTCGTGGAGTTCTTTTAGGTTTGTTTGGTATGAAAATCATATTATAGTGTTTATGGAAATTAATTTAAAATTTACATTTGCTCATAAATATGCATGGTATATTATTTTTAAATAGTATGCAGTATGGATATATTATTTTTCTCTATTTTCTTAATACTCTAAATAGAATAGGTAATAGCTTAATGTTTCACAAAGAGTTTTGTACGGGAGAGTTTTCGTTGTTTATATCAATACAATTCGACGCACATATCTTCAAAAAACAAATTTTTACAGTGATAAATTATTCACAAATTCTTATGACTCCAATTATAATAGTTTTCAATTCTAACAGTTTGAAGATAATATAATTTTCAAAAGTAAGATCTTAATTACGTTATCTATTGTTTTTTGCTAAACTATTTATAACATACTTTCACTCTAAAATGATGTGAAATTATATAATCTGAGAAGTTATTCTAAAGTACACGGAATGTGACTTAGAGAATCCAGCATAATTATCAGAACATTCGTAAAGTACCGTTAAATACTATATAAAAAAGATAACCTATTCGGTAGAAGTTCGGGTTCATAACTCATCGGAAATTCTTCAACAGACGATTAATTTAGCTGTACGGTAACTAAACTGTGGCTAGGCAGGACAATTTAGTGTGGGATTCCCAAAGTACGGTTCATCATAATAGCGGTGATGATTCGAGGGAAAACCCTGCCAACCATTAGTCTGCTTACAGTCATTATAAATTGTACCTTGATGCGATTCAGCGGATATGCGAGCGAAACACTTTTCTTCGTTTGCTTTTCCACGTGGACGCCATTGCAACCGCGAGTGCACGGATTACCGTTATCGCCGTTGCGTGACCTGCTTTTTGGTACATACCTTCTTTCAACGGGGGAAACACTAAAAGAGAAGACAAACGGAAATACCAGGAACCATCGCGAACTAGAGTAAATGATCCATTTACTGTCACTGTTCCTATAACTGCCACCTGAATTATTTTATTTAATAGCAAAGTAATGTATAAAGAATTGTAAGTGAACAAATTTTCATACTAAATTTGGACTTCGATTTACATAACAACACATAGACATTGTATATTCATTTACACTTAATATTTATAAATAAATATTAGGAGGTAAATGTGCTGTTGAACATTGAAACGTGACTAATATAGTTATAAAGTACGGAACGTGTCATAATTCAGTAAGGCGATACGTTTACTATTATATCTGTTACACAAATTGACGTGTTAATATATATAAAACGTGTTTCTATTTAAATGAAAAGTTTTCAAGTGATAGTACGAAGGACATTGGACTTTGTTGTACATTTTCAATTACGCAGTAATGAATTTATTATATTAAACATATAAGAAAAATGTTCATAAATAAAAAGGATGTTGAACAATATTATGCTCCAAACTGGAACGATCTTTATGTTAAATACGATCTAAAATAATTAAATAAAGTTACACGCGAACTTTAAAGTGGCAGTAATTGGTACAATTACCCTATAATCATCAAAATAAAGTTATCTGCATTCGCTCTGTTTTCGTGTAAACGTTGAAATTTGTATTTATTCTTTGAAGATTGGGAATATTCGAAAACCTTTATAATTCGCAATGGTACATTGAAATAACACTTTATAATTTGTTAATTAGTGGATCTGTTAACTCTTACAAAATATAATTTAACAAACGTTCAAACTGAAAAATTGTTTGGTGAGATTTTTATTGAAGGGTAAGATTTTGCGACAGTGATAAGTTTTAAGATAATGGTGGCACGTACTTATGTTGGGTAGTGTAAACCAGTCAAACGTGTCTGAGGTCGAATAAATTACAGTAACAAAATTGGAGGCCTATAGCAAAGAAAGGAAAACACGTTTTCTAATAATAATTGTACATTAACGAAGCCAGAATCTCACATAATTTTCCTCTGTAAAAATGATTATAGAGTATATAGTGTACAGCATGTTCTATAGTTTTTAACTACACGTACCTCCCATATAACACGGTTGTTAGGTTCCTAAAAAATGCTGTGTTTTGTGAATTTGTGTTATACGAAGCAAAGAACTAGTACAAGGGAGAATAAATTTTAGAATGCTGCAGGCAAACCTGATACGACATACACGCTTGAATGAATAATTTCAAATGAGATATCATTTGCTCATAAAAGCTCTTATCATATTTCGTATTGTACGGGGGTTTCTTCAAGTCTCGAACTGTGTTAAAGTGAAACCATGTTATATAATTGCCGTGTTATACGTGGGTTACCTGTACTACTATATTTACCTGTAAGTCTGAATTTTCAAAAATTTTGAATAGCTTTCAAATGCATTTAATGTCAAAATAGAATCCTCAATCTTCCATCTACAAGAAAAACTTCTCATAGTTTTACTTTAAAATGTATATTTCTATTTTACTGAACGGTGTTTAATTTCCTCGATTCCTCTGAAAAATGGAAAAGTCTTCTTTAAGAAAGAAAGTTAGTTCTATGAAGCTATTTGCCTTTTGTCTCAGCTCCGCTTTCGCATCTATAACCGTGAAGTAGAAAGAATGTTTCCTTTAGGACATGTCTTTGCGTTTCACAAATTTACACGGTGATCGTGACATAGTTGATTTTAAGGTCGGTCGCGGAGTCCTTCGTTTCCCAAGACTCGTAAAATTTGAACAATAGCCGTGGCGTCGATTTACACGGGCGGCCGTGACGTTATGCCCTCACAATGACGCATAAAAGAGTAGGAAGAACCGATGACAAGAAAGTTAAGGCTGCGAAAAAGCGAGAAATTACTAACCGGTGTCACCCGTGCCTGCCGGCGTTCTAACGTTGCGATTTCTTTGAAATAGATCCCGTGAAAAATGGAGCGCAAATATCCGTACACTCTTCCAACTCTCTTTGATCGATCTCTGATGAATTTCTAATAATCTGCGAATTTGAATAATCGGTTCTTCATTGTTATATACATATAAGAATTCGCAAATATGTAATTATTTGTTAATTTTGATCACAGGTTCGTGAGGAATATTATTAAGATGCAGCTTAGATTGCAAATTGAAGTAATACGTAGTTATACCAATGGTTCTGTAATTAATTCAATATAGAATAATTTAGATGGAGAATTGATTTTCAATGAAATTTAGATCTACTCTAAGGATTTGTGTGTGTAAATGATGGAGCTTTTTATAGATACGTATAATTTACAATTTTTTAATAACAGATTATGCGGTACATTTCTATGGTAGAATTAAATTTAAAGGAAGTTTAAAGTAGTCTAGGTTTAAGTAGTGTTTTAAATGCAATAAATAAATATAGATTTCTTACATGTGAAATAGATATAAATAACACTATTATGGGTTTGTCTCTGCATCTTTTCCAACCAGTATCTTTGACTACAAACAAACTCATTGGATCCAATTAGTGCTCGAGGGACTTTGTTAGTTTCATGCACTTATTTTACTTTACTTAGCTGTTTATAAAGGATAGGTACATGGAAGTATAATGTAAACGAAATTTTATTATGAGGTTGGGTTCATAGTACTTGAATTTTGTAATCATTAGATTAATATTTTGAAAGTTACGGTATCTTTTGCTGAGCTATATCCTTTAGGATACAAAAAGCAACAGTTTTCTTAATTAAGTTGCTTCTACTTTACCTATTTTGTTCTTTACGTATTCACTATGTTAATTTACTCTTTGTTTCGTAAGTCTTCCTTCGAGAAATACTTAATTGCAAGATATTGTTACAAAATGTATATGCAATACGCTAATTTGCAAACTCCTTTTTTCATCGAGGTTCTTTTCTGAATTTAGGATTTGAAACTTATCATCTACAAAGATATAAACTTCAAAAACATCACGATTATCACGACAACCACAACGTAACCAACCAAATTCCTTAAAGTCCCCAATTACCAGTCCTTGATTCTTAATCGTCAATCAGTGTTTCTTCATCAAAGATACTATAATTCCCAATCGAATCAAATTGCAAACATTTAATTAATTGTAATGTATTCCATTGTATTTCTTCAGCCAACTAATTGTAAGTGACTCATTGCTTGATCTCGTTTATCTTGGCAATCCTCTCCTTTTGTCCAAAGTTGAATTTCGCCTGCAGACAACGAAACGTGGCTCGTAGTCCAGCCGAGAAAGAGCCGGTTTTCGCGCACACGTTCAGCAACATTATTTGCCAGCTGCTAATCGCTTGCTGTTCGTTCCTTATTCAGTGTCGTGAATAACGTTACGAGATCGTAAGGGAGGGGAACGGGGGACTACTGACGGTGTTGAGCAGTGACGTCACCGGTAGCAAGCTCGACACAGTGACACCGATTGTCGGTTCTACCGGGAGGAACAATCAGGCCGGCCAGCTGAACGATTCCTGTTGCTGTATAGATGCTGGCTTGTCTGTTAGTTGTGACGATTATCGTCACTCGTACTGAACACTATGATATCGTAGTGACGAACGAGGAAAGTCATTGTCTTTCTGATAACCAACCCTTCGTGCGGTTTCTCTGCTTGATGCAATTGGGTCTCTATTTTGAAGAACCTTCTTAGGGTACCTTTTGGAATTACTTTGTTTGGTTAAAGCTTAAAAGCTTAAAAAATATAAATATCTTTTATTTCAATTACAAGTTTACAATAATAATTGTTGTTTTAATTACAAGGTTTTCCTAGTAAGAACGGATTTCTTTCTATTTGAATGGATATTTTGGGAATTTTATGTACTCTAGTAACTTTGACGAATTGAGTTTTTTTATTTTTTATTTCTTTTCTCTATGGTTTTAACAGAGATAAAAAGGCTTTTTTTTAAAGTATTAGTTTATTTAAATAGAAATTTAGTATTTGGAGAACTTCTTGGGGAATTGTTAAATTGCTAATTTTTAATTTTTTTCTAGAAAATTCAGATACATATTTCTTGGTTTATATGAGGACTTTATGCTTAAAGCTTAGCTTGTGCGAGACCGTAAATTTGTACGTTATGGAATTAGTGATTTTATGCTTTTCTTATGTTATAATTTGTTCTTGAAAGCAACAAGGTTTTTCGTGTACAATTACTGATTATTTGAGCGTAAGTTTTGAAGATTTTGAAGAATGTTTTAAAGTAACATTGTTGAACTGAGTATTATACAATTTTTCTTGAAAATGAGAACGTCTTTCTGCAATATATTTCTTTGTTTAAATGAGAATCTCTTTTGGAATCTTTTTGAAGTAGCTTTATTACATTAGATGTTTCCTGTTTTCTTCTGATGTTTCTTCCAGACCAAATTATATCTGTGGGAATTCTACTTTTAAAAAATTTTCCACGTATAGTTTCATTAATAATTTTGCTGAAGATAAAAGAAATTGAAATATAAATCGCAATATCTTAAGTATTTTATTCGAAAAGCGTAGGGTGTTCCAAACTTTTGTGCGACGGTATCTGTATGTACTTTTATAGATATTTCAATGTGACGAATAAATGCTAATGAGTAATACGATTTAGCTGTAGGGATCGTTAAATAATGAATTATGGTATAACGCATGTAATAATTTCATTTACATAACGAGGAGATTAAGAATCTGCACGTGTTATGAAACAAATTTCACCGTTGATCATTAAATATCCTCCGTAACTAATGTGTATTAACGCCTCTGCTTTGCTTATGCCTTTTCTTTAAAAATTCTTCGACATTTAATTGGAATGAGCCATTGAACCGATGTGGTCGCTTTTTACGAGTCCATTCATGGTAATATAAATTATGACTGCTAAGGTATTTGAAGCTCGGTCATGGTATTCCTTTAGTTTAGATTAGCTGTTAATTTATTGAACAGGAGACGGTATAAAATTCGATAATAAAGAGATTTGCAGCCACTTAAAAGGATGTTTTACCTAGATGTACCTGCTATCGAGGAACGAAGTTTTTGCTTTGGTGCTTATTAATTCTTAGAGTTAGTTATTTTGTTTTTGTAATTCTTTTCGCATTTTGGACGATAATTTCTACAAAGAATAATTCAAAAGTAATGATAATTTGCGTGTGTGGTCTCATTGCGGAGCATTTTGAAGTTTTAATGAACGAAAGTACTATTTATATGATTAGCATACATTTGGAACTAAATAAGTACGCAATAAAAATGAATTCTACTCTGCTATTAAGTTTGGGATTACATAGGATCCAGCTGTGCCATTAACACTAGAACTACCAAGGTTGTTAAAATAATTCATGTGTAATTTCTTAACGAAATTGTATAAATAGATAGCATAGAATTTTTTTTAGATTTTCAGTGATTTTCTGCAAACTGTAAATGAAGACTTATTTTTCGTGAATTACGAATTATTTTGAATACCTATCACTCTGACTATCTTCATACAAACAAGTGCACATTAGTTGCCGGTTAGTTCTAGTGTTAAATGTATGAATTTTTATTTTTACATATTATTGTTGGTACATATTTTAGTATCTGCAAATTAATGTTTCGTTAGTTTCATCAAAGGATATACAATACGTAGGTGGTATCAGTGTATAGTAACAATTGTAACTTGTATATAAATATATTGAAACTTAACAAAAATATGTTTATTTCTGTAATTAGATTCATTCTTCTAATTCGCTTAAGTTTATTTTTAATGACAAGTTACTCGTTGGTAAATGTTTAAATATTAATAAAGTAAGTTTTGTTATTATGTTGAATCTTATTATTTTTCACTGTTCTCTTCCATTAATTTTTGTTTTCAGAAGCAAAATATAAATACAAGCTTCAATGAAATTCATAAGAATTGCAGTTTATCTAAAAATTTATTCTTCGAAAAAACAAAATCCAATATTTGAAACCTGCTTCAGTTGTAAATTCACAGATTTGTTGTAAACGGTATGTTCCATTTGTCATTATTATATGATTCATTAGTCCCTCGCTGCAAACGTGATTTTTCAACTTTTAAATAAACTGTAAAGTCACCATAAAAGAACTCGAAGTTAAAAAACAGTGAAAGGACACTACTATGTCTATTTAATTTCCTAGAGAACGTGTAAACGTTAAGACAGACATGGTTACACAAATTACACTTTACGTTGCATACCACGTCTCCTGCTTCTCCCCCATTAGTAGGTATTCGTCGACGTTTTTCGAACTACCGTTTGTACTTCGTAATGCGTTCATGGTATGCTTTATCTTGGCAAGATAATTCTCCATGCACGAAGATTCTTCCATTATCGTCTGCGTTTATTATGACGACATTGTTCAGAGAAACAAAACCGAGAAATGGCGAACCGAATCACGAACAATTGATTACCCGCGGCGTGTTATCAGCCTACATGCTTTTTATCATCAATGCTTAATAATTAATATGAAACACGTATCGAAATTGATATATGTCAATAGAATTCTTGCGAAAACGTCCGAGGAATCGTGTTTTCTCCTTGTGTCTGCTTCGCTATATTTGTGATAATCATGATAATACAATTTCATAGATCATTGTTTTCGTTTCTCTTGATTAAATCCATCCTTCAAGGCTGCCTTTTGTATTGACCTTATCTGCGTGATGAGTAATCAGCTCCAATACGTCGTGACTGTATTTCTTTTCTGTTTTTTCGCAACGTCTGATAAGGCGGTCAACTGATATTTGTAAATTTTTGTTTATTGCGGAATTTTTCATCAGCTACCATTTCTTCTCCAGAATTAAGCAAACGTTTACGTATAAATTGTACATCAGTTTGCGAAAAAAAGCTAAACTGAATTCAGCTTATATGTTCAACTAATTGGGACGTGAAAATAATTTGCTCATTCAAATACGTTTGAAAAAATTCGAACTCATGGAATAATTTCCACCTGTACGCATTCAAATTATATGGGAAACAACAAATTATTTGTAGCATGTGAAATTGTCAGTTGAACAAACAGGAACAATCATGAGGCATGTTATTTTAAAAACAAAAGCTTATTGTTACACTTGCACAATGAAAATTGAATATTCATATATTTTATACAATAATTTCAAGCTATTCTAATCGATTGAGTAGCTCAAACAAATTCAATTTATTCGTTAATTTGTTCCAAAAATGAAGTTATCAAAAATACAATACAAGTAAGCTTTGAGTAATATGACTATATAAATTGGTTCTCTGCGATTAAAAATTATCTTAGAAATATCAAATTTATGTAATTTTAAAGATGACGTTCTGCGTTGTCGAGGTCTATTTAATTTAAGATATTACATTAGATCCATATGAAATTGAGCGTCTGGCGCAAATTTTGATTTGGAAATTCGGAAATATGGATTAAACAATTCTTTTAAATAGCTACATTACTTTATTAATTACGCGAAACTACATAGAATTAGAGTACGTTGTTATTCTAGGATTGATACAAATTTTTATTATGTTACTTGACAATTACACAGCTTAAAAAGGGTTTGGAATATTTGTTTGTTAGCCAAGCTATGTGATAGTGACGGTGCCATCACTTTACATACTCCGACTGTATAAGTGCGTGGTTATAATCTTCTATTTCATCGTCATATTCATAATATTCCAAACTTTTTGTGAGATATTGTAAAAATATTCCAAACTTTTTATGACCTATTTAAGTACGATATTATTTGAGGACCACCTGTACTGGTTAAATTCAATACTTAAATTACTTTAGGAAAATGAATTTTACTTGGGTTGGATTGTACTATACCCAAACATTTCGACTGTTAGGAGAGCTCTGGCCTTTGTACACCATTTTTTTTTATCGTGGGGATCTCGAGAAATGCATTTGGAGAAAAGGAACTATCGTGCTTTTTTGCAATGAAATTTGCACTTTCCTCTCATAGTTCCGCCGTATTCCTGCTGAACTCCTTTTTGCTGGAATGTTCGTTTGTTTTCTACTAGTAGTCATGCGTATGTATTCTTATCATACTTCTTCCTTATCCTGATTGCATCTCAAAAGGATGCGACTCTGTATTGCGATGTATCGATTTGAGAAACCGGTATGTTAACGATTAATTCGATAAAAATCTTACTTGCCATCTACATAAGTCTCCGGTAAATAGGATTGACGGTTGACAAGTTGTTTCTATCGAATGGTGGTTTAACATTGATAAAGAGGCTGAATATCGATGAATCGGTGTTTACGTATGAAAATGAACGTGACGCTACGCTGTACGACACTGTTGACCGCCTTTTGGGAATTGATCCTTAACCGTCTTTTCTCTGTTAATGATGCTTTTGTCACTATGAATAGCTAAATTTAACTATAGATTGCTATTATTGAGGTTTTAAAGGTGGTGTTGATTTTGTCTTTTCTCAAGCGTAGTTCAACGATCAAATCACTCGTTTGTTTGTTGAAATTGGCTGTTTGGAATTGTATGCGAATATTATTGCTGCAATAGGTTGACAGTATATTGATTTAATTACGCGAAAATGACGAAGATGATCATTACTAGTCTGTTGAATATCAAGTGATTACGGAAATGGTTACAGATACACTTGATGTTGAATAAATATTTGTTTTTCTTTGGGCGCGTCTTGGAATAAACAGAACAATGTAGAAACTATAACGAAAAAATTTCATTTTACATTTCTATCCTTCTTTCATTTTCATGTAATTAAATAGTACATAATAACATTCTTTCTGTTCCTACGATCTTACAAATTTTACTTATACAATGTTTTGTAGATTATTGAACATTTAGAAGTTCAAAGTTTAATCTATTATTATTAATACAATCTCTCGTTATGAATGAGACAATATTCCAATTGAATTTTTTGGTACCTAAAAATATTGTAATTCTGAGATTGTTCATTCAGTCTATTTAGTTTATTCTGTACAGTAGATGTAATAAAACTTCAGTATACTTCGCTTTCTAAAAATCTCAAGCGGCTGAACGATAAAGAAAGTTGTGTCGAAAAGTAAGAGAGCCAAAGTTGCTACTGTTTTCGAAATTTCCGATTACCGTGCTGGAAACTTCCGTTATTTGGCTTGTGTACTTAAACTCTGACAATGATGGAACAGCGAAGGAAATGCATTAGCAATGAACCTTCCAGATAATTGTATCTACATATGTGTTCAGTTTGTGTCTGCTATCTAAGTTTCAGCAAAACAACAATTATTGATAATTTCTAAGTGAAGCCAAAAAATTAATTTGTCATGAAAATTTTAAGTTAAAAAAATGAAACACTTTCCGCAGAATAATTAAGAATTAACGGGATTGCAAGAAATAGAAAAGGAAAGCATTTAAAAGTTAAGTACTTTTTCAAACCTGCTATAAATTCATAGTCAACTAACATTGGCACCAATAAACTGTTTAATTTAATATTAGATTTCCAATAAATTTGAAATTATAGAAAGTATGTAAAAGGCACAGCTGTTTCTTTGAACTGAAATCCTTTCGATTTGTTGTGTAAAGATTACGCAGTGCACTAAAAGTTATTAACCAAGTTGCATTTAAGGAGTTGAAATTGTAGATTATGTAAATGGCAGATTTAAAGCTATTCAGCAAAAATAAAAACGTATATCTGTTTATTTTGGAACATGCTTACATTGTTAACCCAATAAGAACCAATGTATTTGAACGCAGCATTTCATATGCATTTTTTTCTAGCCAATTTATGTCACTGAATTTCGTTTTCCATGAATCTGTATATTGAATTTTTCATTATTATTTCTCCTTCCACGTAGGTTATGTAATTTTATAACGTTTGAAAAGGTTACATTTGAAATGTTACGTTAAGACAACATTGGTCCTTAATAAGTTAATTAATTGAAGGCTATGGACTTTCAGCATTTATCACCTTTACAGATTATGAGGATGCAAACTTAAAACAAAAATTAAGTAACATGTGTGTATTTAATTACATAAAATTATTACGGCTGTTTATCTAAATACGTTCATACTACTCATCATATATACATTTTTTCATATCTTTTACATTTTTTGAGATGTTTGATCAAGATGATAAGTCGGGAACGTTATATCAAAGTATGGATTTATATTTTTAAATTAAAGGTATATTTTGGTAATCAAGTTAATGAATTATTAATTGCGATTACATATCTTCCGCTTTCATTCTTTATTTCTAGATGCGAACGATGCTTTATTAATCCAATAAATTTACGTAATACAGACAACTAAAATTTATCTGTCATTGTCAGATCTAATTTCCTAATATAATTCTGTTACTCGAGAAATAATTCTGTTTTCTTTCTTTCTTGTCTTTCTCCCCTTTTAGTACGGTAGAAATCTTCTTGTTAAATATTGAAAATTAGATATTGGTTCTCGAAGATTGAATACTGTAACTTTCCTCAGCCTCTGTGTTTGTGCCCTAAATTTGTCTATACGTGCAAAAAATGTTCCTTGCAATTATGACTTAAGAAATGTTTCACGTATTCAATGTAAACTTGTTTTCGTTGTCGTGTTGTCATTATTATTTAAGAACCATTTCATCAGTACACTTGGTATTAACACTCTTTACACTCTTGGTTTAAATAAGAGCTCGAAATCTTGTTCGGTTATTTCTTGCATTGAGTGTTACAAAAACGTATTACACAAATTCCCATTTTAGACTTACTATAAAAATCTCCATAAATATTTAAACAGAAGTAATTCTTTTTAAATTAAGTTTGCTTTTTATTTTATAACATTAAGTTACATTTGTAGCTTAGATTTTGCTCTCAATATGGCAAAGATAAATTGTACTTGTAATAAAATTTAATAAAAGGTGAAGTTCAAGTTACTTTTAATTTATGAAATTACAAACCATCAAGTAGGATGTTTCCATTCTAATAATAAATTATTAAAACTGATAGAATGTCAAAGAATACTCAATACACCTAATTTTTTGATTTTTAAAAATTCCATTCCGGTTTAACAATTTATGAGTTAATTAACTAAACTATTTATTCATAAATTAATTAGAAATCGTACATTTTGTCTTATATGCCCTTGTTATTAGATATAATAAATATATAGAGTTGCTTTATAAAATAGAAACATAGTTAAATACGCTATCTGTCTATTTAATGAATTTTTAAACTCGTTTCTCTCGAAAACAAAGCTTTAAAAATAGGAAATTTTTGTCCCTTACTTGGTGAATTTTAGAACAAGATTTGTAGTAACATTTTTAGTGTTTCTGCTTAATTGTTAAGAAACACTGCATAAAATGCCTATTTAAAAAAAAATGTACAGAAAATATTGTGGGTCATACATAGTTATAACTTTACAAGAATTAACAATATTTAACGCTAGATTTATGAAATCCGTCAATTTGATGGATTTCAGATTTCATGCTTGAAGTTACAGAGATCATAAATATTATTTTTCAGTAGTTAATTGATCAAATTATGTGAAAATGCATTCTAATTCACCCCCCTCCCCAGTCTTTTAATTTTTAATATTTATATACACTATATCTATTTCTCTGGAAACCTACCAAATTGTACAATGAATGGCCGGAAAGCTGGTGTTAATAAAACGTAAATGTTCATTATTTGTATTTTAAGAAATGTTATATGTTTAAAATGGGTAGTGACGTCCGACCTAATCTTGTGTAACGTTTATGCACAATCGACAAAAGCTTCCGTAGCTTTATTTGGCTAGGGGCAGCCTAGAACGAGGAGAGAACTAGTGGCCATAAAACTGTCGCGTTAGAAGTTGTAGACTGTGCTGACTAAGATTTCGACAAGACTAAATTTGACCGGGGGCATAGTCCTGAATTCCCGTGGTGTCAGAACTCAAACGCTTACTTTGCACTCGTCAATGAGCCGTGTGTAAAGATTGTCCGAAAACTTCAACAAATCGTAAAGACAGGGTCTGGAGCTTCCGGTATTTACACACATTGAGGGACCATTTTCTCTATGCGTATGTAGTTGTGTATTCATGGTATTTATTTGTTTTGAAACGAATGTGCAGTGGTACAACGGACAGATATTATTATCTAGCATTTCCTTGATCTCCGTATAAACAGCAACTATCTACGTGAACTTTGCATCATCGCGATGTTCTTCTGTACGCTTCTTCTTTGGTTTTGTTGTTTAGCGTATCTGACAATGAGTACATACATCGTTTGTTGCTTTTGATATAATTGATTTGGAGCAGCGAGGAACTTGGAAGACTCATATCTGTGACTAAACAGTAGGGTTTTCCAATTATAGCTTCCTTTTCAGTGTCTCAATTAGGATTATCTTTTTATTATATTTTTAAATTAGGGTCTTCTGTTTGTATGGATAGAGAATTGACTTTTCTTTGTTATACATTCCTCAAATTCAGGTTTCTCACCTTATTTTCTTAGGACAGTAATTTCTATTCTTTTAGAGTACTTGTTAGATGCTATCATCTTGAATCTTGGAACAGCCAGACTTGGTCCATTAGACTCATAAAGAAGATTTTTATTTCTAAGTAGGTTTTTGTTCTAAACCTCTGTCACATGATGAGTACTAGTTCTAAGTACGTGTATCATTGATTGTTTTAATACTCAAACATGATTCTTTTTTTATATTGGGCTTCACACTTTTTTGTCACCGTGATGTGCCTGACTATTTTAGGATAAAACGCATTTTTATTTAATTGATTGCATATCACGCAATTTTCAAAGTCGTATGTGACACAATAGATAAAACTGCTATGTACGCTATGGTTGTGCTCGTATTGAAGATTACAGGAAAATTGGTTCAGTTCAGTCTTCACCTACTTTCTGAAGATCATTCTCTATTACTGCAGTATACTGAAATAGTAACCTCATTATATTCAAAATTCAGTAACGTATTGCTTTCCCCCAAGTATCTATCCGAACTAACTCCACCTTCAAGTACCTCAAAACCTAGTGAGTCATGCTTCTGTCCAATTGAATCGGCATTTGAAATATTGGACTTTGTCTTTTTTTCGTATTTTTTCTGTATTTCGCTAGCCGTTGGCTGCTAGATTCCTGTATGCCCAGTTTCCCAGCAGACGCTCGTTACTCACGTTCAGGTGCAGGCTGCACGTGGAAACGCGATTACGCGGTTGCGCCATTAGCATCGGCAGCCGGCCAACACGGTCGATGACGAGGATCGGGAATAGATCACCGTAGAACAAAGAAATCGCGGAGTACGCGTGCCGCCAAGAAAGATACGAAACAGATGAACGTTGATTCCGTGCCCCCTTTAGATAAGGATGCTTCGAATATGGCATCCAAGGTGCAGCTCGTTTTACTGGAACTGATTGCACTTGTTCGACGTCACTTGCGTAACGTTCGAGGCTGTTGCGATGGACGTAGTACTACGGGTGTTTCGTTGTAAACCGTGGCTTGTTTAGTGCCAACAAAAGCTGGTGTACAGGCGTTTTATGATGGAGGATGCAACTGTTCTTAGGCTCTCTGGATGAGTGCATTCATTTTTAAGGTAGAGCGGGATAACGGTTTTGCAATCAGTGATCACCGTAGGTCGAGGTTTTTGCTTGATGGTTGGTTAGATAGTAGAACCTATACACCGAGCTCGTAAAAGTTGTTAGGCATCGAATTACAAGTGTTCTTAAAGAAATTTGAAAAGATGTAAAACGAAGAAAGAAGCTCGAGCCTCATTAGGACCATAACCTCCTTAGAAATAAGTTTTGAGTTACTTTGTTCGTTATTGATATATAATTATCTATAAAATTTATTAATTATTCGAACTGGTCAAATATTAACCGTAGATTCCACCAATTATATGTTTGAAATCAGTCGTTTAATTATACCCATGCGGAATTTTCTGAATCTTCTAGTTTTTATACTGATTTTAAATTAATTTTATGAGTGCTGTTAGCTATTTGTTTTACTTAAATAGACTCTCGTCCCTAGTTTGACAAGTTTAGAACCTGTACTGTAGAGTTGTTTAGATTTTTATAATAAGGAATAGCAGATTAATATTTGGTTTAAGATTAATCTACGTTTAAAACTGTTTCTCTTAGTGTATTGTTTGCTAATTTTCATGTCAATTTTTTTTAAATAAGGTTTTTAAAATGGTCAATTTAGCAGCTTTTTTTCGTTTCAAGAGAATATCATATTAAGGTATATATATCTTTTATTTAAAATTTCTTTTTATGTTCTTTAGAACACTAAAAGTAATTTCAAATTCTTAGTTGCCAAACGCACCTACATATGTATACATATAGTAATTTCTTTTGTAACCTGAAATTTAAATGACTGTTTCCCAGGAAATTTTACTATTAGTCATTGCTAATGGTGTCTATATATTCGACGTGAAGAAAATTGATTGTTTGCTAACAGATGGTTATAGTATTACGCGTTCGGTATGATTGAATATTAACGTGTTATGATTCGACGTATTCTTATTGAATAAAGTTACAGTTTCGTAATTGTTGATCGTAATACTGGATGTTTTTCTACTTGGAATTCTCGTTGGAGTAACAAATACTCATTTAAATTCTATTCTTGTTAGCTGTGTCTACTCTCGTATTTTTTTAACCCTTTAATTACGGGTGTATTTTGAGAAATTGTGCTGCTTAAATGTAAACAAATGACAAAACTAATATATGTTGATAAATGGATGCAATGTAACATACAAGTTTCAATGAATATGAGTTAAAATCGTTTATCGATGACGCCCGTAGCTACAGCAGTTTAAATTGATGATTACAATGCTTCGTCCTTGTACATATGTATATGTGGGATTTATTCAGAATTTTTGATGCAGTGAACTTCAAAGGAAAGTAATTTTTAAATAACTTTTACTCTCCACTACGCATTTTTTTATCCAGGCCTTTCAGAACATTCCTCATATTGCTTAATCGATATTAATTAGAAATTTTCGAAAGACCTAGCATTCATTTTTTTAACTTTATTTATTCACACACTCATATATCACCGCAGCACTTGTTAATCGTTACACTCCGTTCACGCTCACCTTATAAAACACGCTCATAGACGCGCATCATTTATCAACATACACACAAATATTCGTAACTTTCCTCACATGTATGTATAACTGAGAAAAAATTAAAAGACATACGTCGTATTAGTAAGCCTGTTCATAAGCTAAAGACGACTGCTTACATATGTACGTCTTCTATTGTCCACCCTATCTTGAAGAGATAAAGATGCAAGACAAAGGATGTTCGATGTGCGAGTATCCTTGGTCTGATAATTCATTCTGTTTTTTAATAGCGGTGCAAATAACAATGCTTGCAATTACTTTTTTTTATATTTATACATAATATTATTATTAAAGTAGAAAAGAAGTTTTATAATATTATTCTTTTGATCCATTATGCAGTTGTTTTAAATTCTGCAAAGTATGTACAAAATGTTTAAAACTAATGGTTACGATCCATTTCTTAAATTATATTATTATCAAAGTTATTAATAAAATTGTATACCATTATTAATTATATAAAACTATTTAGAAAAATGTTAATAACAATCGCAATGTTTTAGCTGTGTTACATTATGTTTTACTAAGGTGTTAAATAAATTGGAAATATCTAGTACTTTGACTCATTTTACATCGATTTGAAAAAATACGTAATTAAATTATTCTGAAACAATATGTGCGTATGCTTTTGTCACGTTGTATTGCGACGCGTTAGCATAAAATGGTGATTGGAATGCAACGCAATGCAAAGTGGTTATATAGCACCAAAACGGAGCGTGAGTTATCTCGTGTAAAAAGGAGCTGTCATTGGAGACAAGGTGCGCGCGTGCCGAAGGATGAACTGAATCACCGGTTCGTAATTTTTCGCGATGGCCATAGCAAAGGTCGTTTCCAACTTTCATTTTCATCTCACAGCCAGAACAATTGAATTCCCTCATACCAATTCAATCTTCCGATATAGTTTCAAAAAATTGCAAAAAATGTTTAACATAATTAACGAAATATGGTCAAAAGATGATGATATTAACGAACCAATTTTTGTGTGTCCTTAAATTACAAAACAGAACTGTTGGTTACATATAGTACTAGTTTATTAGAAATCCAGAATATGAGGTATGAAAAATTAATTTATTACCTTTATGCTTAAAGTTTAGATTACTGTATCATTTCAAAGTTGCCCCTTTATTTCACACGGGATAAGTAATAATAATATACAAATGGGCTAAGCAAACATAATGGGATAAATGAGAATAAATAATTTAGAATGATGAATGTTATTCTGCATACTATTTTATATTTGAGTATGAGTTAAAATAACATCGGATTTTGTGAAAAACGACATTAAAGTAATTTATAGACCTAATATATTTTCAGGAACGCATTTTCAGCATAACATATCTCTTCTGAATCATTAAAGGTATACATTTGCCAATATATTCAAGATTATGTCAGTTTAATAAGCAATTTATCACAGTAATCGAAATTTACTGCAAGTATATGAAGTAGTTAGGTAAAGTATTCGCGTTAGGGCTTTTACTGTTACACAGATTTACGGATGTTCCTGTCTTGAGCATCCAAGTACTCGAATACTACTTGTCTGATTTCCATTTGGGTATTCGGATAGGTTTATATTACTCTCGTGTTGAGTCTGTCGAACAGTCTCCTGTAAAAGTATAATAAATGCACATAATATAGGAACACCATATGTCTTTTGTATGATAGATGAGTGAGTCGTGTGTGCATGTGTGCGCGAGTGATGCAAAAAGACAATTGATAACGTACGCGAGTGGATAAGTTTGTGCGGCGATTCGTGTGTACGCATATGGATGGGTGATGCAAAAAGTCAATAGGTAATGCGTGCAAGCGTAAAAATGCATGTGGGGATGGTGTGCGTATGTGCGCGTGTATGTTAGGTGATGGAAATAAGCGGAAGATCGACGTGGAGGAGAAAAACGGTGTGCGAGAACGCATATTGATACTAATAATAAATGTTATGTACCGCACACCGTGATTCTGAACGAATCTCTCGGGTTGTAAGGCCGATTACGCGACGCGACGATGTTGGGGTACGCTGCACCGCAAATTAATGATATACAGCTGGTGAGATTTTGAAGCTGATATATTTACAGTATTCACAATATTTTATACTAAAAATAAATGGTTGACAGGTTGTATGACCGATGAACGATTAGATTGATCGGTATTGGAATTTGAAGACGTATACTTCAGAAGAGTTCTAACAGTTCGCAGTCTCGATGGCCAGCTTGTTGGGTAGAATCGATCCCTTTGGGATTTCGTTACGAACTCAGCATAAATTGATTGACGGTTGCTCGAAGCTGATTATTCGAAGAATGTTTGAAGATGCTTGAAGATTATTTGAAGATTGGTAAGAAATACGCGTGACTCTAAATTTATATCATTTGGATAACTAAGGTTGGAGGTGATTGGTTGAAATAATTTGGTAAGGGAAATTTGAAGGATTTCCATGATTGGCTGGTCAAAAATTGGAACTAGCCCCCCACGAGTGTAAGAGTGGAAAGGCGCCGATGGTGCGCAAATAAAGCGGGTGCTCGCGGAGTACTCCGAGAAGGGGGTGCGAGGGCCCGATGTTGGGCAGGTAGGCTGGAATTAAGGTTCACGATGCCTCATTGTCCAGAAAAGCAAGGAAATGACTTTACAGCTATGTTGTGACAGACACAGAACAGGAACTTAATGAGATGCTTACAGTTGGCGTTGTCGATAGCCTGTATTGTCTTTAGGTTTGAAAGGTAGCAATATTGAAGATTATAACAATAAGCTAATCCAATATTGAGGATGGGATAATTCCTTTAGGTTTTCGAATGCAAATGTGTCTAATGATGTGAAAAATCCGTCTTGAGGACGGAACAATAAAAATAACAATGTTCACATTCTTTAATCATAAACTATATTTGCTCTGTTCATATTTAATCCAGGTAACAACAGGTTTATACTTCAGTAATCAATAAAGTAAATCTGAATCCAGATATTCGTATTCAGGCTAAAATTTCGAAACCAAGTATTTTGAACACTTGAATATCCAAACATGAGAGTATTATTAAACGATACAAAATTGAACATACTTGAACCTAATTAATTAGTTCAATAAGTGCTAAAATAAATGTAATGATGTGCAAACACACTGCTGGTTCTGTATGAGTTCTTTTATAAATATATAACGACTCTCTAAGAGCGTATATGTACATATATGCGTACATACGCTTTTTATAGCAAAAGGGTTAATATTGCAAACTAATCTATGACAGAATAAGTCACACGACGTCACCATATGAAAACCGATACTGCGCCCGTCGCGCAAATACTATATAACCGAGAGCCTTCCTCGTATGACGTAACGCTTGTTTTTCTAACGCCTGCCCCAGTACAACTCATTATAATGATCGCTTCTATGATGCAAATACTTATCGATAGATCTAAGGTTAAACCTATTTTCATCGTTTTCGCCAAAGATTCGAACTTTTCCGCGAATCCCACCCTGAATTTTAAATTATTCGAACAAGTTGAATATAAAATTCATGATGTACAAGTAATTCTCTTACAACACGAAAATTCGTCCTATGTTATATGGAAATCGCATTAAGCGAAACTATACTAAACAAAACCTCATTCAACAAAATCTCGCTACATAAAATAAGAATAAGTTAATATTACAAAATATAATACAAAGTAATTACCAGGCTACAGATTTTTATGCAAATTCATGTTTACACAAATAAATTCGAAGAAATGTGACCTAAATAAGGGGTTGTTCCACCCTTTAAATATCATAATTTCTTTCATACTTTGGATGTTGTGTAGAATTTTGCAAATCATATGCACGTTGCATTTGTTTGCACCTTTAAATTGTCGATAAGTGCATACATATAAACAGTGTAGTAATCACCAAGAAGTAATACAAAAATTGAAATTCCGTTTCTGAAAATAAGGAAAAGGAGTTTCGTTTGAACTTTGTTGCTATACGAGGTATTTAGTAATTTTCCGATCGTATTCTGAAATTACTCTTACGCGAGGGTTATCTGTGTACGTTTTTCGATTAAGACACTGTTGCCAATTGTATCGAGACTTGTAATTTCAGAAATTGAAGTCATTAAGGCTGACGTCAGACGGAACGAACCTTTCCCAACCTTTCCTCGGAACTTCCTCGAGGTAGCTCAGCCTCACAGCTCGGAACGCTTTCGAGAACTGACGTCACGGATAAATTATCAGCAGTAACGTTCCCGGATCTTGCGAAAGATCCATAGCCACGGGGATAACTCTCCGTTCCAATTTTTGACTGACTCAACCAGTTGGTTGGTCAACCCCCAGAGTTTTGCAAGCATTGCAGCTTTGACTAACGTTATCTCAGGGTTTTAATGTCCTCCATTAGTCACACTCGTTATGGACGTGCTTTTGATAAGGGAAGAACTTGGTTAGTCATTATTTGCAGTAAACCGTCCTCGTGATTAAACTTTTAATTTTCTTTGAGTGTTGATTTAGGGGATTTTTTTTGGATTCATTGTATCGTATTTGTATCAATGTTTTGACTTTGTACTATCGTTTAGCGAAAAAAGAAAATCTTGACGAAAGATACGGGAAATATGTGGATTTGAGAAGAGAAACGATGTTGCCTGATGTCCTCGACAAACGGATGGAACAACGACAGAAGCTCGACGAGGTTCCCTGTAATCTCGTTAGTTATGTGTCACTCAATGTCGAGCTTAACCCTGGAATGCTAACCTTCGCCTTTTTTTTACCAATAAGATTTAGCATAACGATCGAACGTTGGGCTGAAAAGAGTGAAGCATCGAACGAAGAAGGGTTAAGCTCATGTATTCTCGTGAATTAGAATGGTCACGAGCAGTCTTTAGTGCGCGTGAGTGGATGCACACGTTATTGTTATTGATTATGCATAATCTTTCTTCAAGGTTTTCAAGTTTCGTGTTCCTTGAAATACCTAATACTTTCTAAGAAAACTGTGTATTTACAATCACAAGCTAAATTACATTTAAGGTCTTCAAAAGTGAAATAGTATAATTTGAAGTTCTCAAATTTCAAAGCCCCAAGAACGATTTACTGTTTTCAAAATTGTTGATTTAAATTGTTGGCTCTGTCCAGCAATTTTATTTTTGGAACTGCTTAGATTTAATATTCCTAGAAGAGCTCTTACAAATAATGATCCTTTCTGCATCGCTCTATAACGAAGTACCATGAGCAAACTAATTGCCCATCTGCAAATAGTTTTAACAAAAATTTTGTTTTTTTCCTTTACGGATTTTGGTCTTCTTTCAAACTTTCTATTTTAATTATTTTATAACTAGGCTGCCGATGTTTATCCGAATTTGTATTTTTGTAAAGGAATACAATTGATTGGGCTAAATGAATAGAACCTAAATAGAGATGTGTTTCATACCTTAAATATAATACGTGTTATACTTTAAACCTGTTTTGTGTATTTTTGTCTATTATTTGCATTCTGTACCTTTTTGTATATTTAAATTTCCTACAAATGCATAAAGAACCGCAATTTAGTTATAACTTAGCTATTACCTTAGCTGCTCTTCGTTAATAGATTATTCTCATTCAATCTTGAACACCTGTCTTCTTAGATATCATAGGATTTAAGGCAACAAACTAAAGAACACAAACAATAATGCAAGACCTACAATGTACAGATACATGGATATGTATAGTGACTAATGAAATTGTAACATTATTGTAAGATTATTTCGTACATACTTTTCTTAAAACAGTTAAGTCTAAAACAAGGTGGTTCTAACAATTCGAATCGAACAAGAGGTACGTTTACAAAGTTTAATACTTGGCGATTACACTTTGACTAAGAAAGAAACATAATTAACGAAATTATTTCGATCAATTACATGAGTCATTGTAAGTTTGAAATCACATAGCGTTATGGAGGGTTAACGGAACCGTAGAGAAACGACCTCGAAGAACACGCCATTTTTCTTCTTTTTTTTTTATGCCAGTCACCAATGAAATACACTAAGTAGTCTCTGGTGCTAAGCTGGCCCTCAAGTGAATTTTACGTGTCCCGTTATGCGGACCGAATCTCGGCGCATTCTTCGATTGAGGTCATGGCTCCGCGAACGTGGCCAGTTTCTCGACGTTGTTCCCCAGTTTGCCCCTCGACTACGATTGCCGAAACCGGTGAATGGAACACCGAGAACCACTAAACAATGGGTCCCAAACTCCTTTAAACGGTCAACATACTGGGAATTGTACCAGGGCATTAATTTCGCGTTAGTCTCGCTAGGGATTGGCAAAAAAAGACCGAATACCTTTTGTATTTGCGTCTATACGTTGCTGACAGCTTGTGGTTTTTGATGTTGGTGAAAAAGTTAATTGTGCGCTGTGCTGATTAACCGTGGTAGATGAGGGGAGATCGAGAGGTTTCAGCTGGTTAAAATCGCTATATTCGATTATTTTCCATGATTTAGTTGAAAGTTCATTATTTGAATACTGAACTACCGATAGTTAGAGTACTGGAAAAGTTTTTTGGAACGTGTAGGTAGTTCAGTCGTTTAGTACAGAGGAACCGTGTTTGGGACGTGAAGAAATCGTTTGAACTCTCTGATTTTTTTTAGCATTTTTTGCTATTTTATTAGAATCATTTCAGTTCCTTTATATCATACAAAATTATCCTTTTAATAGTGGAATATTGTTATGAATATTTCTATATACGTGACGTGTACACTCGATAAACAGCGTTAAAGGGTTATATATTATAAACGGTAGACTCACAAATAATTGTTTCGCGATTAAAACGGGAGCATATCGCTTCCATTAAAAATCTGTAAGATCGATTTTACAAAAAAAAAAAAACGTTTCTGTATTCATTAACCTTCGTTTCACACGGGATGGAACAGAAACATATATACATATAGTATGTTCACGGTTATCAAGAACAGGTGTACACCAGTTCCACGTTGACCTTTCATGATTGCAGCCGGGGTGTCCACGCAGGTGTTCAAACTATGCACGATTATGGGTAACAGTCGTCGCGTAACAATAGCGATACGAGGTTGCTCCTACGAATTCGCCTCTATTCAGTGTATCATACTTTGCTTTGTATCGATGCGAATTCTGTAGGGGATTGATAATTATTTCCACAGACCATGGCCACCATAGCAGAGTAGTTAAGAAAATATCTAGTCGCCTACGTTAGAGAAACACGCGTGGGATCTGTGATGAATCGTGCGCTGAATAAATAGTCGAGGCGACACGACATACTACTTTACTGGTTCCAAGTTGTCCATGAATCATCTATGAGATAAATCCTGAAAATTGTACCACCTGGACACCACCTTCCTGTTTCTTTTTTTCACGCTAATTGGCGGTGACCGTTGTGCGTGGACGTTTAATTGGTGATTTATTGCGGCATAGCTATATCGACAGCTTAGCTGTTAAGGAATCTTGTGCTTGGGTGCTTGTATAGGAATTAAGGTTTAACTTATGGTAGTGGATATAGAAAGTATGTTAATTCGTGTTACTATGATACACATCGAAGTCTCTTGTTTGCTGTCTTGCAGCTTTGACTTATATTTTATAAAATAGTTTAATTTTAAAGGTACCTAGACTAGATGATGAATGAAATTTCCAAGTTTAACAAATTGGTTGCTACCAGAATACGGTGTTATATCTTCCAAAAATTGCGTATCTTTTTATCAGATATCTTGGCTGTAATTATTGATCGTTTGTGTAACAAACAACTGCACTCTTTGCTGTACAATATTTGTTTGTTAAATTATGTGGTGGCAAATGTTTGAAAAAAATAAAAATGCAAGAAGTGTGTCAGCAGTATATTTAACACAACGTATACCGTCTCAGTAGCAGCGAATATGTTACGGCCATTGATTTGTCTAAAAACTGTTTTCTTTTTTAAATTGGTGAGGGGTAATCCAATGAATTTCTGTTGAAATGATCTTTGCGATGATTTCAGATAACAAAACTCACATTTGATTAATGTCAAAAAAGAACACGAATGTAGATCCACGCAGACCTTAGAGGTACGAACTAAAAATGTTAAGAAACCAATTGAACTGCAAAAACATCACACAAGCCTGCATGCAGATACTCTGAGGAGCATTCAAAGGGGAATTTACAAAATAGGTTTCTTAAGGTCTTTCCCATGAACGGTTGAATGGTCCGCTAGGAGTATTGCTTTATTCGCCAGACTCGTGTTTACAGTTATCATTGTTTGATGAAATGCGGCCTTTCTTCCCTGTTTTCGCGACGAGGCTATTGCAGAACCAAGCCAAACCCGGAAAGGCCTTGGCCGCAGCTTTGGACGCGGTTTCGCGCATTCCATCGCGATTAACCTCGCAACCTCACCTCGAAAATGGTATCAGAGCGTACGTATGTTTGTTATACGTAAGATAGCAGTAAAAAAAATTATATGTATATGGGAATGATCGTGCGCGCACAGGTATGCTTTCGTTTGAAACGTTTCGCCGGTCGATTGCGAATTCCGTAGCACGATAAAGCGTTCTGGTATGCGGTGGTCGTGTGCAACCTTACGGATTTCGAAATATTCGGACATCAACGAGGCTCTTCGCGTGTAGCGATACGGATGCGATAATGACGCCGTGATGCTCCATGTTGTTGGTGCACGCACTTTCTTTTGTGATCAGCTGGCGAAGACTGTATGTAGTCATGCAATGCATACTATTGTTCTTGGAAATGATGCAAACTTCGACATCTTGAGGTATTTTAGAAGCGGTTTTCTGTTGATAAGGGAAGGATTTTTCAATGTGAGAATAAAAGGAAGGTTGAAAGCAAATTGTACAAAATAAAAGAATTGAATTGGATGGACATTTCGCGAAATCGACCATTATCCCGTCTTAAGCAAATGCTAAGAAAATTGGTGGAATGTTTCACCATACAAAAGATTATAATTGAGAAGCCTGTGGTTACAAGGCAGAACGACTTAAGTCACGTTTTTAAAAAAATGGAGTTTACACATTAAATGTATTCCAGAACATCGGACTTATGCGTTTATCAGAAGAAAGGCTGATGATAAATTTCTTATAATCAAAAAATGAATGCAACTCGACCAAAGTCCGATATTTAGCGCTTTCATTCAAAATTTTAAGCGACAATACGTCGAAAGTGAAAACTTCTGATTCATGTCGTTTTATCCTGTAACCACAGAAGTACCAAGAGGAACTAAACTTGATTTCCGTGTTTGCTTATAACGGCGTCTTCGAAGATTGAAAGAAATTATTTCAAAAGTGTGTAAAAGCGGAATTAATTTTTAGATGTGGCCGCGTTAAAATTTTTATTGTTCTGTAGCTGTTATTGTTGATTTGATATATTTCGAATAAAGTACGAACAAGTGGGATGTTTTACTTTTAGCTTACTAGTTGATTCTTTTTTATAGAATATGATAGAATACTATTTTGTAAAAAATGCTTGGGGCATAATTTTGCTACAGGGTACGTTTTTATTTATACGTTAACAATTGTTTAAAAATTATCAAGTGTTTAAGAAAAGTATTGCCACATAAAAAAATGTATTTATAATATTCTTTGCTGCCATGATATTTGATCAGATTTTCTAAAGCGATAAACAATTTGTTTTCTAAATTATGATTAACGATTTTAATTTTACTGATCACCTATAATAAAAAGTAATCATTTCTGTATATTTTGATTGACACTGCAAGTCCCTACGTTGGGATAAATGGTAAACTGTGTTACACTGTTGAGATAATGTTAGTATAGTGACGTAAAGAATTTGTTCGAAGTCAGTAATTATCTCTAGCACAATTGAACTTCGATGATTCGTTTGTTTCGCATCGGTTGCCATTGATGTAACATCAGTTTCGTGATGTAACAGTGTGCATTGCACTTAATTAAAACTGACAATTTTTATTAACGTAGTAACACCTATAATTCCGTACATCACATCGTTAGATGGGAGCCTTTTTATATAGTGATTCGTACATTTGTCCATTTACTTTGCTGCTAATTGTTTCGTCGAACATTATGCTATATACGATTCTTTTAAAGTAATTACTTTGCGGTAAGCGAATCGATTATTAAGTAAATGGATGTTGAGATTATTGGAAAAAGATATTATTAAGTATCTGCGGCTTTGTAATAATGATTCTCCAATCTTGAAGTTTGAAAACTTGAGGATTTAAGAATAAGGAGAGTTGAGAAGCTCGAAAGGTAGCGGTTTTGGGAATTGGGGAATTTGAAAATTTAAGAGTTCGAAATCTGGTAGATAGGGTGTTTGAAGATTTTGGAATTAACAATTCTAGAGCTTGAGGATTTAAAAATTAGATAGTTTGAAAGTTTGAAAATTATGTAACTGGAAAGTTTGAGTGTGTGAGAATTTGAAAATTCAATGTTGAAGAAGTGGAAAGTTTGGGAATTGAAGAATTTATGAATTTGAACCTTGTAGAATTGAGAAGTATCTTCCTAAGCTCACTATTGTATACCTTATGAAACTTCCATAAGGCAGTCAAAATGAATGGTTACAAATTTACCATAAAAATTATATAAATTTGAAACGGTGCATTTTTTATGATATTCCATGTTTTTCGGTACAAAATATAAGTGAAGATTTATTGTATTTAAATCACATGGGCTTTGCAAATGCCTACCATTTTTATTTCATTAGTACAAATAAGTATATTTTAGCCGTCGATGGTTCTCGTGTTAATTCTTTCTCCGCTATATCTCGTTACTTTCTTCAATATCACTAATTTTTCCATTCGTTAGAACTTTCCATTTGCACCAACGAAATTTCTCTTCCAAAGTTCTACTACTTGGGGTAACGAACCACGAATTACGGGCAACGAATTACAGATTTCCGAGTGCACAACAACTCGAATCCCCCGCGAGCCTTCTAAATTCATCCGATCCATGTCCCATTGCACAAGTGAATTTCGTTGCCTAACAAAACGGTTCGTGTGGTTGCAACATATACGCTCGCTCGGTCGTTCGCTCGCGAAACTCTTCACCGGCGAGCAATTCGACGTCCGCGGCGCGAGAGTACCTTGTGAAATGAAGCAAATGCACTTTCACCCGGCATTGCGTTTCGCAACCTCCCACCGTGGTGAACACACCGTGCAAGACACGGTGTCTTGATCGTTGTCCAACGAAAGTAATTCCCTCGAGAACGTTCGACATTTCGTTTCGATTATTATTGTATCCGCCACTGTATTTCTGTTGCTCGTTGGAAAGAAATAAAAAAAAAAAAGGCGAATAGGGAGGGAGGACGAATAGAATTCTGAAAAAGTTTCTCCTCGCAGCTGCGCCTAATTTCATTAATTTCAACCTGGATAAAAAGCACGCCGATTTCTCTTTCCGATTGCTATGCTACCGGTCACTGGCATTGCTGCAGTTTTATGGTAACGATTGTAAGATTGTAAGATTGAGTTTTATTAGCTACCTTTGCTGTAGCTTTAGAGTTTGACTAACTTTGTTCTATGTAGGAGTTTGTTAGTTTCTAGTGGCACTTTGGTTATAAACAGGCGTGTTAGGTATTAGGATTTTCCAGTGCTTTGAAGGAATAGCAGTATTTTATTTTATGAATCTTGAAATAGGTTGCAGTAAAATGTTAATCGTGAATGCAGCAGGTGAAACTTTTATTGTGTGTCGGGGATACTGAAAGATTCTTATTTTAAGCTGGCAATAACACTGCATCGTATTTTTTAAAAACTCTATAAATAAAGAAACAGAAAAAGTAGAAATTTAAATGAGAAAATCAAAGCTCGTACGTTTTCATTACACGTTATATTAAATAAGGAAATTAATCTTTATCGTAATATTATAACTTTTTTCAATACACTATAAAAATAATCTCCACCATAATAATTTTCCTCAGTTGTAATAAACTTTAACTATAGTCCTTTTGAATTACTGCTGTTCTGTATAGCAAAGTAGCACAAAACACATCACCTGTACACCCAATTAAATCAGAATTTCCTACACGATAGGAAATCTTCTCCACATTATAACAAAAATCTTCAATCTTCAACAACTGATCTCGATACGTCATCAATTTCAGCTATGATTTCTCTTATTAATTTTGCTATTTCTACCAGCAAAACAGTATGAAATGTAGCACGTGTTCACTCACGAAAATCAATAGAAAATGTTAGTATCAACCATCTCACCAATGCTAAAAGAACCAATACGTACTGTACTATCAATGCCACGTCTCCGCATGATCTATCACGCTTCTGTTGGATGTATCGCCAAGTTCTAATTCAAAATTCCCCTCCAATGGAATGCTCGGTTCCGTGTTAGATTAATTCCTTTTGGTCGAATCGCGTGGTCGCTGTTAGCACAACGTCACGAACCACGAGTTTCGTGTCTCGTTATCTAACTATTGTTACGCAACTGTGTTTTCAAAGCCGGCAACGGCCATTAACGCGCGTGCTCGAGGTATCAAAGTAATACTGACTCGTTCCGGGATGCACGCAGAAGGAAGCAAGTCCTTCACCCAAGAATTTGGTCTTGGAACCGTCCTTAAAGGTCGTCGAACTTTCACCCATCATCGTTGAACCTCGCCCAATCGAGAAGTCACGGAGAATTCAGGCAACCAAACCAGAAATACCTACAGAAAAAGACAAACAGAAATAAACCATCTATCGTTTTAAGTAAAAATTGAATTTATATAGTTTATTTCTTTTCTGCCTTTTAATTAAGGAGGATGAAAAACTATGTCTTATTCAAAATTTAAATTTGTTAATCTTATCTACATTTATTTTTCAAATCTTCATATAAGACACTGGCATATAAGATTTCAACGTGGCTTTTGAGTCAATTTCACTAAAACTATAAATATTCGCCTTTTAACTTATTATCAGCCAAAGTAAACCGTGTAAATTCTTCTGAACAGTATTCGGTTAGTACAGAATGCAGACGGCTAAACCAAAGCCAGACAAAAAGGGACGAACAGACTCTGAAGTTTTAGATAAACCTTGAGGAAACCTGAAAACGAGCGAGGAGAAGAAAAATTGCTTCGTAGGGGGGGGGGGGGGGGGAAATTTGAAAGTGGTCGGTGAAAGTGCGTTCGAGTGCAGCGCACGTGGCTCACGGCCAGAGAGCATGGCGACCTCGAGCGTACTTCCTCTTGCCGCCTGGTTTTTCCAGGGATTTCCTCCTTTCCTTCAGTTTTTGTCTACCTCCCTCATTCCCACCTGTTCTCTACGCGTCTGTTTTCATACAAGAGCCCTTTGATCGTCTGCGTATAGCCGGTGACCTTTGAACGGTCTTCCTCCTGCTGGCCTTTAAACGAAGGTGAGAGAGTTCAAGTGGAAAAAAGGCCGCAGTCCATGGGTCTCCTCTTATCGACTTTCGATAGCACGACCGACCGCGAGATCGGTAGAATAAGCAAATTGAATTCAGCTCGAGTACTACTGGTTAAGAATGGGATCAAGTTTAATATGTACGAAAATACGTATAACTGTATACGAAGATGAAATTCCAGTACCGAAGAAGCTTCACACGAGTTAGCAAATGAAATGTAAAAACGAAGAACAAGGAATTGAATTTAATGTTGAAAATGGAAAATTTATAAAATTCTTGACTTTCTTCTTTGGCTTTTCAAGCGAAAGGGAGATTGAACATTTTAAGGATTCCTTTCCCAAGCTTCGAAGCAAACGAGAGATTGAAAGTTTTGGGTAACTCCCCAGTGCCTGAGAGCGAAAGTGGGGAAGAAAATTTTCGGAGCTCAACTTCCAGGCATTTTATGCGAAAAGATTGATGGATAAACATAACGAGTATTGTTTACTCACGAATCCGAGTTAATTTCAATATGAAAATTTGAAAAAAAAATTAACGAGATGGAATTTGAACCGAGGAAGTGATATTTTGTTCTACGTGCAAGGTCTATGACGCTAATAAATCCTCATATAATTTTTGACTTCTCAAAAGCTTTGATCAATTTTTATTTATTACATTTAATAGATTTGTGTATATTTTGTAGTAGTAAATGACAAAGTATGGTATTATATCTATTGCTTGATCAAACAAAACTGAAGCCTCCAGCACATAGTTCACGCTGTTAGGTGTAAAGATAGCAGTTATAGCTAAGCCCTATCATTCTAGGGCCCTACAGAAGATTTTTCGTTAAAATACTCCTCTCAGTATCTCTTCGTGGACTTGTAATTAGTTGTGATCGCGTTTGACATCATCTAAACCGGCTACGGTTTTCGAAATTTGCACACCGAATTACCCGCTTGATTCTCAAAAAATGTTTCCCCGTTTTATGGAAAGCAAACCTTGATGCATAAAATCAATAGCAATTTTCTTATGTTCCTTTCCCAATCAAAGAATTATTTAAAAAAGAGAAAACACGATTGGATCATGACAATTTTTAACCTAGCGATTTAAGGCTGCAACGTAGCCCAGTTAAGTTGCCCTATGTATTCCATCTTTGTTACAGATAAAGATTTTCTTCATTTTTGACATAGTGTGCCGCTTTCTTAATATTTAATCGATGTCAGCCTCGACGGCCTTGGAGGCTTCTGGTATACATACACGTTTCATGCCACGTGAACATGTTTTAGAGGGGCAAGGCGAGAGGGGTTAGCTGTTATCAGACATTAAGGTCTTTCGCAATTACGCGGAATCGTAAGTCGGCGCAGGGAACGCGGTAGTCGCTGTCCCAGGAGCGTGTCGCGATGCTCGATCGAATGATTGTGGTTACGAGTCAATGATTTATTGTTGTACGACTTCGTAAAATGAGATCAAACAGTTCTTTGATTTGAAATTATAACCTGTTTTTTCCCCGGTGCTTTTGTTGATCGCTGTTACGGATGTTTTATTAAATAGCAGTATTGGTGTTCATGAGTTGAGACTGTGGAAGATAATTCATTGGTACGGATATTATTTACTTTGGAAAATTATTGCGATTGTTATGAGTTTTGTAAGTTATGTTGATGCAGTTGATGTGTTAATTAAAATAACTGGAAGATATCTCTATTTCCACTTAGCAAAAATAGAAATATTAATGTTAGATGGACTAATGGTATAAAAAATCATTTTTACAGATAATATAATCTTTTTTTATTTCATCATCATGGCGACCGTTGGGGGGGGTGATATTAAGATTTTCGTTTACGCATAACATGTAATTAGTACCGTCCCTAAGTAATTGAACACGTGACGCAATTTGATAAGTAAAATTAACATTAACCAACATTACTGATATGTACAAGAATTAAGATGTATCAGATGTTAGACACTAGACCAAAAAATTGATGAAACTGCTAAGCTTAATCTGAAGCAATGGAAACGTTTGCGTCGCTCTAACTTCACTTTTATTTGTAGTAGACGATTGAAAATACTCTTGGCAGTGAATATGTTGACTCTTTTCACTTCAAATATATCTCATTTAACATTACTTTAATTTACTAAATAGTACCGATTTATTTGCTCTATTAAACACTGTCAATTTTATGTTAATATTTCAAATGGGTAGATGAAGCTTGTATTATTATAGTTTTACAATTACTTGATTTACATTAAATTAGTTAAACTTAACTCAATGCATCTATATTTTATAAATCTTATCTTCCTTCCGTATCACAGTGTCACTGTATTCTATCATCATAAGTACTAATACATTACTATAGTCCAATTTGTAGCAATTACTATTCTTCACTTCTTTTTGCCAAAATAAATAATCACAGTTAACTGTATTTTTTTATCATAAGCAAAGAGTGGTACGATTATATGAGGTATAACTTTAATACCTTATTTAATTAGCATAATTTTCGTTAGCTAATATAGATAAGTACTTGTTTAACAATATGGAATCACGCCATTTGTCTCTTTTTCTACAGTTATTTATTTATTGTAGCACAATCAAAGGAACTGTTTGCGAACAACAATTTCATATGTTCGGTTCTAATATTTTGTATTTAAATTTTACTTACAAGTAAGTCTTGAACAATGCACTTCCAAATGATCATGACCCTTAACAAACGACTACCCCCCACACAGAACATCGGCTTAACAAAAATCTCGAGACGTTTCCCAATTCCTATCACGCTGAGAAAGAGGTTAATGAACGCAGCGTCTGACCGATAAGGAATGATAGAAAGAAAAAAAGCAATTTTAGGCTAGCACGCATAGATAAGCCACGAAACCGCATGTCTGGCAGCTGGCGTGTGTACGTATTTTAACAGCTGAGAGTAGGTGGGACACCAACGACTCCTCTCCCCTCCTTTTTTACTTCAATTACATTTCTCTATCTACCAGCCGTCGTTGTTCGATTCAAGGGAAGTTTGGACGGCTTGTAATTCATACGCTGTTATCGTCCAAGTCATAATTGAAGGCTCGGAATCGAATTAACGGTAGTCGGTGTGCGTGAGAGAGAATTTCGAATCGAAACGTGGCGTGCATGACATTCGTTGCCGGTGTATTTACATGCCGAATTCAGTAGCGCGTGATTCCTATTTCTCCCGTCCCGTTGGCATTCGCAGGCCGGATTAAAATTATATAAGAGCCCGGAGGAACGGCCCATTTCGGGTCGAGGAGACCGATATACATAGCCGGTAGCGAACACTACCAACCATTTCAACGACCAGAATAAAAATTAGAGGCCTGTTCAGCCTCGTTCTACCGGTTGTTACCGTTTTTGAGTGGGGCATCAAATTGATAAATTAGGGAGTTCAGGAAATTGCAAGTCGACTTTTTACTGAAAGATGATTAATTTGTTTTAGAAGCATTGGCTTATCGCGTTTGTGGGCATTTTTTTAAGTATGATTAGATGCTTGATTTGGTTAATCTTCCGATTATGGGATGATAATTCAGGGTAATATTCAGCCGTTTAGCATGTTGCTTCAAAATAATTATAGGATTTTATTTGGAACATTGATAATGTATATTTTGTTGAGGTTTATTGCGTCTGTCACTGATGCAATAATAATTAAGTATAAATTGTGGCTTTTGATTATTGTTTATTAAATTAACGCAAAATTGATGTTGAAAAGTGTATTTGCATGCAGCAAATATGTTTATCGTGTGTTTAATGGATTGAGGTCTCTGATACAATTGCATAGCTTAGAAGTTCCATGCTATGATTTTTGTATTAAGTTAGAAAATATAGTATTATGTCGTACGTTATCGAATTACGGAAAAATAAGTTAATCAACTCGCCTATTACATATTGTAGCTTATACAATGTCATCCTGTTAAATTGTTTCCAAGAAAAATTGTGTTATCCTGTTATTCAAATTGAAATAAAGTTATAGTTTGGCCAATAAACTGTACGTGCAACAAGTATGTGTCGTTTAAGGATACTTTCGAAGTAGTCTACTGTATTTCCACTTTGTTGGAACTCATATCTGAAGGCTGCGTATTTTTGAGAATTTTTCCTTATTAACTTATTCTATCTAAATAAGTAAGCAATTATTCGTTAATGTTAATCGATGTTAGATAAATGTAATGGGAGGTTGAACCATTTGCTCTTCAATTTTTTGTTATTGATTACATAACGTTTCTTGTGAGAAGGTCCTGCAAATTATTGACCTTGTTCGCAGCAATTAAATTTGGTATCACGTCGATAAATGCATTAGCCGACTAACGGCATTAATAAATACTACGTATATAAGTACAAATACAGGAAATTAGTATCCGCGCCCAACGTTACGTGTAGTTGCGTAACTATACTTACATCTTGGCATCTTTGAAATTCATCAACGAGACAATTATCCCTTCGATTCATTTAAACGACATTTAATGAAATTAATATAAATAGGATTTAACAAAATGAAAATTGAAGAACATGTTGGTATAAAAAATTGTTTAGCTCTTTTGTGATTAATGGAAAGTATACGTATGTATTACATATGTGCTTAAAAATTAAATTGAATTTAGTACCAACTATGAACCCAATAATTAGTAGATTAGTAGAAAAAACAATTTGCTGCCGAAAAGATTAAAAATTAAATCCAAAATTCAAGTCAACTGTTCTATTATTTCACTTTGTTTCATATTTATAACCCATCTATAAATCCTACATTTATTTTTTATTAAAGCGAAGATTAGATTTATTTTCACAAATTCAGTTCAACATAATAAAAGTATGTAAGAAAAATTATTCTTTGTTGATAAATTAATATGTAATTTAAAGAACAATAAGGTTCCCAAAAAATTATACAATTGATATCTTTGGTTGGTTTCATATTTATAACACATGTTATATAAAGTAACAAAACCAGGAGTTTGAGAAAAAATTTGCCTTCCTTTCGTAAAAAACTGTAAGGTACTATTTAAGACTTACTATGATTGTATTTGGAAGGATATTTTTTCGTTAGCTGAAAATTACTCAGAATTTGTAGGTATGCGCGTTATAAACAGGAAACTTAGTGTATTAAGGTGTATTTGACTGAATTGTGTTCTGAAAAGGAATTTCTACACTTTGTTTATTTTTTATATGTATATATTTTGGGATATACAAATGAATATTTTTAGATCCAGCTTTAATTGTTACAGAATTAACGAACGTTTTACGAACACATTTAATACTTAATAATTTGGATGAACTACTTTTTCTGTTAAGTACTTTAAACATATTTAATATGTAGGTAAATTCCTGCTAGCTGTTTCACTTGAATTCAAGTAATTTCGATCTTAAACTCTTCTAATCTTCCAATTGCCCAAACGACATTATTTGCAATAAATTTGAGTTACTTCCACATGATCAAAATGAATACTTCACACTAAACGAAACAAAATGAAAGTCAAAAGTCTTATTCACCTCTAGGTATACCACTCTTGTAACTTTCAATGCAAAACAGTCATAGAAACTCAAATCCAAGCACTGAAACTTGTCCAAGTGGCTTGAAACTTGCAGACCGACAAGATGGCCGCCCACGAGTTGATCCCAGTTCTCGTAAGTACAATCTCAATATCCTCCCATTCGCGAATTTCTGTATCGATTTTGCTCCGGTATCTTCTTGTGGGCGTCTTCCTTCGTATTTTTACCCAAACTTACAACCGATCGAACTGGAAATCGGGGAATATTATTGCGAAAACCGGCTTATTATTGTGTACGGTAGGGAACTCCCCCAGAATTCCCGTGGATCTCTGTAACGAGAGGATCCTGTTCCCATAGCAGTTGCGCAGCATTCTATAATATACGTTCCACACAATTATGAGCGCGTGCAGTCGTGTATGAGCGAATAAATTCGAAATAATACGCGGTACGCGGTTTAGATCGGTGAACGCTTTTTCCGAGAGTTCAAATCGTACGGCGGATGCACTTGTATACGACGCAAGTCGCCAGTCAGAGGTACGATAATGCGAATATAATGACGACGTTGCCACGGGTAAACAGTCTGCCCGGTTGGTTCCGATCGTTTTCTGCGTGTGCTTGTGTATACGTGGTTGGAGTTCAACGTTTCCGGATATACGGACCCTTTGTTCCTTTTATTCAATAGATGCGATCGTTTTTTCGTCGATTTCTTTAAGTCTTGGGATTGTTTCTTAGATATTCTCGGTGTTTCTTTATTTTTTTGACGTTTTATCGCCGATTGAAGTTATGACAATGCATTTAGTTTTACGCGCTTCCAATGCTTCGAATTGAATGACTAATTCAATTACTTTAAAGTCAGTTTTACCGTGAACCGGAAGAGCATTGGCAGTTCGAGGTAATAGTGGAATACGCTAGTAGTTGCCGTTGGTAGTTCTTTATTAAATTTTTTGGCACTATTTTTTCTGGACGAATATTCACTTTTATCTTTAATGTTATAATAGAATATTTAGAACAAATGTAAACAATTTAGTTGTTATGTTACACTGAAAAATGTTAGAAAAATCTACCAATGCTCCTCTGCTTTATGATATCTTTTCCCATTAATAATAAAATTGTAATCGGTGATCCAAAAATAAAATTTGAACTTTGCTTCAAAAGGCACGAAATTAATTTACGTGCCTAATATAATACATAAATTCTTTTTTATCAACTTTGGATCGGTTATCCACCAATAAAAGTGTAAAAGTGTGATAACTACATGTAAGTGGGGTTGTTATGGAAAAATCATGTTTTACAAAGATTCATGGAAAATGTAGATGTTTTATTTATTTATTTTTATTTTCGAACGGTTAAGATTATTTTTAGTCTAATCCTGATAGTTGTGTTGCAATACTCTCATCCACTTTTTTTAAAATTTTAATTCTACACACATAATTGCTTAATATAGTGTGTAATATGCCTCCTTTTATTCATCTTTAATTTATCCGTACACAAAGTACTTAACAATTGCCTTTTATTCTTAAATAAAGTAAACAAATACGAATGCTGCGATTTTTCAGTGTCGCTATGTTCAAAAGTGACAAAGTATGACACTAGCAATCACTAAATTAAACATTTTATTCTTCGTTATTATAAATTTAACAATACTCTAATCTATCCAAAATAATAAAGGTGCAAAAAATCCAATATACCATGCGTTTATGTCGTTTTAGTTAACTTTGCTGCGTTTATCTTTGCGCGAGGAGTGAAGGGACAGGGTTTAATTGTACAATCGAAATTGGAGAGACAGATCGTCTTGTTTTCGCGTTATCAGTGGAGTCTCGATATACAATTATTCGACTGATTTAGTCATTGATAAACCCGTCATTCGGCTGGCATTGATAACCACCTAAGAGCTGGATAATCGTAGGATTTGGTGTGATTAATGGAAATTAATGTGCTGTCTCAAATTGGAAGGTGCTTCGACGAAAATTTGCTTGAGAGAGTAATTCTCTAAAATGTTATAGCACGGCCACGTTTATCCCTGATATTCTCCTCAGATATTTTTGACGTTTGTATCCCTTTCGTATTCACACTGACACGACAGATAACGATATTACATTTTAGGAAAATATCGTTTAAATGGATTTGCGGGAATTTGAAATACCTAGGTCGTCCGACAAGGTTATACCAAATTTTGTAGCGAAAGAGTATGGTGAAAACATCACTAAATGAAATCGAATTTTATCGAATCTTTAACCCTTTACGGACGAGTGTCGGCAAATAGCCGCCGAAACCATTTCGATTTTCTGGATAAATGTCGATTTTCAAAGCAAGAAATTTGAATTAGTATAAACACTTTCGATAATAGTTGAGCGAGAATTCGTTGAGTGTTATTAAATTCTATCCGTAGTGAACTCATAATTGAGTGGAAATTTGTTAAGTGTTATTTTTTCTCGTCCGCAAATTGTTCGGGTAGATATAGACCAAAACTTGATTACAGTTTAAGTCCTATTTTATTGGTTCTATGACTCTCGATATTGAAATTATTCAATGAACCCTCAATACTTATAAAACTTCGTGAAAATATAGTGCAAGCATATTGCGGCGTTAACTTATCAGATGACCTAATACGATGAATATAAAAAGAAGTGATTTTGCAAGATTCATTTCCTCGCATGTAAACCCATATACGGTTTCCGGTTCAACAATGTTGCTTATGTATTATAACGTCGATGAAAATTAGCTCTATTTAATTTTTAAATGATTTTTTGCACAGTAATTATCACGTAGAAGGAGGATGCTATTTCAAATAGTTCATGAAAATGGAATTGGCGGAACGGAAGTCTTGTTGAACGAATACGTAACACGTCTAACAGTACTGAGTATTTTTCAATGATATTTCCTCGATGGAAAAGGTGAGAATCGTTCCGACATTCTCGTTTTCCGGCCCGTGAGGTAGGTAACCCATGTCCATCGTGCGTATACCTATTATTATGATGTTTAATAGTAATCAATTAGCTCGTTTCCCAAGCGTTTAACGCATCGATTAAAATTCGCTCGTTCTACACGCTCTAGTTCACCACAAACCACCATATTTATCCCGTAGTAGTTGTAAAGGACTCAAAGTATACTGCTAAGTAGACCAGGCATCTCTTCTTGTACTTTTTCCCCTAGTGAACGCCCTAACGTGGAATTTCCGATCGGCAATACACTTATACATTTTCTCACTGTTTCTTATTATCGACAACAACCAGGCTCCCAGGTTTTTTGCACCGTATTGGAATCAAGTTATGTTGTAACTAGCAATTATTCAAATGATATCCGGTCTTTGGTTTATTTGTTTTATTGTAGTTAGAGAGGTAATGTGAAGCTGTTTACGTAATATACTTCGATTCGTTGATTCTTTGTGTTTGGAATAAATAATAATCATTGATAGCATGTGCATACTTTATGTATGCAAAATGGGTAAAATAAAGCTGTATTAAAAAAAAAACAATATTTATTATCCAACGACCTAATAAACACCTTACAAATTTAAGCATATAATTCTATACAGTTAATTAAGACTTAACCCATTTACTATCAATTAATGAAAATTTATGAGGCGTACTATGTTGTTGACTCAGGTGGCAAATTCATCGTTCGTCTTAGTCTTAGGGGATCGTGGAGTGTTAATTGTAGTTTCTTAATTCTTAGTTCTGATGAATAGAGACGAATCGAATCGTGTCGAGGACGAAAGAAGAAGATAAATAAAATTGGAAATGCAAGTAAAGCAAGCTGACGCAACCCGCGTATGAATAACGTGTGTCTCTCAGGGCTGCTCGCTCCTTGCGCAGGAATGTAGCTCGCGAACAGAGTAATTACAAGGAAGTAATCATTGCAACGGTACGATTAACTGGTGCAGCTGATCGGGGGGAAAGTGTAAGTTTTGTGCTGTTCAAAATTTCGAGCTTTCTCCTGCGAACAAGCTGCGACAGCTTTATTGTTAGATGTCTTGTTTACGAATTATTTGAAAAGCGTAGATCAGTGGAGACGGTTTATTCACCGGTATTCTACGTACCCCTACATACCCCTAGGATCTAAAAGCAGCAAATGTAATAAGCTGCTAAACAAAATTTGAAATCCATAGATTTGATACTTTTCGTTTGATGCAAAATATAGCGTAGTGAGTAAGATTGTTTCTTGTAATTGTGTATTTAATATATGAGACTACGTATGTATAAATAAATACTAATTTTATTTCACTTCGTTGTAACCCTTTTAGTGGTATGGCCGTACATGAACGGCTAATCTGATATAATAAATAATTTGCGTTACTCAAAATAGTAAATGATTAGTAGAAAATGTTACAGAAATATAAACTTAGAAATATAGTTGTTAATAGTAAAGATAACAATGTTAATACTGCAATATAAAAGGATTCTAAACGTGCTTACTATTGATAGGGTTAAATACTGCATGTAATGCTAAATATTTATTGTTCTATTTTGCAAAAATTCATTTACGCAGATAGGTTTGTCTATCGTCTAGTTTGGTTTTTGGGGATTCAAACATTATTTTTCTATTATAAGCCTATCACTATATTTTGTGCGTTGCTTGCACATGTTACAGTAATACAAATGTCTTCGCAGGGGGCCGCAAAGACTTAGAGAAATGTTATGCATATCTATAGCTAAAATAGGAAGTCAGAAGGAAGATCGAAATGAAATAATTTAAAATAATCAAAAGATCAGATACGTGATAATTACGTAGCAACAATTAATCATATCTAAGTAAACTAAAAATTCTACAATGTGATATATGTAGTATTTGAAAACTTCTATTTCGCTACTTCAAGTTTTTGCTCCTCAATCGAATAAAATGACAAATGTCACGGTTTTACGATTGAGTCATTTTATAATATGAGAAACTAAAATTTTGGGTATGACATTCCATCTCATGAGGGTACGTTGATCTTGTTGCAGACGATGAGGCTGACCAAACGTATAGACGAGGTCAGGTTGCTCGAATCACGTAAGAGCGCCCGACTCGCCGATCAGGATACAGATTTTGCTAGACTCGCCGATATGGCGGGTGATCGCAAACGGGCCTCTTCTCACTCCATCGATGTGCCACACGTGATTGGGTAAGTCTCTAATTTGTCTTAATAGCTAGTATAAAGTTTAAACTCGAAAAGGATTAATTAACTCATAACAAAGTTTTCATAAGCCAACTAATTTAAGTCCAACATTGATAGGTCCTTATCGCCTTCAAGAGTCCCAAAATTGATCCAAATCCTGCATGCAATTATTACCACTCACATAATTGTCATATAAAATCCTGGAAGAATCTCAAACATTCATCAATGCAATAATAATCGTCAAATCGTGAGTACAATTTAATTTTCAATTGGCGTGGCCTAGGATACAGTCGTTGGATATACTTCATAGATGTTTACGACTTTTATGAGAAGTTTAAACAAACAAAAAAGTATAGAATGCATCACGTTACAATTTTTGTAGGGTGAAATTGTTTTCTATTTATATAGGTTTTATATTTTCAGTCAAGTTCATAAAATAAGGCATTTATGTAAATATTCATAGTCTAATTCTGTCGGATAGAAACTGTTGTGCAGAATTCAATAATTTGAAATTGAAATTCTAATCTTATATTCAAAATTCATAGTATGGCAACATGGGTTGTTCGACGTGCAATAGCCACACCACAGACCAAAGTTCGGCAATCTTTTCCCTATGAAGGGTATCATTTTGTTAAAGGGAAAATTGTAAGTTTAACCTTTCAGTAACGGCTTTCAATAATTACTTAAGACAGAACAACTATTCATTTGTGATTATGAAAATGCGAAACAATTTTTATATCTCTAATTATATCATATTAAATTAGTTTCACAACTTTTTGAAATGTGTAAATCTCCCCTATTCGCACAAATGAAACGGGGAACTGTTCCGTCGTTGAGGAGTTCAAGTAAATTCAATACATGTTTATTTTAAATTACACAAAATTTCGAAGACCGATTGAGGAAGGCACTCAAAACGCTTCGCGGTCACATGAGTACCCACGAACCCCATGTTGCTAATCTCAATGGTAAAGACAATTGAACACTACTAGGATATGTTTTCCACATATCAGTAATAAATGTGCATTAGCAAGATATTAATTTTCGACCAGCTTTCCACGCTATGAAATTCTGTCACGGTAGAGTTATTATTAATTTAATTATGCCTTCTTGCTGATCAGCAGTCGGTTCATTATCGAGATATAGTGTTTCCAACAACTGTATCCTGGTCTTTATGCTACTTTACGAGACCTAGTTAAAACAATTTCAACCTAAAACCCGCATAATAAGGTTCCCATAAAAACGTCAATGTAGTTGGGAAAAATTTGTTTTTAAATCCAAACCAAAATTCTTTTCGGAACGTGAAAATATCGTAAACGTGATATACGTCTACCGTTGTAACTCAGCGCGATTTCAACCTCCCTTCGAAAATTTCTCGGACCCTTCTATGCTAGATTTAGTGTGAACACATGTGAGACTGCGTGTGTTACGCACACATACACTGATAGAAAGCTATACACTATCGACAGAAAGTTTGAAAGCATTATGACGTTTAAGGCATAGGCAGACAGGGAAATAAGCAAAGTGACCGTTTATGCTTCCTTTTTATAACTTTTGGTGTACTTAAGATAATAAAGTACAATGCAGGGAGCTGAATTTTAGTATTTTGCGAATTTGCTATGTAATACCAATAATAAAATTGCAAGGAAGAATAGATGTAAAATTTTGCCCATCGTTTGATTTGCAAAATTTCTTCGCAAATTATATTAATTCTATTTACAAATCTACGAGGAAGACTGCATATAGTTAAGGTAGAAAATAGCTGGATATCACATTATACCAAGTGAACTATTTAAGGGATGAACTAAGTGTAGTATAAATCTAATAATTTCAATTAAGTTTTACTCAATACTTGATTCACTAAATTTATTTTTAAATTTAATGGATTTTCACATTTTCATTTAAATTGGTAACTTGAAAGACAGGAAAATATAGAATCGAATTTAGTTATTCAATTATTGTGAATTTCAATTTTTCAAAGGGGAAATTATAGATATTGAAAGAAATGAATGATCTCCTATATTATAAATAATTGTGTTACCGAATATTTTTTTCTTCAATAAATTTTCTGAATAGTTCTGGCTTAATTATTTAAAAAATAATTAATAGATACGTAATTCTATATAAATTATAAATAATTTTAACCGTTAGAAAATTTCTCCGCAAAATGCCAAAAATTTGTAAGTTTAGACTATCCCTTATCTAATATTACTTCGTTAACCATCATTCGATTTCTATTACAAAAAATGAATATTTAAAAACGAAACACGAAAAATCGTGGTCGTTTTAAACTTGCTGCCTGTAGTGTACATACGTATATACGTAACAGTGATAATATCCATATACATGCACACAGTTGATGGGTTTTTGCGTGCGCGTGTGTTCCGTCTAAAAATCGAACGTATAGGTCCGCGTAGTTCGAAAAAGGATGCGCGCACCCACACGTTGCACCAAGGAGAGCGTTAAAAGGCGTCTGGTTGCCGATCGTTAGACCGTGAACGCACCCTCGCTGGACACCTGTCCCTCGCCTTTCCACCGCACGCAGTCGTCCAAGTGCTTTCGTCTCTCACCCTCGTGAAACGTCCTGGAATCCGATCCAACCGTCGCGATTCGACGACGTCGACCATGGGGACACGTTTCGTGGGATCGTCGTCGGACGCGGAATTTGTATATAGGGAGACAAGGGAGAGCTTTGACCTTTCAAAGGGGCGGGGATTTTGTCCGCTGGGGTGCACCTACATATGCCTCTGTTAGCTTCCCTTTTCTCGGTAACGATTTGAGACATTCGATTGATTCCTGGCTCTTTAAGGATTTTTAGAAATTTCGGGTAGATACAGGGGATATTTCTAAGATTAGACTGATCTTCGAATATTTAAGAAGTTTGAAAATTTTGGTAGCTTTATGGATATTGTTGAGGTTGGAGTGATTGTTGAATATATAATTATATCAGGAAATTGGATAGATTTACTGATATTGCTGAGTTGGCATTCATTCTTTGAAAGTTACTGTATCTAGTATCTGAATGTACTCCTGAGAAACCATATTTACCTGTTATTATCCATTCAAAGCGTTCACTGTAAATTTACTTTGTAAACAGTGTAAATATCTTTCTGCTTATTGAAAAATTGTTTATATTGCACATGAACCTTTTTTGTCGCTTCAGATGCGCTAAATTCTTGACAATTTTATTACCTCTCACACCCACTTTGTCCCACTAATAGCTCAAAAAGTATTTATATTCACCTAATGAAAACTTTATTCCTGGCAACACTCACGAGTCACTGATGACCCTAAAACTCAACATTTTATGCTCCATAAAAATGAACGAAAGTAAACATATGTCTCCATTAAAAAAAAAAAAACCCAGGAATAACACCAATTTTAACCAGATTTCTCTTTCATAATAATCTTTTCGAGTTCTCAACAAGAACAGAGATATTCAGATGTACCCTTTTCGATGGCCTACCCTCTGTATATGTAGGTAGCTGAAATTCTATAGCCACTATGACAGGGTAGTAGAGAATCTTATGATTTAGGACCGGGAATTGTGAAATAACAGTGTTGTGTGGTAGTGTTACAAGCAGTAATTTCATTTTTATGGTATGCTACGACCGCCATGGGACAACTTTGTTCGTAGAGTCCTTTTCGAATGCACTTCGTGGGGGGACATAGGTGTCCAGTCAAACTTTTAAAGGTTGGATAATAAACGTTGAATTGTTTCCTTGCTGCGATTCCTGATACGATGTATGATAAAGGGTGAGGGAAGCTTGTTTGCGGTACAAGGGGTTGAATATTAAGGCACTCAGGGGTGGTGTAGGTGGAATTTTTCACACGAAAAATGAGTTAAACAATAGAGAAGCTTGAAACAGGTAGTTGAAAAGTATGCAGATATACGTGGAGGAGTGAAAGTTCAAAGAAATTAATCTAAAAATCGTTCTGCAAGTGGAACATAGATGCAGAATGATTTCATCTTGCAAATATTACGAGACCCACTTTACTTCGAATATTTTCTACACTTCTTTACGTATATTGTACGCATTCTGTACAATTTTTCACATTTCAATTTTCCATAATTGCATAAAGATCCGCAGTCTAGCTGTAAAGTCTTCAATTGAAGTTAATCATATTTTTCAATCCCTAAAATTATCATCAGTTTAGTTCCACATTCAATTTTCTAAGTCTTTATACATGTTCTTATGTGTTTTAAATGTACTAACTTTGTTATTATTGTAAACGCATTTTATAAAATTGTATGATTCTTAGCCTGCGATATTAAACTGGTAAATTTAAATCAAATTTTAATATTTAATTTATAAAATAAATTGTACGTTCATGAGTTTTTGAAACAAATAAAATCTGATGATAATAAAATGATGTTGTTTACATACGTGACGTTTGAGATGTAATATGTATCTTTTTTACTTGAAGGCAACAAATTTTTAATTTTTTTTACGTTTTCAATAAAATATACAAAAGCTTAATCAAGTTTTGGTTGGTATTTACATAATGAAAATTTAGATTCTTAAGTAACAACTCTTAAGTTACGAATTATCGAATTTAATGATCAAAAATATTTAACTATGATAAAAAAGATAGTAATCATGATTAATGGGCTAAAATATAATTTTACGGATTAATAATAATACTTACATTTTCATTTTTTTATTAATAAGATATACGCAGCTATCGCCTTTTTAATTATCAAAATAAGTATCTTAAACAGGGTAACAAAGAAGTTCGGTAAAATTTTGGGTATAATTTCCATAAGTCAAAACAAGATAGTGAACTTGTTGGAACATATATTCAAAAACGAATAACAAAGTTGTAATCTAGCATTAAAGTTTGACTTAAGAAATCGTTATTTCGCTTGTGCAGTTAAACGCGCGGTCATTAAACTCCCATTAACATTCTCATAAAGCCCACCAATAAGACAACCAACAAGATCAAAAATAGGAGAGAAAAGGCAAAGAACTCTTCATAGTTTGCCTTTTTTTTTTGGTTAAGAGATCCCAAAGCAGCGTTTCCACCCACCTGCGCTTGAAGATCTCCATCTTTTCGGCTAAAGTCTCTCCTTCCCCATCGTGATCCCTCCTCCACCATATCCTCTCCGTTACCCGCTCACCGCCATAATCGTCTCCCTTCGAAGGGTGAAACGGCTGTGTTTCATGATGCCAACGACCTCGTCGTCGACTTTTTCTTTTTTTTTCTTCTTTTTATTCCCCTCTGGACGAAGTCGTGCACGACCGAGGCCTCGAAGATCCTCCTCACAAAGGACGACTCCGACCATAAGCGGGGTTAGGAGAGAAGGGAAAGAGGTGCAACGTCCGGTGGCCGGTTCGGGACGAAGCCACGCAGGTAGACGGCCTGCGTCGGTGTTTTCGGACCAGGTTGCACCTGGCCCTGGCACGACCTGCCCCACGTGAAAGGAAAGGTCATATTGCAGAAGAGAAATCGAATGCCTTTCGAATCCCGATGGTGTATCGATGACGAAAGCATACATGCGGCTACCGCCTTTAACGAGACCTTGCGCAGCGGCCAAGGATCTCGCGCGAAATTCATCACCGGTGACTGGCCTTTCGAGGCTACACCGATACTCTCTGACTTGTTTCTTTTCGTTGCTTTTGTTGCTGCTTGTTGTTTGGTGGGTTGAGGATATCGGGTTAGGTTTGTGAAGTAGCAATCTTCTCAAACCAAAGTTGTAGTAGGCTTAGAGGCAGGTTGATGCTGAGTTATAGAACTTGAAGGGTTCAGAACAAAAGCAATCCGTGTTCAGTTTTGATCTTTTTGCAGCTGAGCAAAGAAATCATTTAATATTTTTAACTTTTGATAAATCATTTTCAGCTTCTTCTATAAAATATTCGTTATATTACACAATTGTTTTGGCTAGTATTTCTAATCAGATTGTGGCCTTCGTGGTTTGAAGAGGACTGTTTTTCCTATAAATCCTTATACTCAGTTTTAGTTTTTATTGGGGCTGATATTGTAGTATTTGTTGAAATTATGGATAATGCTGTCGAATTTGTTTGGATTGTTTGCTGATTAAACAGTCTGTACACGATTAATAATATTAGTAAATTTACTTTGACAATATTGGGTTGCTGTACATGGAATGGGGAATTTTAAAGGTAAATATTCTTACAAATTTTTGAATTTTTAACCATGTGAACTTTTAAATAACCAAATGTTAAAATTTTCAAATGTCTAAATCCTAGAATATTTGTATTCTTAGATTTTCAATCAAAATAATCTTCATGTATTTATGCACATGCACAAGTATTTTAATTTAGTTTCTTTTTCCATCTCTTGTAGTTAATGATTTTAATACAAAAATTATTATTTTACAATTTCTTACGAAAGTAACAAATTTATATCGACAAATTGTTTCAAATAAACTAAAATTTTGTATGAAAATTTTAAATAACCAGTATCTCTATTTCCATTATACATTTTTATCTTTAGAATCTTGTTCATTTTAATTAAACCATTTTCGCCATAGCTCTAGTACTAAATTGATTTATAGCTTTCCCTTTGATGGTGGGTAATTTGCTTTGTATAATTGATTTTTTAATTTTTTATTGTATTATTCTATTACGAAAAAACGTGAAAGGGGAAATTGATGAATTTCGTAATACGTATTTTATTGAAGATCAAACTTTTTTCGGTAACAAGTCCTATAACATTAAAAGATTTATTTCAGTAGCTCTATTTGCGCAATTGTATAATTCATTAAAGCACCCATTAGTTTAAAGCATTGGACGTATATAAATGGTAAAATAGTATCTTATGACTCTACTTTTGGAGAACATTTGGAAAATTGTAATTTTATGTATTCATGAAAAGAAAGGATTCAGTGCTATAAAAATCTCTTTATGGTGGCTAATTTACCTTTAACTAGATTATGTCGTATGATCTATACCTGGACTTCAGTTCAGGTAGTTTCACAGCAATTGGGAACCGTTTTCTCTAACGTGGAAGTTATTCGTCGTTTGAGCTTGTAATATTTGGTAATTAGATATATATTCAATTCGTTGTATGAATTACACATTGAATATCATTACGATTATATAGAATCGAGTGATTTATTCTGAGCTTTTACAAGAAAATTTAATGTTATTTTCTTTAATCCCTTCATACGTTGAAAAAAGAAGTCATTTTTAACACGGTCAGTACTCGAAATATCTTTCTGTTGTTTGTTCTAATTATATTAAAAAGCATATTAAATATTTCTAATATGTAGAATATTAGAATAGAATATAATTAAATATGTAGAATAATATTCATTAAGAATAAAAGTATCTTTGGAATATTTTAAATTAGATATTTTTGGTTCTCCATTATAAATTTAAAAAATGAATCCAACATTAAGGTATTCAACGGAGTATTATTGATTCCTAGTCCTCCAATAGAATTATTCAATATTATATGAATTTTGTAAATTTCGTGTAAAATTAAATTTACAGTAAAAATTAAATAATTCTACTTGTAATTCTGTATATTTGTACTCGCACATGTCTACTAACTACATTTAAAAAAGTGTATAACATCATTCAACAAAAATACCTTCTGACTTCACTAAAGTTCCCCATAGAAGTAGGTATCCTCCCTACACATAACGTAATCTTTTCAGTCAAAACGGAGATTCCATTGAAGCTGTTTCTAAAAACTTTACCATACATGGTATGTCATCGGTAAAATTTCGAACCACAATAACGTAACTTGCTTTTGCTATAAAAAACGAATAACCTGACTCATCAAAAGCTTCTTCTTTCACCATAGCCTCGTTTTATCGAACCAATGGGCCCGGTTTCGTTCATTTGGCCTTTCACACGCAACGGTGCACGCGAGGCCCTCTGCCATTCTGCAGCAACTGCAATTGCAACTACAACTTGACGTTCGTAAATTGAGCAAGACCATGTTTTCCTCACGTAACGATACTGCAAACGATCCTCTTCGATTCGTGACTCCTTATTACGCTTTCGTTAACGCGTTTTGCGAGTTATTGGCGACTCGTGATCGTGAAAATCACGATTTTATGTTCTCCAATGATAGTTAAAATTGAAGCTCTTGTTTGGCGATTAACGATATTTTTTATTTTCTTCGTATGATCTGATTTTTACATTGTCTCGACTACTGAATAAGATATTAGTGTTAAAGTTCGTCATGTGCTTTGAACAAGTTACATGCTTACTAATTAGGCGTACAAATGAATTCAATGTTTCCTTTTACGAAAGCTTTGAAAGGAAAAATAATCGTTGTTATATTTTCATTAGCTAGCATTTATAAGTAAAATTACTTTATTGGAAATTTATATTAATATTTTAATTTAATTGGCAGTTATAAATATTTAAAATAAATCAATTTGTAAGAAATATATTAGGTATCCCACTTAAAATAGATTATCTAATACCTTGTATTATATATTACGTATTGTTAATATTGCTAATTTCTATTGATATTTATAATAAATCTTATTCCTTGTAGCGTATACACTTTTCGGTGCAATTTAAATACTATATAATGCTTCTTGTACTATTACAACTAAAAAAGATAAGTACTTAATACCTACTTAAGTAGGTACTTAATGACTACTTAATAAGTAAGTACTTAATAACTACTTAAGTAATATTAACTACTTAATAACTACTTAGTAACTACTTAATAACTACTTAATAACTAACTAATACTAACTACTGGGTACTACTTGACCCCATATACATTGACTAATTTTTTCCTTGAAAAAATGGTAGTTTTGCGTAAAAATTCTAAAAATAATGGCGAACAATTAATTAGTACATCTAATAGATTTTAAAGTTTAGGTTTGTGTCTTTTCTTAAAAATGTAATTCTATGAAACGTAATTGCAATTTTAAAAATATCTATTTTTAGAAATGAAAATAATTTTTGGAAATTTGATTGAATATTTTTTAGATAGTCATTTTGATGCGAACACAGATTTATTCTCTATTTCAGCAAAATATATGCGGAAGGAAATTCTAGCGTTAGAAATTGAAATAAATTAAAATTATTCAATTGTGTATTCAAAGGAATATTCTATTTTCTATAGTAATATTTATAACAAACAATATATCATTGCAAAATAATATTTCACAATATTTCTATAAAAAGGGCTATTTCCCAATTTTGTATTCTTTATTCGTACAACGTAGGACTTGCCTAAACCTTTAGAAACGCCTAGACAATACCTAAATGTATCGTTAGCAAGTCATTAAAAATTCTATTGTTCCTTTCCGCCTATGGAAGTCTTGAAGCTTCCTCAAAACTTTAACTTTTGTATCCAGTCGTGTAGATTAACTCTTTACTTCTTAGTATTATAAATACATGAATATATGGATCAAAATTTAGATATTTTAACGAATTCTGTATTCACTCAAAATACTAATTCCAATAATTTTATTTTACAAGCTTGAGATTGCCAAATTTAAATCGGGTGTTAAAGACAGTGACTACGTTCTACATTTCATTTTTAAATCTTTGTAATTACTTAAAAATACTATGAAACAATTGAAAGTTTAATATAGTTGAATCTAACTAACCAGTATACAAAGTTTAAAATAGAGACAGTCGTGTGTTAGTACATACTCCTTGTAGCCACTATATTTCAATAGTTCTTTTGTTTTTCGCTTATGCTACTAAATCCAAGTAATCAATGGATAATTTTAATTTGCACAACTGTTAAAAAAAGACAAAAATTGGGGAGTTCAAATCGTGAAATTGTATATGTGTCAATAAAATTAACAATTATTTTTTCTGGTGAAAGGATATAAATTTTACGCTGAATAATTTAATAATCAATATTTTTTTTAGTTCCTCTCATGGTTTTCGTTTATATTGATTATTTTCACTTCTGATATCCACATTTATTAAACGAATAATTCAACACGGAGACACTGTCTAAAAGCATAGTTCAAACCTGCATTTTAATTATTATATCTCTGCTTATAAATGATTACTGACCATTTTTTTCTTCAGCAACAAAGTTACCATTAACGCTCAGAGCTTATGAAAATCGTAATAACGATATCCAATCGTTTCCACGATGAATCTTTCTGCTGGTGGTTTTGCGCTGATTAACAATATCTTTACCATACAATGAAATTCAATTATTTTAGAAGCATTGACTGGCCGCGCTTTAATTCATGAACTTTACGAGTTCGCGCTGGAAAAGCCTTCTATTCGCACAAACTCTCTCGTTTGATGACCAGTTTCGACCACGACCATGGTCTTTAATGTAAACGAGGTTAAATTATTCGACGCTTATGGACGCTGGCTGTTTCCTAGTATATGCTGGTATACGCTACCGAATGAATATTTCAGCGGTCAGGTTTTATGGTTTCCTGATTTGCCGCTACGAGCTTTACGTTCTTAGCAGTGCTATTCGGTGGTAAATATTTTGATGGTGTATTCAAGGCGAACTTTTCGAGGAAATTAAGAGTAAATTAGGGTTAAATTAAAGGAAGGTAAATCAGGTTTATCCATAAGGCAGTTGATGTTCAACTTAATTTTTTGCTCTATAAACAGAGTTCAGTTGTTTGCAAGGAAAAAGAATTACAACTAATTATTAAACTGTAGATTTTTATGTAAATTGATATTTTTATTTATATTTGACATATTGATATTTAACATATGGTAACCAATGTTTGCAATAAATAAATTGTTTGGTACCAGTGTCATACTATAATAATAAAATAAATGCTTTAGTGGCAAGTAAATAAAATAAAATGTTAAAAGTGTAGGCGTATTGTCATGCAACTTTTAAGTTATTTTGTTGTTTACAATTTTATTGAACACAATCACAAATATGTTCACTTAAAAAAGCATGGTTTATCAAAACATTCGCTTTAGCCTTTCATTTTTATAGTCTCATTTCAAAATTTATTGTTATTGTTTGTTGTCGTTCCGATGATTTTTGCTCAATAAGAAGAATGTGAGGAAAAAGCGACGATTAGCAGGGAGCGTGTAAGAAGTAAAATCGTGTTTCTGTCGATCAGCGGCGATGACAGCGAAAGTATTAATCATCTTATTGTGACGATGAAAACTTATGATAATTCTGTAATAAATCATATCTGCGCACTATTCAATGAATCAAATGAAAAATTCATTTATATGTTCTAAAACATGTATAAGTACAGATAAAATCACGTCTAATGCTAATAGAATTGAAGAGAAAAGAAAATACATTAATCCATAGACACAGCTGTCTTATATGAAACAAATTACAATAGAAGGGTTAATGAATATTTTTACTTATATACACAATGTATTTTCTTTGTGATATTTACGAAATTCAATGAGTTTCACATATATTGAATCTTCTGTTGGCAATCTAACGGCAGAAATAAGAACGCTAATGAGATATTCATTCACTTATCCTAAAATGTATCGCAAAATAGTCGAAGTCAAGAAGATTGATTTCGGCAAAGTTCAAAATAAAATAGATTGTGTACATCAGAAATGGATCAAACAGAGAGAAATAGTGATGAAAATAATAATATTTTTATTGCACGCATTCTTTATATATAATAGTATGCTGGAATGTTTGAGATATTGGATGCTACGAGTAGCTGATCATCTAATTATACCGAGCAGTGTATCTATTTTCTTTGCACCCACGTGGCACAATTTATAGCCTCTGACAATGAAAGCGACTGGAATCGTTGCCAGCCTTTTAAGTCTCGAACTCTAATAAATTTATTGAATGCTTTATTGTTTTAAGTACATTCGTGACGAAACACTGCAAACATTTTTGGATTTATTGAAAATGAATATATAGATAATAGTGTAGTCTGATATAATACTAGTGTTAGGTAGTATAAATCTTTAAGAGAGATTTATTTAGTTCCATTCAAGATAAATAACAGGTAACTGTCAAGATGAATAAGATTGAACAAATAATTCAAAGAGGACAGTAATCTCTTAGGTAACTTAAAACAGAATTTGAAAACATTTTGCCAAGAATATATTCAGCTCCATCTAAAATAAGATTCACGGGAGTCATAATAACCTTCTGCATAAAAGTTTGTGAAAGTTCAAGATCAAACATCTTCTGTTTGTGTTGTGCTCTTTCATACGTGTTGAAATAAAATTTGGAAGTTTGAAAAAGATGATATTTCTGTGCCCTAAAGTTAAAATAGGGGGGGGGGGGGGGCTGTTTACAATCTGTAAAATTTTTCGTTATTGTAACAGACCGAACAAAGTTTAAATATGCTGTACTGAAAAATTAATAAAAGTAGTACATATAGTGATTTGCGAAGTAGATTGAATACTTTCATTTATTATTATATATTTCTTACGTAGCAAGAATTATTGTTTAATTTAGAGACTTATTTAATATGAGGCATTGGGGGTAGTAAAGGCGAACTTCAATAAACACGTGTTTCGAGAGAAACACTTTTTATCAACACTGTAAACACTACCAAATTTTTTTCTATAAAAACTTTATATTTATGTGCAAAGAAAGACGAAATCCATAAAACAGATTAAGAGGGATATGTCATAGATCAATGTAATTGTAACAAATATTTTCGAAAGTGTTGAGTTCGCCATATAGTACCGCCAAAAATTACATTGTTTTGTTCCAAATTAAATTGCTATAAGAAAGTCACATTCAAGATAATCTTTATCACTGTATCACGTTTAGCCGCTTCACCACAGAATTTGATTCACGATAGAAATCTCCAATTTGAGCTCTATCGTACATATAGTACTGTATTCTGCTGAACGATTCATCGAGAGGTATCTGGCTCGCGTTGTTCGACTATGAAACGCAAACCAAAGAATGAAAGCGGTAAAAGGGTATGTTACAGGGATGATCAGAAGAGACGGGTGTAACAACTGAAAGTTTCTGCTGCGGCAATGGGTGCAGTGAGTCAGTAGGTTAGCTTACGTAATTTCGGCCGGCAATCTCTGCGGACGCGGAGGCGGCCGGCTTTACGGAATTAGGTCGATCAATACCGCGCCGCTATATGGGTCAGGTGCACTACCACGTTCTGTATGTGCAAGCTACCCCCGTCCCTAGTACCTAGCAACCCTCCCATCCCCTAGGACACGATGTCCCGTTTCAATCACTCATTTTCAGTTCCCTTCGAGTTTCTCGTTCTCCGTTGTCCCTTTCTCTGCCGTTCATTTGTCGCGCGTTAAAGCGTTAATTGAGTTCTATCAGCGTCGATCTTGATACGTCTCGTTGCTGGGAATCAAATTGGGTGGTCTCTGGATTGCTCTTCTCAGTTCGATCTTCGGTTTATTGGTATAGAGAAGATATTATGGTAGATTTTGATATTTAGGGGATTGTTGTCCGATAGATTGGATAGTACATTAGGCAGCCGTGTTTTGCGTTGGGGGTAGTAAACTAGGATTTCTTTGTGTTTAAGTAATTGTAAACGGATGTATTTTGGTGGTTAAGTAAATTAATTTAATCGGGGACAGTTTGTATTGATTGCTTTCTCTGCCGTATGGAAGTTGGTGTATTAAATAGCAATAACTTGAGATAGGGCACTAGTAATTAGAACTTTTTTTTTGTTTAAGTATTGCAGAAGGGAGTATCTTAGTGGCTAAGTAAATTACTCTAATTAAAAGATTACTTATTGTTTATGTTTCTATAAGATGAATGCTACGTAGTAATGTTTTGCACTGTCAAATAGGATATCTTCTGTTGATATATTATATATAGAAATATTTTAGTAATTAGATGAATTAATTCGATGGAATTTTTTTTAGGAGTATTATTATTTCAATGAAGAGCGTTTTTTGTTGAGTATGTTTCTGTTAGCAGTACTTCGGATTAAAGAACAATAAAGTAAAATTTTCTGTGTTTAGATTTGGTGAGTAGTCTTTTCCGTACATATTGCTGGATATAGACAATTGATCAGATGAAGTTTTCACAATAGGACCTCTTATATCTGGGGTTATAAAAAACCGTTTATGAATTCACTAAGGAAATGGCTCTTGACTTTAAAATACTTAAAATTTTTGTGACATTAACTATATTAACATTACGATTGCAAAGACAATTTATGTGAAGTTTAAGGGAAATTAATAAGTAGACATTTATTGAATCGAATAATGTTTCTAAATGTTTTGAAAATATAGAAAGATACGTACATGTAAAAAGTTTACAATTCAATAGTCATCTTTGGCGCATTGTGTCCCGGATATAATTATTTTATGGTTAAAACAAATTTTATTTAATCAAGTGACTATTAATAATTTTCATAAATATTAAAGAAAATAATGGATAGAAATTACGATCTTTTCCGTGTTCTTTTAAACAAAAATATTTACGACTTGCTGAATTAATTGCATTCTTTATTGTTCGTGGTTTAAAATGCTAATATCATTCTTATGACTTCTCCAACACCGTTTAAGTCTCACAAATCCAAGAACCTTTGTAATTATAAGATTATGAACCTCTTTCCACTAATGAACAGGTTTTCGTGCTCTGTCCGTAAAGATAAGACAAGGAGACCATGCTAATTGGAAATAAATGCGTTTAGGGCGTTGGTCTGGACTAAGAGTACCGTAGTAGAACCACAGAAGAATGTTCGCGTAGTAAACGTACTGAATTGCTTATTAGCACCGATACATTCTGGTCCGTGCGAATAACAGATGGCTGTAACTTATTTAGTTTCTATTATTTCGATATGTCTTGTTTGAAAAAAGTATTGTCAAGTCGTGCTTCTGGGAAGCGTATGTCACATGCTAGGCATAATCATTATGTTGTTTGCATTGTGCAACCATCGAAAGAATTTAGATCGTTTCTGTATTCTCAGTGTTTTAGCTTGTAAAAAATATAAGTTCCATATGTTTAAATATAGAATGGGTAGTAATGTTTAAAATATTTCATAAATATACATATGAATTATGAAACAAGAATGAGCGTTCATATGGTAGGAGTTAATTAACATTTTAAAATATATTTCAGTAGCAGTTCATACATATTTAATATAGTTACAGTAGAACTCCATACACATTTAGAATATCTTACAAAATTGAGGTATAAAATATTCAGAATTATTCCATCCACTGTATGACAAGAGTTCACTGTATTTTTCGTATTCAGATAAATGGTTTCGGTTTTCATTCTTGTTTCTCTAGAATACACTCGCATTACTTATGAGATACCTTAGTACAAGATTTTTTTATCATACTTTCCCATTGATTTACTACTCTTCAAAGGCCATAATTGTCCAATTTTCTAAGGTTAACTGACCTATAGCAACACAACTTTGATTAGACTTTCAAAGGAAGTCACCCAAGGCCGGGCAGGACCACATCCAAACCTTCTAACATTCTATCGTAAAACTACAGTACCATCAACTATATGATACGGTATACAATCTAGACACACACTCAGAAACAGAGCGTACGAGAGAATAGCCAAGGTCTCGAGCTACAAAATATGCCAACAGGCGTGATCTTGACCTACAGAGCGACGAGCAACTGGCAGATGTCATTTTTGTCCCGCGAAACCTTCTCCTCTTGGCAATTCGGATACCAACTCTAAATAGTTCCCCCTTTTTTTTCTTATTTTATGAACTGACATTAAATAGGAGCGTCTGTACAGTAGTCTACACGTTCAATGTCTTTGTCGTTTACTCAGACAACATAAGCGACAATTGAAATGATGTACGACCAGTTGATGTAATATTCGTGGCATCTTGACTCTCGTAGCTTGTAAATTATACGTAGGATATTGTGTGCGCTGAGCAAACACGCGACGATTTACGGAATCCCCAACGGCTGACTGGTATTTAAGAATTTTTCCTCTATTTGTTTATTTCATCTGAAGTTGGTTTTATGGTGCGAATGGAATTCTAAGGATCATTTACTTAGATTCCGTGTGTTAGAAATAATCTTTGGAGTAAATTTGATCGTTTTCTGCGTCGGTTGAGTGTAAAAGTTTTAGTGGTATTTGTGGTACATGCTATATTTTGCGCAATTTAATGTATGCACATTTTCCACGTTTTACGGGAAAAATTATAGCATCGTTAAAGCTTTATGGATCGATTGGATGGAAATTATACAGATTAATTGATTAAGTACATCATTTTTAATATAACTATGTAGCCTATTCATTTATAGCAAATCCATCAAAGTAATTGCTTTCACCTAATATTTTTTTTCTTTGCAAGAATTATTAATTCGTTCCTCTATATGAATTTTTCTATAGAATAAATTTGAGTTTATATGTAAATACGAAGTTTCAAAAATTAACGAGTAGAGTTCAGAACAATCTCTGTATACTATACAGGGTGGTCTGTAATCGACGAAGGAATTTGAGACTATTTATAACTTTTCTGTTTTTTAATTTATGTTGTTTATCCTTTCTAAGTTTTAAAAGAAACTATTGGAACACTTGGTATGAAAAAATTCATCACTGTAGAAGAAATACGAATCGTACAATTTCGTTTTCAATGTTAGCGTTTGATCAGCGTTTTTTTAGTTGTGGTTCAAGTTCTTCTTGAATACTTCACTGTACGTGTCCAATATCCTTTTGTACCGTAGTTGACCGTTGTCTCTCTGATCATAGCGAATCGACTATGAAACCCTGTTGTTGTAAATGTTCAATCAAACGTGGAATCATTGATTCAGAGGAGTATTTATATTTCTCTTTGCGCCAGGATAATCGAACGCTGACTTTCAAATTGAAATTGCACGGTTTTTGTTTACTATGCACTGGAGCATTTCTCTATATTATCTCTTTCTAATGTTTTTTTTTTTTAGGACTTGGAAAAAGACTTGGAAAAAGTAAAGCAAAAATTGAGAAATGGAAAAATAATAACAGTTTTAAACTTCGTGAACTATTGGTCAGCCTGTAAAACGATAATTACACTACTAGGTATATAGTGCAAATTGCACCTGTAAATTAACTTACAAATTGAATTTCTTCCAATTTCTAAACTAAATTGCCCCTTTACCCTATTCGTCATTTATACCATACCATATCTCTTTAATAGTTTTAATGTAACTTTAACCCTCTACCAGTCGAGCCTGTGACAATCACGGGCAGATCAAAGTAAACTCGTGTGTATGTACTTCCACATAATTTTTGTAATTTTTATAAATAAAATTAGTAGACTTCAGTTTGGACAAAAACTTTTGTCATACTTTAAATACGTATAGAAACATAACCTTATTAAACAATGTATTGTCTCCCATTTTCAACAGTCTGTTATATTAAACAGTCTCATCATTCCATTCTTGAATAATATTATATTTTTTTCAACGAATGACTCGCTTAAACAAAATTTTCAACATTCAGATTTTTTAATTTCCTTCTGGTAGCAAAATTTCGTAAGGCTTCAACAATTTTGATGACCCTTCGATATTAGCCTATTCTATTGTAGAAAACGTTGTACATTGTTCGGATAGTAAAACAAATAAAATCTTTTCACCAACCCAATAATTTCTATTCACCTTTTCCACATTAGAAAAGCATATCCAAGTAATTTATAAAAAGAAACAAAGAAGCAGTTTATGGACCAATTTCGAGTTCGTCTGAACTGTCAAGGAGTTAATTTTAAGTCGTTATCAAATAAATCATTTCAAAGAGCATTCGAAAATCATTCGGATCCAATTTCTAGACCACAGATTTTCAATTTCCACCACCAGCAAACCCAGATAACAGGCGCATGACCGAATCAGTCCCGCGACCTTCGCTCGCCAATAGCGAGGTTGTACAAGGGTTGCGAGACGGCGAAGGAGCGTCTAAAGTTGATACCTCGATCGCGAAGTAGCGGTCGTATACTGTGCTAGGAAAGGGAGACGAGCCTCCGGCCGGTGGTACACAAGGGTGGTTAAGGTGGCCTAACAAATAGTAGGTCGTGCCAGGCTGGGGCCACGGATCTAGGCCGATCGATAGAGCTGCGTACCTAGCGGTGCGGAGTCGCGCCGAATAAATGGGTCAGGTACACGGAGCCACGCGTCGTTTTCATCCTTCCTGTTTTCCCCTGTTCCCTCCCCCCACTGCCGCCCTTTCGATGCAGCGAAGCCGCGAATCCCGTTTCTCCTTTCTCTTGCTCAAGCTTTTCCCCTTTCTTAGCCGACTCTGCACGTGCCAGCGCATACAACCGTACCTGTTGTAATACTTGGCAACCTCTGCTACTTGTTGAGGTAGGGGAGTAAGAGGGTGGAAGACAAGAGTGGTACACTATCGCTCATAAGTATCACTTCGGTTTATTTGCAGCAACAGCATATGAATATTGCAATAAGTAAAATGTGTAAAGTAATGGTTAATCTAGGAAAACGAGCAATAAGCAATCTATCATTTTCTTATGGAATCAACAGATTATACGTTTAAACCTTCTATTGTTCTTACATTCATAGAAACTTGTGATAATTTTGTAACAAATTTTGATCGTGTACTGGTATTCGAGTAAATGTGGACAAATTATTTATAGTTTTTGTAGTATGCATGAATACGGATAAAATAAAAGAATTTGATCGTAATAGAAAAACAAAAAATGCGGAATTCACATTGATTTGAAAACACGTGATTGAGTTATGTAAATTTGGACACTACAGAAGAGTTAAATTGTACATTTATTAGCACATAATTTTTTATGTAATATTAAATATCATGGATCATCTTTACATTTAGTAATACTGGTCGGACGATCTGACGTACTATAAATTATCGTTTTTACGTAGATTTTGCTTTTATATTACTCTAAATATCCATAAAATTATCATGTAACATTTTTCCATTCGCCCTTTCATACTTCATTATTTTTCTACTTCTATCTATAAGTATTCAATAGGATACACACAAGGAATCCACGGTGGTATCTCTAAAAATTGTATCGTATTATAAGCTTGTGTTCTGAAAATGTGAGTTTTGGGGGGTTCAAATATTTCTATAGCTTTTCGTACGCATTGTATTTTTATTGTATGACATTTTGCGAAAGAAAAGATAAAAATTTATATTAAAAAGAACCGATACAAGTATTTGGATACTTTTGAGCGTCAGTGTACGTACAGTATAGTACACATACAAAAAATGAAAAAGAGAATGAAAGAACGAGAAGAATAAAAAAGAAAATGATAAGCTAGATAGAGAAGAAGAAGATGAAAAAGAGGGTTCTATGAAACGCTCTTGGCCCTCTCCCACTTCGACTGGTCAAGGGGTGGGTCACTCTCTATCCACCGGTAAAATCTGGGACAATGAAATGAGAGCAGTACACGTGCA